>JAECWI010000454.1:0-650041 GCA_018150345.1 Drosophila equinoxialis
AGATTTATATGAAGGATGACGGCTATAAGACTCTAAGACTATAAAGACTTAAAATGGCGGCTGTAGAAAGGTTCCTGCAGCTTATATAGCTCTTATATATGGGATGACGGCTAAGACTCAAAATGGGGCTTTTAGAGTGGTTCCAGCAGCCTGTATAGCTGGTATATAAAAGATGGCGGCTATAAGACTTAAAATGGCGGCTGTAGAATGGTTCCAGCAGCTTGTTTAGCTGTTATACAAAAAATGGCGGCTATAAGATTTAAAATGGTGGCTGTAGAAAGTTTCCTGCAGCTTATATAGATTTATATAAAGGATGACGGCTATAAAACTCTAAGACTATAAAGACTTAAAATGGCGGCTGTAGAAAGGTTCCTGCAGCTTATATAGCTTTTATATATGGGATGACGGCTAAGACTCAAAATGGGGGCTGTAGAGTGGTTCCAGCAGCTTGTTTAGCTGTTATACAAAAAATGGCGGCTATAAGACTAACCAGAGAGCCGGGGTTAACTTCGACCGCGTCGAAGTTTGTATACCCTTGCAACTGTTTTGGTAATTCTTTCCTTAGCCATCAAAGTGTAAAAACGTTTTATCCAAAAAAGACTAATGTTTGCGAAAGAACGGCCTTCAATCTTAGCATAGGATATAAAGAACTTTTGATGAAAGTCACTGTTTTCCACTTATCGTTTCTATGGGAGCTATATGATATAGTCAGCCGATCTTGATCAAATTTGGCACAATCATTAATAAGAACATAAAACTGACAAATACCTACTTTTATGACAATAGCTATAAAATTAATGAAGTTATTGAGAAAGTCACTGTTCGTGACTTTGCCGTTTGTATGGGAGCTACATGATATAGTCACCCGATCTTGATCAAATTTGGCACAATTATTAACAAAAACACAAAACTGACAAATACCAACTTTTATGACAATAGCTATAAAATTAATGAAGTTATTGAGAAAGTCACTGTTCGTGACTTTGTCGTTTGTATGGGAGCTATATGATATAGTCACCCGATCTTGATCAAATTTGGCACAATCATTAATAAGAACATAAAACTGACAAATACCAACTTTTATGACAATAGCTATAAAATTAATGAAGTTATTGAGAAAGTCACTGTTTCGTGACTTTGACGTTTGTATGGGAGCTATATGATATAGTGGTCCGATCCGGCTGAATCCGAGATATACAATGCCTGCAGTATATACAAGCCTACGTGCAAAATTTCAGCTCTGTAGCTCTTACGGTCTCGGAGGAGTTCGCGTTGATCCAGACGGACGGACGGACGGACGGACATGGCTATTTGAACTCGTCTCGTCGTGCTGATCAAGAATATATATACTTTATATGGTCTGAGATGCTTCGTTCTATGCGTTGCACACTTCTGACCAAAATTAATTTATACCCTTTTGCGCAAGGGTATAAAAATGCAGCCTGTAGAAAGGTTCCAGCAGCTTGTTCAGCTGTTATACAAACAATGACGGCTTAAAAGACTTATAATGGCGGCTGTAAAAACGTTCCAGCAGCTTATATAGCTTTTATATATGGGATGACGGCTAAGACTCAAAATGGGGGGCTGTAGAGTGGTTCCAGCAGCCTGTATAGCTGGTATATAAAAGATGGCGGCTATAAGACTTAAAATGCCGGCTGTAGAATGGTTCCAGCAGCTTGTTCAGCTGTTATACAAAAGATGACGGCGAAGATTCGGGTCCCAATTAAGACCGCGTAACGCAAACTTAAGGAATTGCTTCTGTACCGATTCAATACTACGCTGGTGAACATCATATTGAGGGTTCCACACTGGTGAGCAATATTCTAGAGTAGGGCGAACTAACGGAAGCTTTATAAAACCTTTGGTCACATATGGGTCATCAAATTCCTTGGCCCAACGTTTAATGAAGCCAAGAAGACTGCATGCTCTTTTTATAATTAAAAATATATGAATATAAAAAAATAATTTTTTGAAACATAACGCCTAAGTCTTTAAATGGTGTATCTAACAGAACAGACTTAATAGATAGAGATTAGGGTATTAAGACTTAAAATGGCGGCTGTAGAAAGGTTCCTGCAGCTTATATAGCTTTTATATAAAGAGGGATGACGGCTAAGACTTAAAATGCCGGCTGTAAAATGGTTCCAGCAGCTTGTTTAGCTGTTATACAAAAGATGACGGCTATGAGACTTAAAATGGTGTCTACTACGTAAGACTTAAAATGGCGGCTGTAGAAAGGTTCCTGCAGCTTATATAGCTTTTATATAAGGGAGGACGCTAAGACTCAAAATGGGGGGCTGTAGAATGGTTCCAGCAGCTTGTTCAGCTGTTATACAAAAGATGACGGCTATAAGACTTAAAATGGTGGCTGTAGAAAGTTTCCTGCAGCTTATATAGATTTATATAAAGGATGACGGCTATAAGACTCTAAGACTATAAAGACTTAAAATGGCGGCTGTAGAAAGGTTCCTGCAGCTTATGTAGCTTTTATATATGGGATGACGGCTAAGACTCAAAATGGGGGCTGTAGAGTGGTTCCAGCAGCCTGTATAGCTGGTATATAAAAGATGGCGGCTATAAGACTTAAAATGGCGGCTGTAGAATGGTTCCAGAAGCTTGTTTAGCTGTTATACAAAAGATGACGGCTATAAGACTTAAAATGCCGGCTGTAGAATGGTTCCAGCAGCTTGTTCAGCTGTTATACAAAAGATGACGGCTATAAGATTTAAAATGGTGGCTGTAGAAAGTTTCCTGCAGCTTATATAGATTTATATAAAGGATGACGGCTATAAGACTTAAAATGGTGGCTGTAGAAAGGTTCCTGCAGCTTATATAGATTTATATGAAGGATGACGGCTATAAGACTCTAAGACTATAAAGACTTAAAATGGCGGCTGTAGAAAGGTTCCTGCAGCTTATATAGCTTTTATATATGGGATGACGGCTAAGACTCAAAATGGGGGCTGTAGAGTGGTTCCAGCAGCCTGTATAGCTGGTATATAAAAAGATGGCGGCTATAAGACTTAAAATGGCGGCTGTAGAATGGTTCCAGCAGCTTGTTTAGCTGTTATCCAAAAATGGCGGCTATAAGACTTATAATGGCGGCTGTAGAAAGGTTCTAGCAGCTTATATAGCTTTTATATATGGGATGACGGCTAAGACGCAAAATGGGGGCTGTAGAATGGTTCCAGAAGCTTGTTTAGCTGTTATACAAAAGATGACGGCTATAAGACTTCAAATGGTGTCTACTATGTAAGACTTAAAACGGCGGCTGTAGAAAGGTTCCTGCAGCTTATATAGCTTTTATGTAAGGGATGACGGCTAAGACTCACAATGGGGGCTGTAGAATGGTTCCAGTAGCCTGTATAGCAGGTATATTAAAGATGGCGGCTATAAGACTTGAAATGGCGGCTGTAGAAAGGTTCTTGCAGCTTATATAGCTTTTATATATGGGATGACGGCTAAGACTCAAAATGGGGGCTGTAGAGTGGTTCCAGCAGCCTGTATAAAAGATGGCGGCTATAGGACTTAAAATGGCGGCTGTAGAAAGGTTCCTGCAGCTTTTATATAAGGGATGATGGCTAAGACTCAAAATGGCGGCTGTAGAAGTGGTGCCAGCAGCCTGTATAGCTGGTATATAAAAGATGGCGGCTATAAGACTTAAAATGCCGGCTGTAAAATGGTTCCAGCAGCTTGTTTAGCTGTTATACAAAAGATGACGGCTATGAGACTTAAAATGGTGTCTACTACGTAAGACTTAAAATGGCGGCTGTAGAAAGGTTCCTGCAGATTATATAGCTTTTGTATAAGGGATGACGGCTAAGACTCAAAATGGGGGCTGTAGAATGGTTCCAGCAGCTTGTTCAGCTGTTATACAAAAGATGACGGCTATAAGACTTAAAATGGTGGCTGTAGAAAGTTTCCTGCAGCTTATATAGATTTATATAAAGGATGACGGCTATAAGACTATGAAGACTTAAAATGGCGGCTGTAGAAAGGTTCCTGCAGCTTATAGATTTTTTTTTTTTTTTTTTTTTTTTTTTATTTTTTTTTTTTACTCAAATAAACCACCAGACGAAAAAAAAAAAAAAAAAAAAAAAAAAAAAAAAATAAAATAAATAAAATAGTTAGCTTTATTTGCAACAAGGTGCCAGCTATGCCCCGATTCACAGCCAATGTGGTCAGGGATGAGTTGCAGCCGATCCAATATCCAGTCCAGAATACTTTCAGTGGTTACGCTGTAGATAATTAAAAAGTATAGCGCGAAGAGAAGTGACAGATAGATGAGGAGAAATAAGGTGAGAAAGGTTGTTAAAAGATTGGCAAAGAACACGAAGAGGTTCGTGAAGAGAGTAGTTAGTCAGACATCTACTAAGGTGAAGAGGAAAAAAAGTTTCTGGTCCGACGTGAGGGAACACAAAAATATAGCGTATCTAGTAAATTGGTAGAACTGACTTCGCCGTTGACTACTTTATGTAGAAAGAGAATCCCAAATACGAGCCTACGGTTGTAAAGTGAAGGAAGATTAATAAGAAGAAGTCTGTCAGAATAAGAAGGTAGGCGAAGATTCGGGTCCCAATTAAGACCGCGTAACGCAAACTTAAGGAATTGCTTCTGTACCGATTCAATACTACGCTGGTGAACATCATATTGAGGGTTCCACACTGGTGAGCAATATTCTAGAGTAGGGCGAACTAACGAAGTGTATAAAACCTTTGTCACATATGGATCATCAAATTCCTTGGCCCAACGTTTAATGAAGCCAAGAAGACTGCATGCTCTATTAACAATTGAAGATATGTGAATATTAAAAGAAAGCTTTGGGTCAAACATAACGCCTAAGTCTTTAAATGATGGTACACAATCTAACAGAACAGACTTAATAGAGTAATGAGCTAGGAACGGCGACAAACGACTGAAAGTCATAAAAGAGCATTTAGAGGTATTAAGGTGTAATTTATTAACGTGACACCAAACACAAAACGCATCGATATCTGATTGCAAGTACTGTTGGAAAGAAGGATCATTATATGAATAACAAATCTTGACGTCATCCGCAAACATGAGCACGCGAGAATGAGCCAAGGCCAAAGGCAAATCGTTTATAAACAAGGTAAATAACAGTGGGCCCAGATGACTGCCTTGGGGGACACCTGACGTAACTCGAACAGTTTTAGATATCGAGGAACGAAAAGACACCTTTTGGGTTCTGCCAATAAGATACGACTTTAACCAAGCCAATAGTTTCGGGCAAAAACCCATGATGTTAAGTTTCATGAGAAGCATAGTATGATCAACCGTATCGAAAGCCTTACTAAAGTCAGTATAAATAACATCAGTTTGACACTTTTTACGGAAGCCATGGTGTACAAGGGTAGTCAATTATAAAAGGTTGGTAAGCGACGAACGACCTTTCATGAAGCCATGCTGACAAGCAGAAGTAGTGGATCTGGATAGGTGTTGAAGGGAAGACGTAATAATTTTCTCAAACAGCTTAGGTATTGCCGAAAGTTTGGCAATGCCACGGTAGTTAGAAATATCCGATTTGTTACCCTTTTTAAAAAGCGGAATAATAAAAGACTCCTTCCAAATATCAGGGAAGCGACAAGTCTCACTCGATATAAAAAATAACCGAGATAAAGGCTTAGATAGGGAAATCGAACACATTTTAAGGATGCAACTAGGTATATTATCAGGCCCGGGTACGAAGGAAGACGTCATAGATGACAAGCTAGAGATAATACAGTCTTCAGTAATATTAGGAAAAAACATACAATTTAAATGTGGAATTGTGAAGGGATAAGGTGTGGGATCCGAAGCAGTAGAAGAATAAGTCGACTGAAAGAATTTAGCAAAAAAGATCTGCAATATCTGAATCACTATTAGCAGTCTGGTCATTAAGTCTGAAGGTGGAAGGTAGTAAATTAGAACGTCTTTTGGAATTAACAAAGTTATAAAATCTTTTAGGGTTCTTATAAAATTCAACCTTACAGCGAACGATATAATTATTGTAGCATTGAGTATTTAAAAGGCAAAATTGAGATTTGGCTACACAATAATTTGCATAGTCACGTCGCGAACCAGTTTTTTTAAATCTTTTAAAATATCTCGATTTAATGTTACGGAGATTAGAGAGCCTACGTGTGAACCAGAGTGGCGCACTGGAGACGGTAGAGACATTCACATAAGGAACGCATTTATCAATTAGAGAATTAAGAGCAGAGTAGAAAAAATTTACTGCACAATCTATATCACAGCACTCAAATAGAAATGACCAATCAAAAGAGAAAATAAGGCTGTTAAGAAGATTGAAATTTGTTTTACGAAAACATCTACGACGAGAATTTGAGATGTTATTGAATGAATTATTAACGGAATTGTAAGAAATAGTAATTTCAATGGTAGGGTGATAAGTATCTTCGGGCTTCACTAGGGGCTGTGTTTGTGATACAGCACTAACAGTGGGATCAGAGACAAAAACAAGATCGAGGATTCTTTTAGAAGAGTTAAGAAAAGAATTCAACTGATATAGCGGACATTCAAGTAGGCTATCAAGAAAAACATGTTGAGATGAGGGAATTAAGAAAGATAGATTATCATCAGCAAGCCAAGAAACATTAGGCAAGTTAAAATCACCTAAAGCTATAAAAAAATCACGATCTTTAAGACGACTAAAAATAGTTCGCAAAGCATCAGCATGGTGCATGTAGATCATGATATCAGAAGTTGGAGGAATATATGAACAAGAGATATATAAGCTAAAGTTAGAACATGTAACTTCGACGCTGTTTGTGTAGGGGGTCGAACTTCCTTCTGGTTGATGGCAGCTAGATGAATTTTTTTCCCTTTTTCTTCCTCCCAGTAAATTGTTTGACACGCAGAGAGTATTTTCACTTCACTTGATGTATTCAGGTATAAACTTCAACTAACTCTAGCTTACTTAAGAGCAGGGCACCAAGCCCCGCTTGGAGCGGAGTGTGGGGAGTTCTTTCGTGGGGAGAGCGATGGGCACCATCGGGAGAGCGGCGCGAGGTGAAAGCTTCCGCCTCCTTTAACCCTTGTGTTGCCCGGTTGGGCATAAACATGCTCCCCCCTTGCAGGAGTGCAAGACCCAGGCAGTTTAATGGCACGCTCCGGACAGGGTCCAGCCAAAAACTGTGCGCATCGCAATCGGCCGCCCGCCAACCCCAGGTAGACTCCCTTCTAGCATGACCTCCGTGATCACATCCGCGCCCAGGACCAGAGACACTGACGACGGTCGGTAGAACGTCTCATCCGCCAGGACGATGCCCTCAAACCTTTTGGCGATCTGTGGGTCCACCGGAACGCTTGGAGTGCGGCAGCACAAGCCATCGACCACCTTCAGGATCGCCTCCAATCGCCATCCTTCACTGATTGGGGACCGGATCACTGCTGCCACCGCTTTCTCTGCCCCTATATTGACGGCTGTCAACTTGAAGGCCGTGGCCAATGACGTCGCCATCGACGATACCGCAGAACAAGGGTCCACCAGGGCCTTCACGTCGAAGGTTTTTTCCCTCCGTCTCAATACGCACCATCGCCGTGGGCATCAGATGCGGATTGCGGTGCTGCAGCAGTGTGGTCAAGGTCAGTTTCGGATCGGAGGCTGGCGTTGGCGCGACCCTTCGTCTGGAGGACTCGGGGGTGACTCGGCGTACGACGGAGCTTGGAGTGCGTCGACGTGGCTGTTCATGGAAGTGAAGCAGCGTGTGGTGATTCTCCTCACAGATTCGGCACTTATCACCGCTTAAGCAGCTTCCTCCGGAATGTTGGTGGGCCAGGCAATTGGCGCAGTACTTATTCGCCAGCACTGCCCTCATCCTCTTCTCCACGTTCAGCCGCAGGAAGCGACGGCATCGCTTCAGAGGATGGATTCCGCGACAGACTCGGCAACGGAAGGACTCAGTTCCTCGCGAACATCTGCGCTCCTCTTTCGATGCCTGTACTGAACGCGGTCTCGGAGCCATGGAAACGGGATCTGGGTTGACGAATATCAGGAAGCTGCCGGGACAAATAATGAAGAAAGCGGATTAATGTAGGACGATAGAACACATATTACTACTGGCAGCTCGGCCCTTCTTAATTGGGAGGAAGGACCAAGTGCTGGACGCTACTGTAGTTTTACGTAATGGGTTTGAATTCTTTCTTCTGGAGGAAGAAAGATCAACTTTGCGACGGGACGCTTCACAATACCGCGAGCGGTAAGCAGTTCGACGACGCGGACATTGCCGTCACTGCCAGGGTGTGTCTGGTGGATTCGCCCGAGACGCCATTCATTAAATGGAAGATTGTCGTCTTTGAGTACCACCAGATCGCCCACTTCAAGATTTTTAGAAGGGAATCGCCACTTATTGCGCTTATGTAGCTCCTTCAGATACTCGTCTTTCCATCGGGTGCAGAAATGCTGACTCACGGCCTTCAGACGCTGCCACCGGTTAATGATAGACGGTACCTGATCCTTGATTTCAGGTTCCGTCAGGGATAGCAATGGACCGCCAACTAGGAAATGGCCTGGGGTCAAAGCTAAAGAGTCGGTGGGGTCTTCAGACATAGGAGAAATCGGCCGCGAGTTCAAACACGCCTCTACCTTAGCCAGCAGCGTAGAGAACTCTTCAAAAGTATACCTTTGGTTGGAAGTGGCCTTGTAGAACAGAGTTTTAAAACTCTTAACTCCAGCCTCCCACAACCCTCCCATGTGTGGTGCCCCGGGAGGGATGAAATGCCAGGACAGATTCTGATGGCTGTAGTGGGATAATATTTTCTGCTGGGTAGAACTTAGGAAATCTTTTT
The DNA here is from genome assembly GCA_018150345.1 of Drosophila equinoxialis. Taxonomy (NCBI): domain Eukaryota; kingdom Metazoa; phylum Arthropoda; class Insecta; order Diptera; family Drosophilidae; genus Drosophila; species Drosophila equinoxialis. Next base: position 8,812 of record JAECWI010000454.1, read on the forward strand.
CAAGCACTCTGGATGCACCTACGAAGTTTTTTCCGTTGTCGGACTGCACTTGCTGGGGACACCCTCGCCTCGATACAAAGCGAGCGAATGCTGCCAGAAATGCTTCGGTACTCAAATCCGAAGTTGCCTTAAGGTGAATGGCTTTGGTGGAAAAGCAAACAAAGACACACACATATCCCTTTGATATGCGGCAAGCGCGGCCGGTGAAACTCTTGATGTCGAAAGGACCTGCGAAATCTATCCCGGTGGTCGTGAAAGGTCGTGCGAAAGTAGTTCGCTGGGCCGGAAGGGTGCCCATTAGCTGTGATTGCAGCCTTCTTTTATAAATCACACAGACTTTGCATGAATTGACCACCGATTTTACTAGATTCCGCAGTCTTGGTTGGCTGCCCCCATGGAGAGAGATCTGATGCGTGAAAAGCACCAACAGCCGGGACAACGGACTTACTACTGGCAACAGAATGGGGTTACGCTCATCGTAACTAAGGGCCGCTGCTTGTTGCACGCGCCCACATGCTCGGATCACACCTGATGAGTCAATGAAAGGATTCAAATTGAGAATGGTGCTAGACGTGGGCAGAGATTTCTTCTGCTGTAGACACCGATGTTCCGTCGGAAAGTAATCACGCTAAGTGACTCGGATCAACGCCTGGAGTACTTGATTGATCTCGCTAGAGGTCACCTCCCCAGAGTAATCGTTTGGAAGTTTACGACACTTTCTGCCGAAACGGACCACATATGCTACCACTCGTAAGGCACGTGCCAGATTGGAAAAACGAGATAATATCTCGTTGGCTGGCTTAGCGATCGCGACGTGGACCTTCACTACCCGCTTCTCCAAGGTAGTGTCTAGTGGGAGTGGTGTCGCTCGCTGCCAGGACTCTTGTGGTTCCCGTAGCCATGGTGGGCCGTGCCACCACAAATCCTTGTGTACCAGTTCCTGCGCACTCAGGCCGCGGCTAGGGAGATCTGCTGGGTTGTCCTCTGAACGAACGTGATTCCATGGGGCGTCATTTGTTGCCGTCACAATTTTTGCTACCCGATTTGCGACAAACGTTGTCCATGTGCAGGGTGGCTTATTTAACCACGACAGTACGACGGTGGAATCTGACCAATAAAAAGCCTCCGCATTATCAACTGGAAGTTGCGGAAGAACTGCAGCTGCCAGTTCCGCTAAAAGTGTAGCTCCGCATAATTCAAGGCGGGGCAATGAAACCGTTTTAACCGGGGCGACTCTAGATTTCGCTGCAAGAAGGCAGCATGATATGCCTTGGTCATTGCTAACGCGCACGTAAATTGCGGCACCATAAGCCCGCTGTGACGCATCGCAAAAACAATGGAATTGGATGTCGGAATTTGGGTCATGAAGAACCCATCGTGGAATTCGGATCTGGTCAAGGAAGGAGTAGCTCTTTGTAAAATCCTGCCACCTGTGATGGAGTTCACTGGGCAATTGATCATCCCACCCTAGCTCTTGTAGCCAGAGCTCTTGCATAAACACCTTGGCTTGAATCACAAAGGGAGCCAGCCAGCCAGCGGGATCGAATAACTTGGCGATCTGCCCGAGGACTTCTCGCTTAGTATAAGCTGACTTGACATCTTGGGGTGAGATGACAAAATAAAACTCATCCGTAGTCGCTTTCCATCGGATTCCCAGTGTTTTCGCTGTGCTAGCCTCTTCGATGTCGAGGAAATCAGCATTCAGTAAATGACTCTTTGGAATACAACTGAGCACGCTCTTCACATTCGATGTCCACTTGCGCAAGGGAAAGCCAGCTGAACCAAGAGCGTCTTGAAGTTCATTGACCATTGCGATTGCCGTTGTTTCATTATGAGCCCCTGCCAGGACATCATCGACATACATATAGGACTTGATAATATCGCTAGCCAAAGGAAATTTGGATTGTACATCACTTGCGAGTTGCTGAAGTACTCGGATGGCTAAGAACGGAGCACAGTTAATGCCAATCGTGACGGTATTCAGCTCGTAATCACCAAGTTGCCCCTCTTTATTTCGGAACAGGATCCTCTGAAATGGCGTATGGATTGGATCGACCATAATTTGGCGGTACATTTTTGTGATGTCGGCATTGAAAACTACTCGGAAAAAACGCCACTTGAGAATCTGAGTAGTGAGATCGGACTGAAGTACCGGACCAGGGTAAAGTATGTCGTTGAGACTTACTCCGTTGGTGGACTTGCTAGAGGCGTTAAAAACTACCCGTACCTTTGTTGTGGTGCTGTCGGGCTTGAAAACCGCATGGTGTGGCAAATAAAAATTGTTATTAGTGCCGTCAAATGGAACCTGACGCATGTGGCCCAAGTCCAAATATTCTTGGATGACGGCGTCATACTCAGTTTTTCCCGGAATATTTTTAAGGAGTCGGCTTTCGTTTTTTAGGAACTGAGCCAATGCCCCTGGTCTGGAATGACCAAGGTTGATGTTGGTTGGATCTCGAAACGGAAGTGAGACCGTATATCTCCCAGAAACATCTCTTCTTGTGGTCTTCTGGAAATTGACCTCGCAAACAGAGTCAGAATCTTCTACCGGTTTGCCCGGTAGATCATCCACCTCCCAAAACCTTGTGAGAAGAGTTTCAAGTCCCTCCTCTCTGCTAACTGCGACCCTCGTGGTGAACGCGGCACATGAACTGACGGGGACCCCTTGCAACGGGCCTGAAATGACCCAACCGAATCTCGTCTCTTGAGCCATTAAAGATCCGCACACTTCGGTCTGGATGCCGGAAAGAGTCACCGCTGGTATTACATCAATGCCAAGGAGTAGATCGATCTTTGCCTTTAATCTGAAGGAGGGGTCGGCTAGAGGAATATTGGGCATTCCTTCCAGTGTGGCTTGGGCTATCGTACATGACGGCAAATCATCAGCAACTTGGGACAAGACAAACGCTTCTATCTCGATCTGGACTGGAGGTCCATGCGATGACCGAATGCTTATGTGACAGACCTTCAAGGTTCTATTGACCTTTCCGTTAATGCCTGTCACTTCGGCCCTGACAGTTTGGAATGGTAACTTCATGAGTCGGAACATTCTTTCGGATATGAAATTGGCTTCCGAAGCCGGGTCTAATAGCGCCCGTGAAGCATAAGTAGTGCCCTTGTGCCAAAAGTCCACGATCGCTGTACCTAGCAACTTATCTCGTGAGGACCTTGCCTCAGAGGTAAAGTAAGTCCGGACAATATTGTGCGAACTGGGCTGAGCTGGGACCGGCGTTGGATTATTCTCCGGTCGGGCGTCCTTGTGCAAGAGCGTATTGTGACGCCCCTTGCACGTGAAGCAATTGTGCTGACTCGGACAATCTTTTACTTGATGTCCTCTTGCGAAACAGTTCAGACAAAGGGACTTTTTCTTTATGTATGCCACCCTCTCTGGCACCGTCATCTGAAGGAAGCGGGAACATCGACGCACCGGGTGATTCTCCTTCATACAGAGATCACAGGATTTTGGTTTGGTGGTCACCTTGGCTTCAAATGTATTAGCCTTTCGGGTGGCTGGAAGCGGATTTCGTGGAGGTTTCGGTGTGGGAACCGAAATAGCCATTGCAGTTGTATTTTCCACTGCTTCGAGCGTACGGAACCGCTCAGTGAGGAAATCGTCCATCAATTGCCACTCTGGAATGGCAGTCTTGTCTCCCAGAGATTGTTCCCATAATGAAAGGGTATTCTTTGGCAATTTGATGGAACAGAAAAATACGAACATGCCTCCCCAAGTGGTTACTGGCAGGCCACAGTGCTCAAAAGCGCGAATGGATGCCTGCAGAGCATTCTGATGATCCTGTAATGCTTTTCCGGACTCATGGGAAATTTGAGGCAGGTCAAGAAGTGCTCGGAATTGGCTGTTCACGATAAGTCGCTTATTTTCGAAACGCTGTTTGAGTGCATTCCATGCCGTTTCAAAACCATCATTTGTAAGCGGGAATTTTGCTACAATGAGGTTGGCTTCACCCCTCGTTTTTGCTAGGAGATGGTACAGCTTTTCAACGGGGGAAATTCGCGAATCGCTTATGTAGATGGCTGTAAACAAGTCACGGAACGTGGGCCATTTTAAATAATCTCCCGTAAAGACTTCTGTATCAATGGGTGGCAGTCGACAGCCTCGTTCTGCTGGTGCAGAGGTAGGCGCATGACGGTTCGGAGGAGTCGGAGCAGACCCTTCATGGATAAGCTCGTTTAATCGAGCCGTGCATCGCTCGTAAACTTGGTAGCATTTGTCATATTTAGCTTGGATGCCTAAATCTTCAGAGTTATCGTCTTTACCATCTGTGAGTGCCTCGCATTTCTCATATTCCTGCTCGACCTTCTCCCACAATGCTTGAACTCGATCACGACGGACTTGGAGCGTAAATACGCTGACCTCGGACAGTGAAGTGACGTGGGTGTCGACTTCAAACTGAATTAATTTATCGCAAATGGAAACAAACTTCTTCAAGGCCATGGTGGAAGCAGCTAAAACCCTTTTGGTCTCGGACCGAGTGACTCTTGGGGCGGTTACCAAAATCTGTGGAAGTGGTACCAATGATTTGACCTCTTTTTGGCTTGCTCGTCGTGGCTCTGACGTGGCTTGCTGAAAGGTCGTGCTCGATGGTGCGGACTTGAGAGTTAATGGACTAGAGAGGGTCTGAAATGCTCGGGAAGGAGGAGTAGTAGGGCTGGTACTCCTCTGGCGCTGACCTGGAGCAGCAATTGTGGATTTGCTCGGGGATGCAGTGTTCTCAGCTGCTTTCTCGTCTTTTGACGGGCTCGTGCTCATAACCCCAGAGAGTGGCGGTTATAAAATGGTGAGCTGGTTTGGCACGGCTTGAAAATTAGCCAAAAAAGACGAACTGGAACGTTTGGGAAAACCTGGAACACTACCAAACCACTTGAAGAACGGCTTTGAAACGCCTTGAAATAGATTGAAAAAACCAGAAAACGAGCTGGTACGTTTGGAATGACTTGGAACACTGCCAAAAAACCCTAAGAACGGCTTGGAACACCTTGGACTTCAAATATAACTACAAAGATGCGCCTTGGAGCGGGTGGAAACACTTTGGAATTGAAATAGAACCAAAGACAAGGCTTGAAACGCTTGGAAACACCTTGTAATTGGAATCTAACTCCAAAGATACGACTTGGAACGTGTGGGAATACTTTGGAATTGCAATATAACTCCAAAGATGCGACTTGGAACACGTGGGAATACAATAAACAAAAACGCGGAACACAAATTGTTACCAATTAAATATTATTCGATTTTTTCCTCAACGTGACCCTTCAACATATATACCCCACAAAGTGCCTGCCAACCTAGGGTATACAGCACAGCTACTTTTGGTCGTTTGCTTTGTGCCGGTCTTTGGCACATGAGTTTGCAGCTGTGCTGATATACTGCAGTTAAGCGGTACTTATGTATGCACGTATGTATGTATGTATATAGGCTGCAAGGGGGTAGCGGGATTTGTTCGCGGTGATGGAAAAATATATTTGTGTGCGAAAAAATTAGAAATTTTTGTGGAATATATGTATGGATATGTATATGAGAATCAATATGTAAAATTTTATGTATGGGAAAAAAATATGTATATGTATATGGATATGAATATAGATATGTAAAATTTTATGTATGGAAAAATATGTATATATATGTATATGGATATGAATATATATATGTAAAATTTTATGTATGGAAAAATATGTATATATATGTATGTGTATGGATATGTAAAATGTTGGAGTATATATATATGTATTTAAAAAATTTTTTTTTTTTTTTTTTTTTTTAAATATGAAAATATGGAATGGCGATATGCAGAGGTGTGAATGGATCGGATTTCTTTATATAAATTAATGTTTTTTTTTTTTTTTTTTTATATGAATTCTTTTGCTGTGTCTAACCGATATGCCCCCAACTTTATAGGGTGTCTGGTCACCAGAAATGTCTAAGTGTGGCTTTTATGAATATATGAATATATAGCACTGGATATGTTTGTAATTTTTGTCACATTCACACACTCTGCTTGCATATATATATATTTTATATGTAGGAGATCACTTTTTTCGTAGGTTTGATTCACTGCATACATACATATGTGTTAATATTTTTGAAATTGCGAAAAAATATATATATTGGAAATAGGCAAATAAAAATATGGCGCCTTATATACTTGGCCTATATATGCCAAAGTGCGAGAAAAACTTGAAGTGGGCGAACCAATATGGCGCCTTATGTACTGGACACATATATATGTATGAAAATTTGGGGACCAAAATTTTCTCTCCTTTGAGGAGGAAAAAATTTGCGCGAAAGTAATTTTTACTTGGATTAGGAGAATCAATGGCAACAATTATATGTATGTGAGTATGGGTACGGATGCTGGAGGCATGTACATGTACTCATATACCTATAATTTGCAAAAAAAAATTACTTAGCTTGAAATATGGATGAAATTCCACCGATGCTAGTGGTTCGAGAGGATCTTAGTATCCGGCTCGAAGGACCAAATGTTTGTGTAGGGGGTCGAACTTCCTTCTGGTTGATGGCAGCTAGATGAATTTTTTTCCCTTTTTCTTCCTCCCAGTAAATTGTTTGACACGCAGAGAGTATTTTCACTTCACTTGATGTATTCAGGTATAAACTTCAACTAACTCTAGCTTACTTAAGAGCAGGGCACCAAGCCCCGCTTGGAGCGCAGTGTGGGGAGTTCTTTCGTGGGGAGAGCGATGGGCACCATCGGGAGAGCGGCGCGAGGTGAAAGCTTCCGCCTCCTTTAACCCTTGTGTTGCCCGGTTGGGCATAAACAGACGCAAATAAACTCAACACCTAAGGGGAGATCAATCGGCACAACACTTGAACACAGATTCGAGTTGACAGCAATGAGTACTCCACCGCCACGTCGACCAACACGATCAAGCCTATAAGAAATAAAGTGATTAGAAAGAATTTCATTATCCAAAACAGAGGAATTAAGCCAAGTTTCAGAGAAAGCTAATATGTCAGCCGAAAAGGTTAAGCTATCGCAGAATAATTTAGAGAGCTTGGTAAGAAGTCCTCTTACATTTTGATAGTGAATGCAAAGACTAGACGTTATTAGTTTTTTGAAGCAGAAGATGCATTAGGAAGGTGGACAGGCAAAGGGCGGGAGCGCTTATTGGGCGCAAATTCGTGTACAACTAGGCCCTCTGGCCAAAAGTTAGTTAAAATTAAAACCTTAGCAGGGCATATATTACCAATGTAAGCTGCCACAGACGATTCAGAAGTATCTGGAGCAAGCCTAGAGATAAATAATTGTTTACGATGGGGCAGTACAGTTAGTGGAGGCGGAGGAGCATTGGGATCCGCAAGTGATTGAAAGCCAGCATGATCAGAGTTCCCGTGAGGGATAGATTGAGGTACACCAGGGCTTGTAGTGGGTACATCAATCTGAAAAGAAGAGCATAAAGAGGGACAAGAAGATGGTGTAGGCGAAAGTAAAATGGGAGAAGATGTAATAGAAAGTGCGGGCGACTGCTTATGAGGCAACTCAAGGGTACATTTCTTGGGCAATTCCTTAGAAGGTGAACCAAACTTGAATTGCGACAATAAGTGTATGCTAGAGTCACACTCATTAGACAGCTGTTTGGCCATTTTATTAAGAGAAAGAAACTTTAAACGAAGATCCCTATACATTCGGCTAAAATCAAGCTGCTGGCTGGCACAAGATGGGCAAGTCCAGCGCATTAAGCCAAGCTCAGGCTTAGACACAGACAAACCAGAAAATTTGTCGTAATCACGGCCGTTGAGGCCAGCACATTTTAAGTGAATAAGATTATCGCAAAGCCAACACGATATTGCTCTATACTGATCGTCAAAACGATCAGAATGCTTGCAATTGGGTAGACAACAAGCCATTGAAAAGCCAAAATAAACAAGGCAAAAAAAAAAAAACAATAAAAAAAAATATATAGAAAAATTTAAATAGACAGCACAAAGATAATTATCGATAAAAAATCAATAATTACAAATAAAACAAAGAGACAGCTGGAGTACACAGCACAAGAGAGAGTGCAAGAACACTTATAAGACGAGCTTTGAGAGGCGGCTTTATAAAAGAGATTACGCGGGAGGGAAGCTGAGCACAAGCACAAAGCAGAGGGAACAACAAAACCACTAGCACAGATGGTATGATGGGGGCGATGAGGGGGAGCAACTGCAGAAGCAATGACGAGAGAGAACAATAAGAAAAAATAAAAACAATTTAAATGCACCAAACACTAATCACGAAAAAGAAAAAAACAAAACTGTTTAATTTGGCGAATTATGCAAATAAAACACAAGGGTTTCAAGCAAACGACACCAGCGAAAACGAAAACAAACTAGGCACAATTAAAAATTGAGAGAAAACCATATATATTAATAAAACTCAGGAGCTAAGCAAAAACACGACCGTCACGTCAGAGAGCAGAAGCTATACATATATGGGATGACGGCTAAGACTCAAAATGGGCGCTGTAGAGTGGTTCCAGCACCCTGTATAGCTGGTATATAAAAGATGGCGGCTATAAGACTAAAAATGGCGGCTGTAGAATGGTTCCAGCAGCTTGTTCAGCTGTTATACTATAAAAAAATGGCGGCTATAAGACTTAAAATGGTGGCTGTAGAAAGTTTCCTGCAGCTTATATAGATTTATATAAAGGATGACGGCTATAAGACTTAAAATGGTGGCTGTAGAAAGGTTCCTGCAGCTTATATAGATTTATATAAAGGATGACGGCTATAAGAGTCTAAGACTATACAGACTTAAAATGGCGGCTGTAGAAAGGTTCCTGCAGCTTATATAGCTTTTATATAAGGGATGACGGCTATAAGACTCAAAATGGGGGCTGTAGAATGGTTCTAGCAGCTTGTTCAGCTGTTATACAAAAGATGACGGCTATAAGACTTAAAATGGTGGCTGTAGAAAGTTTCCTGCAGCTTATATAGATTTATATAAAGGATGACGGCTATAAGACTTAAAATGGTGGCTGTAGAAAGGTTCCTGCAGCTTATATAGATTTATATAAAGGATGACGGCTATAAGACTTAAAATGGCGGCTGTAGAAAGGTTCCTGCAGCTTATATAGCTTTTATATAAAGGATGACGGCTATAAGACTCAAAATGGGGGCTGTAGAGTGGTTCCAGCAGCCTGTATAGCTGGTATATAAAAGATGGCGGCTATAAGACTTAAAATGGCGGCTGTAGAATGGTTCCAGCAGCTTGTTCAGCTGTTATACAAAAAATGGCGGCTATAAGACTTATAAAATGGCGGCTGTAGAAAGGTTCCAGCAGCTTATATAGCTTTTATATAAAGGATGACGGCTATAAGACTCAAAATGGCGGCTGTAGAATGGTTCCAGCAGCTTGTATAGCTGTTATATAAAGGATGGCGGCTATAAGACTTAAAATGGCGGCTGTAGAAAGGTTCCTGCAGCTTATATAGCTTTTATATAAGGGATGACGGCTAAGACTCAAAATGGGGGCTGTAGAATGGTTCCAGCAGCCTGTATAGCTTTTATATATGGGATGGGCTAAGACTAAAATGGTAATGGCGGCTATAAGACTTAAAATGCCGGCTGTAGAATGGTTCCAGCAGCTTGTTTAGCTGTTATACAAAAGATGACGGCTATAAGACTTAAAATGGTGCCTACTACGTAAGACTTAAAATGGCGGCTGTAGAAAGGTTCCTGCAGCTTATATAGCTTTTATATAAGGGATGACGGCTAAGACTCAAAATGGGGGCTGTAGAATGGTTCCAGCAGCTTGTTTAGCTGTTATACAAAAGATGACGGCTATAAGACTTAAAATGGTGCTACTACGTAAGACTTTAAATGGCGGCTGTAGAAAGGTTCCTGCAGCTTATATAGCTTTTATATAAGGGATGACGGCTAAGACTAAAAATGGGGGCTGTAGAGTGGTTCCAGCAGCCTGTATAGCTGGTATATAAAAGATGGCGGCTATAAGACTAAAAATGCCGGCTGTAGAATGGTTCCAGCAGCTTGTTTAGCTGTTATACAAAAAATGGCGGCTATAAGACTTAAAATGGCGGCTGTAGAAAGGTTCCTGCAGCTTATATAGCTTTTATATATAAAGGATGGCGGCTATAAGACTCAAAATGGCGGCTGTAGAAAGGTTCCTGCAGCTTATATAGCTTTTATATAAAGGATGGCGGCTATAAGACTTAAAATGGCGGCTGTAGAAAGGTTCCTGCAGCTTATATAGCTTTTATATAAGGGATGACGGCTATAAAACTCAAAATGGCGGCTGTAGAGTGGTTCCAGCAGCCTGTATAGCTGTTATATAAAGATGGCGGCTATAAGACTTAAAATGGCGGCTGTAGAAAGGTTCCTGCAGCTTATATAGCTTTTATATAAAGGATGGCGGCTATAAAACTCAAAATGGCGGCTGTAGAGTGGTTCCAGCAGCTTGTTTAGCTGTTATACAAAAATTGGCGGCTATAAGACTTAAAATGGCGGCTGTAGAAAGGTTCCAGCAGCTTATATAGCTTTTATATATGGGATGACGGCTATAAGACTTAAAATGGTGTCTACTACGTAAGACTAAAAATGGCGGCGGTAGAAAGGTTCCTGCAGCTTATATAGCTTTTATATAAGGGATGACGGCTAAGATTCACAATGGGGGCTGTAGAATGGTTCCAGCAGCCTGTATAGCTGCTGGTATATAAAAGATGGCGGCTATAAGACTTAAAATGGCGGCTGTAGAAAGGTTCCTGCAGCTTATATAGCTTTTATATAAGGGATGACGGCTATAAGACTCAAAATGGGGGCTGTAGAATGGTTCCAGCAGCTTATATAGATGTTATATAAAGGATGACGGCTATAACACTCTAAGACTATAAAGACTTAAAATGGCGGCTGTAGAAAGGTTCCTGCAGCTTATATAGCTTTTATATAAGGGATGACGGCTATAAGACTCAAAATGGGGGCTGTAGAGTGGTTCCAGCAGCCTGTATAGCTGTTATATAAAAGATGGCGGCTATAAGACTTAAAATGGCGGCTGTAGAAAGGTTCCTGCAGCTTATATAGCTTTTATATAAAGGATGACGGCTATAAAACTCAAAATGGGGGGCTGTAGAAGTTGGTTCCAGCAGCTTGTTTAGCTGTTATACAAAAGATGGCGGCTATAAGACTTAAAATGGCGGCTGTAGAAAGGTTCCTGCAGCTTATATAGTTTTATATAAAGGATGACGGCTATAAGACTCTAAAATGGTGTCTATACGTAAGACTTAAAATGGCGGCTGTAGAAAGGTTCCTGCAGCTTATATAGCTTTTATATAAGGGATGACGGCTGCTAAGACTCAAAATGGGGGCTGTAGAATGGTTCCAGCAGCTTGTTTAGCTGTTATATAAAAGATGGCGGCTATAAGACTTAAAATGGCGGCTGTAGAAAGGTTCCTGCAGCTTATATAGCTTTTATATAAGGGATGACGGCTATAAGACTCAAAATGGGGGCTGTAGAATGGTTCCAGCAGCTTGTTTAGCTGTTATACAAAAAATGGCGGCTATAAGACTTAAAATGGCGGCTGTAGAAAGGTTCCTGCAGCTTATATAGCTTTTATATAAGGGATGACGGTCTAAGACTCAAAATGGGGGCTGTAGAGTGGTTCCAGCAGCCTGTATAGCTGGTATATAAAAGATGGCGGCTATAAGACTTAAAATGGCGGCTGTAGAAAGGTTCCTGCAGCTTATATAGCTTTTATATAAAGGATGACGGCTATAAGACTCAAAATGGCGGCTGTAGAATGGTTCCAGCAGCTTGTATAGCTGTTATATAAAAGATGGCGGCTATAAGACTTAAAATGGCGGCTGTAGAAAGGTTCCAGCAGCTTATATAGCTTTTATATAAAGGATGACGGCTATAAGACTTTAAAATGGTGTCTACTACGTAAGACTTAAAATGGCGGCTGTAGAAAGGTTCCTGCAGCTTATATAGCTTTTATATAAGGGATGACGGCTAAGACTCAAAATGGGGGCTGTAGAATGGTTCCAGCAGCCTGTATAGCTGGTATATAAAAGATGGCGGCTATAAGACTTAAAATGGCGGCTGTAGAAAGGTTCCTGCAGCTTATATAGCTTTTATATAAAGGGATGACGGCTATAAGACTCAAAATGGGGGCTGTAGAATGGTTCCAGCAGCTTGTATAGCTGTTATATAAAAGATGGCGGCTATAAGACTTAAAATGGCGGCTGTAGAAAGGTTCCTGCAGCTTATATAGCTTTTATATAAGGGATGACGGCTATAAGACTCAAAATGGGGGCTGTAGAATGGTTCCAGCAGCTTGTATAGCTGTTATATAAAAGATGGCGGCTATAAGACTTAAAATGGCGGCTGTAGAAAGGTTCCTGCAGCTTATATAGCTTTTATATAAAGGATGACGGCTATAAGACTCTAAGACTATAAGACTTAAAATGGCGGCTGTAGAAAGGTTCCTGCAGCTTATATAGCTTTTATATAAAGGATGACGGCTATAAGACTCAAAATGGCGGCTGTAGAATGGTTCCAGCAGCTTGTTTAGCTGTTATACAAAAGGAAGTTAAAATGGCGGCTATTAAGACTTAAAATGGCGGCTGTAGAAAGGTTCCTGCAGCTTATATAGCTTTTATATAAAGGGATGACGGCTATAAGACTCAAAATGGGGGCTGTAGAATGGTTCCAGCAGCTTGTTTAGCTGTTATATCAAAAGATGGCGGCTATAAGACTTAAAATATATAGACTTAAAATGGCGGCTGTAGAAAGGTTCCTGCAGCTTATATAGCTTTTATATAAGGGATGACGGCTATAAGACTCAAAATGGTGGCTGTAGAATGGTTCCAGCAGCTTGTTTAGCTGTTATATAAAAGATGACGGCTATAAGACTTAAAATGGCGGCTGTAGAAAGGTTCCTGCAGCTTATATAGCTTTTATATAAGGGATGACGGCTATAAGACTCAAAATGGGGGCTGTAGAATGGTTCCAGCAGCTTGTATAGCTGTTATATAAAAGATGACGGCTTAAACTTATCTATGTAAGACTTAAAATGGCGGCTGTAGAAAGGTTCCAGCAGCTTATATAGCTTTTATATAAGGGATGACGGCTATAAGACTTAAAATGGGGGCTGTAGAATGGTTCCAGCAGCTTGTATAGCTGTTATATAAAAGATGGCGGCTATAAGACTTAAAATGGCGGCTGTAGAAAGGTTCCTGCAGCTTATATAGCTTTATATAAAGGATGACGGCTATAAGACTCAAAATGGGGGCTGTAGAATGGTTCCAGCAGCTTGTATAGCTGTTATACAAAAGATGACGGCTATAAAGACTTAAAATGGCGGCTGTAGAAAGGTTCCTGCAGCTTATATAGCTTTTATATAAGGGATGACGGCTAAGACTCAAAATGGGGGCTGTAGAATGGTTCCAGCAGCTTGTATAGCTGTTATCATAAAAGATGGCGGCTATAAGACTTAAAATGGCGGCTGTAGAATGGTTCCAGCAGCTTGTATAGCTTTTATATAAAAGGATGACGGCTATAAGACTTAAAATGGCGGCTGTAGAAAGGTTCCAGCAGCTTATATAGCTGTTATATAAAGGATGACGGCTATAAGACTTAAAATGGTGGCTGTAGAAAGGTTCCAGCAGCTTATATAGCTGTTATATAAAAGGATGACGGCTATAAGACTCTAAGGACTATAAAGACTTAAAATGGCGGCTGTAGAAAGGTTCCTGCAGCTTATATAGCTTTTATATATGGGATGACGGCTTAAGACTCAAAATGGGGGCTGTAGAATGGTTCCAGCAGCTTGTATAGCTGTTATATAAAAGATGGCGGCTATAAGACTTAAAATGGCGGCTGTAGAATGGTTCCAGCAGCTTGTTTAGCTGTTATACAAAAGATGGCGGCTATAAGACTTAAAATGGCGGCTGTAGAAAGGTTCCTGCAGCTTATATAGCTTTTATATAAGGGATGACGGCTATAAGACTCAAAATGGGGGCTGTAGAATGGTTCCAGCAGCTTGTATAGCTGTTATATAAAAGATGGCGGCTATAAGACTTAAAATGGCGGCTGTAGAAAGGTTCCTGCAGCTTATATAGCTTTTATATAAGGGATGACGGCTAAGACTCAAAATGGGGGCTGTAGAATGGTTCCAGCAGCTTGTATAGCTGTTATATAAAAGATGGCGGCTATAAGACTTAAAATGGCGGCTGTAGAAAGGTTCCTGCAGCTTATATAGCTTTTATATAAAGGATGACGGCTATAAGACTTAAAATGGTGGCTGTAGAAAGGTTCCTGCAGCTTATATAGCTTTATATAAAGGATGACGGCTATAAGACTTAAAATGGCGGCTGTAGAAAGGTTCCTGCAGCTTATATAGCTTTTATATAAAGGATGACGGCTATAAGTATAAGACTCAAAATGGCGGCTGTAGAAAGGTTCCAGCAGCTTATATAGCTTTTATATAAAAGGGATGGCGGCTATAAGACTTCAAAATGGCGGCTGTAGAATGGTTCCAGCAGCTTGTTCAGCTGTTATACAAAAGATGACGGCTATAAGACTTAAAATGGTGGCTGTAGAAAGGTTCCTGCAGCTTATATAGATTTATATAAAGGATGACGGCTATAAGACTTAAAATGGTGGCTGTAGAAAGGTTCCTGCAGCTTATATAGATTTATATAAAGGATGACGGCTATAAGACTCTAAGACTATAAAGACTTAAAATGGCGGCTGTAGAAAGGTTCCTGCAGCTTATATAGCTTTTATATATGGGATGACGGCTAAGACTCAAAATGGGGGCTGTAGAGTGGTTCCAGCAGCCTGTATAGCTGGTATATAAAAGATGGCGGCTATAAGACTTAAAATGGCGGCTGTAGAATGGTTCCAGCAGCTTGTTTAGCTGTTATACAAAAAATGGCGGCTATAAGACTTAAAATGGCGGCTGTAGAAAGGTTCCAGCAGCTTATATAGCTTTTATATATGGGATGACGGCTAAGACTCAAAATGGGGGCTGTAGAGTGGTTCCAGCAGCCTGTATAGCTTTATAAAAGCGGCTATAAGACTTAAAATGCTAAGACTTAAAATGGCGGCTGTAGAATGGTTCCAGCAGCTTATATAGCTTTTATATAAAAGATGGCGGCTATAAGACTTAAAATGGCGGCTGTAGAATGGTTCCAGCAGCTTGTTTAGCTGTTATACAAAAGATGGCGGCTATAAGACTTAAAATGGTGGCTGTAGAAAGGTTCCTGCAGCTTATATAGATTTATATAAAGGATGACGGCTATAAGACTTAAAATGGTGGCTGTAGAAAGGTTCCTGCAGCTTATATAGATTTATATAAAGGATGACGGCTATAAGACTCTAAGACTATACAGACTTAAAATGGCGGCTGTAGAAAGGTTCCTGCAGCTTATATAGCTTTTATATAAGGGATGACGGCTAAGACTCAAAATGGGGGCTGTAGAATGGTTCCAGCAGCTTGTTCAGCTGTTATACAAAAGATGACGGCTATAAGACTTAAAATGGTGGCTGTAGAAAGGTTCCTGCAGCTTATATAGATTTATATAAAGGATGACGGCTATAAGACTTAAAATGGTGGCTGTAGAAAGTTTCCGCTTAGCTTATATAGATTTATATAAAGGATGACGGCTATAAGACTTAAAATGGCGGCTGTAGAAAGGTTCCTGCAGCTTATATAGCTTTTATATATGGGATGACGGCTTTTTAAGACTCAAAATGGGGGCTGTAGAGTGGTTCCAGCAGCTTGTATAGCTTTTATATAAAAGATGGCGGCTATAAGACTTAAAATGGCGGCTGTAGAATGGTTCCAGCAGCTTGTTCAGCTGTTATACAAAAGATGACGGCTATAAGACTTAAAATGGTGGCTGTAGAAAGGTTCCTGCAGCTTATATAGATTTATATAAAGGATGACGGCTATAAGACTTAAAATGGTGGCTGTAGAAAGGTTCCTGCAGCTTATATAGATTTATATAAAGGATGACGGCTATAAGACTTAAAATGGCGGCTGTAGAAAGGTTCTGCAGCTTAGATATAGAAAGGTTCCTGCAGCTTATATAGCTTTATATATGGGATGACGGCTAAGACTCAAAATGGGGGCTGTAGAGTGGTTCCAGCAGCCTGTATAGCATGTTATATAAAAGATGGCGGCTATAAGACTTAAAATGGCGGCTGTAGAAAGGTTCCTCAGCAGCTTATATAGCTTTTATATATAAGGGATGACGGCTAAGACTCAAAATGGGGGCTGTAGAGTGGTTCCAGCAGCCTGTATAGCTGTTATATAAAAGATGGCGGCTATAAGACTTAAAATGCCGGCTGTAGAATGGTTCCAGCAGCTTGTTTAGCTGTTATATACAAAAATGGCGGCTATAAGACTTAAAATGGTGGCTGTAGAAAGGTTCCTGCAGCTTATATAGATTTATATAAAGGATGACGGCTATAAGACTTAAAATGGCGGCTGTAGAAAGGTTCCTGCAGCTTATATAGCTTTATATATAAAGGATGACGGCTATATTAGACTTAAAATGGCGGCTGTAGAAAGGTTCCTGCAGCTTATATAGCTTTTATATAAGGGATGGCGGCTAAGACTCAAAATGGGGGCTGTAGAATGGTTCCAGCAGCTTGTTCAGCTGTTATACAAAAGATGACGGCTATAAGACTTAAAATGGTGGCTGTAGAAAGGTTCCTGCAGCTTATATAGATTTATATAAAGGATGACGGCTATAAGACTTAAAATGGTGGCTGTAGAAAGGTTCCTGCAGCTTATATAGATTTATATAAAGGATGACGGCTATAAGACTTAAAATGGTGGCTGTAGAAAGGTTCCTGCAGCTTATATAGCTTTTATATAAAGGATGACGGCTAAGACTCAAAATGGGCGCTGTAAGAGTGGTTCCAGCAGCCTGTATAGCTGGTATATAAAAGATGGCGGCTATAAGACTTAAAATGCCGGCTGTAGAATGGTTCCAGCAGCTTGTTCAGCTGTTATACAAAAGATGACGGCTATAAGACTTAAAATGGTGGCTGTAGAAAGGTTCCTGCAGCTTATATAGATTTATATAAAGGATGACGGCTATAAGACTTAAAATGGTGGCTGTAGAAAGGTTCCTGCAGCTTATATAGATTTATATAAAGGATGACGGCTATAAGACTCTAAGACTATAAAGACTTAAAATGGCGGCTGTAGAAAGGTTCCTGCAGCTTATATAGCTTTTATATATGGGATGACGGCTAAGACTCAAAATGGGGGCTGTAGAGTGGTTCCAGCAGCTCTGTATAGTGGTATATAAAATATGGCGGCTATAAGACTTAAAATGGCGGCTGTAGAATGGTTCCAGCAGCTTGTTTAGCTGTTATATAAAAAGATGGCGGCTATAAGACTTAAAATGGCGGCTGTAGAAAGGTTCCAGCAGCTTATATAGCTTTATATATGGGATGACGGCTAAGACTCTAAGACTATAAACTTAAAATGGGGGCTGTAGAGTGGTTCCAGCAGCTTGTATAGCATGTTATATAAAAGATGGCGGCTATAAGACTTAAAATGGCGGCTGTAGAAAGGTTCCTGCAGCTTGTATAGCTGTTATAAAAAAGGATGACGGCTATAAGACTTAAAATGGTGGCTGTAGAAAGGTTCCTGCAGCTTATATAGATTTATATAAAGGATGACGGCTATAAGACTTAAAATGGTGGCTGTAGAAAGGTTCCTGCAGCTTATATAGATTTATATAAAGGATGACGGCTATAAGACTCTAAGACTATACAGACTTAAAATGGCGGCTGTAGAAAGGTTCCTGCAGCTTATATAGCTTTTATATAAGGGATGACGGCTAAGACTCAAAATGGGGGCTGTAGAATGGTTCCAGCAGCTTGTTCAGCTGTTATACAAAAAGATGACGGCTATAAGACTTAAAATGGTGGCTGTAGAAAGGTTCCTGCAGCTTATATAGATTTATATAAAGGATGACGGCTATAAGACTTAAAATGGTGGCTGTAGAAAGGTTCCTGCAGCTTATATAGATTTATATAAAGGATGACGGCTATAAGACTTAAAATGGCGGCTGTAGAAAGGTTCCTGCAGCTTATATAGCTTTTATATATGGGATGACGGCTAAGACTCAAAATGGGGCTGTAGAGTGGTTCCAGCAGCCTGTATAGCTGGTATATAAAAGATGGCGGCTATAAGACTTAAAATGCCGGCTGTAGAATGGTTCCAGCAGCTTGTTCAGCTGTTATACAAAAGATGACGGCTATAAGACTTAAAATGGTGGCTGTAGAAAGGTTCCTGCAGCTTATATAGATTTATATAAAGGATGACGGCTATAAGACTTAAAATGGTGGCTGTAGAAAGGTTCCTGCAGCTTATATAGATTTATATAAAGGATGACGGCTATAAGACTTAAAATGGCGGCTGTAGAATGGTTCCGCAGCTTTATAGCTTTATATAAAGACGGCTATAAGACTTAAAATGGCGGCTGTAGAAAGGTTCCTGCAGCTTATATAGCTTTTATATACATGGGATG
This sequence comes from Drosophila equinoxialis, assembly GCA_018150345.1. Lineage (NCBI taxonomy): Eukaryota > Metazoa > Arthropoda > Insecta > Diptera > Drosophilidae > Drosophila > Drosophila equinoxialis. Next base: position 27,344 of record JAECWI010000454.1, read on the forward strand.
ACGGCTAAGACTCAAAATGGGGGCTGTAGAGTGGTTCCAGCAGCCTGTATAGCATGTTATATAAAAGATGGCGGCTATAAAAGACTTAAAATGGCGGCTGTAGAAAGGTTCCTGCAGCCTATATATAGCTTTTATATAGGGGATGACGGCTAAGACTCAAAATGGGGGCTGTAGAGTGGTTCCAGCAGCCTGTATAGCTGGTATATAAAAGATGGCGGCTATAAGACTTAAAATGCCGGCTGTAGAATGGTTCCAGCAGCTTGTTTAGCTGTTATACAAAAGATGACGGCTATAAGACTTAAAATGGTGCCTACTACGTAAGACTTAAAATGGCGGCTGTAGAAAGGTTCCTGCAGCTTATATAGCTTTTATATAAGGGATGACGGCTAAGACTCAAAATGGGGGCTGTAGAATGGTTCCAGCAGCTTGTTCAGCTGTTATACAAAAGATGACGGCTATAAGACTTAAAATGGTGCCTACTACGTAAGACTTTTAAATGGCGGCTAAAGTTAAAATGGCTGAAAGGTTCCTGCAGCTTATATAGCTTTTATATAAGGGATGACGGCTAAGACTCAAAATGGGGGCTGTAGAGTGGTTCCAGCAGCCTGTATAGCTGTGGTATATAAAAGATGGCGGCTATAAGACTAAAAATGCCGGCTGTAGAATGGTTCCAGCAGCTTGTTCAGTGTTATATAAAGGATGCGGCTATAAGACTCAAAATGGGGGCTGTAGAATGGTTCCAGCAGCTTATATAGATTTATATAAAGGATGACGGCTATAAGACTTAAAATGGTGGCTGTAGAAAGGTTCCTGCAGCTTATATAGCTTTTATATAAGGGATGACGGCTATAAATTAAGACTAAAAATGGGGGCTGTAGAGAATGGTTCCAGCAGCTTGTATAGCTGTTTATATAAAAGATGGCGGCTATAAGACTCAAAATGGGGGCTGTAGAGTGGTTCCAGCAGCCTGTATAGCTGGTATATAAAAGATGGCGGCTATAAGACTTAAAATGGCGGCTGTAGAATGGTTCCAGCAGCTTATATAGCTTGTTATATAAAGGATGACGGCTATAAGACTTAAAATGGTGGCTGTAGAAAGGTTCCAGCAGCTTATATAGATTTATATAAAGGATGAGCGGCTATAAGACTTAAAATGGTGGCTGTAGAAAGGTTCCTGCAGCTTATATAGCTAGTTTTATATAAAGGATGACGGCTATAAGAGTCTAAGACTATACAGACTTAAAATGGCGGCTGTAGAAAGGTTCCTGCAGCTTATATAGCTTTTATATAAGGGATGACGGCTAAGACTCAAAATGGGGGCTGTAGAGTGGTTCCAGCAGCCTGTATAGCTGGTATATAAAAGATGACGGCTATAAGACTTAAAATGGTGGCTGTAGAAAGGTTCCTGCAGCTTATATAGATTTATATAAAGGATGACGGCTATAAGACTCTAAGACTATACAGACTTAAAATGGCGGCTGTAGAAAGGTTCCTGCAGCTTATATAGCTTTTATATAAGGGATGACGGCTAAGACTCAAAATGGGGGCTGTAGAATGGTTCCAGCAGCTTGTTCAGCTGTTATACAAAAGATGACGGCTATAAGACTTAAAATGGTGGCTGTAGAAAGTTTCCTGCAGCTTATATAGATTTATATAAAGGATGACGGCTATAAGACTTAAAATGGTGGCTGTAGAAAGGTTCCTGCAGCTTTTATATGGATTTATATAAAGGATGACGGCTATAAGACTTAAAATGGCGGCTGTAGAAAGGTTCCTGCAGCTTATATAGCTTTTATATAAAGGATGGCGGCTATAAGACTCAAAATGGGGGCTGTAGAGTGGTTCCAGCAGCCTGTATAGCTGGTATATAAAAGATGGCGGCTATAAGACTTAAAATGACGGCTGTAGAATGGTTCCAGCAGCTTGTTCAGCTATTATACATAAAAAATGGCGGCTATAAGACTTAAAATGGCGGCTGTAGAAAGGTTCCAGCAGCTTATATAGCTTTTATATAAAGGATGACGGCTATAAGACTAAAATGACTCAAGACTGTATAGCTGTTATGTAAATGATGGCGGCTATAAGACTTAAAATGGTGGCTAGAATGGCGGCTGTAGAAAGGTTCCTGCAGCTTATATAGCTTTTATATATGAAGATGCGGCTAAGACTAAAAATGGGGGCTGTAGAGTGGTTCCAGCAGCCTGTATAGCTGTTATATAAAAGATGGCGGCTATAAGACTTAAAATGCCGGCTGTAGAATGGTTCCAGCAGCTTGTTTAGCTGTTATACAAAAGATGACGGCTATAAGACTTAAAATGGTGTCCACTACGTAAGACTTAAAATGGCGGCTGTAGAAAGGTTCCTGCAGCTTATATAGCTTTTATATATGGGATGACGGCTAAGACTCAAAATGGGGGCTGTAGAGTGGTTCCAGCAGCCTGTATAGCATGTATATAAAAGATGGCGGCTATAAGACTTAAAATGGCGGCTGTAGAAAGGTTCCTGCAGCTTATATAGCTTTTATATAAGTCTCATTTTCTTTATATAAGGGATGACGGCTATAAGACTCAAAATGGGGGCTGTAGAGTGGTTCCAGCAGCTTGTATAGCTGTTATATAAAAGATGGCGGCTATAAGACTTAAAATGCCGGCTGTAGAATGGTTCCAGCAGCTTGTTTAGCTGTTATACAAAAGATGACGGCTATAAGACTTAAAATGGCGGCTGTAGAATGGTTCAGCAGCTTGTTTAGCTGTTATACAAAAATGACTACTACGTAAGACTTAAAATGGCGGCTGTAGAAAGGTTCCTGCAGCTTATATAGCTTTTATATAAGGGATGACGGCTAAGACTCAAAATGGGGGCTGTAGAATGGTTCCAGCAGCTTGTTCAGCTGTTATACAAAAGATGACGGCTATAAGACTTAAAATGGTGCCTACTATAAGACTTTAAATGGCGGCTGTAGAAAGGTTCCTGCAGCTTATATAGCTTTTATATAAGGGATGACGGCTAAGACTAAAAATGGGGGCTGTAGAGTGGTTCCAGCAGCCTGTATAGCTGGTATATAAAAGATGGCGGCTATAAGACTAAAAATGCCGGCTGTAGAATGGTTCCAGCAGCTTGTTCAGCTGTTATACAAAAAATGGCGGCTATAAGACTTAAAATGGTGGCTGTAGAAAGGTTCCTGCAGCTTATATAGCTTTTATATAAAGGATGGCGGCTAAGACTCAAAATGGGGGCTGTAGAATGGTTCCAGCAGCTTATATAGCTTTATATAAAGGATGACGGCTATAAGACTTAAAATGGTGGCTGTAGAAAGGTTCCTGCAGCTTATATATATAGATTTATATAAAGGATGACGGCTATAAGACTCTAAGACTATAAGTTATTATCAGACTTAAAATGGCGGCTGTAGAAAGGTTCCTGCAGCTTATATAGCTTTTATATAAGGGATGACGGCTAAGACTCAAAATGGGGGCTGTAGAGTGGTTCCAGCAGCCTGTATAGCTGGTATATAAAAGATGGCGGCTATAAGACTTAAAAATGCCGGCTGTAGAATGGTTCCAGCAGCTTGTTCAGCTGTTATACAAAAAATGGCGGCTATAAGACTTAAAATGGTGGCTGTAGAAAGGTTCCTGCAGCTTATATAAGATTTATATAAAGGATGACGGCTATAAGACTTAAAATGGTGGCTGTAGAAAGGTTCCTGCAGCTTATATATGTAGATTTATATAAAGGATGACGGCTATAAGATTATAGGACTATAAAGACTTAAAATGGCGGCTGTAGAAAGGTTCCTGCAGCTTATATAGCTTTTATATAAAGGATGGCGGCTGTAAGACTCAAAATGGGGGCTGTAGAGTGGTTCCAGCAGCCTGTATAGCTGTTATATAAAAGATGGCGGCTATAAGAGACTTAAAAAAATGGCGATTTAGAAAGGTATCATGCAGCTTATATAGTCTTTTATAAAGGATGACGGCTATAAGTTTTCAAAATCTTTCCTGGAACTGAATTCATCAATACACAAGCAAACATTCTATTATTTTCTTTTTATAAAAAGATTTTTCGGCTTATCATTCCCTAAAAGACTTAAAAAGGCGGCTGTAGATAGGTTCTTTCTGCGTCTTTGTGTATAGCTTTGTGCTCTGTTTGATTTCATGATGACGTAGGCCGTAGTAGGGTTAGCTGTCTACTACGTCATCATTTGAAGTTTGAATGACTGTAACTTGTGTTCTATTTATCTGATCAGATTCAAATTTTGGGATCTGTCCATTTATATCAAATACTATCATATTGGTAAATTTCATAATTTTTCCAAAAATGTTGGTTATAGAACTATAAGATATAGTCGCCCGTCCTGACAATTTTCATACTTTATCTCACTCGGTAAACAAAAACCCAATAGCTCTTAAGATAAAAATGGGCTTAAAATGGCTGTAGATTTACTCTTAAGGATGACGGCTAAGACTAAAATACGACATGGCTGTAGAAAGGTTCCAGCAGCTTATATACGCTTTTATATGCTGATGAGGCATAAGACTCAAAATGGATGGCTGTAGAAGGTTCGCAGCAGCCTGTTTAGCTGTTATACAAAAGATGACGGCTTTTATAAGATCTAATTAAAAATGACGGCTGTAGAATGGTTCCAGCAGCTTGTTTAGCTGTTATATAAAAGATGGCGGCTATAAGACTTAAAATGGCGGTCTGTAGAAAGGTTCCTGCAGCTTAAGTTAAGCTTTTATAAATAGCTTTTTATATATAAATGGTGACGGCTATAAGACTCAAAATGGCGGCTGTAGAGTGGTTCCAGCAGCTCTGTATAGCTGTTATATAAAAGATGACGGCTATAAGACTTAAAATGGCGGCTGTAGAAATGGTTCCTGCAGCTTATATAGCTTTTATATAAAGGATGACGGCTATAAGACTTAAAATGGCGGCTGTAGAATGGTTCCAGCAGCTTTATACAAAAGATGACGGCTATAAAAAATGGCGTCTACTATGTAAGACTTAAAATGGCGGCTGTAGAAAGGTTCCTGCAGCTTATATAGCTTTTATATAAGGGATGACGGCTAAGACACAATGGGGGCTGTAGAATGGTTCCAGCAGCCTGTATAGCAGGTATATTAAAAGATGGCGGCTATAAGACTTAAAATGGCGGCTGTAGAAAATTTCCTGCAGCTTATATAGATTTATATAAGGGATGACGGCTAAGAGTCAAAATGGGGGCTGTAGAATGGTTCCAGCAGCTTGTTCAGCTGTTTTACAAAAGATGACGGCTTATAAGACTTATAATGGCGGCTGTAAGAAACGTTCCAGCAGCTTATATAGCTTTTATATATGGGATGACGGCTAAGACTCAAAATGGGGGCTGTAGAGTGGTTCCAGCAGCCTGTATAGCTGGTATATAAAAGATGGCGGCTATAAGACTTAAAATGCCGGCTGTAGAATGGTTCCAGAAGCTTGTTTAGCTGTTTTAACTACAAAAGATGACGGCTATAAGACTTAAAATGGTATCTACTATGTAAGACTTAAAACGGCGGCTGTAGAAAGGTTCCTGCAGCTTATAAGCTTATATAGCTTTTATATATGGGATGACGGCTAAGACTCAAAATGGGGGCTGTAGAATGGTTCCAGCAGCTTGTTCAGCTGTTATACAAAAGATGACGGCTATAAGACTTAAAATGCCGGCTGTAGAATGGTTCCAGAAGCTTGTTTAGCTGTTATACAAAAGATGTTCGGCTATAAGACTTAAAATGGTGTCTACTATGTAAGACTTAAAATGGCGTCTGTAGAAAGGTTCCTGCAGCTTATGTAGCATTTATATAAGGGATGACGGCTAAGACTCAAAATGGGGGCTTTAGAATGGTTCCAGCAGCTTGTTCAGCTGTTATACAAAAGATGACGGCTATAAGACTTAAAATGGTGTCCACTACGTAAGACTTAAAATGGCGGCTGTAGAAAGGTTCCTGCAGCTTATATAGCTTTTATATATGGGATGACGGCTAAGACTCAAAATGGGGGCTGTAGAATGGTTCCAGAAGCTTGTTTAGCTGTTATACAAAAGATGACGGCTATAAGACTTAAAATGGTGTCTACTATGTAAGACTTAAAATGGCGGCTGTAGAAAGGTTCCTGCAGCTTATATAGCTTTTATATATGGGATGACGGCTAAGACGCAAAATGGGGTCTGTAGAATGGTTCCAGAAGCTTGTTTAGCTGTTATACAAAAGATGACGGCTATAAGACTTCAAATGGTGTCTACTATGTAAGACTTAAAATGGCGGCTGTAGAAAGGTTCCTGCAGCTTATATAGCTTTTATGTAAGGGATGACGGCTAAGACACAATGGGGGCTGTAGAATGGTTCCAGCAGCCTGTATAGCAGGTATATTAAAGATGGCGGCTATAAGACTTGAAATGGCGGCTGTAGAAAATTTCCTGCAGCTTATATAGATTTATATAAGGGATGACGGCTAAGAGTCAAAATGGGGGCTGTAGAATGGTTCCAGCAGCTTGTTCAGCTGTTTTACAAATGATGACGGCTTAAAAGACTTATAATGGCGGCTGTAAAAACGTTCCAGCAGCTTATATAGCTTTTATATATGGGATGACGGCTAAGACTCAAAATGGGGGCTGTAGAGTGGTTCCAGCAGCCTGTATAGCTGGTATATAAAAGATGGCGGCTATAAGACTTAAAATGCCGGCTGTAGAATGGTTCCAGCAGCTTGTTCAGCTGTTATACAAAAGATGACGGCTATAAGACTTAAAATGGTGGCTGTAGAAAGTTTCCTGCAGCTTATATAGATTTATATAAAGGATGACGGCTATAAGACTTAAAATGGTGGCTGTAGAAAGGTTCCTGCAGCTTATATAGATTTATATAAAGGATGACGGCTATAAGACTCTAAGACTATAAAGACTTAAAATGGCGGCTGTAGAAAGGTTCCTGCAGCTTATATAGCTTTTATATATGGGATGACGGCTAAGACTCAAAATGGGGGCTGTAGAGTGGTTCCAGCAGCCTGTATAGCTGGTATATAAAAGATGGCGGCTATAAGACTTAAAATGGCGGCTGTAGAATGGTTCCAGCAGCTTGTTTAGCTGTTATACAAAAAATGGCGGCTATAAGACTTAAAATGGCGGCTGTAGAAAGGTTCCAGCAGCTTATATAGCTTTTATATATGGGATGACGGCTAAGACTCAAAATGGGGGCTGTAGAAGTGGTTCCAGCAGCCTGTATAGCTGTTATATAAAAGATGGCGGCTATAAGACTTAAAATGGCGGCTGTAGAATGGTTCCAGCAGCTTTTTAGTGTTATATAAAAGATGGCGGCTATAAGACTTAAAATGGCGGCTGTAGAAAGGTTCCTGCAGCTTATATAGCTTTTATATATAAGGGATGACGGCTAAGACTCAAAATGGGGGCTGTAGAGTGGTTCCAGCAGCCTGTATAGCTGGTATATAAAAGATGGCGGCTATAAGACTTAAAAATGCCGGCTGTAGAATGGTTCCAGCAGCTTGTTTAGCTGTTATACAAAAAATGGCGGCTATAAGACTTAAAATGGTGGCTGTAGAAAGTTTCCTGCAGCTTATATAGATTTATATAAAGGATGACGGCTATAAGACTTAAAATGGTGGCTGTAGAAAGGTTCCTGCAGCTTATATAGATTTATATAAAGGATGACGGCTATAAGAATCTAAGACTATACAGACTTAAAATGGCGGCTGTAGAAAGGTTCCTGCAGCTTATATAGCTTTTATATAAGGGATGACGGCTAAGACTCAAAATGGGGGCTGTAGAATGGTTCCAGCAGCTTGTTCAGCTGTTATACAAAAGATGACGGCTATAAGACTTAAAATGGTGGGCTGTAGAAAGGTTCCTGCAGCTTATATAGTTTATATAAAGGATGACGGCTATAAGACTTAAAATGGTGGCTGTAGAAAGGTTCCTGCAGCTTATATAGATTTATATAAAGGATGACGGCTATAAGACTCTAAGACTATAAGACTTAAAATGGCGGCTGTAGAAAGGTTCCTGCAGCTTATATAGCTTTTATATAAGGGATGACGGCTAAGACTCAAAATGGGGGCTGTAGAATGGTTCCAGCAGCTTGTTTAGCTGTTATATAAAAGATGGCGGCTATAAGACTTAAAATGGTGGCTGTAGAAAGGTTCTTGCAGCTTATATAGCTTTATATAAAGGATGACGGCTATAAGACTTAAAATGGTGGCTGTAGAAAGGTTCCTGCAGCTTATATATGGATTTATATAAAGGATGGCGGCTATAAGACTCAAAATGGGGGCTGTAGAGTGGTTCCAGCAGCCTGTATAGCTGTTATATAAAAGATGGCGGCTATAAGACTTAAAATGGCGGCTGTAGAATGGTTCCAGCAGCTTGTTCAGCTGTTATACAAAAAATGGCGGCTATAAGACTTAAAATGGCGGCTGTAGAAAGGTTCCTAGCAGCTTATATAGCTTTTATATAAAGGATGACGGCTATAAGACTTAAAATGAAGGCTGTAGAATGGTTCCAGCAGCTTTATAGCTGTTATATAAAAGATGGCGGCTATAAGACTTAAAATGGCGGCTGTAGAAAGGTTCCTGCAGCTTATATAGCTTTTATATAAGGGATGACGGCTAAGACTCAAAATGGGGGCTGTAGAGTGGTTCCAGCAGCCTGTATAGCTGTTATATAAAAGATGGCGGCTATAAGACTTAAAAATGCCGGCTGTAGAATGGTTCCAGCAGCTTGTTCAGCTGTTATACAAAAAATGGCGGCTATAAGACTTAAAATGGTGGCTGTAGAAAGTTTCCTGCAGCTTATATAGCTTTATATAAAGTGATGACGGCTATAAGACTAAAATGGGGTGTAGATGCGCTATAAGCTAATAAGACTTAAAATGGCGGCTGTAGAATGGTTCCAGCAGCTTGTTTAGCTGTTATATAAAAGATGACGGCTATAAGACTTAAAATGGGGCTGTAGAATGGTTCCTGCAGCTTTATTTATATAAAGGATGGCGGCTATAAGACTTAAAATGGTGGCTGTAGAAAGGTTCCTGCAGCTTATATAGCTTTTATATAAAGGATGACGGCTATAAGACTTAAAATGGTGGCTGTAGAAAGGTTCCTGCAGCTTATATAGCTTTTATATAAGGGATGACGGCTATAAGACTAAAAATGGGGGCTGTAGAGTGGTTCCAGCAGCCTGTATAGCTGGTTATATAAAAGATGGCGGCTATAAGACTTAAAATGGTGGCTGTAGAAAGGTTCCAGCAGCTTATATAGCTTTTATATAAAGGATGACGGCTATAAGACTTAAAATGGTGGCTGTAGAAAGGTTCCTGCAGCTTATATATTAGATTTATATAAAGGATGACGGCTATAAGAGTCTAAGACTATACAGTTACTTAAAATGGCGGCTGTAGAAAGGTTCCTGCAGCTTATATAGCTTTTATATAAGGGATGACGGCTAAGACTCAAAATGGGGGCTGTAGAGTGGTTCCAGCAGCCTGTATAGCTGGTATATAAAAGATGGCGGCTATAAGACTAAAAATGCCGGCTGTAGAATGGTTCCAGCAGCTTGTTCAGCTGTTATACAAAAAATGGCGGCTATAAGACTTAAAATGGTGGCTGTAGAAAGGTTCCAGCAGCTTATATAAGCTGTTATATAAAAGATGACGGCTATAAGACTTAAAATGGTGGCTGTAGAAAGGTTCCTGCAGCTTATATATGTAGATTTATATAAAGGATGACGGCTATAAGACTCTAAGACTATAAAGACTTAAAATGGCGGCTGTAGAAAGGTTCCAGCAGCTTATATAGCTTTTATATAAAGGATGGCGGCTATAAAACTCAAAATGGCGGCTGTAGAGTGGTTCCAGCAGCCTGTATAGCTGTTATGTAAATGATGGCGGCTATAAGATTAAAAATAATTTCCAATGGAAGTTTATATACCCTTGCAGTCTTTGACAAAAATTTTGAAATTTCTTTCCCTGCAACTGAATTCATCAATACACAAACAAAACATTCTAATTATTTCTCTTTTTATAAAAACATTTCTTCTTCTTCCATCATTCCCTAAGCAAAGCACAACACGCATACACATACAGTTCTTGTAGCGCTGCGTCTGTGTGTGTATGCATGTGCTCTGTTTGATTTCATGATGACGTAGGACGTAGTAGTTGCTGTCTACTACGTCATCATTTGAACCGATTTGTATTGACTGTAACTTGTGTTCTATTTATCTGATCAGATTCAAATTTTGGGATCTGTCAATTTATATCAAATACTATCATATTGGTAAATTTCATTTTTCCAAAAATGTTTGTTATAGAACTATAAGATATAGTGGCCCGATCCTGACAATTTTCATACTTTATCTCACTCGGGTAAAAAAAAACCCAATAGCTCTTAAGATAGCTGAGTAAAACGCGTACGCACAGACAGACGGACAGACGGACATGGCTATATCGGCACAGCTTCTTATGCTGATCAAGAATATATATACTTTATAGGGTCGAAAACGTCTGCTTCTGTGCGTTACAAACATCTGACCAATATATATAATACCCTCTGCAAGGGTATAAAAATGACGGCTGTAGAATGGTTCCAACAGCTTGTTTAGCTGTTATAGAAAAGATAGCGGCTATAAGACTTAAAATGGCGTCTGTGGAAAGGTTCCTGAAGCTTATATAGCTTTTATATAAAGGATGGCGGCTATAAAACTCAAAATGTAGCAGAGCGGCTGTAGAGTGGTTCCAGCAGCCTGTATAGCTGTTATATATAAGATGGCGCCCATAAGACTAAAAATGGCGGCTGTAGAATGGTTCCAGCAGCTTATTCAGCTGTTATACAAAAAATGGCGGCTATAAGACTTAAAATGGCGGCTGTAGAAATGTTCCTGCAGCTTATATAGCTTTTATATAAGGGATGACTGCTAAGACTCAAAATGGGGGCTGTAGAATGGTTCCAGCAGCTTATATATATGTTATATAAAGGATGACGGCTAGAAGACTCTAAGACTATAAAGACTTAAAATGGCGGCTGTAGAAAGGTTCCTGCAGCTTATATAGCTTTTATATAAAGGATGACGGCTATAAGACTAAAAATGGCGGCTGTAGAGTGGTTCCAGCAGCTTGTATAGCTGGTATATAAAAGATGGCGGCTATAAGACTTAAAATGCCGCCTGTAGAATGGTTCCAGCAGCTTGTTCAGCTGTTATACAAAAGATGACGGCTATAAGACTTAAAATGGTGGTTGTAGAAAGTTTCATGCAGCTTATATAGATTTATATAAAGGATGACGGCTATAAGACTCTAAGACTATAAAGACTTAAAATGGCGGCTGTAGAAAGGTTCCTGCAGCTTATATAGCTTTTATATAAAGGATGTCGGCTATAAAACTCAAAATGGGGGCTGTAGAGTGGTTCCAGCAGCCTGTATAGCTGTTATATAAAAGATAGCGGCTATAAGACTTAAAATGGCGGCTGTAGAAAGGTTTCTGCAGCTTATATATGTAGCGTTTATATAAAGGATGGCGGCTATAAAAATAAAAATGCCGGCTGTAGAGTGGTTCCAGCAGCCTGTATAGCTGTTATATATACGATAGCGGCTATAAGATTAAAAATGGCGGCTGTAGAATGGTTCCAGCAGCATGTTCAGCTGTTATACACAACATGGCGGCTATAAGACTTAAAATGGCGGCTGTAGAAAGGTTCCAGCAGCTTATATAGATTTATATAAAGAATGACGGCTATAAGACTCTAAGACTATAAAGACTTAAAATGGCGGCTGTAGAAAGGTTCCTGCAGCTTATATAGCTTTTATATAAAGGATGACGGCTATAAGACTAAAAATGGCGGCTGTAGAGTGGTTCCAGCAGCCTATATAGCTGGTATATAAAAGATGGCGGCTATAAGACTTAAAAATGCCGCCTGTAGAATAGTTCCAGCAGCTTGTTCAGCTGTTATATAAAAAAATGGCAGCTATAAGACTTAAAATGGCGGCTGTAGAAAGGTTCCTGCAGCTTATATAGCTTTTATATAAAGGATGACGGCTATAAAACTCAAAATGGCGTCTGTAGAGTGGTTCCAGCAGCCTGTATAATGGTTCCAGCAACTTATTCAGCTGTTATAAAAAAAATGGCGGCTATAAGACTTAAAATGGCGGCTGTAGAAATGTTCCTGCAGCTTATATAGATTTATATAAAGGATGACGGCTATAAGACTCTAAGACTATAAAGACTAAAAATGGCGGCTATAGAAAGGTTCCAGCAGCTTATATAGCTTTTATATTAAGGATGGCGGCTATAAAACTCAAAATGGCGGCTGTAGAGTGGTTCCAGCAGCCTGTATAGCTGTTATGTAATTGATGGCGGCTATAAGATTAAAAATATCAAAGAAGCTAACTTCGGCAATGCCGAAGTTTATATACCCTTGCAGTCTTTGGCAAAAATTTTGAAATTTCTTTCCCTGCAACTGAATTCATCAATACACAAACAAAACATTCTAATTATTTCTCTTTTTATAAAAACATTTCTTCTTCTTCCATCATTCCCTAAGCAAAGCACAACACGCATACACATACAGTTCTTGTAGCGCTGCGTCTGTGTGTGTATGCATGTGCTCTGTTTGATTTCATGATGACGTAGGACGTAGTAGTTGCTGTCTACTACGTCATCATTTGAACCGATTTGTATTGACTGTAACTTGTGTTCTATTTATCTGATCAGATTCAAATTTTGGGATCTGTCAATTTATATCAAATACTATCATATTGGTAAATTTCATTTTTCCAAAAATGTTTGTTATAGAACTATAAGATATAGTGGCCCGATCCTGACAATTTTCATACTTTATCTCACTCGGGTAACAAAAAACCCAATAGCTCTTAAGATAGCTGAGTAAAACGCGTACGCACAGACAGACGGACAGACGGACATGGCTATATCGGCACAGCTTCTTATGCTGATCAAGAATATATATACTTTATAGGGTCGGAAACGTCTGCTTCTGTGCGTTACAAACATCTGACCAATTTTATAATACCCTCTGCAAGGGTATAAAAATGACGGCTGTAGAATGGTTCCAACAGCTTGTTCAGCTGTTATAGAAAAGATAGCGGCTATAAGACTTAAAATGGCGTCTGTGGAAAGGTTCCTGAAGCTTATATAGCTTTTATATAAGGGATGACTGCTAAGACTCAAAATGGGGGCTGTAGAATGGTTCAGCAGCTTGTTCAGCTGTTATAAAAAATGGCGCTATAAGACTTAAAATGGCGGCTGTAGAAAGGTTTGAGCTTATATAGCTTTTATATAAAGGATGGCGGCTATAAAACTCAAAGTGGCGTCTGTAGAGTGGTTCCAGCAGCCTGTATAGCTGTTATATAAAAGATGGCGCCTTAAGTTACTTAAAATGGCGGCTGTAGAATGGTTCCAGCAGCTTGTTCAGCTGTTATACAAAAAATGGCGGCTATAAGACTTAAAATGGCGGCTGTAGAAAGGTTCCTGCAGCTTATATAGCTTTTATATAAGGGATGACGGCTAAGACTCAAAATGGGGGCTGTAGAATGGTTCCAGCAGCTTGTTCAGCTGTTATACAAAAGATGACGGCTATAAGACTTAAAATGGTGGCTGTAGAAAGGTTCCTGCAGCTTATATATATTTATATAAAGGATGACGGCTATAAGACTCTAAGACTATAAAGACTTAAAATGGCGGCTGTAGAAAGGTTCCTGCAGCTTATATAGCTTTTATATAAAGGATGACGGCTATAAGACTAAAAATGGCGGCTGTAGAGTGGTTCCAGCAGCCTGTATATCTGGTATATAAAAGATGGCGGCTATAAGACTTAAAATGCCGCCTGTAGAATGGTTCCAGCAGCTTGTTCAGCTGTTATACAAAAAATGGCAGCTATAAGACTTAAAATGGCGGCTGTAGAAAGGTTCCTGAAGCTTATATAGCTTTTATATAAAGGGATGGCGGATATAAAACTCAAAATGGCGTCTGTAGAGTGGTTCCAGCAGCCTGTATAGCTGTTATATATAAGATGGCGCCTATAGATTAAAAATGGCGGCTGTAGAATGGTTCCAGCAGCTTATTCAGCTGTTATAAAAAAAATGGCGGCTATAAGACTTAAAATGGCGGCTGTAGAAAGGTTCCTGCAGCTTATATAGCTTTTATATAAGGGATGACGGCTAAGACTCAAAATGGGGGCTGTAGAATGGTTCCAGCAGCTTGTTCAGCTGTTATACAAAAGATGACGGCTATAAGACTTAAAATGGTGGCTGTAGAAAGGTTCCTGCAGCTTATATAGCTTTATATAAAGGATGACGGCTATAAGACTCTAACTATAAGACTTAAAATGGCGGCTGTAGAAAGGTTCCAGCAGCTTATATAGCTTTTATATAAAGGATGGCGGTATAAAACTCAAAATGGCGGCTGTAGAGTGGTTCCAGCAGCCTGTATAGCTGTTATATAAAAGATGGCGGCTATAAGACTTAAAATGGCGGCTGTAGAAAGGTTCCTGCAGCTTATATAGCTTTTATATAAGGGATGACGGCTAAGACTTAAAATGGCGGCTGTAGAATGGTTCCAGCAGCTTGTTCAGCTGTTATACAAAAGTGACGGCTATAAGACTTAAAGTGGTGGCTGTAGAAAGGTTCCTGCAGCTTATATAGCTTTTATATAAGGGATGGCGGCTATAAAACTCAAAATGGCGGCTGTAGAGTGGTTCCAGCAGCTTTATTAGCTGTTATAAAAAAGATGGCGGCTATAAGACTTAAAATGGCGGCTGTAGAAAGGTTCCTGCAGCTTATATAGCTTTTATATAAGATGGGCTAAGACTTAAAATGGCGGCTGTAGAATGGTTCCAGCAGCTTGTTCAGCTGTTATACAAAAGATGACGGCTATAAGACTTAAAATGGTGGCTGTAGAAAGGTTCCTGCAGCTTATATAGCTTTTATATAAAGGGATGGCGGCTATAAAACTCAAAATGGCGGCTGTAGAGTGGTTCCAGCAGCCTTATTCAGCTGTTATATAAAAGATGGCGCCTATAAGATTAAAATGGCGGCTGTAGAAAGGTTCAGTTTTTATGTTAAAAAAAATGGCGGCTGTAGAGTGGTTCCAGCAGCCTCTATAACTGTTATATATAAGATGGCGCCTATAACATTCAAAATGGCGGCTGTAGAAAGGTTCCTGCAACTTATATAGCTTTTATATAAGGCATGACGGCTAAGACTTAAAATGCCGGCTATAGAATGGTTCCAGCAGCTTGTTCAGCTGTTATACAAAAGCTGACGGCTATAAGACTTAAAATGGTGGCTGTAGAAAGGTTCCTGCAGCTTATATAGCTTTTATATAAGGGATGAGGCTATAAAACTCAAAATGGCGGCTGTAGAGTGGTTCCAGCAGCCTGTATAGCTGTTATATATAAGATGGCGCCTATAAGATTCAAAATGGCGGCTGTAGAAAGGTTCCTGCAACTTATATAGCTTTTATATAAGGGATGACGGCTAAGACTTAAAATGCCGGCTGTAGAATGGTTCCAGCAGCTTGTTCAGCTGTTATACAAAAGCTGACGGCTATAAGACTTAAAATGGTGGCTGTAGAAAGGTTCCTGCAGCTTATATAGATTTATATAAAGGATGACGGCTATAAGACTCTAAGACTATTAAGACTTAAAATGGCGGCTGTAAAAAGGTTCCAGCAGCTTATATAGCTTTTATATGAAGGATGCCGGCTATAAAACTCAAAATGGCGGCTGTAGAGTGGTTCCAGCAGCCTGTATAGCTGTTATGTAAATGATAGCGGCTATAAGATTAAAAATATCAAAGAAGCTAACTTCGGCAATGCCGAAGTTTATATACCCTTGCAGTCTTTGCCAAAAATTTTGAAATTTCTTTCCCTGCAACTGAATTCATCAATACACAAACAAAACATTCTAATTATTTCTCTTTTTATAAAAACATTTCTTCTTCTTCCATCATTTCCTAAGCAAAGCACAACACGCATACACATACAGTTCTTGTAGCGCTGCGTCTGTGTGTGTGTATGCATGTGCTCTGTTTGATTTCATGATGACGTAGGACGTAGTACCGGCTGCCAACAGCGCTGCTTGCTGTCTACTACGTCATCATTTGAACCGATTTGGATTGACTGTAACTTGTGTTCTATTTATCTGATCAGATTCAAATTTTGGGATCTGTCAATTTATATCAAATTGGTAAATCATATTGGTAAATTTCATGGGGATACTCCAATTATTCCAAAAATGTTTGTTCTAGAACTATTAGATATAGTGGCACGATCCTGACAATTTTCATACTTTATCTCACTCGGGTAATAAAAAGAACCCAAAAAAAATTTCATCCCAATAGCTCTTAAGATGGCTGAGTAAAACGCGTACGCACAGATGGACGGACAGACGGACATGGCTATATCGACTCAGCTTCTCATGCTGATCAAGAATATTTATACTTTATAGGGTCGGAAACGTCTGCTTCTGTGCGTTACAAACATCTGACCAATTTTATAATACCCTCTGCAAGGGTATAAAAATGACAGCTGTAGAATGGTTCCAGCAGGTTGTTCAGCTGTTATACAAAAAATGGCGGCTATAAGACTTAAAATGGCGGCTGTAGAAAGGTTCCTGCAGCTTATATAGCTTTTATATAAGGGATGACGGCAATAAGACTCAAAATGGGTTTTGTAGAGTAGTTCCAGCAGCCTGTATAGCTGGTATATAAAAGATGGCGGCTATAAGACTTAAAATGCCGGCTGCAGAATGGTTCCAGCAGCTTGTTCAGCTGTTATACAAAAGATGACGGCTAGAAGACTTAAAATGGTGGCTGTAGAAAGGTTATTGTAGCTTATATAGCTTTTTTATAAAAGATGACGGCTATAAGACTCAAAATGACGTCTGTAGAGTGGTTCCAGCAGCTTGTTTAGTTGTTATATAAAGGCTATGAAAATAAAAGGCGGCTGTAGAATGGTTCCCGCAGCCTGTATAGCTGTTATGTAAATGATGGCCGCAATAAGATTAAAAATGGCATGTATAATGGTTCCAACAGCTTGTAAAGCTGTTATATAAACAATGGCGGCTATAAGACTTAAAATGGCGGCTGCAGAAAAGTTGCAGCAGCTTATATAGCTTTTATATAAGGGATGACGGCTATAAGACTCAAAATGGGGTTTGTAGAGTGGTTCCAGCAGCCTGTATAGCTGGTATATAAAAGATGGCGGCTATAAGACTTAAAATGCCGGCTGTAGAATGGTTCCAGCAGCTTGTTCAGCTGTTATACAAAAGATGACGGCTAGAAGACTTAAAATGGTGGCTGTAGAAATATTATTGTAGCTTATATAGCTTTTTTATAAAAGATGACGGCTATAAGACTCAAAATGGCGGCTGTAGAGTGGTTCCAGCAGCTTGTTTAGCTGTTATATAAAGATCGTATACTCAAAATGGCGGCTGTAGAATGGTTCCAGCAGCCTGTATAGCTGTTATGTAAAAAAGATGGCGGCTATAAGATTAAAAATGGCGGCTGTAGAATGGTTCCAACAGCTTGTATAGCTGTTATATAAAGAATGGCGGCTATAAGACTTAAAATGGCGGCTGTAGAAAGGTTCCAGCAGCTTATATAGCTTTTATATAAGGGATGACGGCTATAAGATTTAAAATGACGGCTGTAGAGTGGTTTCAGCAGCCTGTATAGCTGTTATGTAAATGATAGCGGCTATAAGATTTAAAATGGCGGCTGTCGAATGGTCCCTGCAGTTTATATAGCTGTTTAATAAAGAATGGCGGCTGTAAGACTTAAAATGGCGGCTGTAGAAAGGTTCAAGCAGCTTATATAGATTTTATATATAGGATGACGGCTATAAGACTCAAAACGGCGGCTGTAGAGTGGTTCCAGCAGCCTGTATAGCAGTTATATAAAAGATGGCGGCTGTAAGACTCAAAATGGCGGCTGTCGAATGGTTCCAGCAGATTCTTCAGCTGGTTTACAAAAGATGGCGGCTATAAGATTTAAAATGGCGTCTGTAGAAAGGTTCCTGAAGCCTATATAGCTTTTATATAAAGGATGGCGGCTATAAAACTCAAAATGGCGGCTGTAGAGTGGTTCCAGCAGCCTGTATAGCTGTTATATATAAGATGGCGCCTATAAGATTAAAAATGGCGGCTGTAGAATGGTTCCAGCAGCTTGTTCAGCTGTTATACCAAAAATGGCGGCTATAAGACTTAAAATGGCGGCTGTAGAAAGGTTCCTGCAGCTTATATAGCTTTTATATAAGGGATGACGGCTAAGACTCAAAATGGGGGCTGTAGAGTGGTTTCAGCAGCATGTATAGCTGGTATATAAAAGATGGCGGCTATTAGACTTAAAATGCCGGCTGTAGAATGGTTCCAGCAGCTTGTTCAGCTGTTGTACAAAAGATGACGGCTATAAGACTTAAAATGGTGGCTGCAGAAAGGTTCATGCAGCTTATATAGATTTATATAAAGAAGACAGCTATAAGACTCTAAGACTATAGAGACTTAAAATGGCGGCTGTAGAAAGGTTCCAGCAGCTAATATAGTTTTTATATAAAGGATGGCGGCTGTAAAACTCAAAATGGCGGCTGTAGAGTGGTTCCAGCAGCCTGTATAGCTGTTATGTAAATGATGGCGGCTATAAGATTAAAAATATTTCAAGGGTATATACCCTTGCAGTCTTTGGCAAAAATTTTGAAATTTTTTTCCCTGCAACTGAATTTATCAATACACAAACAAAACATTCTAATTATTTCTTTTTTTATAAAAACATTTCTTCTTCTTCCATCATTCCCTAAGCAAAGCACAACACGCATACACATACAGTTCTTGTAGCGCTGCGTCTGTGTGTGTGTATGCATGTGCTCTGTTTGATTTCATGATGACGTAGGACGTCAGCATTGCCGGCAGCCGCTTGCTGCCTACTACATCATTTGAACCGATTTGTATTGACTGTAACTTGTGTTCTATTTATCTGATCAGATTCAAATTTTGGGATCTGTCAATTTATATCAAATTGGTAAATCATATTGGTAAATTTCATGGGGATACTCCAATTTTTCCAAAAATTTTTGTTCTAGAACTATATGATATAGTGGCCCGATCCTGACAATTTTCATACTTTATCTCACTCGGGTAATAAAAAGGCCCCAAAAAAAATTTCATCCTCATAGCTCTTAAGATGGCTGAGTAAAAGGCGTACGCACAGACAGAAGGACAGACGGACATGGCTATACCGACTCAGCTTCTTATGCTGATCAAGAATATATATACTTTATAGGGTCAGAAACGTCTCCTTCTGTGCATTACAAACATCTGACCAATTTCATGGTTTCCTCTGCAAGGGTATAAAAATGACGGCTGTAGAATGGTTCCAGCAGCTTGTTCAGCTGGCGGCTATAAGACTTAAAATGGCGGCTGTAGAAAGGTTCCTGCAGCTTATATAGCTTTTATATAGGGGATGACGGCTATCAGACTCAAAATGGGGGCTGTAGAGTGGTTCCAGCAGCCTGTATAGCTGGTATATAAAAGATGGCGGCTATAAGATTTAAAATACCGGCTGTAGAATGGTTGCAGCAGCTTGTTCACCTGTTATACAAAAGATGGCGGCTATTAGAATTCATATGGCGGCTGTAGAAAGGTTCCTGCAGCTTATATAGCTTTTATATAAGGGATGACGGCTATAAGACTCCAAATGGCGGCTGTAGAGTGGTTTCAGCAGCCTGTATAGCTGGTATATAAAAGATGGCGGCTGTAAGACTCAAAATGGCGGCTGTCGAATGGTTCATACAGATTCTTCAGCTGGTTTACAAAAGATGGCGGCTATAAGATTTAAAATGGCGTCTGTAGAAAGGTTCCTGAAGCCTATATAGCTTTTATATAAAGGATGGCGGCTATAAAACTCAAAATGGCGGCTGTAGAGTGGTTCCAGCAGCCTGTATAGCTGTTATATATAAGATGGCGCCTATAAGATTAAAAATGGCAGCTGTAGAATGGTTCCAGCAGCTTGTTCAGCTGTTATACCAAAAATGGCGGCTATAAGACTTAAAATACCGGCTCGTCAGGACGGCCGAGTTGTAAGATCCCAATTATTTACAAGTCTTTTAAATACTCACGCGTATGTCGAAACCAGTATTGTAATATCGATTGTTAGTAATAAGTATCGATTGTTAGTAATAAGTATCGATTGTTAGTAATAAGTATCGATTGTTAGTAATAAGTATCGATGGTTAGCGATAAGTCATCGATAGGCGACGAGACAGTTTTTCTCTTCTCTTCCGGCAATGCAACGAACCAGTCGCACTCGCGGAGAACTAAGAATAAAATCTGAAGACTCTAAACTAATCCTTATCATTTTAACTCAATAAATAGGTGTTTACAATATAAATATTTTTAATACATTAATTTCAAGGCGTCCATCAACCAACAATTTTATCTATGGTGCCTGACACAGCTTTAACTACTTTTAAAAACAACATAAAGAGCGCCGAAATATAAATGTCTTTATTTTTGGCAAATCATAATTTGCCATTTTTCTTGGCCACCGATTTACAAGATCTAATTCAAAGTATCGACAAGGACTCAAAAATAGCTGCAAAATTACAATTCGGACGTGGTAAAGCTCATGATATTATAACACATGTTACTGGACAAGTGGCAGAAGATCATATAATTAACCGTTTAAAAAACAACAAATTCTCATTAATCGTTGACGAGAGCACCGACAGGTCTACCACAAAACATTTGGCGCTTATTGCAAGAACTGCAATCAACTTTAAAGTTAAAGATAATTTTTTAGGCCTATTAAAAGTCTCCAGCAGCACTGCCTCTGATTTGCACAATGACTTAGTATCATTTTTCGAAGAAAATATATTTTAACATTGCCGTATAGCAGCGCAAATGTTGAAAGAATTTTTTCTGAGATAACTTTAATTAAAACGAATAAAAGGAATTGTTTAGACACAGAAACCCTAAAAGGATTATTATTCACAAAAGGCCATTTAAAGCAAATATCATCTGAGCCATCGAAAGAGCACCTAAGCTATTTCAATAAAAATATTCACTCCTAAATATTAAAAAAAATGTTAATTTTATTAATAAAAACTTACATGTAAACAAATATGGCATATATATAATTAAAATACCCTTTATAATTGGCTTTGTTTGACTTTAAAAAAAAATACGTAGATCTACGTATTTGACCAAATTTTGGCTACGTAAAAATACGTAGATTTTTAGTTCAAGCTACGTATAAAAAAAAATTTCATTTTGCAGCACTGATACAGGCTGCTGGATGGCTGCCTTTCTACAGCCGCCATTTTAAGTCTTGCAGCCGCCATTCTTTATTAAACAGCTATGTAAACTTCAGGAACCATTCGACAGCCGCAATTTTAAATCGTATAGCAGCCATCATTTACATAACAGCTATACAGGCTGCTGGAACCATTCCACAGCCGCCATCTTTTTTGTAACAACTAAACAAGCTGCTGGAAACACTCTACAGCCGTCATTTTGAGTCTTATAGCATTGTCCCTTATAAAAAAGCTATATAAGCTGCTGGAACCTTTCTACAGCCGCCATTTTAAGTCTTATAGCCGTCATCCCTTATATAAAAGCTATATAAGCTGCTGGAACCTTTCTACAGCCGCCATTTTAAGTCCTTTAGCCGCTATCTTTAGTATAACAGCTGAACAAGCTGCTGGAACCATTCTACAGCCGCCATTTTAAGTCTTACAGCCGCCATTCTTTATTAAACAGCTCTATAAGCTGCAGGAACCATTCGACAGCCGCAATTTTAAATCTTATAGCAGCGATCATTTACATAACAGCTGTACAGGCTGCTGGAAACACTCTACAGCCGTCATTTTGAGTCTTATAGCCTCGTCACTCATATAAAAGCTAAATAAGCTTCTGGAACCCTTCTACAGCCGCCATTTTAAGTCTTATAGCCGCTATCTTTTGTATAACAGCTGAACAAGCTGCTGAAACCATTCTACAGCCGTCATGTTTATACCCTTGCAGAGGGTATTATAAAATTGGTCAGATGTTTGTAACGCACAGAAGGAGACGTTTCCGACCCCATAAAGTACATATATTCTTGATCAGCATGAGAAGCTGAGTCGATATAGCCATGTCCGCCTGTCCGTCTGTCTGTGCGTACGCGTTTTACTCAGCCATTCTAAGAGCTATTGGGATGAAATTTTTTTTGTGGACTTTTAATTACCCGGGTGAGAAAAAGTATGAAAATTGTAAAGATCGGACCACTATATCATATAGCTCTAGAACAAACATTTTTGCAAAAATTGGAGTATCCCCATGAAATTTACCAATATGATAGTATTTGATATAAATTGACAGATCCCAAAATGTGAATCTGATCGGATAAATAGAACACAAGTTACAGTCAATACAAATCGGTTCAAATGATGACGTAGTACACAGCAAGCAGCGCTGCCAGCAGCGCCTACTACGTTTTTTTTTTTTTTTTTTTACGTGCGAGCCTAAGCAGATAACTGCCGTATAACGCACGTCACGAACCATTCTAAAGCCGCCATTTTGAATCTGTTAGCCGCAATTATTTATATAACGGCCATTGAAGCTGGTGGCACCATTCTTTAGCAGCCATTTAGAGTCTGATAGCCGCCATGTTTTATATCACAGCCATTCAAACTGGTGGTACCATTCTGCAGTCTCCATTTCGAGTCGTATAGCCGCCATGCTTTATAAAACAGCAATACAAGCTGCAAGAACCATTCTAAAGCTGCCATTTTGAATCTTTTAGCCGCTATTATTTATATAACAGCCATTGAATCTGGTGGTATCATTTTATAGCCGCCATTTGGAGTCGTCTAGCCACCATTTGGAGTCTTCTAGCTGCCATATTTTATATAACAGCTATACAAGCTGCTGTAACCATTCTATAGCCGCCATTTCGAATCGTACAGCCGCCATCTTATATAGAACAGCTATGCAAGCTGCTGTAACCATTCTATAGACGCCATTTATAGTCTTTTAGCCGCCATCTTTTATATAACAGCTATACAAGCTGGTGGAACCATTCTACAGCCGCCATTTTAAGTCTCTATAGCCGCTATCTTTTTGTATAACAGCTGAACAAGCTGTTGGAACCATTCAATATCCGTCATTTTGAGTCTTAGAGCCGACATCCTTTATATCAATCTATATAAGCTGCAGGAACCTTTCTACAGCTGCCATTTTTAATCTTATAGCCGCCATAATTTACATAACAGCTATACAGGCTGCTGGAACCACTCTACAGCCGTAATTTTTAGTCTTATAGCCGTCATCCCTTATATAAAAGCTACATAAGCTGCTGGAACCTTTCTACAGCCGCCATTTTAGAACTTTTAGCCGCCATTCTCTATATAACAGCTGAACAACCTGTTGGAACTATTCTACATGCCATTTTTAATCTTATAGCGGCCATCATTTACATAACAGCTATACAGGCTGCTGGAACCATTCGACAGCCGCCATTTTGAGTCTTACAGCCGCCATCTTGTATATAATTGCTATACAGGCTGCTGGAACCACTCTACAGCCACCATTTTGAGTCTTATAGCCGTCATCCTTTATATAAATCTATATAAGCTGCAGGAACCTTTCTACAGGCACCATTTTTAATCACCATTTTTAATCATTTACATAACAGCTATACAGGCTGATCGAACCACTCTACAAAACCCATTTTGAATCTGATAGCCGTCATCCCTTATATAAAAGCTATAAAAGCTGCAGGAACCTTTCTACAACCGCCATTTTAAGTCTTATAGCCGTTATCTGTTGTATAACAGCTGAACAAGCTGCTGGAACCATTCAATATCCGCCATTTTGAGTCTTAGAGCCGACATCCTTTATATAAATCTATATAAGCTGCAGGAACCTTTCTACAGCCGCCATTTTTAATCTTATAGCAGCCATCATTTACATAACAGCTATACAGGCTGCTGGAACCACTCTACAGCCGCCATTTGGAGTCTTATAGCCGTCATCCTATAAATAAAATCTATATAAGCTGCTTGAACCTTGCTACAGCCGCCATTTTATGTTTAACAGCCGCCATTCTTTATTAAACAGCTATATAAGCTGCAGGAACCATTCGAAAGCCACCATTTTAAATCTTATAGCCGCCATCATTTACGTAACAGCTAAATAAGCTGCTGGAACCACTCTACAGCCGCCATTTGGAGTCTTATAGCCGTCATCCCATATATAAAAGCTATATAAGCTGCAAGAACCTTACTACAGCCGCCATTTTAAGTCTTAGAACCGCCATTCTTTATTAATCAGCTATATAAGCTGCAGGAACCATTCGACAGCCACCATTTCAAATCTTATAGCCGCCATCTTATGTATAACAGCTATTCAGGCTGCTGGAACCCCTCTACAGCCGTCATTTTAAGTCTTATAGCCGTCATCCCTTATATAAAAGCTATATAAGCTGCTGGAACCTTTCTACAGCCGCCATTTTAAGTCTTTTAGCCACCATTCTTTATATAACAGCTGAACAAGCTGGTGGAACCATTCTACATGCCATTTTTAATCTTATCGCGGCCATCATTTACATAACAGCTATACAGGCTCCTGGACCATTCTACAACCGCCATCTTTTTTATAACAACTAAACAAGCTGCTGGAACCACTCTACAGCCGCCGTTTTGCGTCTTATAGCCGTCATCCTATTCAAAAAAGCTATATAAGCTGCTGGAACCTTTCTACACTCGCCTTTTTACGTCTTATAGCCGCCATTCTCTATATAACAGCTGAAGAATCTGCTGGAACCATTCGACAGCCGCCATTTTGAGTCTTACAGCCGCCATCTGTTATATTACTGCTAAACAGGCTGCTGGAACCACTCTACAGCCGCATTTTGAGTTTTTATAGCCGTCATCTTTTTGATAACAACTGAACAAGCTGCTGGAACCACTCTACAACCGCCATTTTGAGTCTTATAGCCGTTAGCCCTTATATAAAAGCTACATAAGCTGCAGGAACCTTTCTACAGCCGCCATTTTAAGTCTTATAGCCGCCATCTTTTGTATAACAGCTGAACAAGCCGCTGGAACCATTCTACAGCCGCCAATTTGAGTCTTGTAGGCGCCATCTAATATATAACAGCTATACAGGCTGCTGGAACCATTCTACAGCCGTCATTTTTAATCTTATAGCCGTCATCATTTACATAACAGCTATACAGGCTGCTGGAACCACTCTACAGCCGTAATTTTAAGTCTTATAGCCGTCATCCCTTATATAAAAGCTATATAAGCTGCTGGAACCTTTCTACAGCCGCCATTTAAAGTCCTATAGCCGCTATCTTTTGTATAACAGCTGAAGAATCTGCTGGAATCATTCGACAGCCGCCATTTTGAGTCTTACAGCCGCCATCTGTTATATTACTGCTATACAGGCTGCTGGAACCATTCTACAGCCGTCATTTTTAATCTTACAGCCGTCATCATTTACATAACAGCTATACAGGCTGCTGGAACCACTCTACAGCCGTAATTTTAAGTCTTATAGCCGTCATCCCTTATATAAAAGCTATATAAGCTGCTGGAACCTTTCTACAGCCGCCATTTTAAGTCCTATAGCCGCTATCTTTTGTATAACAGCTGAACAAGCTGTTGGAACCATTCTACATGCCATTTTTAATCTTATAGCCGCCATCATTTACATAACAGCTATAAAGGCTGCTAGAACCACTCTACAAAACCAATTTTGATTCTGATAGCCGTCATCCCTTATATTAAAAGCTATATAAGCTGCAGGAACCTTTCTACAGCCGCCATTTTTAATCTTATAGCCGCTATCGTTTACATAACAGCTGAACAAGCTGCTGGAACCACTCTACAGCCGCCATTTGGAGTCTTATAGCCGTCATCCTATACATAAAATCTATATAAGCTGCTTGAACCTTGCTACAGCCGCCATTTTATGTTTAACAGCCGCCGATTCTTTATTAAACAGCTATATAAGCTGCAGGATCCATTCGAAAGCCACCATTTTAAATCTTATAGCCGCCATCATTTACATAACAGCTTATTTAACAGCTATACAGGCTGCTGGAACCACTCTACTGCCGTCATTTCAAGTCTTATAGCCGTCATCCCTTATATAAAAGCTATATAAGCTGCTGGAACCTATCTACTGCCGCCATTTTAAGTCTTATAGCCGCCATTCTTTATATAACAGCTGAACAAGCTGTTGGAACCATTCTACATGCCATTTTTAATCTTATCGCGGCCATCATTTATATAACAGCTATACAGGCTGCTGGAACCATTCTACAACCGCCATCGTTTTTATAACAACTAAACAAGCTGCTGGAACCATTCTACAGCCGTCATTTTTAATCTTATAGCCGTCATCATTTACATAACAGCTATACAGGCTGCTGGAAACTTTCTACAGCCGTAATTTTAAATCTTATAGCCGTCATCCCTTATATAAAAGCTATATAAGCTGCTGGAACCACTCTTCAGCCGCCATTTTGAGTTAAATAGCCGCCATCCTTTATATAAAAGCTATATACGCTTCAGGAACCTTTCTACAGCCGCCATTTTAAGTCTTATAGCCGTTTGCATTTACATTACAGCTATACAAGCTGCTGGAACCACTCTACAAAACCCATTTTGAGTCTGATAGCCGTTATCCCTTATATATATGTTGGCTTTGCGATAATCTTATTCTTAAAATGTGCTGGCCTCAACGGCCGTGATTACGACAAATTTTCTGGTTTGTCTGTGTTTAAGCCTGAGCTTGGCTTAATGCGCTGGACTTGCCCATCTTGTGCCAGCCAGCAGCTTTATTTTAGATGTATAACTTGTTTAAAGTTTTTCTCTAAATAAAATGGCCAAACAGCTGTCTAATGAGTGTGACTCTAGCAAACATTTATTGTCGCAATTCAAGTTTGGTCCACCTTCTAAGGAATTGCCCAAGAAATGTACCCTTGAGTTGCCTCATAAGCAGTCGCCCGCACTTTCTATTACATCTTCTCCCATTTTACTTTCGCCTACACCATCTTCTTGTCCCTCTTTATGCTCTTCTTTTCAGATTGATGTACCCACTACAAGCCCTGGTGTACCTCAATCTATCCCTCACGGGAACTCTGATCAATTACTGGATCATGCTGGCTTTCAATCACTTGCCGACCCCAATGCTCCTCCGCCTCCACTAACTGTAGTGCCTCATCGTAAACAATTATTTATCTCTAGGATTGCTCCAGATACTTCTGAATGAACCGTGATTTTTTTATAGCTTTAGGTGATTTTAACTTGCCTAATGTTTCTTGGCTTGCTGATGATAATCTATCTTTCTTAATTCCCTCATCTCAACATGTTTTTCTTGATAGCCTACTTAAATGTCCGCTATATCAGTTGAATTCTTTTCTTAACTCTTCTAAAAGAATCCTCGATCTTGTT
Source organism: Drosophila equinoxialis (assembly GCA_018150345.1). Lineage (NCBI taxonomy): Eukaryota > Metazoa > Arthropoda > Insecta > Diptera > Drosophilidae > Drosophila > Drosophila equinoxialis. The sequence goes on from JAECWI010000454.1 coordinate 54,809, forward strand.
TTTGTCTCTGATCCCACTGTTAGTGCTGTATCACAAACACAGCCCCTAGTGAAGCCTGAAGATACTTATCACCCTACCATTGAAATTACTATTTCTTACAATTCCGTTAATAATTCATTCAATAACATCTCAAATTCTCGTCGTAGATGTTTTCGTAAAACAAATTTCAATCTTCTTAACAGCCTTATTTTCTCTTTTGATTGGTCATTTCTATTTGAGTGCTGTGATATACATAGATTGTTCAGTAAAGTTTTTCTACTCTACTCTTAATTCTTTAATTGATAAATGCGTTCCTTATGTGAATGTCTCTACCGTCTCCAGTGCGCCAGTCTGGTTCACACGTAGGCTCTCTAATCTCCGTAACATTGAATCGAGATATTTTAAAAGATTAAAGAAAAACTGGTTCGCGACTTGACTATGCAAATTATTGTGTAGCCAAATCTCAATTTTGCCTTTTAAATACTCAATGCTACAATAATTATATCGTTCGCTGTAAGGTTGAGTTTTATAAGAACCCCAAAAGATTTTATAACTTTGTTAATTCCAAAAGACGCTCTAATTTACTACCTTCCACCTTCAGACTTAATGACCAGACTGCTAATAGTGATTCAGATATTGCAGATCTGTTTGCTAAATTCTTTCAGTCGACTTATTCTTCTACTGCTTCGGATCCCACACCTTATCTCTTCTCAATTCCACATTTAAATTGTAATGTTTTTCCTAGTATTACTGAAGACTGTATTATCTCTAGCTTGTCATCTATGACGTCTTCCTTCGTACCCGGGCCTGATAATATACCTAGTTGCATCCTTAAAATGTGTTCGATTTCCCTATCTAAGCCTTTATCTCGGTTATTCTATAGATCGAGTGAGACTTGTAGCTTCCCTGATATTTGAAAGGATTCTTTTATTATTCCGCTTTTTAAAAAGGGTAGCAAATCGGATATTTCTAACTACCGTGGCATTGCCAAACTTTCGGCAATACCTTAGCTCTTTGAGAAAATTATTACGTCTTCCCATCAACACCTATCCAGATCCACTATTTCTCCTTGTCAGCATGGCTTCATGAAAGATCGTTCGTCGCTTACCAACCTTTTAGAATTGACTACCCTTGTACACCATGGCTTTCGTAAAAAGTGGCTTGGCTTGGTTAAAGTCGTATCTTATTGGCAGAACCCAAAAGGTGTCTTTTCGTTCCTCGATATCTAAAACTGTTCGAGTTACGTCAGGTGTCCCCCAAGGCAGTCATCTGGGCCCACTGTTATTTACCTTGTTTATAAACGATTTGCGGTTGGCCTTGGCTCATTCACGCGTGCTCATGTTTGCGGATGACGTCAAGATTTGTTATTCATATAATGATCCTTCTTTCCAACAGTACTTGCAATCAGATCTCGATGCGTTCCGTGTTTGGTGTCACGTTAATAAATTACACCTTAATGCCTCTAAGTGCTCTTTTATGACTTTCAGTCGTTTGTCGCCGTTCCTAGCTCATTACTCTATTAAGTCTGTTATGTTAGATTGTGTACCATCATTTAAAGACGTAGGCGTTATGTTTGACCCAAAACCTTCTTTTAATATTCATATATCTTCAATTGTTAATAGAGCATGCAGTCTTCTTGGCTTCATTAAACGTTGGGCCAAAGAATTTGATGATCCATATGTGACAAAGGTTTTATACACTTCGTTAGTTTGCCCTACTCTAGAATATTGCTCACCAGTGTGGAACCCTCAATATGATGTTCACCAGCGTAGTACAGAAGCAAATCCTTAAGTTTGCGTTACGCGGTCTTAATTGGGACTTCTTCTTATTAATCTTCCTTCACTTTACAACCGTAGGCTCGTATTTGGGATTCTCTTTCTACATAAAGTAGTCAACGGCGAAGTCAGTTCTGCCAATTTACTAGATACGCTATATTTTTGTGTTCCCTCACGTCGGACCAGAAACTATTTTCTTCTTCACCTTAGTAGATGTCTGACTAACTACTCTCTTCACGAACCTCTTCGTGTTCTTTGCCAATCTTTTAACAACCTTTCTCACCTTATTTCTCCTCATCTATCTCTCACTTCTCTTCGCGCTATACTTTTTAATTATCAACAGCGTAACCACTGAAAGTATTCTGGACTTGAAAATTGGCCACATTGGCTGTGAATCGGGGCATAGCTGGCACCTCGTTGCAAATAAAACACCTCCACCGGGTCGGGGATGTTGTGCATAAAGCTAAGCTACCTTCATGAATTAATTATTATCTGTAATTTAGCTTAAGCTTTTTCGTCGACTGCTGACTTAGTTGACGTAAATAAATAAATAAATAAATAAAAAAATAAAAGCTATATAAGCTGCAAGAACCTTTCTACAGCCACCATTTTAAGTCTTATAGCCGCCATCTTTTATATACTAGCTATACAGGCTGCTGGAACCACTCTACAGCCCTCATTTTGAGTCTTATAGCCGTTTTTTTTTTGGGGGCTTTTTATTACCCGAGTGAGATAAAGTATGAAAATTGTCAGGCCACTATATCATATAGTTCTAGAACAAACATTTTTGGAAAAATTGGAGTATCCCCATGAAATTTACCAATATGATAGTATTTGATATAAATTGACAGATCCCAAAATTTGAATCTGATCAGATAAATAGAACACAAGTTACAGTCAATAAAAATCGGATCAAATGAATGCCGAAGTTAGCTTCTTTGATATTTTTAATCTTATAGCCGCCATCATTTACATAACAGCTATACAGGCTGCTGTAACCACTCTACAGTCGCCATTTTGAGTTTTGTAGCCGCCATTCCTTATATAAAAGCTATAAAAGCTGCAGGAACCTTTCTACAGCCGGCATTTTAAGTCTTATAGCCGCCATTTTTTGTATAACAGCTGAACAATCTGCTGGAACCATTCAATATCCGCCATTTTGAGTCTTATAGCCGTCATCCTACATATAAATCTATATAAGCTGCAGGTACCTTTCTACAGCCGCCATTTTAAGTCTTATAGACGCCATTCTTTATATAACAGTCGCCAAAATGTATGTAACAGGCAGAAGGAAGCTTCTCCGACCCAGTTTGTTTCAAATTTTTGCCACGCCCCTTTCCGCCCCCGCAATTCAAAAAAAATGTTTATCTCAAAAACTATTGCAGCTAGAGACACCAAATTTGGTATGTATATTTGCATAGTAATGCGCACATTTTGTATGTATAAAATTTTTGCCACGCCGCTTTCCGCCCCGGAAATTTGAAAAACTTGATTATCTCCCGTAATTTTTTACCTTGTGCAATCAAATTTGGCACACTTAAATTTGATACTAATACCCAGCAAAATACCAAATTTGATCAAACCCACCGTTGGCGGATGGGGGCGCTAGTGTGCTTATATGCATAAGTGCGAGAGATACTGAAATATACTAGTAAAAAGCATGTGAACAGAATTTTTTAAAATAGGCAAATGCATTAGTTATTACAAATTTGAAATATTTGTTTTACTGGTGTATGGTATACCTAAGTCGGCGAGACGACTTACTTACTTCATTTATAACAACTAAACAAGCTGCTGGAACCACTCTACAGCCGCTATTTTGAGTCTTATAGCCGTCATTTTTTGTAAACCAGCTGAAGAATCTGCTGGAACCATTCGACATCCGCCATTTTGAGTCCTACAGCCGCCATCTTTTAAATAACTGCTATACAGGCTGCTGGAACCACTCTACAGCCGCCATTTGGAGTCTTATAGCCGTCATCCTATATATAAAATCTATATAAGCTGCTTGAAGCTGGAATGCCGAAACCATTGGTGGGTGTGCCACCCAAAAAACACATTTTTGTTTCGCGACTTCTCCCTGATGCTACATCGGATGATGTCATGGCCCACATTCGGGCTAAACTGAGTGTCTCCAATATATCCATAGAAAAGTTTAAGTTTTCATTTCATATTTCAAATTTCTTTGACTGTATCTGCAGTTATAGCTTCTGGCCGAAAAGCTTAATTGTGAAGGAGTTTACATCCAGAAAAAGGAAGACACGGGGCCAAAACAAGGATTCCTTCACCATCTATTCCTCTTTCTTCTTCATCTATTCCCATTCCTTCATTACCTATTCCTTCTTCTACACTATCGAAAAACTAAAAACTTCCTTCTCTGTCGGCTATCAGAATGTCAGAGGCCTTAATACTAAACTTACTAAACTCTTTGTAGATAGTCTGTCTTTTGATTTTGACCTAATTGTCTTTACTGAGACTTGGTTAAAACCTAACGTTTTTGACGCCACAGTTTTATGTCATACACAGTTTGGTGGAGTTCTTATTGCTGTAGATTCCACCCTATCATCGGGTCTGATAACAATACCTGCCTCAAGTAGTATCGAATTTATATGCGTTAAGGTATCTTTTACTCGTTTTTCCATTTTTGTTACCTGTTCTTGCATTCCGCCCCAATCGGAATGGCCAACCTACTTACTACACTTAGAATCTATTAAATTTATACTTGAACTACTTTCTGACAGTGACTCATTAATTGTCCTTGGGGACTTTAACCTGCCCTCTATAACTTGGTCAACACTTAATGGTAGCAAAACGTTGCTGCCCTCTGGGTGTCACGATTTTATTGATGGTCTGCTTGAGCTTTCGTTGGCCCAGCTGAATTCGATTTCTAATACGTCTGGCAGATTTCTGGATCTGATTTTTACTTCTGATCCTAGTTTTTGTGCAGTATCTAGAACTAGTCCAATGGTGTTACCAGTGGACAGTTTTCATCCAACTTTAGAGTTATCTATTGAGTTTCCCAGCCGCGAGCCCATCTCCGAATGTGATCCTACGGTACGCACCCGATGTTTTCGGAAGACTGACTTTGTCGCACTAAACAATGCCTTTCTTAATACCGATTGGACTAATTTATACACTTGTACGGATATGAATTCCGCCATTTCTTTATTTTATACCACTGTTGACTCAATCTTTAATGACTGTGTACCCTGTGGTGTCTCCTGTGGTGACGCAAAAATCACCATGGTTTACGCGGGGGGCTGTCAAAACTGAAGAATCTTAAGTCTAGGTATTACAAAAAGTATAAAGTCACGGGTCTAACAGCGGATCTTTCTCGTTACTTGGTTGCTAAATCGAATTTTATTGTTTCTAATTCTAAATGCTGTAATAATTACTTACAACGTTGCAAGCTGCAATTCTCCGAAAATCCTAAAGAGTTCTATAGTTTCGTTAACTCAAAGCGAAATTCTATCTCCCTTCCAACGTTTGCAGTTTTTAATAATGTTTCGGCCTCTTCTGATCAATCTATTTCTAATTTATTTGCTAACTTCTTCTCGACTACGTACACATCCACTAAGTACAACTCTAGTCAGATATATCCATATCCTATCGACTTCAGTTAATCAACCTACCTTCTTTAAGTAACCGTAGAACTATGCTTGGTGTAACTTTTCTTTACAAACTTTTGAATGCTGAGATTGACTCTTCCGAGCTGTTGAGCCAAATTAACATTTCTGTTCCATCTAGAAGGACCCGCAATTACATACCGCTTATACTTCGTACTTGCACAACTAACTTTTCTATGCATGAACCTTTTCGTATACTATGTAGTGACTACAACAGACTTTGGCACGTTATCGGTTCCGAAACTTCGCTTCCGGTTATAAAAACTGCGATCTTGTCCTTCCTCGCTCGTAATTAGTTTTAATTCATTTTTATTTAAACTCATCCTGTTTTCCTTTTATATGTAACCTATTATCTTACAACATTTAACATTTTCTATTTCTTTAGTTTAATTTCATGTTTATATATGTAATACGCCTATGCCCTTAGGTCAAAGTGGGTAGAGGTTGTAACATTAACTTTACTTAGGGTCATTCGTAACAGGCCCGGGCCTGGTGTCATATGGGCCACTTGTTCGTACTGAGCGTTGTACGATTACGCATTACGATTACGCAGCGCTACAAGAACTGTAGGTGTATGCGTGTTGTGCTTTGCTTAGGGAATGATGGAAGAAGAAGAAATGTTTTTATAAAAAGAGAAATAATAACAATGTTTTGTTTGTATATTGATGAATTCAGTTGCAGGGAAAGAAATTTCAAATTTTTTCCAAAGACTGCAAGGGTATATAAACTTCGGCATTGCCGAAGTTAGCTACTTTGATATTTTTAATCTTATAGCCGCCATCATTTACATAACATCATTTACATAACAGCTACAGTTTTATAGCCGCCATCCTTTATATAAAAGCAATATAAGCTGCTGGAACCTTTCTACAGCCGCCATTTTAAATCTAATAGCTGCCATCTTTTATATACCAGCTATACATGCTGCTGGAACCACTCTACAGCCCCCATTTTGACTCTTAGCCGTCATCCCTTATATAAAAGCTAAATAAGCTGCAGGAACCTTTCCACAGCCACCATTTTAAGTCTTATAGCCGCCATTTTTGGTATAACAGCTGAACAAGCTGCTGGAACTATTCTACAGCCGCCATTTTTAATCTTAAAGGCGCCATCTTATATATAACAGCTATACAGGCTGCTGGAACCACTCTACAGCCGCCATTTTGAGTTTTATAGCTGCCATCCTTTTATATATAAAGCTATATAGGCTTCAGGAACCTTTCTACAGACGCCATTTTAAATCTTATGGCCGCCATCTTTTGTAAACCAGCTGAAGAATCTGCTGGAACCATTCGACAGCCGCCATTTTTGAGTCTTACAGCCGCCATCTGTTATATAACTGCTATACAAGCTGCTGGAACCACTCTACAGCCGCCATTTGGAGTCTTATAGCCGTGTCCTATATATTAAATCTATATAAGCTGCTTGAACCTTTATTATTTTAAGTCTTATAGCCGCCATTCTTTATATATAACAGCTATAACAAGCTGCTGGAACCATTCTACAGCCGCCATTTTAAGTCTTATAGCCGCCATCATTTCTACAGCCGCCATTTTAAGTCTTATAGCCGCCATCTTTTTTATACCAGCTATACAGTCTGCTGGAACCACTCTACCAAAACCCATTTTGAGTCTGATTGCCGTCAGCCCTTATATAAAAGCTATATAAGCTCTGAACCTTTCTGCAGCCGCCATTTTAAATCTTATAGCCGCCATTCTTTATATAACAGCTTTACAAGCTGTTGAAACCATTCTACATGCCATTTTTAATCTTGTCGCGGCCATCATTTACATAACAGCTATACAGGCTGCGGAAACCATTCTACAGCCGCCATCTTTTTTTTAAAAAAAAAAAAAAGCTGTAAAAAAACTAAAAAAACAAAAATTAATATTAAAAAAACCAAAAAATAAATAAAAAAAAAAAAAACCAGTTGAAAAAAAAAATTAACAGCCGCCATTTTAATTTTATAGCCGCCTCTTTTTTATACCCGCTTTAAAGTCTTTTGGAACCACCAAAAAAACCCCCTTTTTTTTTTTGTTGGCCCCCCCCTTTAAAAAAAAAAAAAAAAAAAAATTTTCATTTTAAAATTTAATTTTTTAAAATTTAATAATAAATTTTTTTTTTTTTTTTTTTTATAACAACTAAACAGACTGGGAAACCATTCTACAGCCGCCTTTTTTATAACCAGCTAAACATGCTGCTGGAACCACTCTACAGACGCCATTTTGAGTCTTATGGGCGTCATCTTTTATAAAAAAGCTATATAAGCTACAATAACCTTTGTACAGCCACCATTTTAAGTCTTCTGACCGTCATCTTTTGTATAACAGCTGAACAAGCTGCTGGAACCATTCTACAGCCGGCATTTTAAGTCTTATAGCCGCCATCTTTTATATACCAGCTATACAGGCTGCTGGAACCACTCTACAAATTCCATTTTGAGTCTGATTGCCGTCATCCCTTATATAAAAGCTATATAAGCTGCAGGAACCATTCTACAGCCGCCATCTTTTGTATAACAGCTGAACAAGCTGCTGCAACCATTCTACAGCCGGTATTTTAAGTCTTATAGCCGCCATCTTTTATATACCAGCTATACAGGCTGCTGGAACCACTTTACAGCCCCCATTTTGAGTCTTATAGCCGTCATCCCTTATATAAAAGCTATATAAGCTGCTGCAACTTTTCTGCAGCCGCCATTCTTTAAATAACAGCTTTACAAGCTGTTGGAACCACTCTACTGCCGTCATTTCAAGTCTTATAGCCGTCATCCCTTATAATAAAGCTATATAAGCTGCTGGAACCTTTCTACTGCCGCCATTTCAAGTCGTATAGCCGCCATTCTTTATATAACAGCTGAACAAGCTGTTGGAACCATTCTACATGCCATTTTTAATCTTATCGCGGCCATCATTTACATAACAGCTATACAGGCTGCTGGAACCATTCTACAACCGCCATCTTTTTTATAACAACTAAACAAGCTGCTGGAACCATTCTACAGCCGTCATTTTTAATCTTATAGCCGCTATCATTTACATAATAACTATACAGGCTGCTGGAACCATTCTACAGCCGCCATTTTAAGTCTTATAGCCGCCATCTTTTTTATACCACCTATACAGTCTGCTGGAACCACTCTACAAAACCCATTTTGAGTCTGATTGCCGTCAGCCCTTATATAAAAGCTATATAAACAACTTTTCTGCAGCCGCCATTTTAAATCTTATAGCCGCCATTGTTTATGCAACAGCTTTACAAGCTGTTGAAACCATTATACATGCCATTTTTAATCTTATCGCGGCCATCATTTACATAACAGCTATACAGGCTGCGGAAACCATTCTAAAGCCGCCTTTTTTTTTTATAACAACTAAACATGCTGCTGGAACCACTCTACAGACGCCATTTTGAGTCTTATAGGCGTCATCTTTTATAAAAAAGCTATATAAGCTACAATAACCTTTCTACAGCCACCATTTTAAGTCTTCTGACCGTCATCTTTTGTATAACAGCTGAACAAGCTGCTGGAACCATTCTACAGCCGGCATTTTAAGTCTTATAGCCGCCATCTTTTATATACCAGCTATACAGGCTGCTGGAACCACTCTACAAATTCCATTTTGAGTCTGATTGCCGTCATCCCTTATATAAAAGCTATATAAGCTGCAGGAACCATTCTACAGCCGCCATATGAATTCTACAGCCGCCTTTTTTTTATAACAACTAAACATGCTGCTGGAACCACTCTACAGACGCCATTTTGAGTCTTATAGGCGTCATCTTTTATAAAAAAGCTATATAAACTACAATAACCTTTCTACAGCCACCATTTTAAGTCTTCTGACCGCCATCTTTTGTATAACAGCTGAACAAGCTGCTGCAACCATTCTACAGCCGGTATTTTAAGTCTTATAGCCGCCATCTTTTATATACCAGCTATACAGGCTGCTGGAACCACTCTACAAACGCCATTTTGAGTCTTATAGCCGTCATCCCTTATGTAAAAGCTATATAAGCTGCAGGAACCTTTTTACAGCCGCCATTTTAAGTCTTATAGCCGCCATCTTTTGTATAACAACTGAACAAGCTGCTTGAACCCTTGCAGAGGGTATTATAAAAATAAATAAATGGAAAAATTGAGGTATCCCCATGAAATTTATAAATAAATTGACAGATCCCAAAATTTGAGTCTGATCAGATAAATAGAACACAAGTTACAGTCAATACAAATCGGTTCAAATGATGACGTAGTAGACAGCAAGCAGCGCTGCCGGCAGCCGGCACTACGTCCTACGTCATCATGAAATCAAACAGAGCACATGCATACACACACATAGACGCAGCGCAACAAGAACTGTAAGTGTATGCGTGTTATGCTTTGCTTAGGGAATGATGGAAGAAGAAGAAATGTTTTTATAAAAATAGAAATAATAAGAATGTTTTGTTTGTATATTGATGAATTCAGTTGCAGGGAAAGAAATTTCAAATTTTTTCCAAAGACTGCAAGGGTATATGAACTTCGGCATTGCCGAACCACTCTACAGCCGCCATTTGGAGTCTTATAGCCGTCATCCTATATGTAAAATCTATATAAGCTGCTTGAACCTTTCTACAGCCGCCATTTTAAGTCTTACAGCCTCCAATCTTTATTAAACAGCTATATAAGCTGCAGGAACCATTCGACAGCCACCATTTTAAATCTTATAGCCGCCATCATTTACATAACAGCTATACAGGCTGCTGGAACCACTCTAGAGTCGCATTTTGAGTTTTTATAGCCGTCATCTTTTTGATAACAACTGAACAAGCTGCTAGAACCAATATACAGCCGCAATTTTGAGTCATAGCCGTCATCCTTTATATAAAAGCTATATAAGCTGCAGGAACCATTCTACAGCCGCCATATGATTTCTAATAGCCGCAATCTTTTGTATAACAGCTGAACATGCTGCTGCAATTGCTAACAACAAGGGGGGTAAATAAGAAATTTAAGTGGCTGGTGTCGCCTTTGTTTGGCTATCAGAAGTGATATCTTGATCAGGGGCAACCCATTACTTTAATTTGGAGGCTTCTAGGACTCCGTCATATGGTAGTTGGGTGATTTGGGAGCCTTCTACATCCCGGATAACATATCGGTCATTCGGAAGTTTTTTATGAACCACATACGGACCACGATATCGTCTGATAAGTTTTTTGTTTGTGCCTGCCGAAGTATCCACATTCTTAATAACTACAAAATCCCCCTCTTCAAAACTAACGGATGGGGGTGATGCTTCGAATAATACTCCGAATTACATTCTTGGGACTTAGCAATGTTACGGAAGGCTACTCTCCGGACGTCTACCTCTGAGGCATCGACCTCCCCTGTTCTCTCACCCAACCGTTCGGTTAATTCATCCACTACCACACCTCGTTGTTCAACTCCGAATAGGAGTACGGAAGCGGCAAATTTGGTTGTGGAGTGGACGGAGTTATTCAATGCAAACTCTATGTTCGGCAGTTGTTACCCAATCTGCGTGGTTTACGCAGATGCCCGGGGTGAGGCAGCGGCATTCAGCGCATGAATTATATTATTGGCCTTCAGAAATTCTTCAAATTCAGAGGAAGTAAAGCAGGTACCACGATCGCTGATAATTCGGCGGGGTCTACTGTAATTTGCGAAATACTGAGATTCTAACGTCTGACATACTTCACGTGAATTAGTAGTGACGGCAGGGTACAGCTTCACAAATTTGGTGAAAGCGTCAATGACAACCAGAAGATATTTTTTCTTAGAGCATATGGACGGAAGGGGCCCCAGATGGTCAATATGAATGGTATCAAACGGAAGGGGCACTTTCGGAATACTATGTAGCGTGACACGGTTGTCCGAAGCGGACGCTGAGTAGTAGATACACTTGAGGCAATTTCTAATGTAATTGTTAACATAAGACTTCATACACGGGAACCAGTAATGCTTCTTGATCTGTGTGCAACATTTCTCCGTGGCCATATGGCCAAGCTTCTCATGCACTACTCGTATGACGTGATTTATCATTTCGGAAGGGACATAAAGTTGGGGTACATTCGTCGAGGAAAGGCGGTACACTACTCCGTCTCGCAGTTCGAAATTCGCTATTTCATATTTCTCTAACTCATCTCGGAGTTTGACAATCTGAGGGTCCCGGTTCTGGGTTAACTGCAGTTGGAAGTCGAGGTTTATATCGTCAACGTATGCGGCAGTTTCTATTCTGCTTAGAGCATCAGCATGGGGCATACCAACCCCCGAGCGGTGTACAATCGTGTAGTTATAGTTTTCCAACAGCAGGGCCCAGCGAGCAATCTTGGCGGAATGTCCACCATTTCTCAGTGTCAGCGCAAGGGAATTACAATCGGTCACGATTTTGAACGGGATGAACTTAAGGTATGTCTCAAAACGTTTTAAGGAATACACGATAGCTAACGTCTCTAGCTCATAACTGTGTAGTTTCGATTCAGCGGCGGAAGCCATCTTAGAGAAGTAGGACACTGGGTGTAATTTACCGTCTGTTTGTTTCTGGAGGAGCACTGCTCCGAAACCAATTGAACTAGGATTCGATCAACTTCAACTTCAGTGTTCGGAAGCTTCAAGGCATTCCTCGGAGAAGACATAAGGGGTATCTTTTCTTAACAATCGGGACAGCGGACACGCAATTTTAGCGAAACCTGATACAAATCGGCGGAAGTATGAGAATAGGCCTAAGCAACGCTCTAATTCCTTGCTATTCCTTGGAATGGGCAAATCCCGTATCGCCTGAATATGAGCTGGTTTAGGCGTGATACCGGCGGAATTGGCTAAGTAGCCCAAGTACTCTAGTTCCCTATACGCAAAACGGCATTTAGTCAGCTTCAGGCATAGCCCGTTCACTCTTAACACATACAATATTTCCTTCAGAATCTCAAGGTGGGTTTCAAAGTCATGCGACGCGACTAGAATATCGTCCATATATATCACCAGTTGACCTCGGTTTATAAATTCCTTAAGGACAAAATAAACGAATCTAGCGAACACGGAAGGGCCATTACAAAAGTCCGAAGGGCATGCGTACATATTCAAACTGGCCATCAGGGGTTAGAAAGGCAGTATATTTGATCGAGTCTGGGTGCATTTTCACATGGTGGAAACCGTTCTTCAAGTCCAAGATAGTGAAGAATGATTTACCACCCAAAGCAGAGGGATCGGAAAATGATCTCGAACTGTAATTTTGTTCAACGGCCGGTAATCTACACACTTTCTCATGGTGTTGTCCTTTTTACGTACAGGGACAATCGCGGCAGGGTAAGGAGAATTACTGTGGCGAATAATGCCAGCTTCCAAGAGATCGTCGCAAATCTCACGCACCTCGATGCGTTCGTGGTGCGACAGACGGCGGGGGGCGGCAGAAAATCGGAGTTTGGCTAGTCAATTCTATTTTCATCTCATAGTTCATGGGCTTGATTAAATCTGGATCAACTTGTACATACGAAGTGGAAATAATAGACTTAAGGGCTGCGGTTTGCTCTTCCCGTACCGTGGGCTCTATATCAAAGTCTAACTCACTGACAGCAGGGAGCTCAATGGCATTTATCGCCATAAGTGCATCATTCAGTGTTTCCGAAGGTACAGCAGAAGTTTCTAGAAGGGGAGAATCAGACAACAATTCGGCAGATACAATCTCATTCCTGTGGTGCGGTAGTACCGCTAGATCTTTCCTCAATATATTAAAAGACTTCAGAACAGCAGTAAGTTTTGGATTTATACATTCAGTCGGTTTATTCATGAGTATCAACGATTCTTTTTCATATTTCAGTTCTTTCAGTTTACATAGTCTAATATTACTTTTATACAGAAGATCTCTACCTATAATCATCGGCAGTTCGGTTGCTTGGTTCGTCAGGACTTCGAACGTATGTATTGTCTGTGTGTTACAGAGGCGAATTCTACACTGGACTTGGCCTAAGGACAGAAGTTGGCTATTTCCTAAACCACGGCAGTTCAATGTACGGGGGGTAAGACGGCAGTTGGAGGGGACTTCAGATTGACGGATAAAACTCCTTGGACTGCCCGAATCAAGGAGAGAAAACATACCTATAAATTTCCTATCTTGCACTTCACCACAAACAAAAGCAACACTCACCAGTTGTAAATGGTCTAGTCGATCTCCTGCTTCCTCAGCGGCGGCGGCAGCAGTGATATTGGTGGCATTTCCAATTCGAGACGGGCAGTTTTTGTAGATGTGGCCCACTATGCCACACTTGAAACCTGAATTCGGAGGTCTCATTGGTTTCGGGCATTGACTCCTGTAATGCCCCCCTCCTGAGCAGTTGAAGCATCTGATCTCACTCGTGACGGTGCCTGACGATTTGTTTCCAGGTGCCCCGGCAGTTGTTGTTGGCTGCGCCTTCACGCTATTGCTTTGTCTGGAGGCAACGGCCTGCATACGGAGGCGCTCGTAGCGTTCCAGTAGGGGCTTCAGTTCCGCCACCGTCCGAGCTGAGTACAGCATGCCGACTCGAGTAGAGTTGTCCCGCAATCCATCAATGATCAGGTCGACCAGCTCGTTCTCCGGAATCGGAGCATTCATGGCAATCTCCTGCATCTCGATTGCGAATCTTAAACATCCCTCGCCTGCCTTGATGCGCCGGCCCCGCAGAGCGTGGTACACTTCCTCGATGCTACACGAGCGTCCAAATTCTCGCAAGAGGATTGCCTTCAATTCTTCGTAGCTGTGCACCGATACCGTGCGCAGCAGCACCGCCGCCGTACCTTCCAGCATACGACGGCATGCGACCAAACGTAGGCGGTCGTTCAACTGCAGAATTTCAAATGCGTCTTCCAGATCGTTCAGCCATTTCTTCACATCGTATGCGGTATCCGCTGAAAATCGAGCCACCATGCTCTCAATGACACTCACGTCACTGACTTGCTGCCTCGGTGCTTGGGATTCGTCTATCCCCTGCTGCAGTTTGAGGATTTGATGCTGTAGCTGTAGCAACTCACGTTGTTTCCGCAGCGTCACCAGTTGCTCATCCAGGCTGGGGGAGGCGGAAGTGGCCGGAGTGATGGCGGCCGCGTCAGTCGATACGGAGGGCACTAAAGCGGGCATCTCTTCCCATGGGTCCGCGTCGGGACCAGTGACGGGGGCAGCGAGCGAGGCCGCAGCCCGCATGGCAGACATATAGGCGGCAGGAACAGCATCCGCAGGTACAGCGGATGTGGCAGCGGCGGCAGGTACAGCAGTGGCAGTGGGTACAGCAGTGGCAGCGGGTGCAGAGGCGGCAGCGGGTGCAGAGTCGGCAGCGGGTGCAGCGGCGGCAGTCTGCAGAGGTGGCCTGTAAGCGGCGGACACCGCAGCGGTGGGTACAGCAGGGGCGGTTGCGGCGGCAGCGGTTACTGCAGGGGCGAATATAGCCGCAGCGGGGCCGGCAGGGGCGAGTATGGCAGGGGCGAATGTGTCAGCAGGGGCAGGAAGTATGGTCAGCAGTCGGCCCGGCAGGGGCGAGATATCAGCGTCGCAGCAGGGGCCGATGTGTCAGGGGTGCAGGGCTAGTATGGCGGCAGTTGGCCCAGCAGGGGCGGATGTGTCAGCAGTTGGCCCAGCAGGGGCGGATGTGTCAGCAGTTGGCCCGGCAGGGGCGGGCATATCGGCAGTTGGCCCAGCAGGGTCGGATGTGTGGCAGTTGACCCGGCAGGGGCCAGTATATCAGCAGTTGGCCCAGCAGGGGCGGATGTGTCAGCAGTTGGCCCGGCAGGGGCTAGTATATCACGGCAGTTGGCCCAGCAGGGGCGGATGTGTCAGAGGTGTGGCAGCAGTTGGCCCAGCAGGGCCCAGTATATCAGCAGTTGGCCCAGCAGGGGCGGATGTGTCAGCAGTTGGCCCAGCAGGGGCGGATGTGTCAGCAGTTGGCCCGGCAGGGGCGAGTGTGGCAGCAGTTGGCCCAGCAGGGGCGGATGTGTCAGCAGTTGGCCCGGCAGGGGCTAGTATATCGGCAGTTGGCCCAGCAGGGGCGGATGTGTCAGCAGTTGGCCCAGCAGGGGCGGATGTGTCAGCAGTTGGCCCGGCAGGGGCCTAGTATATCGGCAGTTGGCCCAGCAGGGGCGAGTGTGGCAGCAGTTGACCCAGCAGGGGCCAGTATATTAGCAGTTGGCCCAGCAGGGGCGGATGTGTCAGCAGTTGGCCCAGCAGGGGCGGGTGTGTCAGCAGTTGGCCCGGCAGGGGCTAGTATATCGGCAGTTGGCCCAGCAGGGGCGAGTGTGGCAGCAGTTGACCCAGCAGGGGCCAGTATATCAGCAGTTGGCCCAGCAGGGGCGGATGTGTCAGCAGTTGGCCCAGCAGGGGCGGATGTGTCAGCAGTTGGCCCGGCAGGGGCTAGTATATCGGCAGTTGGCCCAGCAGGGGCGAGTGTGGCAGCAGTTGACCCAGCAGGGGCCAGTATATCAGCAGTTGGCCCAGCAGGGGCGGATGTGTCAGCAGTTGGCCCATCAGGGGCGGATGTGTCAGCAGTTGGCCCAGCAGGGGCGGATGTGTCAGCAGTTGGCCCGGCAGGGGCTAGTATATCGGCGGTTGGCCCAGCAGGGGCGGATGTGTCAGCAGTTGGCCCGGCAGGGGCGAGTATATCAGCAGGGGCGGATGTGGCCGCAGTCGGCACAGCAGCTTTCGGTACTGCAGCAGCGGCGGCTCAATGCAGCGGCGGCGGTACTACTGCAGCGGCGGCAGTCACAGCAGTGGGTATACCAGCAGCGGTGGGCGTGGAGGCGGCCGTCCTCGATGTGGAACGTGTGGCCTGCCGTGTCCCGAAATATGTAGGCTTTCGGGTGGTCATCCCACTTCTGAGTTGTAAACACCTATTTATTGAGTTAAAATGATAAGGATTAGTTTAGAGTCTTCAGATTTTATTCTTAGTTCTCCGCGAGTGCGACTGGTTCGTTGCATTGCCGGAAGAGAAGAGAAAAACTGTCTCGTCGTCTATCGATGACTTATCGCTAACCATCGATACTTATTACTAACAATCGATACTTATTACTAACAATCGATACTTATTACTAACAATCGATACTTATTACTAACAATCGATATTACAATACTGGTTTCGACATATGCGTGAGTATTTAAAAGACTTGTAAATAATTGGGATCTTACAATATATATGCATTAAAAATATGTATAACGTTTGTAGAATAAACACTGGGTTTAGTTCCTCCTGCACAAGGACAAGTTGTTAAAAACACATAAAAACATAATTTAAGATACAGACATAACAAACTCGAAGACAACAGACACAAATGAATAAACAAAATACATACTTCTCTCGTTGTTCTTATGTTTTGTACAATTTACGTGATTATCTAGAACTCTTGTACCTGCACCACATTTTAAGTCTATTTTGCAAATTTTGCAAAAGAAAAAATTGCTACCTTTGACGCTTCTTTTCAGCCAGCCGCAATATTTTTTGTCGTGCTCCCAACTATCCGAATATTTCATGTCATAGTGGCGTTTCCGTTTCTTTGTGGGAGTGGTGGATTGCTCCTTATCGCTTTCACTGCTTATAGAAGAGTAGTTTTCCATTTGAGATCAATATAAAAAAAAACCAAACTTTAGGAACTTTTTATCGCGACAAAAATTTACATGTGCTGCACAGCTGAGAATAATGAATATCGTTTGCCAGCCTGTTCTTTATGGCAACATTAGGCAACATCTTGACTAAAGCCTGCTGCTAGCACACTGTTAGTGTTGGTAAATTGCAAATTACTCCTTTACTTTTAAATTAAACATTTAAATTCTTGTTTATATCTAAAAAAAATTTGCTAAAATTTTTTTTTGTACAATTTAAAAAAAAAACTAGATTTGGGAGCTCTATACGTAGATACGTAGATCGGGGCTGAAAATACGTAGATCTACGTAAAAATACGTAGATTTTGCAGCACTGGCCTGTATAGCTGTTATGTAAATGATGGCATCGGTGTTTTCCACAAACTTTTCTATATTCAGACGTGACCGGATTTCTCGCATAGGTGGTGGCGTTCTAATAGCTGTTGATGCTGCTTTATCATCTAAAATGATTCAATTTTCTAGTACCCAGGATATTGAGTTTGTCGGTGTTAAAGTAAATTTTAAATCTTTTAATGCTTTTATTACTTGTTCCTATATTCCACCATTGTCAGACATGGTGGTATATTTAAATCATTTAGAGGCAATTCAGTTTGTGTCCTCTTTAGTTTCCAGTCAAGACATGCTCATAGTTGTAGGTGATTTTAATTTACCCGCTTTAGTATGGTCACTAACAGATGAATCTACCATGTTGCTGCCCTCTTTGTCACATGACTTTATTGACGGCCTTCTAGGCTTATCTTTATCCCAAGTCAATCCTGTCTCAAATTCTAATGGAAAATCGTTAGATCTTATTTTTGTATTGGATACTTCTTATTGTGAGGTTTCTAGGATCGAACCATTTGTTCTTCCAGGAGACAAATTTCATCCTACATTAAATTTAAAAATTGATCTGCCCTTGCTTTCACCATTACTTGGTTCAAATGAGTTACCTCTAACTAGGTCCTTTCGTAAGACTGACTTTGTCACTCTTAATGAAAACATTACTAATACCGATTGGTCTTATCTGTACAATTGTAGAGATATGAACTCAGCTGTTCGTTTTTTCTATGATACTCTGAATTCACTCTTTGATATTTGTGTGCCTCTTGGTAGGCTGAAGCGGCTTAACAAACCTCCCTGGTTCTCTCGTGAGTTATCGAATTTGAAAAATGTGAAGACACGATATTATAAGAAGTTTTGAACAAACACGTCGTTCATTAGATTATGCTCTGTATACAGTCGCTCGTTCAAAATTCATGATGCTTAATACACTATGCTATAAGAATTATCTTCAGCGGTGTAAGCTTCAGTTTTCTTCTGACCCTAAACAATTTTATAATTTTGTCAATTCTAAACGTAAGACCTTCCTAGTAAAAAAGGGCAGTTGCCGATATGTTTGCGAGTTTTTTCAAAACAACTTATTCCTCAACGGAATATCGAGCAAGTCCGTATCCTTATCATTTAAAAAAGGCTAATTTCATTTTCAATCCAGTGTTTGATGAAAGTTCTATTCTTAGCTAACTTAAATTAGTTAAACCTGTTTATTCTCCGGGGCCAGATGGTCTTCCTGGATATGTACTCAGGTTCTGTGCAAACGCATTATGCAAACCCATTTTAAAATTGTTTCTATTGTCTGTCGAATCTTCCTCTTTTCCATCTATTTGGAATGAGTCGTATATCATACCTCTGCATAAAAATGGCAAAAAGTCCGAAGCCTCTAACTATAGAGGTATCTCAAAATTGTCCGCTATTCCGAAAGCTTTTGAGAAAATTATAACTTCTCAATTGCAACATTTTTGCAGCTCTATTATTTCGCCATCCCAACATGGGTTTGTGAAACATAGTCTACAACCACTAACCTTTTAGAATTTACATCAATAATTATCAAGGGGTTCAAAAATGGTAAACAAACTGATGTCATATACACTGACTTCAGCAAAGCCTTTGATTCCGTTAATCATACCCTATTACTTTCTAAGCTGAGCGACATTGGGTTTCCACACCTTTTCCTCTCTTGGGTTCGAGAATATTTAACAAATAGAAAACAGAAGGTACTTTTTAATTCTTGTTTTTCCGAATCCATTCCTGTTACTTCTCGTGTACCTCAAGGTAGTCATCTTGGCCCTCTGCTTTTTACACTATTCATTAACGATCTTCCATCAGTCATTGTTCATTCGCATGTGCTTATGTATGCTGACGATGTCAAGCTTTGTCTTACTTATAAAGATGCAGATTCGTTTAGTCGGCTGCAAGCTGATCTTAAAAACTTTCAATCCTGGTGCCAGTTTAATCTACTACATCTTAACACCACCAAATGTAAGGTAATGACTTTTTTTCGTAACTCTCCTCAACTGGTCACTTATTTTTTAAACAATAGTCCTTTAGAACGTCTAAATAATATGAATGATTTGGGCGTACTTATGGACCATAAGTTAAATTTTAACACCCATATTTCCACCACGGTCGCAAAGGCCATGAGTGTCCTGGGTTTCATTAAAAGATGGTCAAAAGAATTTGATGACCCCTATACAACTAAAGTTATTTTTACTTCGCTTGTCCGTCCTATTTTAGAGTATGGATCTTGCATTTGGTCACCTCAATATGAGTCGCACCAGATTAGACTTGAATCCGTTCAAAAGCAGTTCTTGCTATTTGCTCTTCGTGGCTTAAGCTGGGATCGCAATGTCAATTTGCCTTCGTATTCTAGTAGACTTCTCTTGATTAACCTTCCTTCCCTAACTAACCGTAGAATTATGCTTGGTGTTATTTTTATGCACAAGCTCCTAATTGGTGATATCGACTCGCCTGAGTTATTACAGGTAAATCTGTCGGTACATGTAGACGGAGTAGACATCCTTTGATACCTTTATCCCTTAGTCGTTGTTCTTCTAACTATGCCCTGCATGAACCTTTTAGGTCCTCTGCTCTGATTACAACCTTTTCCCTGTAATTGGCTCAGAGCTTTCTATTAATATGATTAAAACTTCTATCCTATCCCATTTAGTTAATAGATGCTATAGTATTTTTTATTCGTATTTGTCTTGTCTGTTTTTTTTCTTGGTTTCGATTCGTGACGTGCGTTATACGGCTGCACCCCTCGGTCGGTCGGGTGGGATGTGGGCAGTTATCTGCTTGGGCTCGCGCGTAACAGGCTTTGTCCTGGTGTCGTAGGGGCCACTTGAACGTACTGCGCATAGTTTCGTCAACGTCCGCTAAAGCTAAAAGCTAAAGATGGCGGCTATAAGATTAAAAATGACGGCTGTAGAATGGTTCCAGCAGCTTGTTCAGCTGTTATACAAAAGATTGGCGGCTATAAGACCTAAAATGGCGGCTGTAGAAAGGTTCCAGCAGCTTATATAGCTGTTATGTAAATGATGGCTGCTATAAGATTTAAAATGGCGGCTGTCAAATGGTTCCTGCAGCTGACATAGCTGTTTAATAAAGAATGGCGGCTGTAAGACTTAAAATGGCGGCTGTAGAAAGGTTCCAGCAGCTTATATAGCTTTTATATAAGGGACGAGGCTGTAAGACTCAAAATGGCGGCTGTCGAATCGTTCCAGCAGCCTGAATAGCTGTTATGTAAATCATGGCTGCTATAAGATTTAAAATGGCGGCTGTCGAATGGTTCCTGCAGCTTACATAGCTGTTTAATAAAGAATGGCGGCTGTAAGACTTAAAATGGCGACTGTAGAAAGGTTCAAGCAGCTTATTGTGAGGAACATTATAATTAACTATAATATCCCACACAACAAGCCAGCAGCAACACAATCAAACGGTGCAAAGGATGCACCAGATACAAGATACAGCCGAGACACAAACCAAACGTACGATATACGACCGAACTTGCTACTGATGGATCGAACCGATTCAATATAAGTGGTCTACGATCAAACTTGGACAGTCGAACCACACGCAACCGCGGGCGATTTCGTACAAGCGGGAAGATGCGTGGGAAGCATAATGCAAAAAACGATGTGCACACACATGCGATGGGCAACCAAGTCCAACATGGCTCGATCCCATGATTTACGATCAAACATGACCGATCGAGCCACAGGCGACCCCTGGCAATTTCGTACAAGCGGGAAGATGCGTGGGAGGCATAATGCATAATATCGACTGTAAAAGAGTAAATGAAACCAGGCTTGAGGGCATAATTGCATGCAAAAAGGGGGCATTGGCCTCATTAGGTAAATCAAGAGCACAGAGAGGCAAATATAGAGATGCATGCATTAGCATACTGGGCTTATGAGTATACGCTGAATAAGCATACACGCACGTCACACTTACACTATACGTGAGTGACAGCAAGGGAGAATACCGGTGGCCAATAGGGTGCTCTCTGCCTACGTCACGCTCATGAGAACGAAAGCAGTTAGATTGCGAGCAGCCAAAAATCTTGTGAGCGAAAGAGAATAAAAGTGAGGGCCAAGCAAGCCCGTGAGACGGGTGCGGGGCATGCATGCATTATATGAAACGATAATGGTTTGTGGATTGGATAGGGGAATATGCGAACCGAAGGGGGAGGGATGAACAATGGGGAAGCCCTCTATCTAATAGATACGATATGCGTATGAAAGTGCATTGCATGGGAAATTAAACGATGTTGTATATTAAATTAATCAGGCTGATTATTATTAAACAATAGTTTAAATTAATACAATTAGTATATATGTATATAAATATAATATGAAGAGAATATGGGCGAAATTGGGTATGACGAGTGGATCAAAGGGAGCGACGGGCGACGGCAGCGCTGACAGAGAAAGAAAGCAGAGAAAGTCAACGGGATACGATGGGCGGCCAATAGGAAGGCGACGCCAACATGAGAAAGTGATGCAAGTCAATATGTACAAGCAAGAAAGACAAGGACAAGGAATAAATGGGCGCGCAGCCACAGAGAAAGTGGACATATGCGCCAAGGATTTACGGGACTTTCACCACGCATAGCAACAAGTGGATGCGTGGGTGAAAGCAGAGGGCCGATGGAAATGTACCAGCTGTATAGCGGTACTACACCAATCTATTCCTGAGGCCGTGGGAGCTGCCTATATAAAGGCAACGCCCATCAATCAAAAATCATCAAGTCATCAAGTCGTGATCAAGTAACAAGTAATTAAGGCATTACGAGTAACCTTAAGAACTTATCAAGGAAACACAAGGAGCAGCAGAAAAACTAGGAACTATACAGGCCTTACGAGTAACCTGTACAGTTCATCCGATAGCAACAAGTCCTTAAATAAGGATAACAAACACCGTACCCAAGCTAGAGTAAATTGGAGAGAAGCCAAGCATTTCCAGGAGTATCCAAAGTCAATGGTAGGCACGAGGATATATCCTACTGCCGAAATTCCAGGATCTATATATCCTGACGAGTACCAATTGCTGAGGAACATCCTGCTTCGTGATAATAGCTACGGGATTCGTCCCATAGCCATAAAGCAAAAGCCATCTCAACAAGCGTAGCGAAGGGGGTGCAGAGGTGTGGAGCACAAATCAAGCACACGATACAGGCTGAGACAACAACCAGCAACGGCTACAGGAGCAAAGGGAAGGCAAGAAGGGACGACGAGGGATTCGAAGCGACTCACCAACGCTGTCCAGGTCCAGAACTACCGTGGAGAAACTTGTCATATCCAACCAAGCCCATAAACAATCGTAAATAAACATACCACCAAAACAAATCAATAAACAAACCTGTTCTAATTTCACCGGGGCACAAAATAAATTTTGTTGTGCCGAACCTAGCCCAAGAGATAGCATAGATATCCCAAGGGACGAGAAAGGATCGTTACAACTGGCGCCCAACGTGCTATACTGGTGAAATTTAGAAATAAAAACTACAGTTTATAAATCATAAAAAGATCAAAATGGGAAAAGGATGGATTTACCACATGAAGAAGGAGGATTTGGTACAGACAGGCCAAAGGATCGGGATCGAGATAACCGGCACAGTGGAGGAAATGAGGAAACAGCTAGGCGAGTGGGTAGAAAGGAATGAAACGGACCCAGACTGGAAGGAGGAAATAAATAGATTGGAAACAAAGTACTCGAAAAATCTAAAAATGAAAACAATAGCAAGCGCATCAAAAACATGCGAAAATGGCATAGACAAGGAGGCTGAGGAATTCCAGAAAATAAACATCGCCACACTAGCAATTCCTCAATATTTACCACCAAGATGGGGAAGCGAAGGAGCCCTAGATAGCGCAGAGACAAAGAGGGACATAAGGAGACAAACGATAGACCCCAAGAAAACGGCACCACATACAACAAACAGGACCACCGAATACGCCAAGGTGGCAAAACAAGTGAGGGAGTGGACATTCAGATTCGATGGCAATTCCAGACCACTAGAGTTCATAGAACAGATCGAGTGGTCAGCAGACATGTATGGCATCGAGCTGGACATGATCCCGAGAGCAATGCCAGAACTACTGAAAGACAGAGCACTCAAATGGTACGTCGCAAACAATAAGCAGTGGCGAAAATGGAAGGAATTTGTTGAGGGCTTCAAGAAATATTTCTTGCCGAGGGGATTCTTCAACAAATTGGCTGATCAAGTGAAAAATCGCAAACAAAACAGAAATGAGTACTTCAAGGACTATATGGTGGACATGCAAACATTGATGAGACCCCTTAAAATACCAGAGTACGAACAATTGGAGGTCATATTGGAAAATTGCACTCCAGATTTAAAAATATTCGTTCGGCCGCACAGGGTCAGAAACCTAGATGAGCTGATGCAGTTGGCAGAAGAACACGAGATGCTCGAACAGGAGCGATTCGATTTCCATCGCGAAAACAATGCTCAAAGAACACATAACAACCAATCAAACCACAGAGGAGGAAATAATCACGGACCACCAGGCACACAGTGCCGAAGATGCCAGGACAACAGCATGGAGAATCATTCGAGACCAAACCAAGAAAACAAGAACATCCAAGACGGAAAAGTCTTGAACCCGGCATCGGCGTGCCGCAGATGCGGGGGAGCCGGACACTGGGCCAGGGAATGCAACAATCAGAGACTCAATTTCTGCTGGCAGTGTGGAAAGATTGGGAAAAGGACAAAAGAATGTTGCTGGAGTTCGGGAAACGAAAGGCGGTTCCAGCCTATCCGGGGCGAGCAGGGACCCAGCCAACAAGCTCCTCACCACTAATAGGTCAACTAGTAGAGGAAGAGGATCAATTGTCAGCGATTATCGAAGTAGCAGGAATCCAGATGAAAGCGACAATTGACTCCGGAGCCACGAGTAGCTTCATCAGCAAGCAGATGTTGGAAACAGTGAGGAATAAGGAAAAATGGGAGAACACACACAAACAGGTATACATGGCAGACGGAAAGGTGCGAGACATTGAAGAGCAATGGACAGGATACGTGAGATTCGGGGATAAGGAAATCCACATGCCATTCCTGGTCATGCCAGAAGGAATGGATGCGCTAATCTTAGGGTGGAATTTCCTCCGGATTATGAACACAGAAATATCGTGTGGAGGCCACAAAGTGCGAATACCGACAGTAAAGCGAATACAGGGCAGGCTGGTAGAAAGAATATCCATCATGGTCACTCAGAATAGTGATCAACAAGAAATACAAAGTTTTCTAAATCAGGAGTTGAAGGAATTAGGGAAAGTTAAGGGACTGTCAAAGGTGGGGATACATCGCATAACGATGAAGGACGATATCCCAATAAAACAAAGGTATTACCCAATACAAATCCGAAAATACAAGGAGAAATCAACGCAAAGGTCGACGAACTGTTGACAATGGGATGCATAGAACCATTGCAAAGCCCATATAGCTCACCCATAGTGATGGTGAGAAAGAAACAGACAGGCATACCAAGATGACATAGTGATATTTAGACAAATCAATCGAGGAACACTATGAATCATCTACAACAAGTGTCCACGGATCGATTGACATCTTGAATCAACTACGCGAAGCAAAATTCATAAGCAGCTTAGATCTGAAGGACGGATACTGGCAATTCTTAGAAAGTGCCATTGCATCAGGAAAGGTATTCAATTGGACACCAGAATTTAAAGAATGAATTGTGATAGTGAAAAAAGCAAATTGAAATGAATGTGCATATTCTTTAGAAAAGAGCTAAAGTTTCTAGGCCACTTGGTGACAGAAAACGGTATTGCAACGGACCCAGAAAAGGTGGCCGCAATAGCCCAATTAGAACCACCAACTTGCACAAAGGAATTACGCCAGTACTTAGGAGTGGCATCTTGGTACAGACGGTTCGTACCGGGTTTTGCAGCACTAACACACCCATTAAACGAACTGCTAAAGAAAAGAACAAAGTGGCACTGGAACGAGGAGCATCAGGCAGCATTCGATGCTGTAAAGGAAAGGCTGACGAGTGGCCCGGTATTGGCATGTCCAGACTTCACAAAAATGTTCGTGCTCCAGACGGATGCAAGTAACATGGGATTAGGAGCCATATTGGTACAAAACACTGAGGATGGAGAGAGAGTGCTATCATACCTGTCAAGAGAATTAAACCCAGCGGAAAAGAACTATTCGGCAACAGAAAAAGAATGTCTGGCGATAGTATGGGCAATACGCAAACTAAAACCATACCTTGAAGGATACCGATTTAAAGTGGTAACAGATCACATGGCGTTGAAGTGGTTGAATAGTATAGAAAGCCCTACGGGCCGTATAGCCCGATGGGCACTGGAACTGCAACAATACGATTTCGAAATAGCATATCGAAAAGGCAAATTAAACATTGTTGCCGATGCTTTGTCAAGACAACCAATGGAAGGGTGCAAAAGAATAGTAGACAATGGTGCCAGATTAAGACAAGCAAACAAAGAGTGTGGGTGGATTCAAGACATAATGGGAAAAATAAAACAACAACCACAGAAATATCCGGATTACATTATAGAAAATAGCCAGGTATACAGGAACATTCCGCACAGAGCAGGCCAAGAAGAAGTGGTATCATGGAAACTATGTGTGCCAAAAACCCTACGTAATCAAGTAATGGCCGAAAACCACACTGCAACAACAGCAGGGCATACAGGGAGCAGGCGAACTACTGCCAGGACCGCAGCGAGATATTACTGGCCAGGAATGCAACGAGATATCAGGACATTTGTAGGAAAGTGTACGATATGCCAACAATACAAACCCAGCCAACAGCAGGCAGCGGGAAAGATGCTAACACAAATACCGGAAGAACCATGGGCCACAGTATGCGCTGATTTTGTCGGACCATTGCCAAGATCGAAACACGGAAATTCGATGCTACTAGTAATCATTGACAGGTTTTCGAAATGGACAGAACTGATACCGATGCGGAAGGCAACTGCAGAGAATCTAGTTAAGGCCTTTCGAGAGAGGATACTATCTAGATTCGGAGCTCCGAAAGTGGTGATAACGGACAATGGAGTTCAATTCACTAGCAGAATATTCAAAAAAATGCTAGAGGAATGGGGATGCCAACACCAACTGACAGCACCGTACACACCACAAGAAAATCCAACCGAGAGAGCAAATAGAACAGTAAAAACAATGATTGCTCAGTTTACGGGGGAAAATCAACGCAACTGGGATGAAAGTTGGCCAGAAATAACACTAGCGGTAAATACAAGCCAATCAGAGGCAACAGGATTTACGCCAGCATATGTAATACAGGGGCGTGAACCAAGAATGCCGGGTGCACTATACGATAATGTCACGATAGGCACAGGGAAGCAAATGATATCACCAGAAGCGAAGGTAAAACAAATACAAGAGCTGTTCGAACTAATACGGCGAAATCTGGAGACGGCTGCACAGGATCAGGCTCGGCATTACAATCTAAGACGAAGAGAATGGAGACCAGTAATTGGAGCAACAGTATGGGCAAAAGAACACCACCTTTCAAATGCTGCAGAAGGATTCGCAGCAAAGCTGGCACCAAAGTTTGGAGGCCCGTATGAAGTGATAGGCTTTGCATCTCCGGTCATATGCCGAAATTACGGCACAAAGAAACAAAAAAAAAGCAGACAAGCACATATCAGCCAATTGAAGCAACAAATATGCGAGGAAGAGGATGGCACGAAAATTGATGAGCAATGAGTATGGACGACTCTAATGACATGGCGGCGAGAAATCTGCACAGACCGGCCGGCTGGACAGAGAACTCAAAAACATGACATCGAGCTGAAAATCTCAAAGCACATCGTATCAGAAACAAATTATAGCAAAGTCACAAACCGCGTCGCCGAGCAAAATGAAGATATGCGAATATCGTAACGACACGTATACAAGCATGCGAAAACGAACTTAGAAACTGGCAGCGGATACTCGAATATCATAACGATGCAAATAATATGCAGGCAAAATAGAACATTAGAAACGGGCAAAAAAAAAAAAAAATACCCGAGATAGAACGAATGGGGACAATCAACGAGAGACAACACCAACACATATGCACATACGCCGCAAAAAGGGAGGGGAAACGCACCCACACAGGCGCATGATATTACGCACCCACACATACGCACGATATTACGTATGTATTAGTGAGTCACCGCGACGCGCATACACATGCGCATGCTATTATGCATGTAATGGTGGAGCATCACGACGCGTTAGAATATACAACTATGCCAAGAGAGCAAGGGCAAGGTGGAGAAATCCTAAATATCGGTAAATATCAAAGAAATGACCGAATGCTAATGCGAGGTTTCATGCGTGCAATTGTCATAATCAAGAGACACTCAAAGTTTATCACTCGGCGAGTAAACAATAAAAAAAAAAAAAAAAAACCCCCAATATGAACGCATTTAATGCATTTAATGGCCATGATGAAGGCGTAGATCGACGAGGTGCGGCACCGCGGGCCAACATGGAACGCGGTGACTGGCACGGGTCCGATGAGGAGTCCGACGACGATGTGCCGGACATAGCAAATCCGGCCATCGTCGCCTCCTCGGACGAGGAGTTCGATGAGGACGGAGATGAAAGTGGTTACCTGACAGAGGAGAGCGAGGCAGAGTCAGCAGTGAACCAGGGACACCAGGAGGACGAGAACGATGATGAAGAAATGTGGCGGGAACTGGACGATGTGATCCGGATGATGAATCGAGTAGAAGACATGGATCTGGAGAGCGTCCAATCGGAGAGGGCAGAGGCGCGAAGCCCGGAATATGCCCCGTGGCGGGAAGAAGAAGATCTGGAGCCGCCGGTACGAAGGTGGGAGCCAGCGCGGCCGCCAACTCCGTTTCGTATGGTAGAAGTAATACCGAATGCCAGCGAAGCGGGGGAGGTGGTCGTGGCTGAAGAAGGGGAAGCTGATGGAGAAGCCGGCTCACCTCCACTTGACCAGGCGGGCGAGGAAGCGCGGGCGGCAAACCACCAATGGATGGAGTGGTGGTCGGAGCAGATCCGGCAGCAGGAGGATGCGGAGCGAGAGCTGCTGAGGTGGGATAGGGCTCAACAGGCGGAGGAGCGGCCTGAACGAGCAAGAGAACGGCTGGCAGTTGCAATGTTGCATGAACGACAGCAACAACAACAGCAACAACAGCAGCTGCAGCAGCAACAACAACAGCAGTAACTACAGCAACGACTGCAACAACAGCAACAGCATCGACAGCAGCAACAATAGCAACAGCAGCAACTGCAACAACATCAGCAACAGCAACAGCCGCAACAACAACAACATAGACAGCAGCAACAGCAACAACAGCAGCAACTGCAACAACATCAGCAACAACAGCAACAGCCGCAACAACAGCAACATAGACAGCAACAGCAACAGCAGCAACAGCAACAACATCAGCAACAACAGCAACAACGACAGCAGCAACAGCAGCAGCAGCAACAGCAGCAGCAGTTAGAATATCAAGAGTGCCCGTGGGGGTGGCCGAGACCGGCAATACTCAGACAAGTGTCTGCACCCACGGGTCACAATGCGATGGCAAGGCCGGTACTTGCAAGGCAATGGTCCTGCCCAACACCACGAGGGCACGAACGATACGAATTGGTGAAGCCAAACGAAAGGCCAGAGGTGGTGGCGCACATTGTGGGCCAAATGGCACAACAAGGAGGGCCGAGGAGAGTTAGGATTATATGGGCGGGTAGAATTAGATATAGGTTTAGGATAGCACAGGGGGAGATTAGGGTATTTAGGGAGAGGCAAGAGTAGGAGAATAATAAGAATTAGATATAGGTTAGAATAATACTAGTGAGTAAGAAAAGATGCGGAACGGGCCAGAAACAGCATAAAAATAGAATCAATGAAAAGATGCCCTAATCCATCAACATTAACGAAAAGATACTCAGTAATCGCCAACAATAGAAGATGCCAAATGGCCAACAAAAGATGCGAGCTGAGTCCCAAAAACAAAAACAAGTAAAACACATGCCGAAAAAAAAAGCAAAGTCGATACATAAAAAAAATACACAGGTATGGAAATGAAAAAAAAGGAAATGCACATACATAAAACAAACACAAGGTACAAGGGACAGGGGGGGGGGCAAATCCCTCCCGAAGAAGGGGGGAGTGTGAGGAACATTATAATTAACTATAATATCCCACACAACAAGCCAGCAGCAACACAATCAAACGGTGCAAAGGATGCACCAGATACAAGATACAGCCGAGACACAAACCAAACGTACGATATACGACCGAACTTGCTGCTGATGGATCGAACCGATTCAATATAAGTGGTCTACGATCAAACTTGGCCAGTCGAACCACACGCAACCGCTGGCGATTTCGTACAAGCGGGAAGATGCGTGGGAAGCATAATGCAAAAAACCGATATGCACACACATGCGATGGGCAACCAAGTCCAACATGGCTCGATCGAACCAACTCGAACCCATGACTTACGATCAAGCATGGCTCGATCGAACCACAGGCGACCGCTGGCAATTTCGTACAAGCGGGAAGATGCGTGGGAGGCATAATGCATAATATCGACTGTATAAGAGTAAATGAAACCAGGCTTGAGGGCATAATTGCATGCAAAAAGGGGGCATTGGCCTCATTAGGTAAATCAAGAGCACAGAGAGGCAAATATAGAGATGCATGCATTAGCATACTGGGCTTATGAGTATACGCTGAATAAGCATACACGCACGTCACACGTACACTATGCGTGAGTGACAGCAAGGGAGAATACCGGTGGCCAATAGGGTGCTCTCTGCCTACGTCACGCTCATGAGAACGAAAGCAGTTAGATTGCGAGCAGCCAAAAATCTTGTGAGCGAAAGAGAATAAAAGTGAGGGCCAAGCAAGCCCGTGAGACGGGTTGCGGGGCATGCATGCATTATATGAAACGATAATGGTTTGTGGATTGGATAGGGGAATATGCGAACCGAAGGGGGAGGGATGAACAATGGGGAAGCCCTCTATCTAATAGATACGATATGCGTATGAAAGTGCATTGCATGGGAAATTAAACGATGTTGTGTATTAAATTAATCAGGCTGATTATTATTAAACAATAGTTTAAATTAATACAATTAGTATATATGTATATAAATATAATATGAAGAGAATATGGGCGAAATTGGGTATGACGAGTGGATCAAAGGGAGCGACGGGCGACGGCAGCGCTGACAGAGAAAGAAAGCAGAGAAAGTCAACGGGATACGATGGGCGGCCAATAGGAAGGCGACGCCAACATGAGAAAGTGATGCAAGTCAATATGTACAAGCAAGAAAGACAAGGACAAGGAATAAATGGGCGCGCAGCCACAGAGAAAGTGGACATATGCGCCAAGGATTTACGGGACTTTCACCACGCATAGCAACAAGTGGATGCGTGGGTGAAAGCAGAGGGCCGATGGAAATGTACCAGCTGTATAGCGGTACTACACCAATCTATTCCTGAGGCCGTGGGAGCTGCCTATATAAAGGCAACGCCCATCAATCAAAAAGTCATCAAGTCATCAAGTCGTGATCAAGTAACAAGTAATTAAGGCCTTACGAGTAACCTTAAGAACTTATCAAGGAAACACAAGGAGCAGCAGAAAAACTAGGAACTATACAGGCCTTACGAGTAACCTGTACAGTTCGTCCGATAGCAACAAGTCCTTAAATAAGGATAACAAACACCGTACCCAAACTAGAGTAAATTGGAGAGAAGCCAAGCATTTCCAGGAGTATCCAAAGTCAGTAGTAGGCACGAGGATATATCCTACTGCCGAAATTCCAGGATATATATATCCTGACGAGTACCAATTGCTGAGGAACATCCTGCTTCGTGATAATAGCTACGGGATTCGTCCCATAGCCATAAAGCAAAAGCCATCTCAACAAGCATAGCGAAGGGGGTGCAGAGGTGTGGAGCACAAATCAAGCACACGATACAGGCTGAGACAACAACCAGCAACGGCTACAGGAGCAAAGGGAAGGCAAGAAGGGACGACGAGGGATTCGAAGTGACTCACCAACGCTGTCCAGGTCCAGAACTACCGTAGAGAAACTTGTCATATCCAACCAAGCCCATAAACAATCGTAAATAAACATACCACCAAAACAAATCAATAAACAAACCTGTTCTAATTTCACCGGGGCATAAAATAAATTTTGTTGTGCCGAACCTAGCCCAAGAGATAGCATAGATATCCCAAGGGACGAGAAAGGATCGTTACAAGTTGCTGTATATTATAGTATCATCCGCGTAAACGGAGAGTTGTATTTTTTTGTGTTTTAGTATTATTTTGTCTAGGGAGTGGAAGGCAATCATGAACAATACCACTGAGAGTGGTGATCATTGTGGAATGCCGTTGTGTAATTTATAGAAATTAGTTAAAGTATTATTAACTCTAACACGGATTGATCGCTTGGTCATGAAAGCCTTCACTAGGTAGAAGGTCTTAGGACCTACCCCCCACCGGGAAAGTTGCTCCAGTACGGTGTGCACACCAACGCGATCAAAAGCTCTTTCAAAATCAGTAGCCAGAATGGTTACATGATTTTTGGTGGAAAGAGCATCTGACGCGTAATGATGGATATGCAATAGTGAGTCCATGGTACTGTGTCGTTGTTTGAATGCAGTTTGGTTGGGGCTGATAAGTTTATTTTTGGTAATAAACCACAAGATCCTTTTGGCAAGAATTTTTTCCAGTGTTTTGCTCAAGCAAGAGAGTAGGGATATGGGACGGAAGGATGTTAATTCGTGGGAGGTTTGTTTGGCTTAAGGATTGGGTTATTATAGCTACCTGCATCTAACACTTTGTTGTAAATTTCTAGCAATCTTTGCTTTCCTTCTATTGGCAAGTTTCGAAGCATAGGGTATGAGATGCGGTCATAACCAGGAGATTTCCCCTTAGCGTGCTGCAGGGCTGACTCTAGCTCAATCGATGTGATCTGAGCATCAAGATACTTAGCATCTGCGGAAATGTGATTGGGCGAGTATGCTAGAGAGAGAAAGTTTTCTTTATTTACTTTATACACATTAGAGAGGTTTTCATCTCTGGAATAATTGGACCACATAGCTCCAAAAGCATTACCAATGTCAACCGAATTTTGTAGCTCAACATTATTTTCTCTGATGGATCTAAGAGGAAAATTCCGACTAATTTGTTGATATCCGCCCATAATTTTTTGGTTGTGGAAAGTGGGTTAATGTTAGAAGTAAAATTGCAAAAAGAATCTCGTTTAGCTCTAATAGCTTCTCTTTTAAACAGGGCTCTCGCTTTTTTTGTAGGCTACTAAATTGGTGGAGTTTCGAAAGGTTTTATAGTTATGCCAGAGAATCTGCTTTTGTTTTCTTAGATCTTGGAGACTTGGGCTGAACCAAACAGGGATTCTTATCTGTTTTTTAGGATTGCTTTGTGGAATGGTTACGTTGGCTGCTGTTTTTATTCTGGAAACAAAGAGGTTCAAGTCGTTGGTCGAAGGGAACTGGAAGTGTTTTTTACAAACCGAAGATATTCCTGTTGGCGTAGTCAGTTTTGAACCTAATTATAGGTGGGAACTTTTCAGGTTTTAAATGAGTCAGAAGGTTAATAGTAATAGGAAAATGATCGCTCCCGTGTAAATTTTGGGAAATGGACCATTTGATGTATGGTACTAGCGATACGGAAGTCATACTCAGATCAATGTTAGTAAAAGAGTTGTGAGTTGAATAGTGGGTGGCAGAGCCGTCATTTAAAATAGCTAAGTTTGTTCTGACTATGAGATCTTCAACTTGATAACCTTTGGGATTGCGAGAGCTGGACCCCCAAAGAGGACTCCAAGCGTTGAAGTCCCCGCCATAGACTATAGGCTTATGAGCTGACTCTACAATATTTATTAAATCTGAGGCTATTAGTCTTTGGTTGGGGGGTGTATAAGAATTAAATATTATAATATTAGGGTGGGATAAAACCTCAATACCCATGGAGCAAGTGGAAGAGATTATGTTGAGAGTTTTGTGTGGGATGTTTTGACGTACAAGTAGTTATTGAAAAAATAACCAATAAATGGTTTGGGAATTGCAGGCTTGAGGGCATAATTGCATGCAAAAAGGGGGCATTGGCCTCATTAGGTAAATCAAGAGCACAGAGAGGCAAATATAGAGATGCATGCATTAGCATACTGGGCTTATGACTATACCAATTCAACCGAATTTTGTAGCTCAACATTATTTTCTCTGATGAATCTAAGAGGAAAATTCCGACTAATTTGTTGATATCCGCCCATAATTTTTTGGTTGTGGAAAGTGGGTTAATGTTAGAAGTAAAATTGCAAAAAGAATCTCGTTTAGCTCTAATAGCTTCTCTTTTAAACAGGGCTCTCGATTTTTTGTAGGCTACTAAATTGGTGGAGTTTCGAAAGGTTTTATAGTTATGCCAGAGAATCTGCTTTTGTTTTCTTAGATCTTGGAGACTTGGGCTGAACCAAACAGGGATTCTTATCTGTTTTTTAGGATTGCTTTGTGGAATGGTTACGTTGGCTGCTGTTTTTATTCTGGAAACAAAGAGGTTCAAGTCGTTGGTCGAAGGGAACTGGAAGTGTTTTTTACAAACCGAAGATATTCCTGTTGGCGTAGTCAGTTTTGAACCTAATTATAGGTGGGAACTTTTCAGGTTTTAAATGAGTCAGAAGGTTAATAGTAATAGGAAAATGATCGCTCCCGTGTAAATTTTGGGAAATGGACCATTTGCTGTATGGTACTAGCGATACGGAAGTCATACTCAGATCAATGTTAGTAAAAGAGTTGTGAGTTGAATGGTTGGTGGCAGAGCCGTCATTTAAAATAGCTAAGTTTTTTCTTCAACTTGATAACCTTTGGGATTGCGAGAGCTGGACCCCCAAAGAGGACTCCAAGCGTTGAAGTCCCCGCCATAGACTATAGGCTTATGAGCTGACTCTACAATATTTATTAAGAGTTTTGTGTGGGATGTTTTGACGTACAAGTAGTTATTGAAAAAATAACCAATAAATGGTTTGGGAGTTGCAACATTAGTATTGTTAGATTTGAGATTAGTCTCTTGTAGGCACATTATCCGGTTTTGTTTGTTTAATTAATAATACTAGATCAATGTAATTGTTGAAATAACCGTTTATATTCCATTGCAGAATTGTAAGGGTCATTATTTGGGAGGCGTAAAGTGGATAATATATGCAGTGGAAAAAGTTTATATCTAATTACGTATCAGAGTCCTCCATAGACTCTTCTGATGTGGTGTTATATTCTTTTTGAGTTAAATTAGTGGAGGTAGTTGGGAGGTTTGTGTTAGAAAATTTGGTAATTTTGTTAGTTTGGGGTTGTTTTAAATATTCAGTGGTTTTAGGCGAGCAGCCCAGAGTAGCATAGTCGAAATCGGCTGATGCGTTTTTGTTATTTTCGTTTTGTTTTTGCTGATAAGACAGCGGCGGATAGGTGTTTGATGATGTTGTTGTTGTTATTGTTCCTTTATTTGTGACAGTAATTGTTTTATCTTTGCTTAGTTTGTTGTGATTTGGGCTTCAGTTGTAGTTTTTTTTGTTATTTTGATCAGATGTTTTTTCGTTTCTATTGTGTCCAGCCATCGTTACTGCAGCGTAGCGTAGGAAGAAGAGTTGGATTGCTTTGTTGTTGTTGCATTGAAGATTAACTTAGCTTCGCGCATTGTGCATTTTTTTGCTGTCTTGATTTTCAAAATTTCTCTTTGCTGCTGATATTTGGGGCATTGAGATGGGTGATCTTCTGAGCAGTTGACGCATTTCCTGTGTGTGCAGTTATCAGGAATGGGGTGGTAAAGCGCAATTACCACAAAGTGGTTAATTATTGCAGTGTTTAGCTGTATGGCCAAGCAGCTGGCAAGTTTTACACCTCATTGGGTTTGGTATATATGGTATATGCCATGCAATATCGATTTTGCTGGGAAGATTGTATAAATCAAATGTAACCAGAATGACTCCGGAGGGTTTACTACCGGTATCCGTGGTTTTGGAGAATTTGAATATATCAATGACTTTTTGGGATCGCAGTTCTTCTATAATATCTTCGTTGGGAACGGGGGAGAGGTACGGAGCGTATTTTGTGCCTTTTACTTGGTTAAGAGATTCGTGCATTTTGCATGTGATGTCGCAAATGCCCGGTAGAGAAGGTGAGTTGATGAATTTTGCAGCCTCGGTGAATAGGGATTCCCGGAGAGAAGGAAAATGAACTCATTTTATTAACAAAAGTACGGAGTTTATATAGGATTATCTTAGGCTCTAGGAGGTAACAATTGTTCTTAGAAGATCTTATTTTAGACTCACACCCACGTATTTGGGGGTTGAAAATTTAATATTATTTTGGACACGGCGTCGGCCACTTGACATCCTGCCGTTGTGATCTTTTGGGTTAGTTGTAGATTCTATTACAAGTGTTTTTTCCCACATCGTGTGTGGCTGATTGTAATTCTAGTCATATGCTAGATTAGTTGTTTGGTACAAAGGTACAGTTGTATTGTGTTTTCTTTAGTGCATCTGATTTGGTGAAGTCAGCTCAGATGAACACTATGTTTATTCTTAAACATTCTGCAAAGGGCCACCAAATGCGGCGTTTTGGACTTTATTTTTATAGTTAGTTGTCTTATACAAATTATTATTAATATTATCATTAGTAAGATAACTATTATTAAGGAATCATGATCAGTTACATGACGGACGTTCAACCTAGTCAATCTTATGTTCCTTTACCGATTGTAACTGACTTCCTATTCTTACCAATTCTGCAGTATGTATTACTGAGTTGGCTTCTACTGGTTTTTATAATATTTGGCATGTTACCTAGCGATTTCTGTTTGGGGATGTCTACCCACTCCTGAAGTGCATTACTGTGCTGACTTCTAGCCTTTTTATAAGGTGGAGAATTTAAAAAATAACTACTTTTACTTTTTGACTTGTTCCAATGTGATCTTTGCTCCAC
Source organism: Drosophila equinoxialis (assembly GCA_018150345.1). Classification (NCBI taxonomy): domain Eukaryota; kingdom Metazoa; phylum Arthropoda; class Insecta; order Diptera; family Drosophilidae; genus Drosophila; species Drosophila equinoxialis. Next base: position 91,129 of record JAECWI010000454.1, read on the forward strand.
TATTTTGAAATATCGCTGATTGCTGAAATTTGAGTGGTTATTCTGGTCATTATTAAATGTTGTCCGTTTATAATTATTTTGCCATATCTGCTTTTTTGGTAGTACAGTTTCGGACAATTTACTACCGGAATCTATTTTAATATTATTTTTTAGATAATCATTATCTAATTGAACCATTGCCTTCTGAATATTTTCATTTTTTACTGGCTCTGGGATATATACTTTTTTGTTCCTAGTTTTCAATTTACCTCCAATGTGAGGTCCTGCCGGGGGTCATAAATTTATCTCTTGAGTTTTGTTATTGTATTTCTTTGGAATTGTATTATTTTTATTTTGAAATTTATCTTTCTTTTTCTCGCAACGTTGTTCAAAACCTGTGACATCTATTGTTGTTGCCACTGCAGATTTATTCTAATTTGATTTGGTGCACCCCGAAACGATCCAACCAAATTGAGTATTCTGGGCTAGCAGGCCATCAATCTTTGTAAATCCCCCTTTTAAGATTTGGGTGTACACTTTTACTCCCATTATTATATCAATCCTACCAGGTTTATTAAAGGTAGGATCAGCTAGAACATAAGTTTGCCATTTTGACATATACACGTTTGCTATTTTTAATGGAAGAGCCTTCATTAACTTTGGCAACACAATAGCCACAATGTCCTTTCCAAGGATTTCGCGTCTTCACATCTATTTTTACCTTATATTTTGATTTATTGGATTTTATTGAGGACACGCCACTTATTTCTGTATATTGTTTAATTTTAGGTAATTTCAATATTTGAGCGGCCTCTTCGGACAAAATGGTGCTCTGTGAACCACAATCAATAAGGGCTCTTAGAGTCTTATATCCTCCATTTACATTTTTTACTTGTATTACTGCTGTAGCCAACAGTGCTGGTTCTGCGGTTACACAAGTATTAACTCTCTCCTGTTTTTCTTCAAAATGGAGTAAGGTATGGTGTTCATATAGGACATTTGTCTTCGACTTCCGCATAATTTAACGCAGTTTTTTGCGGTTTTTTCTCTTCTTTGCTCATGGCACTTAGCGAGCAATATCTTTGCTCCAAGTATTCCATGACATCAGATAGCATTTGAATTTGCCTTGTTTTTCTAATTTGACTCTCATACAATTGTCGAGCCTCTCTGTCAAATTTTCTTAGTAGGAGTTGTGCGAATATAACGTCAACTTCATCAGACAAATTTGCTTTAATTTTAATTAAGTGCATTGACTTATTAACTATGTCAATCACTCCTTTAACACTTTTTGCGGATTCATTGTTGATCTTCGGTAAATCAACGATCCGACCTAATTGTTCGGCAAATACCCTCCGATTATTTTCATACCGCTTGGTTAACAATTCCCAAGCGGCACTATAATTGTCAGCTGAACCTGACAATAGTTGGGCTACCATGCTCCTGGCTTCGCCCTTTAACGCGGATTTCAAATAGTTGAATTTAAACGTAGACTTAATCCCTTTTTCAATCAGTTCCGCGAATAATTCTACAAACAAGTCCCATTCTCTTGGCACTCCAGAAAATGTGGGTTCTTGTATTTTTGGCAACACCGGTAGTTCGCCTCTCACGGTAACATTCTCAACTTTCAAATTTTTCTGATGATTTATTTTCTCTTCTAATGCTACCAAGGTATTCTGAAGATCGAATTCTAATTCTTCTATGACCTCTCTAAGCGTTTCATTATGTATAAGTTCACCTGTATAAGCTTGGCACATCTGTACCTTCTTGAACAAGAATTTTATTTTTTTAATATACATTTCGCCTGTTCTATTGTCTATCGTACGTAAATCTTTGCTCACCATGTCCAAATATATCTGGAGCTGACGGACTTTTTCTTTAAATTTTTCCTGGCTAACATTAGCGTTCTCATTACTAGAGGTCGCGTTTCCCCGCGACTCTCTGATGCTGACCTCAACATTTTCTGACATCGTTGCATCTGCTTCACTGCTCTCCGACTCAACAGTGCCCTGCCTACTTGACTGTCCTTTGTCTATTATTCTGGCTACCATCTCTAAACCCTCCTCATACTTTCCATCTGTAAAATAGTAGTGTTCAGTTACACCACTCTGTATCATTTGGCTATGGTAACTAATCCATTGCTTCTGAATCTTAGTTAATTCATTAAGAATCTTGCTAGTTAACTTACTAGCATCTAACTCTTCTATCTTCTTTAATCTTTTGTGCAACTCGTGTTGCTTCCCTAACAATTTTTCAATTTTGGTAGGGAACATTTTTGTTTTATGCGTATATTAGGATATCGATATAAGTATATAATAATAAAAATAGATAGATGTACTTATAACTATCTTAATTTATATCTTATCTGATGATCCTGTTGTTGACACCGTTCGCCACTGTTGTCCGCCAAGTAGAGTTTGCCAAGTAGATTTTGCCGATAATCTGCTGCTGCTTGTCTGCCAATGGGTTTGCCGATAGTTTGCTGGTGGTTCGCCGTTTCTTTACATTCGCCTTGCCTCCAGTCGCCTCTCCTCTGCAACTATCTTGTTGCTCTGCTGCTGTCTCTAGTTGCCGATTTGCAACTATATATATAGCGTATATATACACTATGTAATTAAAATTTTTTAATTGATCAAGAATATATATACTTTATGGGGTCGGTAACGTCTCCTTCTGTGAGTTACAAACATCTGACCAATTTTATAATACCCTCTGCAAGGGTATACAAATTGGTAGTAAAGTTATTGTCGGATGCTGCCTCTGAAACCATTTTTTTTTGATAATTTTATTGGTCGTCTAAAGAGTGCGTTGGCTTTTTTTAAATAGTAAAATGTTTTCTGTTGTTTTTTCTCTTTTCAGTCTGTGCCATATTCTTTGTTTTTCGTTTCTTAGTGTTTTGCAAGTCTTTATTCCACCAGGGGACATTGTGGGGGCACATCATTGGGTGTGTTTGGGGGATAGCTCTGTGAGTGCTCGAGATAATGATGTTATTAATTGTGGCAGCTTCTTTGTTTATGTTTGTGGTTGTTGGTATCTGGAGGAATGTTCTTCTGTTATTGTTGAAACTTACTTCTTATTTTTTAGGTTTGTGTTTATATTGTGTATTTCTTTCCCTAGAGGCAAAAAGTGATATATAGTATTGGTGCCAAGTGCTATCAATTTTTAGCAACGGACTGCTGAAAGTTAAGTCGATGTGCGTAAAAGTGTTGTGGGTGCTGAGATATCTTGGTGATCCGTTGTTGAGTAGAATGTAATTTGACTGTGCTATGAATTTATCTATAACTTTCCCTTTGGCGTTATTTGTATTTGAACCCCTGTTTTAATGTCAGCCGTTAAAGTCGCCGGTGAATATTGTAGGTATGCGTGAAGTTTCTATGACTGCTTGGAGGTTAATAAAGGAAAATTTTTGAGTTGGTGCAATGCATGCAGCTATCAGTCTAAATTTTTGTTTAGATATACATTCTACGCATATTGCGTCAAAATAATCTGTTTGTGTAGGGGGTCGAACTTCCTTCTTGGTTGGGGCAGCTAAGTGAATGTATCCCTTTTTTTCTCCTCTTTCCCGAAAATGTAGAACGCACAGAGATGTAACTTTCACTTGTTTGTTCCACAATAATGTTTGTTCAACTAACTCTAGCTTAATTAAGAGCAGGGCATCAAGCCCCGCTTGGAGTGAAGTGTGGGGAGTTCTTTTGTGTGGGGAGAGCGATGGGCATCATCGGGAGAGCGGCGCGAGGTGAAAGCTTCCGCCTCCTTTAACCTTTGTGTTGCCCGGTTGGGCATAAACATGCTCCCCCCTTGCAGGAGTGCAAGACCCAGGCAGTCTAATGGCAAGCTCCGGACAGGGTCCAGCCGAAGACTGTGCGCATCGCAATTGGCCGCCCGAAAACCCCGGGTACACTCCCCTCTAGCATGACCTCCGTCATCACATCCGCCAGGACGATGCCCTCGAACTTTTTGGAGATCTGCGGGTCCACCGGAGCGCTTGAAGTGCGGCAGCACAAGCCATCGACCACCTTCAGGATCGCCTCCAATTGCCATCCTTCATTGAGTGGGGACCGGATCACTGCTGCCACCGCTTTCTCTGTCAATTTAAAGACCGTGGCCAGTGACGTCGCCATCGACGATACCGCCGAACACGGGTCCACGAGGGCCTTCACGTCGAAGAATTTTCCCCCCGTCTCAAGACGCACCATCGCAGTGGGCATCAGATGCGGATTGCGGTGCTGCAGCAGTGTGGTCAGTGTCAGCTTCGGATCGGAGGCTGGCGTTGGTGCGACCCTTCGTCTGGAGGACTCGGGGGTGACTCGGCGTACGAGCTTGGAGTGCGTCGACGTGGCTGTTCGTGGAAGTGGAGTAGCGTGTGGTGGTCCTCCTCACATAGTCGGCACCTATCACCGCTCAAGCAACTTCCTCCAGAATGTTGGTGGGCCAGGCAATTGGCGCAGTACTTATTCGCAAGCACTGCCCTCATCCTCTTCTCCACATTCAGTCGCAGGAAGCGACGGCATCGCTTCAGAGGATGGATTCCGCGACAGACTCGGCAACGGAAGGACTCAGTTCCTCGCGAACATCTGCGCTCTTCTTTCGATGCCTGTACTGACCGTGGTCTCGGAGCCATGGAAACGGGATCTAGGTTGACGGATATCAGGAAGCTGCCGGTACAAATAATGAAGAAAGCGGTTTAATGTAGGACGATAGAATACACATATTACTACTGGCAGCTCGGCCCTTCTTAATTGGGAGGAAGGACCAAGTGCTGGACGCTACTGTAGCTTTACGTAATGGGTTTGATTTCTTTCTTCTGGAGGAAGAAAAATCTGCTTTGCGACGGGACGCTTCACAATACCGCGAGCGGTAAGCAGTTCGACGATGCGGACATTGCCGTCACTGCCAGGGTGTGTTTGGTGGATTCGCGCAAGACGCCATTCATTTAATGGAAGATTGTCGTCTTTGAGTACCACCAGATCGCCCACTTCAAGATTTTTAGAAGGGAATCACCACTTATTGCGCTTATGTAGCTCCTTCAGATACTCGTCTTTCCATCGGGTGCAGAAATGCTGACTCACAGCCTTCAGACGCTGCCAACGGTTAATGATAGACGGTACCTGATCCTTGATTTCAGGTTCCGTCACGGATAGCAATGGACCGCCCACTAGAAAATGGCCTGTTCAAGCAAGCCTCTACCTTAGCCAGCAGCGTAGAGAACTCTTCAAAAGTATACTTTTGGTTGGAGGTGGCCTTGTAGAACAGAGTTTTAAAACTCTTAACTCCAGCCTCCCACAACCTTCCCATGTGTGGTGCCCCGGAAGGGATGAAATGCCAGGACAGATTCTGATGGCTGTAGTGGGATAAGATTTTCTGCTGGGTAGACCTTAGGAAATCCTTTTCAAGCACTCTGGATGCACCTACGAAGTTTTTTCCGTTGTCGGACTGCACTTGCTGGGGACACCCTCGCCTCGATACAAAGCGAGCGAATGCGGCCAGAAATGCTTCGGTACTTAAATCCGAAGTTGCCTCAAGGTGAATGGCTTTGGTGGAAAAGCAAACGAAGACACACACTTATCCCCTTGATATGCGGCAAGCGCGGCCGGTGAAACTCTTGAGGTCGAAAGGACCTGCGAAATGTATCCCTGTGGTCGTGAAAGGACGTGTGAAAGTAGTTCGCTGGGACGGAAGGGTGCCCATTAGCTGTGATTGCAGCCTCCTTTTGTAAATCACACAGACCTTGCATGAATTGACCACCGATTTGACTAGATTCCGAAGTCTTGGAATCCAGTATCTTTGTCGGATGAGACGCACTACCAGTTGACTGCCCCCATGGAGAGAGATCTGATGCGTGAAAAGCACCAACAGCCGTGACAATGGACTTACTACTGGCCACAGAATGGGGTTACGCTCATCGTAACTGAGGGCAGCTGCTTGTTGCACGCGCCCACATGCTCGGATCACACCTGATGCGTCAATAAAAGGATTCAGATTGAGAATGGTGCTAGACGTGGGCAGAGATTTCTTCTGCTGTAGACACCGATATTCCGTCGGAAAGTAATCACGCTGAGTGACTCGGATCAACGCCTGGAGTACTTGATAGATCTCGCTAGAGGTCACCTCCCCGGAGTAATCGTTTGGAAGTTTACGACACTTTCTGCCGAAACGGACCACATATGCTACCACTCGTAAGGCACGTGCCAGATTGGAAAAACGAGACAGTATCTCGTTGGCTGGCTTAGCGATCGCGACGTGGACCTTCACTACCCGCTTCTCCAAGGTAGTGTTTAGTGGGAGTGGTGTCGCTCGCTGCCAGGACTCTTGTGGCTCCCGTAGCCATGGTGGGCCTTGTGTACCAGTTCCTGCGCACTCAGGCCGCGGCTAGGGAGATCTGCTGGATTGTCCTCTGAACGAACGTGATTCCATGGGGCTTTATTTGTTGCCGTCACAATTTTTGCTACCCGATTTGCGACAAACGTTGTCCATGTGCGGGGTGGCTAACTTAACCACGACAGTACGACGGTGGAATCTGACCAATAAAAAGCCTCAGCATTATCAACTGGAAGTTGTGGAAGAACTGCAGCTGCCAGTTCTGCTAAAAGCGTAGCTCCGCATAATTCAAGGCGGGGCAATGAAACCGTTTTAACCGGGGCTACTCTAGATTTCGCTGCAAGAAGGCAGCATGCTACGCCTTGGTGATATGCGGCACCATAAGCCCGCTGTGACGCATCGCAAAAACAATGGAATTGAATGTCGGAATGTGGATCATGGAGAACCCACCGTGGAATTCGGATCTGGTCAAGGAAGGAGTAGCTCTTTGTAAAATCCTGCCACCTGTGATGGAGTTGACATCTTGGGGTGAGATGACAAAATAAAACTCATCCGTAGTCGCTTTCCACCGGATTCCCAGTGTTTTCGATGTGCTAGCCTCTTCGATATCGAGGAAATCAGCATTCAGGAAATGACACTTTGGAATGCAAGTGGGCACGCTCTTCACATTCGATGTCCACTTGCGCAAAGGAAAACCAGCTGAACCAAGAGCGTCTTGAAGTTCATTGACCATTGCGATTGCCGTTGCTTCACTGTGACCCCCTGCCAGGACATCATCGACATACATATAGGACTTGATAATATCGCTAGCCAAAGGAAATTTGGATTGTACATCACTTGCGAGTTGCTGAAGTACTCGGAGGGCTAAGAACGGAGCACAGTTAATGCCAAACGTGACGGTATTCAGCTGGTAATCACCAAGTTGCCCCTCTTTATTTCAGAACAGGATCCTCTGAAATGGCGTATGGATTGCATCGACCATAATTTGGCGGTACATTTTTGTGATGTCGGCATTGAAAACTACTCGGAAAAAACGCCACTTGAGAATCTGAGTAGTGAGATCGGACTGAAGTACCGGACCAGGGTAAAGTATGTCGTGGAGACTTACTCCGTTTGTGGACTTGCTAGAGGCGTTAAAGACTACCCGTACCTTTGTTGTGGTGCTGTCGGGCTTGAAAACCGCATGGTGTGGCAAATAAAAATTGTTATTAGTGCCGTCAAATGGCACCTAACGCATGTGGCCCAAGTCCAAATATTCTTCGATGACGGCGTCATACTCAGTTTTTGCCGGAATATTTTTTAGGAGCCGGCTTTCGTTTTTTAGGAACTGAGCCAATGCCCCTGGTCTGGAATGACCAAGGTTGATGTTGGTTGGATCTCGAAACGGAAGTGAGACCGTATATCTCCCCGAAACATGTCTTCTTGTGGTCTTCTGGAAATTAACCTCGCAAACAGAATCAGAATCTTCTACCGGTTTGCCCGGTAGATCCTCCACCTCCCAAAACCTTGTGAGAAGAGTTTCAAGTCCCTCCTCTCTACTAACAGCGACCCTCGTGGTGAAGGCGGCACACGAACTAACGGGGACGCCTTGCAACGGGCCTGAAATGACCCAACCGAATCTCATCTCTTGCGCCATTAAAGATCCGCACACTTCGGTCTGGATGCCGGAAAGAGTCACCGCTGGTATGACATCAATGCCAAGAAGTAGATCGATCTTTGCCTTTAATCTGAAGGAGGGGTCGGCTAGAGGAATGTTGGGCATTCCTTCCAGTGTGGCTTGGGCTTTCTTACATGACGGCATATCATCAGCAACTTGGGACAAGACAAAAGCTTCTATCTCTATCTGGACTGGAGGTCCATGCGATGACCGAATGCTTATGTGACAAACCTTCAAGGTTGTATTGACCTTTCCGTTAATGCCTGTCACTTCGGCCCTGACAGTTTGGAATGGTAACTTCATGAGCCGGAACATTCTTTCGGATATGAAATTGGCTTCCGAAGCCGGGTCTAATAGCGCCCGTGAAGCATAAGTAGTGCCCTTGTGCCAAAAGTCCACAATGGCTGTACCTAGCAACTTATCTCGTGAGGATCTTGCCTCAGAGGTAAAGTAAGTCCGGACAATATTGTGAGAACTGGGCTGAGCTGGGACCGGCGTTGGACTATTCTCCGGTCGGGCATCCTTGTGCAAGAGCGTATTGTGACGCCCCTTGCACGTGAAGCAATTGTGCTGACTCGGACAATCTTTTACTTGATGTCCTCTTGCGAAACAGTTCAGACAAAGGGACTTTTTCTTTATGTATGCCACCCTCTCTGGCACCGCCATCTGAAGGAAGCGGGGACAACGACGCACCGGGTGACTCTACTTCATACAGAGATCACAGGATTTTGGTTTGTTGGTCACCTTGGCTTCAAATGTATTAGCCTTTCGGGTGGCTGGAAGCGGATTTCGCGGAGGTTTCGCTGTGGGAACCGAAATAGCCATTGCAGTTTTATTTTCAACCGCTTTGAGCGTACGAAACCGCTCAGTGAGGAAATCGTCCATCATTTGTCACTCGGAATGGCAGTCTTATCTCCAAGAGATTGTCACGAATGGATGCCTGCAGAGCATTCTGATGATCTTGTAATATTTTTCCGGACTCATGGGAAATTTGAGGCAGGTCTAGTAGTGCTCGGCATTGGCTGTTCACGATAAGTCGCTTATTTTCGAAACGCAGTTTGAGAGCATCACATGCTGTTTCAAAACCATCATTTGTAAGCGGGAATTTTGCTACAATGAGGTTGGCTTCACCCCTCGTTTTCGCTAGGAGAGTGTACAGCTTTTCAGCGGGGGAAATTCGCGAATCGCTTATGTAGATGGCTGTAAACAAGTCACGGAACGTAGGCCATTTTAAGTAATCTCCCGTAAAGACTTCTGTGTCAATGGGTGGCAATCGACAGCCTCGTTCTGCTGGGGCAGAGGTAGGCGCATGACTGTTCGGAGGAGTTGGAGCAGACGCTTCATGGATAAGCTCGTTTAATCGAGCTGTGCATCGCTCGTAAACTTGATAGCATTTGTCATATTTAGCTTGGGTGGCTAAATCTTCAGAGTTATCGTCTTTACCATCTGGGAGTGCCTCGCATTTCTCATATTCCTGCTCGACCTTCTCCCACAACGCTTGAACTCGATCACGACGGACTTGGAGCGTAAATACGCTGACCTCGGACAGTGAAGTGACGTGGGTGTCGACTTCAAACTGAATTAGTTTATCGCTAATGGAGACAAACTTCTTCAAAGCCATGGTGGAAACAGTTAAAACCCTTTTGGTCTCGGACCGAGTGACTCTTGGGGCGGTTACCAAAATTTGTGGAAGTGGTCCCAATGATTTCACCTCTTTTTGGCTTGCTCGTCGTGGCTTGACGTTCGCTGAAAGGTCGTGCTTGATGGTGCGGACGTGAGAGCTAATGGACTAGAGAGGGTCTGAAATGCTCGGGAAGGAGGAGTAGTAGGGCTGGTACTCCTCTGGCGCTGATCTGGAGCAGCAATTGAGCTGGTTTGGCACGGCTTGAAAATTAGCCAAAAAGACAAACTGGAACGTTTGGGAAAAACTGGAACACTACCAAACCACTCAAAGAACGGCTTTGAAACGCCTTGAAATAGATTAAAAATCCAGAAAACGAGCTGGTACGTTTGGGATGACTCGGAACACTGCCAAAAAACCCCAGGAACGGCTTGGAGCGCCCTGGAATAGAGATATAAAAACCGATGATACGAATTGGGACACTTGGAACACCTTGGAAATCAAATATATGACCAATGATATGACTTGAAACGAGTGGAAACACTTTGGAATTGAAATATAACCAAAGATATTACTTGGAACGCGTGGGAATACTTTAGAATTGAAATATAACACCAAAGATGCGACTTGGAACGGATGTAAACACTTTGGAATTGAAATAGAACTAAAGATACGACTTGAAACGCGCGGAAACACTTTGGAATTGGAATCTATCTCCAAAGATACGATTTGGAACGCGTGGGAATACTTTGGAATTGAAATATAACTCCAAGTGAACGGGTGGAAACACTTTGGAATTGAAATAGAACCAAAGATACGACTTGGAAATGATTGGAAAAATTTGGGAATTCAATATTAAAAAACCCAAGATACGACTTGGAAATGATTGGAAAAATTTGGGAATTCACTATTAAAAAAAACCCAAGATACGCCTTGGAAACGATTTGGAATCAGAATAAACATAAACATAAACGCGGAATACAAATTTTTAATAATTAAGTATTACTAGATTTTTCCTCAACGTGACCCTTCAACATATATACCCCACAAAGTGCCTGCCAACCTAGGGTATACAGCACAGCTACTTTTGGTCGTTTGCTTTGTGCCTGTCTTTGGCACATGAACTTGCAGCTGTGCTGGTATACTGCGTTAAGCGGGACTTATGTATGCACGTATGTATTTAAGAGGGGATTTTGTTCGCGGTGATCGAAAAATATATTTGTGTGCGAAAAAATTAGAAATTTTTGTGGAACATATGTATGGATATGTATGTATTGTGGGCGGTAGACAAATCAAAAGACTTTATATGGTTTCAAGTTATTCTCTATTTAAAGCTATATTCGTTTTTATTTTACTAGAGTTATTATTTTTATTTTATTTTGCCGAATAATTATTTTTCTTTTGTTGTCTTGCTTCTCTCAAATCTACACCCAGACTGACTCTTACGCCTCACCCGCCAAACTTACTTCTCTCTCAGAGAGTGCTTAAAAACCGAGAGCGAAGAGTAGTAAGAGAGCGAGTGTGACCGTCTTTCCTACTACAACTCGGCCGTCCTGACCGTAAGATCTCCTGATCCTTACATCATTAACGTTACAACAAGGTGAAATCTTATAACTATAAGTTAGTTAGGTACATTACACAAAAGTCTCTTACAGTTAACATTATTTTCATTTGTTTAAGAATAACTTTTAGTCGCTTATTTTCTTACCTATCCAATGCTTTATGTTATGGCTACTCCATACACCTTGATAAGGGTTACGACTAAGCTGAAAGCCTTCCACATCCTTAATTAGAAACCGGTCATTTTTGAGAACCTTTTCTATTACATAAGGCCCTTTGTGCTTTGGGATTAGCTTTTTTGACGCTCCTATAGTTGAATCAAAATTCTTCACCATAACATAATCTCCTGCTCTATATTCTGTGGAATTTACTCTTCTGCTATTGTACTGCTGCTCATTGTAATTCTGGATTCTCCTCTAAATGTGCTTCCCCATCCTTTCTAATTGTATCCAAATTTTGTTCATCATTCACTATTCCTAGCTGCTCTAGTCCTTCTCTTAACTCATCTCCGACTTTGCCTTTTTGCTCTACACCGAAGAGCATTTTGCTCGGTAACTGTTTAATGCTCCTATGAAGTGTGTTATTTAAACAATGTTTAACATTCTCCACTACCAAATCCCAAAATATACCCTTCTCTGGCTCCGATAATTTAGCAAGCATAGGTCCCAAGGTACGATTCACTCTCTCAATCTGACCATTAGCTTGTAGCTGGGACCCTGTGGCAATCTTAATGTGCTTAATGTTATTCTGATTTACAAATGTCTCAAAATCTGACGATGTGAAACAGCTTCCTCTATCTGAAACTATGGAAAAGGGTCGACTATACGCCCAGAAATAGTCCTTAAGAGCTAGAACCGCTTCTTTAGTATTCGTCGTCTTTGTTGGATACAGTCTGATGAATTTGGTAAAACCGTCAATAATAACAAACAAGTGCTTCTTGCTTCTGCCTGATGCTATAGGACCACAATGATCAATGTGAATTAGTTCAAAGGGTCGATTTCCTTTAGGGATACTGTGCAACATTCCTTCCCCTTTTCCACACATTGGCGAATACGCAACACACTTTAAACAATTGCTAATATGTTTCACAACTTTTTCCTTGATGTTAGGAAACCAATACGTTTTCGAGATGGCATCCATCGCGTGGACAAATACACAATAGAATAAACAGACAAACAAATAACTAAAAAATACTATAGCTATCTATTAACTAAATGGGATAGGATAGAAGTTTTAATCATATTAATAGAAATCTCTGAGCCAATTACAGGGAATAGAAGGTTGTAATCAGAGCAGAGGACCCTAAAAGGTTCATGCAGGGCATAGTTAGAAGAACAACGACTAAGGGATAAAGGGATCAAAGGATGTCTACTCCGTCTACATGGTACCGACAGATTTACCTGAGCTAATAACTCAGGCGAGTCGATATCACCAATTAGGAGCTTGTGCATAAAAATAACACCAAGCATAATTCTACGGTTAGTTAGGGAAGGAAGGTTAATCAAGAGAAGTCTACTAGAATACGAAGGCAAATTGACATTGCGATCCCAGCTTAAGCCACGAAGAGCAAATAGCAAGAACTGCTTTTGAACGGATTCAAGTCTAATCTGGTGCGACTCATATTGAGGTGACCAAATGCAAGATCCATACTCTAAAATAGGACGGACAAGCGAAGTAAAAAGAACTTTAGTTGTATAGGGGTCATCAAATTCTTTTGACCATCTTTTAATGAAACCCAGTACACTCATGGCCTTTGCGACCGTGGTGGAAATATGGGTGTTAAAATTTAACTTATGGTCCATAAGTACGCCCAAATCATTCATATTATTTAGACGTTCTAAAGGACTATTGTTTAGAAAATAAGTGACCAGTTGAGGAGAGTTACGAAAAAAAGTCATTACCTTACATTTGGTAGTGTTAAGATTTAGTAGATTAAACTGGCACCAGGATTGAAAGTTATTAAGATCAGCTTGTAGCCGACTAAATGAATCTGTATCTTTATAAGTAAGACAAAGCTTGACATCGTCAGCATACATAAGCACATGCGAATGAACAATGACTGATGGAAGATCGTTAATGAATAGTGTAAAAAGCAGAGGGCCAAGATGACTACCTTGAGGTACACCAGAAGTCACAGGAATGGAATCGGAAAAAGAAGACTTAAAAAGTACCTTCTGTTTTCTATTTGTTAAATATTCTCGAACCCAAGAGATGAAAAGGTGTGGAAACCCAATGTCGCTCAGCTTAGAAAGTAATAGGGTATGATTAACGGAATCAAAGGCTTTGCTGAAGTCAGTGTATATAACATCAGTTTGTTTACTATTTTTGAACCCCTTAATAATTATTGATGTAAATTCTAAAAGGTTAGTGGTTGTAGATCTACGTTTCACAAACCCATGTTGGGATGGCGAAATAATAGAACTGCAAAAATGTTGCAATTGAGAAGTTATAATTTTCTCAAAAGCTTTCGGAATAGCGGACAATTTTGAGATACCTCTATAGTTAGAGGCTTCGGACTTTTTGCCATTTTTATGCAGAGGTATGATATACGACTCCTTCCAAATAGATGGAAAAGAGGAAGATTCGACAGACAATAGAAACAATTTTAAAATGGGTTTGCATAATGCGTTTGCACAGAACCTGAGTACACATCCAGGAAGACCATCTGGCCCCGGAGAATAAACAGGTTTAACTGATTTAAGTTCGCTAAGAATAGAACTTTCATCAAACACTGGATTGAAAATGCAATTAGCCTTTTTTAAATGATAAGGATACGGACTTGCTCGGTATTCCGTTGAGGAATAAGTTGTTTTGAAAAAACTCGCAAACATATCGGCAATTGCCTGATCAGTGCTCGCTTTTTTATTTTGAAAAGACAAAAAAGATGGGTGCACGGAGGTCTTACGTTTAGAATTGACAAAATTATAAAATTGTTTAGGGTCAGAAGAAAACTGAAGCTTACACCGCTGAAGATAATCTTTATAGCATTGTGTATTAAGCATCATGAATTTTGAACGAGCGACTGTATACAGAGCATAATCTGATGAACGACGTGTTTTTTGAAACTTCTTATAATATCGTGTCTTCACATTTTTCAAATTGGATAACTCACGAGAGAACCAGGGAGGTTTGTTAAGCCGCTCCAGCCTACCAAGAGGCACACAAATATCAAAGAGTGAATTCAGAGTATCATAGAAAAAACGAACAGCTGAGTTCATATCTCTACAATTGTACAGATAAGACCAATCGGTATTAGTAATGTTTTCGTTAAGGGTGACAAAGTCAGTCTTACGAAAGCACCTAGTTAGAGGAAACTCATTTGAACCAAGTAATGGTGAAAGCAAGGGCAGATCAATTTTTAAATTTAATGTAGGATGAAATTTGTCTTCTGGAAGAACAAATGGTTCGATCCTAGAAACCTCACAATAAGAAGTATCCTCTACAAAAATAAGATCTAACGATTTTCCATTAGAATTTAAGACAGGATTGACTTGGGATAAAGATAAGCCTAGAAGGCCGTCAATAAAGTCATGTGACAAAGAGGGCAGCAACATGGTAGATTCATCTGTTAGTGACCATACTAAAGCGGGTAAATTAAAATCACCTACAACTATGAGCATGTCTTGACTGGAAACTAAAGAGGAGACAAACTGAATTGCCTCTAAATGATTTAAATATACCACCATGTCTGACAATGGTGGAATATAGGAACAAGTAATAAAAGCATTAAAAGATTTAAAATTTACTTTAACACCGACAAACTCAATCTCCTGGGTACTAGAAAATTGAATCATTTCAGATGATAAAGCAGCATCAACAGCTATTAGAACGCCACCGCCTACGCGAGAAAACCGGTCACGTCTGAATATAGAAAAGTTTGTGGAAAACACCGATGCATCAGCAATGTCAGGTTTTAGCCACGTCTCTGTAAAAGCTAGAATGTTATGCTCAAAAGAAAGACTATCTACATAGAGATTAGGAAGTTTAGATTTCAGTCCTCTAACGTTCTGGTAACCCAGGTTAAGGGACGAAGCTAGTTTTTTGACACACCAGCAGATGCTGATGTGGCAGGAATAGTATTAGTTGTTGTTGTTGGCAAGCGAATCGGTTGCCGATTTTTCTTTTTTACAGTATATTCCTTAACTATTATATGTTTCGGCCAAAAATCTTCTCGACATATAGTGTCGAAAATATTGGGAGAAACACTAATTTTAAAGGACGAAATGTCCCGAGAATAAGAAAATTTAAACTTCTCCACCGCAATATTCGAGACGTTAACTTTCTTCCGAATATAGGCTATTACATCATCAGATGTGACAACAGGGTCTAGCCTAGAAACAAATATATGTTTCTTTGGTGGTATGCCAACGAGAGGCCGCGGTCCCGAAGCATCAGCCGTAGCAGTAACGTTGGACAAGTCACCCACTGCAGCAGTCAACTTGTTTACGGGGCCCTCAATACTTTTGGAACTATCGGCAATTTCCATTGGAATGGGTAATTGCCCGGACACATCGGACACTACAATAGGCATCGTTTTTAAGAGATCATTCCCAGGTGATACCGGTAATTCCTTACTAATAGCATTCACAACCGGGCTCTTAAACGATATCAACTGCTGTACATTAGGAGTGGACGGTGCATGAGACCGGTCGGGGACGATAAGAGACGCTGGCGGATCTACAGATACTGAAACACCCCAAGGACTGGTCCTTTTACGTTTCGGAGACTCATTCATAAGCGATAAACTCCTGAACTGAGTCTCCACCGCATTAAACTCCGCTTGGAGTTTATTAAAACCTGCCCTTAAAGTGTCAAAACTATCTCTAGTCCGCCTCATGAAAGAGCGCATCTCATTCTCGACCCCACGGCAAGCATCACATCCATATTTTAAGCCACCGCCTTTAGCAATAGACTCCTTGATTCTGCCTGTGTAACCTGCACACTTAACGTGAACCGCATTGTCACACAGCCAACAAAGAATATAATCATGGGAGTCAACCGGATGAGTGGCCACTATGCAATTATTTTTTGAGCAGACAACCATTTTATCAAAATTTAATTAATTTAATTAAAAAAGGAAAATACAAAAAAAATAAAAATTCTAAATGTTAAAAATCTGTGTATAAGAATATACTGACCAGTTCTGACACAAGGGTTAATGTGCAGAGTAAGCCTTCACAACTAAAGAAAAGAAATTACAAAAATACACAAAAACAAAAAAAACGTATCACAGAGTCGCGGGTAGGCAAAAGACGAGAGCGCAAATCAAACAAGAATAGGAAAGAGCGGGAGAGCGCGTCAAATTGAACACATGCAATAACAATTTGTACGCAAGAGCGCGAGAGTTAGTTAAAACGGTAACGACACAAAAGCAAAAAGAGATAAACAAAACAACAACACCGCTAACGCAAGTATTGCTGTAAGTTTTGATTTTATTTAAATTTAAACAAATGCACAAAAGCGACAGCAAGAATTCGCGAAATGAAAATAAAATTCGGATGCTGGAAAAAATAAAAGTTGATAAACGCAAAAAAAAAAAAAGTCCGTTCTCTGCAACGAGTGAAAGTTTTTTCACACCAAGTGATTCTAGAGGCCCAGGATGCCTATATAAGGCGAGCAGAAAGTCAGGACATCATCAAGTCGTCGAGTCAAGATCAAGCAATCAAGTCATCGAGTCCTGATCAACAACAAGCGAAGCAACAAATCTCTTTTGGCCTAACGAGTAACCTTATAGACTCAACAAGCAGCAACAAAATCTGAATATAAAGCAAATATATACGCAACCAGTATAACCAGCAACCCAAAAAGTGTAAAATAACACATAAATATTCCCAAAAAAACCCAAAGTATACAAATAAACACCAGCATACATTTATACATATAAATCATTGTGTCATAATTTCACCGGGGCACAAAATAAAATTTGTTGTGCCGAACCTCGCCCTAAAGATTGAAATTATCCTGAAGAACGAAAAAGGATCGTTACAACTTCTCATTGGATTATTCTCACAATAACCGAATAGAGCCACACTTAAAGAGTATAATTTACTAAGGAGAAGACGAGCTCACTCTCTCTCGAAAAATAGACATTAAGACCAAAATTATGAAATCCGAAATTATAATGGCAATCCCAAAGGGATTAATAATTAAAAATAAAAGAGAGTTTACAAAGTAATGATAATGCCAAGGCACAACTCTTGAACTAACTTCATTTTGTGTTTTATCCAATACTGTGTCCGCCGCCATGATTTCATTGAAATTACATTCCTTCGTTTGTAGAAAGAATCTGATTGGTCAGTAGATCTCTTCTATGATAGGCTGCGCTCAGAAGAGTGATGACCGACTGCAGTCAGCGGCGCCAGTGGGCAAGAGAAGTGGAGAGTCTGCTCGTAACTGAGCTGCCATGACATTGAGCAAAGCGAGAGACAACGCTGTGCACATATGTATGAGCAGTTTCAGAGAGCGAATTTACGGAATGGAGCCGAACCGAGACTTCTTGATGCGATGTTCGATAAAGCGTAGCCCATTTGAATTTCGCCGTCAAACAGAGCAGAAAGGGCAAAAATAAAATACAGATAGACCCTGCTACGACTCATTCAATAACTTTACCAACAATTTACTAAACACGCCAGTCCAAAGCTTTATAAGATAATTACTTACTTTTTAATTTTTACTTTCCCATTGCACTGGTTTTAGTACATTTTTTCTTGTTGTCGTTACAATACTCGTTTATGACTTTTATGACAAGAGAAAAAATTCCTTAGAAGAACCGTTTTATATATTTTGGCATTCAGCTTTATGCTCGACGATTTATTCAGATTAGCGCCGCCAAATGTATGTAGTTTCAGTTATCTAGCTTAATTTGTCAATCTCGGTCACCAAATTTTTTTTTGTATCACAACTCAAATATTTTCTTTAGTTTGCCGTTAAATACGCGAAAAAATCAATTTTATCTGCGGAGGAAAAATCAAAGATTGAGGCTTACTCGGAATTGAACCTGTCTGTACACAAAATTGCCGAAATAACTGGCAGCCGCAGAAAAACTATATCCAATTTTATGTACAGTTTGTGTAACAATTGTTTGCAAAAGGAAAAATTTCACACACATTCAGTCCTATTTTTAAAATTCTGATCAAATGTTTTTTACAAGCAAATCTTAGTATATCTCCCACTCAAGCTTTCTTCTGCCTGTTACAAACATTTTGGCGACTTTAATGTACCATTTCACCCTAGGGGCGCGTCAATCACTTTGCTGCAATTGTAAAGCAGCCAAGTGCGACACAAGAACGTTTTGTGCTTCGGATCTTTGTCTTGGAACAGCTTATATTGGAGTTTGCTGGTGTTTTCTGGATGAACGAAGCCAAAATTCTGCACACTTCTTGAAAGTTCCGTTTTCAAAATGTCCAAATAGAACTCCTTGGTCATAATTTCACTAACAAATTCGCAGCTCCGCAACACCTTTCTAAGAAATGCATCCCCACACCATGACTGGCAACTTGCGAAGTTTAACAGTTGGCACTATGTTTTTGGCCTGAAGAGCTGTTTTCGGTTTGCGCCAAACTTTTCCAGGGCCATCGTTGTAGTACAACATAATCTTCGTTGGAGTCACAAAAAATCATCAGTATTCAGCAGGATTGTTTCTATTCATTGTGGCGAAGTGTAAACGTTTCTCCACATTCACAGCTGACAGCAATGGTGAAATAGGCGAAGGCAAGGTTTGACTTGAAGTGATTTATTGGGGCCGCAAGCCCGGTATTTATAGGAGAACGTTTACATTGGTCTTATGGCTAGTGTCCTTAACGGTACTTAAAGCTAGACATTATGCTTAAGTTCTAATTACTTATAATCTATCCCTAAAAGTATGTGGCCTAATCTTATCCCTAAAAGTATACTACACCTCCTTTTTTTTAAAAAGAAAAATTTATATTTTTCTCATATCCTGTTTATATTATTTTTATACTATCTAAATGTTCTGTTTGTTTTTGTTTTTATCATCCGCTTTTACTATATTATTGTTAGGACCTATGCTCTGTATTGTATATTTGCCTGTGTATTTGTTATCTAATTTATGTCCTGTATCATTTTTTAAAAGTATTCAAGATCGGGTGACTATATCATATAGCTCCCATACAAACGGCAAAGTCACGAACAGTGACTTCTCAATAACTTCATTAATTTTATAGCTATTGTCATAAAAGTTGGTATTTGTCAGTTTTATGTTCTTATTAATGATTGTGCCAAATTTGATCAAGATCGGGTGACTATATCATATAGCTCCCATACAAACGGCAAAGTCACGAACAGTGACTTCTCAATAACTTCATTACTTTTTAAGCTATTGTCGTGAAATTTAATAAACGTTAGTTTATTGAAGCTATAAATGTGCCAAATTTGGTCAAGATCGGGTGACTATATCATATAGCTCCCATAGAAACGATAGGTGGAAAACAGTGACTTTCATCAAAAAGTTCGTTATATCCTATGCTAAGATTAAAGGCCGTTCTTTCGCAAACATTAGTCTTTTTGGATAAAACGTTTTTACACTTTGATGGCTAAGGAAAGAATTACCAAAACAGTTGCAAGGGTATACAAACTTCGACGCGGTCGAAGTTAACCCCGGCTCTCTGGTTATCATATGTTTCTTTTTGTAATGCTTTAAATTTTTCGATAAGCAGTTTCGCTCTATTTTGTGCTATTTGTAATTTAAAATTTTATTATACCCTTGCAGAGGGTATTATAAAATTGGTCAGATGTTTGTAACGCACAGAAGGGGACGTTTCCGACCCCATAAAGTATATATATTCTTGATCAGCATGAGAAGCTGAGTCGATATAGCCGTCCGTCCGTCCGTCTGTGCAAATCAACTTCACGCCGGCATCTTAAGAGCTATCGGAATGAAATTTCATATTTGAGCTACTTTTAGCCGGGAGATGATAAAGTATGAAATTTGTCAGGATCGGGCCACTATATCATATAGTTCTAGAACAAACATTTTTGCAAAAATTGGAGTATCCCCATGAATAGTATTTGACATAAATTGACAGATCCCAAAATTTGAATCTGATCGGATAAATAGAACAGAAGTTACAGTCAACACAAATCGGTTCAAATGATGACCTAGTCGACAGCAAGCAGCGCTGCTTGCTGCTCAAACAGAGCACATGCATACACACACACAGACGCAGCGCTCACAAGAACTGTATGTGTATGCGTGTTGTGCTTTGCTTAGGGAATGATGCAAGAAGAAAGAAAATTTATTATAAAAAAGAGAAATAATTTGAATGTTTTGTTTGTGAATTGATGAATTCAGTTGCAGGGAAAGAAAATTCAAAATGTAAAAAAATTATTGCCAAAGACTGCAAGGGTATGTAAACTTTGGCATAGCCGAAGTTAGCTTCTTTTGATATTTTCTTTATTGAAATCATCAATGTTGTAAATGGGTTCTACCGTTTCAGACGAGAATGGGACAGTTTTAGGATGTTTTGCAAAGACTAGTTCAAAAGGTGCATAACCATGTACGGTGGATGGAGTGGTGTTAAAGCAATATGTGAAGTATGCTAGATATTCATCCCAATCGTCTTTTTTTATGGATATATTTGACCTGATGTATTCATTGAAAGTTCTATGGCTTTTTTCTACTGTTCCAAGAGTTTGATGATGGTGCGCCGTGGAGTTAATTTTAGTTATGTTAAAATTTTTGCAAAGTTCTATTAATATTGAATTCATATATTCTGTTCCCATGTCTGTTAGAATTGTTTTCACTGAACCGTAAATTAAAATGAATTTTTCAAATATTGCCTTTGCAACCGCTTTTGCACTTTTGTTTGGTATTGGTATTGATATGAGATATTTGGACAGATCGCAGATAATAGTATTCATTACCGTTCATTGTTTTTGGTAATGGTCCGATTGTATCTATTATTATTGTGTCAAAAGTGGTTGCAGGGGTTGGTGTTATGACCAATGGGGAGTGGTTGTGTCTGGTTACTTTGGATAGTTTGCACTTTTCGCAATTTTTGATGTATGTTGCAACATCCCAAGACATATTTTTCCAAAAGAAATCTCTTTTTATTTTTCCTAGTGTTCTGTTTACCCCGCAGTGACCTCCCTCTATTGGGTCATTATGATATTTATTTAATGTATTTGAATAGGGATTCCCGGAGAGCAGAGAAAATAACCCAGTCTTCATTCGTTGAATTCAAAATATAAACTGATTTTATTTAAAAACTCTTAAACTCTAAGAAGCGACAATTGTTCTTAAAAATGCTTATTTTAATGCCCCACGTTTTCGGGGGTTGAAAAATGTTTATATTTCATGCTGAGCGCTGGTTACTTGATACCGCGTCGCTGTTTGGTCTTAAGTGTTTTCCACAGAATGTGGATGCATGTTTTGTTTGCTATTAAGCAATAATTGTCATATGAATTTTATGACTTACTTTTGTTTATGTTTCATTTGTATATTTCTTTGGTCAATCTGATTTGGTGAAGCCATCTCAGATGAACACGATGTTTATTCTTAAACATTCTGCAAAGGGCCGCCAAATGCGGCGTTTTGGACCGTTATAGTTAGTTGTCATTTCCAAATTATTAAAATTATTATCATTAGTAAGAAAACCATTGTTAAAGAAGCATGATAGACGTTGAACCTAGTCAATCTGATGTTCCTTTTTGTAACTGACTTCCTATTCTTACCAATTCTCCCGTATGTATTACTGAGTTGGCTTCTACTGGTTTTTAGAATATTTGGCATATTACCTAACAATTTCTGTTTTGGGATATCTACCCACTTCTGATGTGTATTACTGTGCTAACTTCTAGCCTTTTTTATACGGTGGAGAATTTATAAAATAACTATCTTTATTTTTTGACTTGTTCCAATGTGATCGCTCCACAATTTTTAAATATCGCTGATTGCTAAAATTTGATTGGTTATTTTGGTTACCATTAAATTTTGGCCTTTTATAATTATTTTGCCAGATCTGCCTATTTTGTACTACAGTTTCGAACAATTTGTTACCGGAATCTATTTTGATATTATTTTTTAGATAATCATTATCTAATTGAGCCATTGCCTTCTGAATATTTTCATGTTTTACTGGCTCTGGGATATATACTTTTTCTTCCCTAGTTTTCACTTTACCTCCAATGTGAGGTCCTGCCGGGGGCCATAAATTTATTTCTTGAGTTTTGTTGATGTATTTCTTTGGAATTGTGTTATTTTTATTTTGAAATTTACCTTTCTTTTTCTCCCAACGTTGTTCAAAACCTGTGACATCTATTGTTGTTGCCACTACAGATTTATTCTGATTTGATTTGGTGCATCCCGAGACGATCCAACCAAATTGAGTATTTTGGCCTAGCAGGCCATCAATCTTTGTAATTCCCCCTTTTAAGATTTGGGTATATACGTTTACTCCCATTATTATATCAATCCTACCAGGTTTATTAAAGGTAGGATCAGCTAGCACGTAAGTTTGCCATTTTGACATATCCACGTTTGCTATTTTTAATGGAAGAGCTTTCATTAACTTTGGCAA
Source organism: Drosophila equinoxialis (assembly GCA_018150345.1). NCBI lineage: Eukaryota > Metazoa > Arthropoda > Insecta > Diptera > Drosophilidae > Drosophila > Drosophila equinoxialis. The sequence continues at coordinate 113,798 of JAECWI010000454.1, forward strand.
CACAATTGCCTCAACCTTAAGATGTCCTTTCCAAGGATTTCGCGTCTTCACATCTATTTTTACCTTATATTTTGATTTATTAGATTTTATTGAGGACACGCCACTTATTTCTGTATATTGTTTAATTTTAGGTAGTTTTAATATTTGAGCGGCCTCTTCAGACAAAATGGTGCTCTGTGAACCACAATCAATAAGGGCTCTTAGAGTCTTATATCCTCCATTTATATTTTTTACTTGTATTAGAGCTGTGGCCAACAGTGTTGGTTGTGCGGTTACACAAGTATTAACTCTCTCCTGTTTTTCTTCAAAATGGAGTAAGGTATGGTGTTCCTTACTGCACAATGAACAGACCATTTCATTAGTGCACACCTTATTGCTTGAATGGTTCAAGCATCTTATGCAAAGCTGCACTTTTTGGCTGTTTCATACCTTTCAGTAGGTGTCAAACCTTTAAACATATAGCACTTATACGCTTTGTGCCCGGCAATTTTGCAAATCGGACATTTATCTTCGACTTCCGCATAATTTAACACAGTTTTTAGCGGTTTTTTCTCTTCTTTGCTCATGGCACTTAGCGAGCAATATCTTTGCTCCAAGTATTCCATGACATCAGATAGCATTTGAATTTGCCTTGTTTTTCTAATTTGACTCTCATATAATTGTAGAGTCTCTCTGTCAAATTTCCGAAGTATGAGTTGAGCGACTATTACGTCAACTTCATCGGACAAATTTGCTTTAATTTTAATTAAGTGTATTGACTCATTAATTATGTCAATCACTCCCTTTTTACACTTTTTGCGGATTCATTGTTGATCATCGGTAAATCAACGATCCGACTTAATTGTTCGGAAAATACCCTCCGATTATTTTCATACCGCTTGGTTAACAGTTCCCAAGCAGCACTATAGTTATCAGCTGAACCTGACAATAGATGGGCTACCATGCTCTTTGCTTCGCCCTTTAACGCGGATTTTAAATAATTGAACTTAAGAGCAAGACTTAAATCCTCTCTTTTTTCAATCAGTTCCGCAAATAGTTCTACAAACAGGTCCCATTCTCTAGGTTCTCCAGAAAATGTGGGTACCTGTATTTTCGGCAACACCGGTAATTCGCCTTTAACGGTTACATTCTCATCTTTCAAATTTTTCTGATCATTTATTTTCTCTTCTAATGCTGACAAGGTATTCTGAACGTCGAACTCCAATTCTTCAATGACTTCTTTAAACGTTTCATTACATATAAGTTCATTTGTATAAGCTTGGCACATCTGTACCTTCTTGAACAAGAATTCTATTTTTTTAATATACATTTCGCCTGTTCTATTGTCTATCATACGTAAATCTTTGCTGACCATTTCCAAATATTGCTGGAGCTGACGGACCTTTCCTTGAACTTTTTCCTGGCTAACATTAGCGTTTTCATTACTGGAGGTCGCATTCCCGCGCGACTCTCCTTTGCTATCATCAAACATTTCTGACATATTTGCTTCTGTTTCAACTAACACCGACTTACTAGTGCCTGGTTTTTCTGACTCTCCTGTAGCTATTATTTTGGCAACTATCGTTAAAACCTCTTCATGTACTTTATCTCTGTAGTACTGATGATCGAAAATACCCTGCTGGAGCAATTTTTCATGGTTAGGCATCCATCGGCTACTAATCACTTTTACTTCCTCGATTACCTTGCTGGTAACGTTTCTGGGATCCAGTGCTTCCAACTGCCTTAACCTGGTATGCAACTCTACCTGCTTCTCTAACAATTTAGCAGTCTTATTACTGAACATTTTATATAGTGGATGTATATATGTGTGACAATCAATTGATTCTTTTTTTTTTTTTTTTTTTTTTTTATATTTTGGTTTTTATATTTGGTTTTTAAATGTTTTTTTTTTTTTAGTGTTTTGTTTTTTTTTTTTTTTTTTTACATATATCCCTGCCTATTTTTGCGTGTGGTTTTCAGGCCACACTCTAATCGGACAGCTTTTATTGCCGCACAATTGTACATAGTTTGTTATAATTATGAAAAAAAATATGCATCGCAGTGCATTAAAAAAAAATGTGCGACGCAGCGCATAGTTGTTTATTTTGGTGGGCGCTCTTTGTAGCGCTATCGGTCCAGACGTTGAGCAGCTTTCAAGTTGCCGGTGCTGGTCTACGCACAGGCTGTTGGGGCGCCGATGCTGGTTTCTCCGATCTCTTGGCTCCCGGGTCTAGCTTGTCGCGCTAGACGGTGCCGGTGCTGGTCTTCGCACAGGCGTATTCGCAATAAGGTGAGTCAAATGGTCCAGGGCAGTCCTTGGGACCCGTCTTCCCCGGTGTTTTTTGTTTTTTTTTTGCTGTTGTCCAGGGCCTATGGGCTCAGGCGGTACCGGTGCCGGTCATCGCACCAGATTTTGTCGAATTAGCAGCCTCTTCTTTGCAACTATCTTGTTGCTCTGCTGCTGCTTGTAGTTGCTGACTTGCAACTACATACACACTTTAAACTTTAACTTTTTTTTTTTCGATATTAGGGCTTCGAATACGCCACACACAAAAACTCCCGCCGCCGATATTACTACAGTTGCTCCACTAGCCAAACTGTCTTTAAAATCGGACGCACGCACTTTTTAATTATTAAGCAATATTTTGCTTTTTATATTATACTCTGTCTCTTACCACGGGTGGGGGAAAACAAGAGTTAATTTATTTTTGCTACCTTTAGCTGATCTTAGCATTTACACTTGCATAAGATCAGACTTCAAGGAGCTGATTCACACTCTGAGTCTCTTACCACTGGTGGGGGAAAACTACAGAGTTCCTTTTTCTCGAAGGACCAAAATGAATCCGGCTCGAAGGACCAAAATGAATAGGGATTCCCGGAGAGCAGAGAAAATAACCCAGTCTTCATTCGTTGAATTCAAAATATGAACTGATTTTATTTAAAAACTCTTAAACTCTAAGAAGCGACAATTGTTCTTAAAAATGCTTATTCTAATGCCCCACGTTTTCGGGGGTTGAAAAATGTTTATATTTCATGCTGAGCGCTGGTTACTTGATACCGCGCCGCTGTTATAGTCTTAAGTGTTTTCCACAGAATGTGGATGCATGTTTTGTTTGCTATTAAGCAATAATTGTCATATGAATTTTATGACTTACTTTTGTTTATGTTTCATTTGTATATTTCTTTGGTCAATCTGATTTGGTGAAGCCATCTCAGATGAACACGATGTTTATTCTTAGTATTTCTTATTTCTTCTTTATTTGTTATTATTTTTTTTAGAGGGTAGAACTGCTATTTCTAAATGTTTTAATGTGTCTTTTCCTTTTTGTTTTAGTTCATTAGGTGTAAGGGACCTTAATAATTTTTTTGGACATGTCTATCTTCAGTTTATAGATTTTTGAGCACCGGCTTCTTTTTCAAGCCTTGGAAGGAATCGATCTAGATCTATTCTTCCACTAATGATCAAATCGCCTATATTGAAGGAGAGTAATTTTTCTTTATTTTTGGTAATAAAACATTTGCATTTTTTGAATTTAATTTGCGCGTATTTTTTGGCTTCGCTAGGATTTATTATTTCATATATTCTTGGTGTTTCTATTCTGCTATTGTTAATTTTGTTTTCCTTATGTAGTAATTTTTTTGTTTCTGATCTTGTTGCTACTTTAAGTATTTTATTAGTTTCTATGTTTTTTATATTTTCAAATTCAATTCTGGAGAGAGCATCCGCTGCGAAATTTTCTTGTCCCCTGATGTATTCTATAGTAAAATCGAACTCTTTTAAATCTAGCCTTATTCTAGTAAGCTTTGACGATGGGTTTTTTTAGAGAAAATAGGTATGTTAATGGCTGATGGTCAGTTCTAATTATGAATTTTTTTCCATATATGTATGGTTTGAAATATTGAATTGCCCAAAGTATTGCAGTTAATTCTTGCTCGATTGTTGACTTATTGCTTTCGCCTTTTGTAAATGCCTTAGATGCGTATGATATGGGTAATTGGAGTCCATCAAATTCTTGGCTGAGGACGGCTCCACATGCGATCTTGCTTGCATCAGTTGTGATACAGAATTTTTATTAAAATCTGGATATTGAAGTATTTGTGGGCTTAATAATTTGTTTTTTAAGTATTCAAAAGCTGCTTGACAGTTTGCATCCCAGATAAATTCTACATTTTTCCTAGATAATCTATTGATAAATTGTGCATGGTATGCAAAGTTTGGAATGAATCTACGGTAGTAATTACAGAATGCTACAAATCTTTTGGCTTCGTCGCCATTTTTGGGAGTCGGGTAATCTTGAATCGTTTTGAACTTGCTTTCGTCTGGTAAAATTCCTTTATTTGTGCATTTGTGTCCTAGAAAAGTAACTTCATGTCTGAAGAAAGAGCATTTGTCTGGGTGCAATTTTAGGTTATATTTTCGGCAAGTTTCAAAAACATCTCTTAAGTTTCTGATCATGTGACTTTCAGAGCAACCAATTACAATTAGATCATCCATATAAAGGAATGTTTGGGATGGTGATAGACCCGTGAATGCAAGGGACATCATTCTTTGAAACGAGTTTGGTGCAATTTTTAATCCGTATGGTAATCGCTTGAATCTGAATGAGCCCTTATCTGTGGAAAATGATGTTATGTCCCGAGATTTTTTCTTCTAATTCTACTTGATGAAATCCTGACATTAAGTCTAAACAAGAGAAGTATTTAGCGCGTCCTAGCTGGTCAAGGATATCGTCCATTCTGGGTAGTGGGAATGTATCCGCTACTAGTTGTTTGTTAATTTTTCTATAAACAACTACCAATCTTCACCGTTTTTCCTTGCTGCCAGGTAGCGTCCTTTTAGGAACCAATAAAATCGGACTATTGAACTCAGACATTGATGGTTCAATAATATCATCATTGATCAATTTGTCCACTTGTTTATTGATTTCGTTTTTTTGACTGTGTGCTATCCTGTAGTTTTTGGTGTAGACTGGTGTTGTGTCCTTGAGTCTTAATTTTTGTTTATAGAAATTGTTGGACGATATTTGTTCAGATTCTATTGCGAATACATCATCAAATTATGAGCATAATTTATGTAGAGGTTCTTTCACGAAATCGGGAAAATGGGGTGCTAGTTTGTTCATTATTGTGGATTTATGTTTTGAATCCTGTTGTTTGTCTATTTTTAAGATTTCATAATCGGACAGTTTTTCATTTAATAGGTTTATATTTGTAATTTGCACGTCTGTGTTGTTAGTATTTAATATGCGGACATATGGGTTAGTCTTCGAAGCAATAGTGTTTGCGACGAATACCCCCGGGTGTAATTCTTGATTAGGGATAAAGATGTTATTATTGTTTGAGGATATTGTAATGCGTACAATTTTTTCTGTTCTAGGTGGGATATGGAATACATGTGTGTTTTGACTGATCCCTATATTGATAATAACTTTATATCTTGATTTATATGGATCTATTATCAATTTGTTGGTTGAATAATTGAGTGTGGAATTGAATTTTTTTATAAAGTCAAGCCCCAGGATTCCGTCACATGGGATGGGGAAATCATTTTCTATTACTTGGAAGGTGTGTACCGTTGAGAGGTTGCTAATCTTTAGTTTGGTTTCGCCTATTGTAAATAGGACGTCTTTGCCTATTCCACTAAGTTTTGTCCGTTTTTGTATGTTAACTGTATTGTCTTTTCTTAATATTTCTTGTTTTATTAGTGATACATCAGCTCCTGTGTCTAATAGTAATTTTATTGTCCCTATATCGTCAAAGTTTAAAGTTATGTAGCTATTAAGGTTGCAATTTAAATTATATATTTTATTTGTTCGATTTTTTACACCAGAGGACTTTCGGAGTTTTCCGAATTTTCTTCTACATTTGTAAATCTGACATTATTATTTTGTTGTGTTTTAGGAGGATAATTAGTTTTGGTATTTCTATTGTTATAATTTCTTCGATTATAATTATTACTATAGTTATTGTAATTCCTAGTATTGTTATAATTAGTATTATCATTTGGGTTTCTATTTTGGTAATTATTATTATAATTTCTAATATTATTGTACGAGTTCCTATTTGTGTAATTTTTTCTTTTAGTGTAAAACACGCTGTGATCCTGTTCCATATTTGTAGATGTATTTACAAATTTAGCTATAACATCATTCATTTCAGTAAAATTGCCTGCTTCTATTATTGTTCTGACCTTTTCGTTATCGCAGTTCTTTATGATTGATTTCACTGCTGTTTGAGTTGCATATTTCTTTGCTGTTTCAGGGTTTACGTTGTCTGTTATGAATGCGCGAATTAAGATTGAGTCTGTTCTGGTTGAGTGTTAAATCAAGACTGCTTTATTGAATAAAATCATATTCTGGTTTGGCTTACATCTAAGTGTTTATAATGTTTTCTTCTGGTCACTTTTCTTGTGACACTCTATGTTTAGGGGAAACTGTCACTTATCTTGTGACACTCTATGTTTAGGGAAACTGTCACTTATCTTGTGACACTCTATGTTTAGGGAAACTGTCACTTATCTTGTGACACTCTATGTTTACTGGAATGGTATTGTTTATGTTTACATTAATGTGGAGTGTAGACCTCTTGGGTCGGCTGTTATGGGAAGTGTTGCTAATGGCATAACTCCTCCCCTCTGAGAGTATGAATTCTCCTGAATTCTGTTTACATTAATGTTTATATTTTTCTTTTTACAGTATATATGTATATAAATGGATAAACATATAATAATAATAATAATAAAAAGTGTTAAAAATATGCCATTTGTCATTTTCTTTTCGTATTTAAGTTCTGTGATTTCTTTTAAATTGTTAAAATTATCTATTGTTACATGATCAAAGTTAATTGTGTTTTTATAGGTTTGATTCAATAGTTCTGTTGGATAAAAAAATTTTTCGTGAAATTCTGTTTTTTCGTTAAAAAATATTTCATTTAGAATTTGAATTTTACAGTTACCGAATTGAATTAAGTTACTTCCCTTAAATATAATATTTCTTTTATCACAATTTTGATATATTTTTGTATTCTTGGCATTTTTGATTATAATTGTATCATCGTCAATTTCTTCGATACTCGTTAAATTGTTGAATATAAATTTGCAATTATTATTAATGGTACAACTTTTACTTAATTTTAATTCTTTTAAAATTTTGTTGGGTTCATATGTTGTTTAAGAATAAACATCGTGTTCATCTGAGCTGGCTTCACCAAATCAGATTGACCAAAGAAATATACAAAACGAAACAAAAACATAAGTAAATCTTAAAATTCATATGACAATTATTGCTTAAAACCATACAAAACATGCATCCACACTCTGTGGAAAACACTTAAGATTATAACAGCGACGCGGTATCAAGTAACCAACGCTGAGCATGAAATATAAACAATTTTCAACCCCGAAACGTGGGGGCATTAGAATAAGTATTTTTAAGAACGATTGTTGCGTCTTAGAGTTTAAGAATTTTTTAAATAAAATCAGTTCATATTTTGAATTCAACAAATGAAGATTGGGTTACTTTCTTTGCTCTCCGGGAATCCCTATTCATTTTGGTCCTTCGAGCCGGATTCATTTTGGTCCTTCGAGAAAAAGGAACTCTGTAGTTTTCCCCCACCAGTGGTAAGAGACTCAGAGTGTGAATCAGCTCCTTGAAGTCTGATCTTATGCAAGTGTAAATGCTAAGATCAGCTAAAGGTAGCAAAAATAAAATAACTCTTGTTTTCCCCCACCAGTGGTAAGAGACAGAGTATAATATAAAAGGCAAAATTTTGCTTAATAAATAAAAAGCGCGTGCGTCCGATTTTAAAGGCAGTTTTGGCTTGTGGAGCAACTGTAGTAATCTCGGCGGCGGGAGTTTTTGTGTGTGGCGTATTCGAAGCCCTAATATCGAAAATAAAAAAAAATTATAAAATACAAATTAGTGTATATGTATACACAAATATAGTTGCAAGTAGGCAACCAGAAGCAGCAGAGCAACAAAATAGTTGCAGGGAAGAGACGACTGGAGGCGAGGCGAATTCTACCCATTGGCAGACAAACCAGCATCAGCGCCCCAGCAGCCTGTGCGAAGACCAGCACCGGCACCGTCTAGCGCGACAAGCTGGACCCCGGAACAGAGCGATCGGAGAAACCAGCATCGGCGCCCCAACAGCCTGTGCGAAGACCAGCACCGGCACCGTCTAGCGCGACAAGCTGGGCCCGGAACAGAGCGATCGGAGAAACCAGCATCGGCGCCCCAACAGCCTGTGCGAAGACCAGCACCGGCAACTTGAAAGCTGTTCAACGTCTGGACCGATAGCGCTACAAAGAGCGCCCACCAAAATAAACAACTATGCGCTGCGTCGCACATTTTTTTTTAATGCACTGCGATGCATATTTTTTTCATAATTATAACAAACTATGTAAAATTGTGCGGCAATAAAAGCTGTCCGATTAGAGTGTGGCCTGAAAACCATACGCAAAAATAGGTAGGGATATATATGTAAAAAAAAAAACAAACGTTTAAAAACCAATATAAAAAAAAAAAATTAATATTAAAAAAAGAAAGCAATTTACTATAGACCATACAAAAATGTTCCCTACCAAAACTGAAAAATTGTTAGGGAAGCAACACGAGTTTCACAAAAGGTTAAAGAAAATAGAAGAGTTAGATGCTAGTAAGTTAACTAGCAAGATTCTTAATGAAATAGCTGAGATTCAGAAGCAATGGATTAGTTACCATAGCCAAATGATACAGAGTGGTGTAACCGAACACTACTATTTTACAGATGGAAAGTATGAGGAAGGTTTAGATATGGCAGCCAGATTATTAGCCAAAGGAGAGTCAAGCAGGCAGGGCACTGTCGATTCGGAAAACAGTGAAGCAGATGCAACGATGTTTGAAAAGTTGGATGATAGCAAAAGGAGAGTCGCGCGGGAATGCGACCTCCAGTAATATAGACGCTAATGATAACCAGGAGATATTTTTGGGTAGAGCCCGACAGCTCCAGGAATATTTGGATAGGGTAACCAAAGATTTACGTACTATAGATAATTCAACAGGCAATGAGACATGCATAATATATATTAATAAGATCAATTATTTATGGGAGAAAGTACAGGCGTGCCAGGGTTTGACAAAAAATGCCAAATTTAATAATGCTATGGATGATTTAGAATTCGATGTCCGGAATTCAGTATCAGCATTAGAAATGAAACTAAACAACAAGGAAAGTAAGATTGAGAATGTAACCGTGAGAGGCGAACTACCGGTGTTGCCAAAAATTCAGGTACCCACATTTTCTGGAGAGTCTCGAGAATGGGACCTGTTTGTGGAATTATTTGCGGAATTAATTGAAAAAAGGGAAGATTTAAGTCTGACTCTTAAATTTAATTATTTAAAATCCGCGTTAAAGGGCGAAGCAAGGTGCATGGTAGCCCATCTATTGTCAGGATCAACTCAGAACTATAGTGCCGCTTGGGAATTGTTAACCAAGCGGTATGAAAATAATCGGAGGGTATTTTCCGAACAATTAAGTCGGATCGTTGATTTACCGATGATCAACAATGAATCCGCAAAAAATGTTAAAGAAGTGATTGACATAATTAATGAGTCAATAAACTTAATTAAAATAAAAGCAAATTTGTCCGATGAAGTTGACGCCATATGCGCACAACTCATACTTCGGAAATTTGACAGAGAGGCTCTACAATTGTATGAGAGTCAGATAAGAAAAACAAGGCAAATTCAAATGCTATTTGATGTCATGGAATACTTGGAGCAAAGATATTGCTCGCTAAGTGCCATGAGCAAAGAAGAGAAAAAAACCGCTAAAAACTGTGTTAAATTATGCGGAAGTCGAAAATAAATGTCCGATTTGCAAAATTGCCGGGCACAAAGCGTATAAGTGCTATATGTTTAACGGGTTGACACCTACTGAAAGGTATGAAACAGCCAAAAAAGTGCATCTTTGCATAAGATGCTTGAACCATTCAAGCAATAAGGTGTGCACTAATGAAATGGTCTGTTCATTGTGTAGTAAGGAACACCATACCTTACTCCATTTTAAAGAAAATCAGGAGAGAGCTAATACTTGTGTAACCGCACAACCAACACTGTTGGCCACAGCTCTAATACAAGTAAAAAATATAAATGGAGGATATAAGACTCTAAGAGCCCTTATTGATTGTGGTTCACAGAGCACCATTTTGTCTGAAGAGGCCGCTCAAATATTGAAATTACCTAAAATTAAACAATATACAGAAATAAGTGGCGTGTCCTCAATAAAATCTAATAAATCAAAATATAAGGTAAAGATAGATGTAAAGACGCGAAATCCTTGGAAAGGACATCTAAAGGTTGAGGCAATTGTGTTGCCAAAATTAATGAAAGCTCTTCCATTAAAAATAGCAAACGTGGATATGTCAAAATGGCAAACTTACGTGCTAGCTGATCCCGCCTTTAATAAACCTGGTAGGATTGACATAATAATGGGAGTAAACGTATATACCCAAATCTTAAAAGGGGAAATTACAAAGATTGATGGCCTGCTAGGTCAAAATACTCAATTCGGTTGGATCGTCTCGGGATGCACCAAATCCAATCAGAATAAATCTGTAGTGGCAACAACAATAGATGTCACAGGTTTTGAACAATGTTGGGAGAAAAAGAAAGATAAATTTCAAAATAAAAATAACACAATTCCAAAAGAAATACAACAGCAAAACTCAAGAAATACATTTATGGCCCCCGGCAGGACCCTCACATTGGAGGTAAAGTGAAAATTGGGGAAGAAAAAGTATATATCCCAGAGCCAGTAAAACATGAAAATATTCAGAAGGCAATGGGTCAATTAGATAATGCTTATATAAAAAATAATATCAAAATAGATTCCGGTAACAAATTGTCCGAAACTATAGTACCAAAAAATCAGATATGGAAAAATAATTATAAAAGGACAACATTTAATGGTAACCAGAATAGCAACTCACACTTCAGCAATCAGCGATATTTAAAAATAGTGGAGCGAAGATCACATTGGATCAAGTCAAAAAGTAAAGGTAGTTATTTTTTAAATTCACCACCGTATAAAAAGGCTAGAAGTCAGCACAGTAATGCACATCAGGAGTGGGTAGACATCCCCAAATAAAAATCGTTAAGTAATATGCCAAATATTATAAAAACCAGTAGAAGCCAACATAGTAATTCATATGGGAGAATTGGTAAGAATAAGAAGTCAGTTACAATCAGTAAAGGAACATCAGATTGACTAGGTTCAACGTCTATCATGCTTCTTTAACAATAGTTTTCTTACTAATGATAATAATTTTAATAATTTGGATATGACAACTAACTATAAAGATAAAGTCCAAAACGCCGCATTTGGCGGCCCTTTGCAGAATGTTTAAGAATAAACATCGTGTTCATCTGAGCTGGCTTCACCAAATCAGATTGACCAAAGAAATATACAAAACGAAACAAAAACATAAGTAAATCTTAAAATTCATATGACAATTATTGCTTAAAACCATACAAAACATGCATCCACACTCTGTGGAAAACACTTAAGATTATAACAGCGACGCGGTATCAAGTAACCAACGCTGAGCATGAAATATAAACAATTTTCAACCCCCGAAACGTGGGGGGCATTAGAATAAGTATTTTTAAGAACAATTGTCGCTTCTTAGAGTTTAAGAGTTTTTAAAAAAAATCATTTTTTTTTTTAATTTCACGAAATAAGACTGGGGTTTTTTTTTCTCCCCCCGGGAATCCCTATTCATATGTAAATGTTTTATTATTTATTTCTACAATTAACTGATTTTTCTGGTCTATTTGTATATAATCAATATTTGGAATAGGAAAAATTAATTTAAATTTCTTGGTTTAAAAAAATTTGGGGATTTTAATGGGGTATTTAAATGCAATTATTCTTATATTTTAAAATGCCCATACGGATTAGCTTTAATTTATAAAAATCAATGTCAAATTTATTTATTTCCTCTTCTGATAAAATTTTTGGTACGATTATATTATTTTTTTTTGATGCTATTTTTTCTTTATTATAATGTGGGGTTGGGTTGGTAACGCCGAATGGCCAGACCACCTCAGAACAGCTGTTTAACGACGGTGTGGCAAGCGATCCATGTGAGACGAGGTGGCAAGCGACCCACAAAACGACGATGTGGCAAGGCTGCTACGAGACGACGAGGAAGAAGAACTTTTTAAGACGAGCCAACGACGAGAAGACGTGTATTAAAGAAGTAAAGCGTATTAAAGACGAAAAGACGCGTATAAAAGAAGTAAAGACGTATTAAAGACGAAAGACGTGTAAAGACGAATGAGAAACGACGCTCTCATTAAAAACCTAAAGACGAAACAATTAACACACAATTCAACCATTTTTATAGTTACTAAAACCTAATTATAATCTAAAATAAAACCTATTACCATATAACTAAATATAAATCTAAATGGGACTACTTATTTCTACGGAATCGGAACCCAGTCCCACAAAATTGGGCGCTCGTCCGCGATCGGTAAAAAGAGAATGCTGAAAAGTGAATTGTGAAAAGAAAACTGTGAAAAGATTGCTAAAAAAGTATAAAGAAGTTAAAGGAAAAACTGACTAATAGAATATAAAACAATAAATGCTGTAAAAAATAACGTAATTTTTTTTCCATCATAATCAAAATGCCGTGTTTAAAAAATTTCATTAATGCTAAAATTGCTAGTGCCAGTAGAGCAAGCATTACTGCTTTGCATAAATATGTATATGAGCGAGAGGGAGACAGAAATAATCGGCAACGGTTAAGAGAATTTTCTGGATTCAGCTTCGATGAGAATGACGCGCAGTACGAAAGCAAGAAAATATACGTTGAAGCGAACTTGTCTGAACGTGATCTCGTTTCTATATGTAACATACTCGGTATAGGGCACGAAGTAGAGAATTTGCAGTCACATGTATTCCACGAACTTCGCAGTTTGTTTTGTGAAAACGAAGAGCGCAACGACGAAAGCAGCGACGAATTTGACGACCAAGAGGGTAACGAAAGTGCCGCTCACAGTAGTGTGTACAATGACGCAGAAGAAAACGTTGAACAGAAAGAGAAAGAGAATTCACAAAGATGTAAGAGAAACAGTGGAGACGAAAAACGTTATAGTGACATTTCTATGCGTTTTGGTATGAATTTTCGAGACATAGAGGACACAATTAGAACATTCGATGGAACAAATTCAATTGGAATTGAGGAATGGCTTTCAGAATTCGAGGATCAGGCTCTTTTGATGGACTTTAATGACCTTCAAAAATTAGTTTTTGCTAAAAAGTCGCTAAGAGGGAATGCCAAGCTATTTGTTTTCAGTGAAAGAGGTATTAATTCTTGGTCAATACTCAAAAATGCACTATTAAGCGAATTTAGGCAGACCGTATCGAGCAAAGAATTACATAAACAACTGAGCGAAAGAAAGCGAAACAAAAGTGAAAATATGCAAGAATATTTTTATAAAATGAAAGACATTGCATCGCGCGGTAGAATCGAAGATCAAGCTCTAATTCAATATATAATCGACGGGATAGATGATCGTGAAACTAATAAATCGGTTTTATACGGTGCAAACGACTTAAAGAATTTTAAATCAAAACTAAGAAGCTATGAAACAATGTGTGAAAAATCCAAAGCAGTCGACCGCAGTGTTTTTGTTAAAAAGATGCCAAGTAACGTAATATCCAAAAATAAAGAAGTCAGCTGTTATAGTTGTGGACATAAAGGCCATATAGCAAGTGATTGCAGCAATAAAGATAAAGGTCGAAAATGTTTTAAGTGTAACCAATTTGGGCATATTGCCAGTAAATGCAGTCAAGTTAAACAAAAAGATGAACAAAAAGTGAATGCGTACACTTTACAATGTCAAAGTAAAATTACGAGTAAAACAGTGTTAATAGAGAATATAAATTGTTCGGCTTTATTTGACACAGGCAGCAAATTCAATGTTATGCGCGAAGACTTATTCAAAGAACTAAGTGAGCAAAAACTTTTGTCGTGCAGTGTAAGTCTTATTGGATTTGGCGGCGATCGTGATAAGAATCAAATTAGACCAATTGGGCATTTCGAAAAATCAATTAAAATCGATAATGATGACTATGTTCTTGACTTTTACGTTGTTCCGATGAAGTGTATGGATATTAAAATAATCATTGGTGAACAGATTTGCCTTCTTGCAGAATTAATTTTTAATCGTTATGGTCTAACAGTGCGTAAATACGTAGAGAATGAGATCGAGATTTCGGAATTGAATATAATGCAAATTGAATCAATCGCGAATAATGACGAAATAAATATAGATCAAGCTGCGGGTGAAAAAGCTAAAATTGAAGTTCGAGATATAATTGAAAACTATAAGCCGGTTAAAACAAAGTCAACCCAAATCGAGATGAACATAATATTAAATGCCGAAACCCCAATATTTTCGCGTCCGCGCAGACTACCGTTTCAAGAAACAAAAATAGTCGACGAACAAATTGAAGAGTGGATAAACAACGATATAATTGAAGAATCTAATTCAGAGTTTACAAGCCCTGTAGTCCTTGTCAAAAAGCGTGACGGCTCACCGAGACTTTGTATTGATTTTAGACGCATCAATAAGGTAATTGTAAAAGATCGTTTTCCCCTGCCTCTTATTGAAGACCAACTTGATAGACTCCAAGATGCAAAGATATTCAGTACAATAGATCTGAAAAACGGATTTTTTCACGTGCCAGTGGCCGAATCAAGTAAGAAGTACACATCGTTTGTGACTCAGAATGGCCAATATCAATTTAAAAAGTACCTTTTGGACTCTCCAATTCGCCTGGTGTGTTTCAACGGCACATTAACGCAATATTTCGACCCCTTACTCGACGAGGTATTGCACTTCCCTACATAGACGACGTAATAATTCCAGCAAAAGATGAAAAAGAAGCTGTTTTAAATTTAAAAGAAGTTATTACTACCTGCAAAGACTATGGACTGGAACTCAACATTAAGAAGTGTCATTTTTTGAAAAGACGAATCCAATTCTTAGGACATATTATTGAAAATCAGATGTTGTATCCGACAACCGAAAAGATTGAAGCCGTTTCTAAATTCAAAATTCCTCAGACACCTAAGCAATTGCAAAGTTTTTTGGGTTTAAGTGGGTATTTCAGAAAATTTATACCCAACTACGCAATCATTGCAAAACCATTAACAGACTTGTTGAAATCCAATAATAAATTCTATCTAGGTGCAGCAGAAGAGTATGCTATCAATTTATTAAAGAAGAAGTTGACCGAAAATCCAGTATTAAAGATATATAACCAGAAGTACGAAACCGAAGTTCATACAGATGCTTCAATAGATGGATTTGGTGCAGTCCTATTGCAAAAATCAGATGAAGACAACGAATTACACCCTGTTTATTTTATGAGTAAGAAGACTACAGATGCACAGCGCAAGTACTCGAGTTATGAGCTGGAAGTTCTAGCAGTCATTGAGGCCTTGAACAAGTTTAGAGTTTACCTTTTAGGAATCAATTTTCGTTTGATAACTGACTGCAATGCTTTTACGAAGACACTTGATAAGCAAAGTTTGTGCACAAGAGTTGCACGTTGGGTCTTATTTCTACAAGAGTATAATTTCAAAGTTGAACATCGTCCTGGAACACGTATGAAGCATGTAGACGCCCTGAGTAGATATCCAATATTAACAATAACTGAAGATAGTATAAGTATCGGACTGAAGCAAGCTCAAATGCAAGACGAACAACTTAAAGCTATTAAGCAAGTACTTACCGATAAAAAGCAGTCCTATGACAACTATTTTTTAAAGTCAGATATTTTGTACAAGCTTGTAAATGATGTCGAATTGATTGTAGTACCAAACAGTATGCAGAAACAAATAATTAGCCGAGCACATGACAGAGGTCACTTCGCAATCAGAAAAACTAAGGAGTTGATTTGCAAGGATTATTATATACCAAACATCGAGGATAAAATCGAAAAATACATAAGCTGCTGTATACCTTGTATCATGAGTAATCGGAAAAGAGGTAAGCAGGAAGGTCTGCTACATCCACTGCAAAAAGAAGACACCCCGTTGCACACATATCATGTAGATTTTTTGGGTCCCCTTGATTCGACGCATAAGAATTATAAGCATATCTTAGCCGTAATTGACTCATTCACTAAATTCTGTTGGCTTTATCCGACGAAGTCAACCACTGCAAACGAAGTTATAGCAAAGCTGTCTGCACAGAGTTCAATTTTCGGTAATCCTTCAACAATTATTTCGGATAGAGGTGCTGCTTTCACCGCAGATATCTTTATTCAGTATGGCCGAGATGAAAACATTAAATTGGTGAAGACGACAACTGGTCTACCCCGAGTAAACGGACAAGTCGAGAGGTTGAATGCAATTATAATTTCAGTACTTTCTAAGCTCAGCATCGACGATCCAACAAAATGGTACAAACACGTATCCAGAGTCCAACAAGCAATTAATTCCACATATGCTAGAAGTATTAATTCCACACCTTTCGAGCTGCTAATAGGAGTGAAGATGCGAACCAAAGACGATGATCAGCTGATAAAACTAATTAATGATGAAACCATAGCTACATTTAAAGACGACCGCAACGAACTACGATGTAAAGCCAAGACGCAGATCCTGAAAATGCAAAACGAGAATAAGAAGTCATACAATTTGAGACGTAAACCAGCCAAACATTACGACGTTGGTGATCTAGTCGCCATAAAGCGAACACAATTTGGCGCCGGCCTAAAATTGAAGCCAAAGTATTTGGGCCCATACCAAGTTGTTAAAGTAAAGCAAAACAATGCATATGATGTACTAAAGATGGGAAATTCAGATGGTCCAAAGAATACGTCAACGTGTGCTGAATATATGAAGCCATGGTCAACAGACTATGATGATGATGACGACGGCGCATTCGGGCCGAATGCTTAGTCAGGACGGCCGGATGTGGGGTTGGGTTGGTAACGCCGAATGGCCAGACCACCTCAGAACAGCTGTTTAACGACGGTGTGGCAAGCGATCCATGTAAGACGAGGTGGCAAGCGACCCACAAAACGACGATGTGGCAAGGCTGCTACGAGACGACGAGGAAGAAGAACTTTTTAAGACGAGCCAACGACGAGAAGACGTGTATTAAAGAAGTAAAGACGTATTAAAGACGAAAAGACGCGTATAAAAGAAGTAAAGACGTATTAAAGACGAAAGACGTGTAAAGACGAATGAGAAACGACGCTCTCATTAAAAACCTAAAGACGAAACAATTAACACACAATTCAACCATTTTTATAGTTACTAAAACCTAATTATAATCTAAAATAAAACCTATTACCATATAACTAAATATAAATCTAAGTGGGACTACTTATTTCTACGGAATCGGAACCCATCTTTTTTGAATTCTATATTTTTTAATTTCCCCATTTGGTCATTATGAAGTATTTTCATTTCTATTTCTTGATTTTGATTGTCCATGCTTGTAAGTATGTCCTTGATTATTGTTCTGTCTTGTTTAATTGTTTCTGCTAAGTTGTGTATTGTTTTATTAAAATGTGTATTTATAACAATTTGTTGGTTCATGTCTTGTATAATATTATGGTTGTTTTGGTCAATATTGTTAAGGTGGTCTAAAATATCTGTTCTATCTTCATCGTCCATAATTCCAAAAAGCCATTTGTATGTTGTTCCTACAATATTTAACATTCCTCTTTTTATTCTGTTATTTGGGGTTATGGATTTTATTTTAGCTCTAATTAGATTTATTTCGGCTAATAGCTCCTTTTTTCCTGTGATGTTAATATTTTTAATGTTTGTCTCCATTTGATTTATTATATTATTTAAAGTGTCGATATTAATAATGTGTAGTATAATTACTGTTTCATTAACTATTTCCGTGGAATAAGTTTGTATAGGTGCATATCCTGCATTTGATTGAATTGGTTCAATTTGTAATCTGCCTTGAACACACATTATAACGTAAAAAATTATGAAAATCTGAGGATAAGAGAAAAAAATGTTTGTTTCAAGGATGTCAATCTGTATTTTGTTGGAAATTAATTTTTTCCTGCTTTGACGGTCTTTTTATATTACATGGATGAATATTATTTAATGTTGTAATTCTAAAATAAGGTTCATCCTTATGCCTAACTCGTTTATAGTTTTTAATTGGTCCTTCCTGTCTTTCCTCCTCATAATCTTCTCTTGTATTATTTTGTTTGCTTAAAATTTTTTCTTTGTGCTTGATAATAGTGTTTTTTAGTTTTTCCTCATCTTCTATGTTTTTGCATAATTTGGTGTACATTTTATTGTAGAGTGATAACGGTTATTATAAGCTGTTATTGCTTATTGCATTTTGGATGAAATTGATAAATCATCATCTATTCCTGGTATTATTTCAATGAGAGTAGAATGTAGTCTTTCTATGTCTGCATTTCCTGTATGTGAATTTGGCTTTGTATAATGGATTTCTATTTGTTCTTGGTTTAAGTATTGTTTTATCTGTTCTGATCGAAATTCATTATCCATTATTATTTTATGTGGCTTATTGAATTTGGCAAAGTGTTCAATCATAATTTCCATTTTAGTTTTCCAGTTTCTATCTGTTATATTATAAGCGACTGCGAATTTTGTGAGCTTGTCTATGATTGTAACAAACGATTTGTGTTTTATATGAAATATGTCTAAATGTATAATTTGATTTTTAACATCCGGTGTTTCTGTGAATTGAAACTTAGGTTTGATTGGTTTTCTGTCATATTTAATTTCCTTACATTTTTTACAATTTGAAATTATCAACTGAATATGGTCTCTTAGCTTTGGAAAATATATTTTTTTCTTTAACGAATTAAAAGCTTCATTTATTCCGCTATGTAATGAATCTTTGGTGTGGTAAATAGCTATTTGTTTGTGTAACTCTTCCTCGCTTGAAATTTCCTGAGCTCTCTTAGTACATTTAAAAAATTTTATATTATTACAGTGTGAAAAAATGTTCACTAAGATACATTGTATCTTATAATATTCTGAGTCTGGAACTTCTGAAAAAATTCCTATTGTTCCTTTATTTATATTATTTTGCATTTTGATTTCGATTTCAATTTCTGTTTCTGCTGGGCTTACTTCTATTATTTTTCTACCATGCTGAATATTAATATTGTCCGTTGTTGTATAAGTTACTATTATCTGAGTTTTATATTTGTTTACAATATCGTCTTTTATATAGAAATTTGTAAATCCTCCTTCCTCTGCTGAATGCTGTGTATCTAATAGTTCAAAGTTTGACTCATTTGTTTTATCCTTGTTTATTAGTTCAGCTGTTTCCTGTCTACTTAAAAAATCTGCTACTTTATTGTCTTTTCCTTTCAAATATATTATGTCATAATCGAATTCTTGTAATTTTAAAATCCATCTTTGGTGTCTTGCTGTCATTTCTTTCCCTTTGTATTTTGAGTTTAGATATTTTATCGGAGCATGATCTGTTATAATTTGGAATTTATTACCTATCAAATAGTGTTTAAAATGGTTTACTGCATGTATAATGGATAAAAATTCTTTATCAATTGTACTGTAGTTTTTTCGTGTTTATTTAGAGTTCTTGAAACGAATGCAACTGGTTGCCCTTGTTGAGACAATACTGCACCTATTGCGAAGTCACTGGCATCTGTTGTAATGGTAAATGGTTTATCAAACTCTGGATATTTTAAGATTGGATTTGAGCTTATAAGTGTTTTAAGGTTTTCAAAGGCATCTATAAACTGTGGGTCATTTGTATTAATTTGTGTGCCTTTTTGTAAATATCTGATCATTGGGTAAGCTATTTTGGAATAGTCCTTAATAAATCTTCTGTAAAATCCTGTCATACCGAGAAATCCTTTCAATTGCTTTTCTGTTTTAGGTAGCTGCATTGCTTTTATTGCTTCTATTTTATGTGGATTGGGTTTAATCCCTTGCTTTGTGAGAATGTGTCCTAAATATTCAGTATATTGTTTCATGAAGGAACATTTGTCTGGTTGAATTTTTTAAGTTATGATTTCTAAGTATTTTGAAAATGTTTTCTAGAGCAATCTTATGTTCCTCAAGTGTTGTTGAAAATATCAAAATATCGTCCGTGTATACAACACCACTTTTGTTTATATAATCCCTCAGTATTTCATTCATTAAACGTTGAAATGTGGGTGGGGCATTTTTTAACCCAAAAGGCATTCTAACATATTCATATAAACCCATTGGTGAAATGAATGCTGTTTTCTCTATATCTTCCTCTGCCATTAAAATTTGGTGATAGCCTTTTCTAAATCTAATGTAGTAAAATATTGGGCTTTACCGAGTTTGTCTAATACAGCGTCCATGATAGGTATTGGGTACTTATCTGGAACGGTTACTTGGTTTAAACGCCTATAGTCTACACAAATACGACACTTTTGAATTCCAGAGCTATCTCTTTTTTTAGGTATGACACATATTGGAGAACTATATTTGCTTTTGCTTTTTCTTATAATTCCATTGTTTTCCATATAAATTATTTGTTTCTTTATTTCTTCTTCATATTTTGGGGAGACCCGATAGAGTTTTGAATTAATAGGTTGGTCTGTAGTAGTTTTTATGCTATGAACTATAGCGTTAGTATTGGTTAAGTGATCCCCTTCTTTGAAACATAACTTTTCGTACTTTTTTTAAAGATTTCTTATTATTTGTTCTTCCTCAGTATTGAGTTCTTTTAACTTAAGATCATCAATTTCACTTACTTCCATTACGCAAACATCTTCTGATTGTTGGGAAAGGAATGGAATTTCGACCCCATTGTTAAGTTTAATAATTTTGTTTTGAAAATCAATATTTGCAAAATTCCTTTGAATGAAGTCCATGCCCAATAGAAAATCATATGATTTTTCCAGGGGCATAGCCATCCATTTTGTTCTTGCATAATTTATATATTTAAACTCCCTTGGCACTTTTGTTTTCACTAAGTAACTGTCACTTTCTATTTTTCCCTTTATTGTATGTATGGTTTTTGAATATTTTTCAATTATTTTGTATTTGGAATTATGTACATTAGTTGTGTTTAAAATGCTTATGGTTGATCCTGTATCTACTAAAATAATATAAGTATCTTCCTCTATTGTTCCTTTTATAAAAATTTTTTTTTCATCCAAGGCTAGTTGGTAAAAAACTCTTGATTATCTGTGCTGTTTACTACTTCCTCATTTATATTATCTACACTCATTGCTTCTGCTGGTGGTTGCTGATAATTTTGTGGTTGCTGATAATTTTGATTTTGTCTTACGTTCTGACTCTGTTGTCTATTCGGATTTTGATACTGTCTCGTATTTTGACTCTGTTGTCTATTGGGATTTTGAGACTGTTTTACATTTTGACTCTGTTCAGTATTTTGGTTTGTATTTTTATTAGTTGTCTGTTTGTTATATGTACTATGGTCATTGTCATTTTTGGTTAATAATAGTTTTTTATTTAAATGTCCATAATTCAGACCAATATAATTTGCAAGTTCAATTCTTATATCTGTTAATGTTGTTTTATTCATTAAGGCAATGGCCATTGGACCACAAGATAATTCTCTTACTCTTTGAAAAATCAGTAATTTCCTCAACAATTGCTCTTACTTTAAAATCAAGATCTCGAACAGTAGTTACCCTTAAGTTATTAATTTTTTTGCTTAGACCCATTTGGTCCGTTCTTGGGCGATAATGATGTCGAAGACGAGTTTTGCAATCAGCCCAAGATGTAGGGGGTTAATATTAAGCATAGTTCTAGCCTGACCTTGAATTTTGGTGTTGAATATAACAGTGAAGACCTGGTCGTTATCATCATACTCCTCCATGATTTGGTTGACTGCCGAAATGAAACCATGTAACGTTCCCTCCTGTCCAGTGAACACCGGCAAGTACCTTGTTTCCTTCTCGATGCTGTTTCTCTCCCTTGTTGTTGGATTAGAATGCATCTCTTGATTGGATATTATTATTGATGTTAGCATTTGAATGCATTGTTGTATTTCGTTAATTTGTGCCATTTTAATGGTGTATGTTTTATCGTTTCGTTAACTTTTTTTTTTTATACCCTTGCAGAGGGTATTATAAAATTGGTCAGATGTTTGTAACGCACAGAAGGAGACGTTTCCGACCCCATAAAGTATATATATTCTTGATCAGCATGAGAAGCTGAGTCGATATAGCCATGTCCGTCTGTCCGTCTGACCGTCTGTCCGTCTGTCTGTGCGTACGCGTTTTACTCAGCCATCTTAAGAGCTATTGGGATGAAATTTTTTTGTGGGCTTTTTTATTACCCGGGCTAGAAAGTATGAAATTTGTCAGGATCGGGCCACTATATCATATAGTTCTAGAACAAACATTTTTGCAAAAATTGGAGTATCCCCATGAAATTTACCAATATGATAGTATTTGACATAAATTGACAGATCCCAAAATTTGAATCTGATCGGATAAATAGAACACAAGTTACAGTCAACACAAATCGGTTCAAATGATGACCTAGTAGACAGCAAGCAGCGCTGCCGGCAGCAAACAGCGCTGCTTGCTGCTCAAACGGACCACATGCATACACACACACAGACGCTGCGCTACAAGAACTGTATGTGTATGCGTGTTGTGCTTTGCTTAGGAAATGATGCAAGAAGAAAGATAATTTATTATAAAAAGAGAAATAATTTGAATGTTTTGTTTGTGAATGGATGAATTCAATTGCAGGGAAAGAAATTTCAAAATGTAAAAAAATTATTGCCAAGGACTGCAAGGGTATATAAACTTTGGCATAGCCGAAGTTAGCTTCTTTGATATTTTTTTTTTAAGTTTCCACAATAATTCTGTTTTTTTGCACAAAGTGTTTTTACAATATTATATTGTTTCGTTATTTGTCACAATATGTATATTTTATTATTTGTCACAAAATGTTTTTATAATATTATATTGTTTCGTTGACTTAGATTTTCTCCAAAGTTTCCACAATATATATATTTTATTTTGTCACTAAATGTTTTGTTTTCCACAGTATTATATTGTTTCGTTATCTTTGATTGCGTTCAAAGTTTCCACAATATTTTAGCTGTGAACTCGAGTACCGACTGCGCCAATTAAGATTGAGTCTGTTCTGGTTGAGTGTTAAATCAAGACTGCTTTATTGAATAAAATCATATTCTGTTTTGGCTTACATCTAAGTGTTTATAATGTTTTCTTCTGGTCACTTTTCTTGTGACACTCTATGTTTAGGGAAACTGTCACTTATCTTGTGACACTCTATGTTTAGGGAAACTGTCACTTATCTTGTGACACTCTATGTTTAGGGAAACTGTCACTTATCTTGTGACACTCTATGTTTACTGGAATGGTATTGTTTATGTTTACATTAATGTGGAGTGTAGACCTCTTGGGTCGGCTGTTATGGGAAGTGTTGCTAATGGCATAACTCGCGTTTCAATGATTTAGTAAGATTTTCTATTTCTGACATAAATGAATTTGCGTTCTTGCCATTTTGTTTTAAATTCATTAATCTTGTCTCTGCTACCTGAACTGTTTCACCCTTAATTTCTTTCTTTAATGTTTGGATTATACCATTTATAGTGTTTTCATTAGTAACTAGTAATCTAACGTCCCCTTTTAGTTTTGTTATTATGACTTTAATAGCTGTTTCTTCATGTTCTGCTTTTATTTCGTTGATTAATTCCAGTGAATCTATGAAACTTTGATTTGTTTCTACTCCACCATCATACTCCTGAATCAGCTTAGAAGCTGTATTAAGAAATTCAATCTTTGTTTGCACCATCTTTGGTTTTGTATTATCTTGAATGTTTTCTGGTATATCTTTTACAGCTGGTTTATCTTAAATGTCTCCTGGGTTATCTTTTACAGCTGGTTCTTCTGTGTCTGTTGCTACTAGAGGTTCAAAAGTTGCTTCTAGATTCGATTCTACCGGTATTGTGAATTTTATATTATGTTTTGTTGTTATACTTATTAGTTGTTTATTTAAACTGTATATTAGCTCAGTAAAGCTTTTACTGCTAGATTCATTGCATATGTCTGTACTGCTACTCCTTATTCTATTGTAACTGTCGAAGATAGTTTCAATGTGCTTGTTTATGGTTTGAGGGTGTATATAAATTGTTTTTTTTAGGGACTTGTATGCTTTCTGAAATTTTTCTTTCAATATTTCTATGTTCTGATCCATTGAAATTTTGTTACTTTTGGTTTTATCTTATTTTAATTAAAATAATTTTGTTCTCTTAATTATTTCATTTTCTGATTCTTCTATTTTTTTATACCCTTGCAGAGGGTATTATAAAATTGGTCAGATGTTTGTAACGCACAGAAGGAGACGTTTCCGACCCCATAAAGTATATATATTCTTGATCAGCATGAGAAGCTGAGTCGATATAGCCATGTCCGTCTGTCCGTCTGACCGTCTGTCCGTCTGTCTGTGCGTACGCGTTTTACTCAGCCATCTTAAGAGCTATTGGGATGAAATTTTTTTGTGGGCTTTTTTATTACCCGGGCTAGAAAGTATGAAATTTGTCAGGATCGGGCCACTATATCATATAGTTCTAGAACAAACATTTTTGCAAAAATTGGAGTATCCCCATGAAATTTACCAATATGATAGTATTTGACATAAATTGACAGATCACAAAATTTGAATCTGATCGGATAAATAGAACAGAAGTTACAGTCAACACAAATCGGTTCAAATGATGACCTAGTAGACAGCAAGCAGCGCTGCCGGCAGCAAACAGCGCTGCTTGCTGCTCAAACGGACCACATGCATACACACACACAGACGCAGCGCTACAAGAACTGTATGTGTATGCGTGTTGTGCTTTGCTTAGGGAATGATGCAAGAAGAAAGAAAATTTATTATAAAAAGAGAAATAATTTGAATGTTTTGTTTGTGTATTGATGAATTCAGTTGCAGGGAAAGAAAATTCAAAATGTAAAAAAATTATTGCCAAAGACTGCAAGGGTATATAAACTTTGGCATAGCCGAAGTTAGCTTCTTTGATATTTTTCTTTGTTATTGTTTTTTTCAAATTGTTTAAAATTCTATTTTCTAATATTTAATTATTTCCAAAAAAAAATTTTGTAATTTTTCTTATAGGTTATTTAGACTTCGTTATTGGGCAGTTTTGATCTTGTGGAGCTTGCTGCGATCATGGCTTTGATCGTGGCGAGCTTTACAACTGTGATTATGTTGTTTGTGCAATTTTGAGTGCACATGGTTGACATGTGCTCTTTGTTAGGGTATGTTGGGGTATATGCGGCTGATTGGAATTTAATATTTAATTGTATAAATTGTGAGGAATATTATAAAGGATAATAATATCCCACACAACAAGCAAGCAGCAACACAATCCAACGATGTAAATGAGACATCGGATACAAGATCCAGCCGAGACACAAACCAAATGTACGATATTGCTATTGGTCGATCGAACCGATTCATAGCAAATGGTTTACGATCAAACATGGCTCGATCGAGCCACACGCAACCGCTGGCGATTTCGTACAAGCGGGAAGTTGCGAGGGAGGCAGAATGCACAATATCAACGGTATAAGAGTAAATGAGGGCATAATTGCACACAAAAAGGGGCATTGGCCTTCTTATGCAAGTCAAGAGCACAGAGAGGCAAATATGCATGGAGGCATTAGCATACGCTGAATAAGCATACACGCATGTCACACGTACACTATGCGTGAGGGAGAATACCGATGACCAATAGCATGCTCTGCCTACGTCACGCTCATGAGAACAAAGCCGTTAGATTGCGAGCAGCCAAGAGAATAAGAGTGACGACCAAGCAAGCCCGTGAGACGGGTGCGGGGCGTGCGTGCGTATACAAAA
Source organism: Drosophila equinoxialis (assembly GCA_018150345.1). NCBI lineage: Eukaryota > Metazoa > Arthropoda > Insecta > Diptera > Drosophilidae > Drosophila > Drosophila equinoxialis. Next base: position 139,665 of record JAECWI010000454.1, read on the forward strand.
CGATAATGGTTTGTGGATCGAATAGGCGATTATGCGAGCCGAAGGGGGAGTGAACAATGGGGAAGCCCTCTATCTAATAGATACGATATGCGTATGAAAGAGGATGGCATGTGAAAGTAAACGATATTATATGTTAAATCAAGCAGGCTAATTATTAATAATCAATAAGTTAAGTTAATACAATTAGCATATACGTATGTATGTAAATCTAATATGGAGCGAATATGGGCGAAAGTGGATATGACGTGTGGATCAAAGGGGAGCGACGGGCGACGGCAGCGCTGACAGAAGCTGAGAAAGTCAACGGGATACGATGGGCGGCCAATAGAAAGGCGACGCCAATGGGTGAAAGTGATGGAAGCACATAGATGCAAGGGAGCTAGACAAGGACAAGGAAATAGATGGGCGCGCAGCCACAAAGAAAGTGGACACATATGCGTCAAGAATACGGGACTTTCACCACGCATGGCAAGAAGTAGATGCGTGGGTGAAAGTGGACGGCGGATGGAAAATTACCAGCTGTATAGCGGTAGTACACCAGCCAGTGCCTGAGACCGGAGGAGCTGCCTATATAAAGGCGGCACAAATCAGATCAAGGCATCAAGTCATCGAGGCATGATCAACAAGCAAGTAATTAAGGCCTTACGAGTAACCTTAAGAACTCACCAGGGAAATACAAGGAACAAGCAAGTAATTAAGGCCTTACGAGTAACCTTAAGAACTTACCAGGGAAACACAAGGAGCAGCAAAGAAACTAGGAACTATACAGGCCTTACGAGTAACCTGTACAGTTCATCCGAAAGCAATAAGTCCTTAAATAAGGATATCAAGCACCATACGCAGCAAGGGGAAGGCAAGAAAGGACGACGAGGGATTCGAAGCAACTCACCAACGCTACCCAAGTCCAGAACTACCATAGAGAAACCGTCATACAACCGAGCCCACTAATAATTTTGAATAAACATACGTATCAGCTCTAGCAATTAAAATCAAACGTGTTTTTTAATTTCACCGGGGCACAAAATAAATTTGTTGTGCCGAACCTAGCCCTAGAGATATTGCAAATATCCCGAAGGACGAAAAAGGATCGTTACAAAATATATGTTTTTTTTTTTTTTTGTGTATTTTTTAATTATGCATATGTATATGTACCTATATATGTGTATATATGTATTTTTTCTTTTTCTCTTCTTTTTTTTTCTAGGGTATTTTTGGCAATGATAGACTTATTCAAAAAAATTTTTTCGGACAATATATTATTATTTTTTTTTATTTTATTTTTTCTCTATTTTGTTAGTAATTATTTAATTAATTAATTATTTATAGTGGCAGCGCAAAAATCGCCTCTTGCCACAAAGGTGCCTTCATATAGCACACTTTTTGTTTTTTGTTAAATTTTTTATGTTGTTTCTGCATCTGCTGCTGTTGCTGGTGGCTGCATCTGGCTCTGTTGCTGTTGTTGTCTCGCCTGTTTGGTCCTCTGGTGCACCTTTTCCAGCTCGTCTACTTTATTCCACAGCTTGCATGCTTCCGCCCAGGGTGGTGGCGGATCGTTGTTGATTTGGGCCAGTAGGGCCGCCCGCTGTTTCCTGAACTGGACCTGGTGGCCGCCTCGACGCTTCGGCCTTAACACCAGGGGGATGGCCGTTAGTGCGTCCTCTTCTCTCCTCCTTCTAGCAAGCTCTGCTCTTGCTGCTGGTTGCCTGGCACGGTACTCTTCTATGCTTAGCGGCCGTGGGCCGTCCAGTGGGCACTCCTCCAATGCCTTCCTTTGTATCCTTTGGCATTTGTTAATGTGGTCTGTCCTAATTTTTTTTTTTTTCACTTTGCCCTTTTTTTTCTTATGGCAAGGATTTTTTGTATTATTATTATTGCCTTTTTATTTATTGCCAATGTTAGGCAGGATCGCCATGAAATAGGCGAAGGCAAGGTTTGATTTGAAGTGATTTATTGGGGCCGCAAGCCCGGTATTTATAGGAGAACGTTTACATTGGTCTTATGGCTAGTGTCCTTAACGGTACTTAAAGCTAGACATTATGCTTAAGTTCTAATTACTTATAATCTATCCCTAAAAGTATGTGGCCTAATCTTATCCCTAAAAGTATACTACAATGGCTTCTTCTTTGCGACGTCGGATGAGTATTTGTGGCACTTGAGTACTCTCCTCACAGTCTCAGGGCACATGGTCTTGTTCAGGCCTGTTTTCGCTTATTCCACTAACTCCCTGAGGCTTGTTTGGGGTTGGTTTTTCACTGTTTTGAGGATTTTGGAACAATCCCGCCTAGAGAGCTTTCGGGGTCGGCCTTCAGAGGTGTGCAATTCCAGCCTATTTTCTTTTTCAGCTCGATTTATATTATTGTAAACTGTTCTTAGTTTAACATTGAGCATCTCGGCTAACTCTTTTGCAGTTTTTACTTTACTGTGGTTAAAGAAAACCAACTGAATCAAATTGTCACCATCAGTACGTTTGCCAGGCATTGCGAAAATTTCAAATTGAACAAAACGTGTAGTGAACCTAATATGATTTTTAAAGCGAATGAGTTCTACGAATTCTTACAAAAAACTTCAGATTTGTCGTTTCTGACTTTCATGTCCCGTTAACTTTTCTTTCGTCTTCTTTCAACCAGTGTTTGCATTTTGCAAAGAATTAATAGACAGCAATGGCTATGTTCGGTTTACTTCATTTCTTTGACTTGGAATTTCGTTTTTTTACCCTTGCAGAGGGTATTATAAAATTGTTCAGATGTTTGTAACGCACAGAAGGAGACGTTTCTGACCCCATAAAGTACATATATTCTTGATCAGCATGAGAAGCTGAGTCGATATTGCTATGTCCGTCGGTGCGTATGTGTTTTACTTAGCCATCTTAAGCTATCGGGATGAAATTTTTTTGGGTGCTTTTTATTACCAGGGGAAGATAATGTATGAAAATCTTTGGGTCGGGCTACTATATCATATAGCTCTAGAACAAACATTTTTGCAAAACTAGCAAGGCACAAAAATATTAACTTCACTGCATACGCAGACGACTACAATATATTAGTTGATCTCTATAAAGAAAAACAAAGCACAATAAAACTAGACAATATATTTGAAAACATTGACAATTGGTGCAAAACTTCGGGCGCATCGCTGTCTCTCAAAAAGTGTAAACACCTACATATTTGTAGAAAACAAAATTGCCACCCTCAAGTGTCGTCCCTATCAGCCCCCATAGAAAACGTCAAGGAACTAAAATTGCCAGGACTCTCCTTTAGCGCCAAGTACAAATGGCACTCCCACATAAAAAATTTGCAAAATTCGTTAAAAAAACCCTTAATATTCTAAAATGTCTCTCGAGCCCAAAATTTAACTGCCACATACACATTAGTACAAATAGCTCACGTCACAGTGTGCGCACGTGTAAAAACTAATTGCTTGAAGACGACCACCGATGAGTGGTCGAAATATATCGGAACGAAAATAAGAACAAACTGTGTTTTTAATTTTTTTATAACATTTGACCTTGAGCCGGCAAAACCATTCAACTCTAAACAACAAAACGGTCGCAAAAATCAACATATTAGTACAAATAGTTAAAACCATATGCCTCTCAAAAATAGATTATGGCCTACCGATCTATGGTAGGGCCCCCAAGACAACAATCAAGCCAATAAAGACCGCACTAAACACAGCATTGCGAGTCGCTCTGGCCGCTTTCCGCTCGACGCCAATCTATATTTTGAAGCAAACATCCTAACCATTGAAAACAGAACCCAACAGCTATTGACCAAAGTGATTAACCCAATCCTTAATTCGTACGACACTCCACTTAAAGAGATAATAAATAAAATAAATAAAAACCAGAGGGCCGTGGCTAACTTTGACCGCGCCAAAGTTTGTATACCCTTGCAACTTTTTTGGTAACTCTTTCCTTGCATATAGCCATCAAAGTGGAACAACGTTTTATCTAAAAAAGGCTAATGTTTGCAAAAGAACGGCCCACAATCTTAACAAAGGAAAAAACGAAGTTATTGACAAAAGTCACTGTTTTCCTCCGAACGTTCCTATGGGAGCTATCTGATATAGTCACCCGATCTTGACCAAATTTAACACAGTCGTTTATAGCTATAAGGAATTCACTAATATTAAATTTCAAGACAATAACTGAGAAAATAACGAAGTTATTGAGAAAAGTCACTGTTCGTGACTTTGCCGCTTGTATGGGAGCTATATGATATAGTGGTCCGATACGGCTGAATCCGAGATATACAACCCCTGCAGTATATATAAGCCTACATGCAAAATTTCAACTCTGTGGCTCTTACGATCTAGGAGGAGTTTGCGTTGATCCAGACGGACGGACAGACGGACGGCCGTACGGACGGACGGACATGGCTATTTGAACTCGTCTTGTCGTGCTGATCAAAAATATATATACTTTATGTGGTCAGAGATGCTTCCTTCTATGCGTTGCACACTTCTGACCAAAATTAATATACCCATTTTGCATTAATATACCCATTTTGTATAAAAAACAGCCTAAAATCATGCTCCTGTGGGTCCCTAGCCATGTTGGTTTGAAGGGCAACGAATTTGCTGACGAAGCAGCAAAAACGGCGACTATATCACCCCTCTTTACGCATCCCAATTATAAAAAAACAGACATAAACAGATACATTAAAAACCACTTTTCCAACCTAAATACACTACTAATTCAACAGACATCATGCTGGTATCAACAGATAAACAGACATAACAAATACAATGTTGATGACTATCTTAAAAAACTAGAAACTTGCCAAATACCTAGAAAATCCCAAATAAAACTTATAAGGCTACGGCTGGGACATACGAGACTAACACACGAACACCAATTCCTTCAAAATAATCCCAACCACTGTAAATTCTGCAACACAAACTCTATTATGAATATAGAACTTATCATGACCACATGCACGGTGTTTCAAAGCTTTTGAAAGCATATCCTGAACCAAAACCTTATCCCACTCCTATCCAACCCAACTCCTGAAAATCTTAGAGAAATTATAAAATATCTCAATCTAACCAATATTATGAACCTCTTATAAAATAAGCTAACATACAATCTAATATAATATAGACTAAGCAAAAACTTTATGAATTATATTAAAGAATGAATATCTAAACATGAACCAGTCCAACGCCATAGCAGCTATGGCTGTCCCGCCTGTAGCTATACATTTATCTATAAGCTAACACTGTACTAAATAAATAAATAAATAAATTAAATGAAACGTTATTTATATTCAAATCATACAAATTTGAAAAATTTATTTTTCATTTTACAAATAAATATAAAATGTATTCAAATCATCAACCAATCCCTTGTTTCTTGACAAAAAAAAGCTCCAACTCTTGTCCGCACCACCTTGAGGTAGAGTGGTGTCCCCAGTAGGCCTAATCCACATAATATTTAGCAACAAATTCTGACAAAAAGGTTATGATATATGGAAGTAGAGACAGAAGTCGACACAAGTGCACTATTTGATAGGGGTCAATTACGGTCAGTTTTCTTCCTGCAACCATTTATAGCTTAAAAATTAAATCTGTTTTGGCTATTGTATACAAATTTTTATAAGTAGCAATTAATGCAAATGTGCCTGTTGCATCTAATGCAGTGGGCGTCAGATGTAGTGCGTGCGCAATGCATGTTTCATCACTACAGCCAATCAATTTTCTAAAAGTGTCTTCTCTAAACAAAGAGGAGGTAACAAATTCTTCAAAGCTTTTTTTTGGATGTAGCACTCTGCATATTGCAGTATGAAAATACCACAATTATAAGATTTATCGTGATTAATTTCAAGAGATCTATAGTTCTTAAGCAACCCTTGGTAATATTTTATAAACTTTGAAGTTATAAAATCCTTTCCAAAAGGATTTAAGAAAGCGAACTCCAAATTTTCTTTATTCAAGATCAAAACATAGAAATTGTTCTCATAACAATGAGGTATAACTACATATTAATGTTTGAAGAGCTTTTCAATGCATTTTCGATTATTTTATTGTTAAATGCAGCTTGCTCGACTTGGCATGGAACATTGACGATACTACTATCGTTCTGATAGATAATAAAGATAATTGCAGTCAAAGCTGCATCAATAATAAAGTTTGATAGCCAAGACTTACCCAACAAGGTAACAATATCGTCTAGTTCGATATTGTACAAGAAACCTTGGGCATTGGTACCATGTACATATTCAAAAGGGTTTTGCATTGCAAAATGTAAAACTTTACATTATTTGCAGTGCAACTAATAAGTTTGAAATGGTTTATAAGCTTTTGCTTATAGGCTTCTTCTATTCCAAAAGGTTCAGTCTTGCGAGCATACGAATGATCAAATTGAATTGATAAGTCAAAGGAATCATTTATATTTTCATTTCCTTCTCGGATTTGCAATTCTTCATTTTTTTGCATGTGTGAATCCCGAATTCTCTTTGGTCCGGTAAAATCACCTTTGAATAAACCCGATTTCAATTTTTTAGGTCTTTTCTTATTCCAACTTTCTCTATAATTGCAAAGTTTCTTATTAGACATTTTTAGTAAATCTGGCGTAGGTATTGCTGCACGTCAAAATCGCAAAAATATCTCACTTAAGTATCCATGGCAAATAAGCAAAATATAACTTGAGAAGGATTATCAAAATTTGTCAGGGCCTCTCCAATAGCAATAAAAATAAACAAACAAGTTTTGAATACTAAATAATTTGTATTTGGTTTATTTTTTATAATTTTTTTTCATAGTTTAAGAACTTTTAGTTGATCCAAAATTGTGTCTACTTGCGCCTTGTCATCTTTTGCCGGAGTCTTTGCTTCAGTTTCCTCCTGATGTTTCTCGGTGGTCACATCGGCTTGCGCCTTTAGGGCTGCAGCACGCAATTTCGGCCTCATTGATTTTTTTTTTTTTTTTTTATTATGGCGTTCGCTTTCGGCTTGGGCTTGGGTTTTGGTGTTCCATGCGGTGGTTGCCCAAAATAACAGGTCAAATGAAAGGTCTGAAAAATGTTATGAAATCGGTTCAATATTATTTTTATACTATTACAAAAAAAAAAGAATTTTTAATTTTAAAAAAAAAAGCAAAAATAAAAACGAACCATCTCAGACTATATAAAGTATATATATTCTTGATCAGCACGACGAGACGAGTTCAAATAGCCATGTCCGTCCGTCCGTCTGGATCAACGCGAACTCCTCCGAGACCGTAAGAGCTACAGAGCTGAAATTTTGCACGTAGGCTTGTATATACTGCAGGCGTTGTATATCTCGGATACTCTCCGATCAGCCGGATCGGACCACTATATCATATAGCTCCCATACAAACGTCAAAGTCACGAAACAGTGACTTTCTCAATAACTTCATTAATTTTATAGCTATTGTCATGAAAGTTGGTATTTGTCAGTTTTGTTCTTATTAATAATTGTGCCAAATTTGATCAAGATCGGGTGACTATATCATATAGCTCCCATACAAACGTCAAAGTCACGAACAGTGACTTTCTCAATAACTTCATCAATTTTATAGCTATTGTCATAAAAGTTGGTATTTGTCAGTTTTGTGTTCTTATTAATGATTGTGCCAAATTTGATCAAGATCGGGTGACTATATCATAGACCTCCCATAGGAACGATCGGTCGAAAACAGTGATTTTTGTCAAAAAGTTCGTTATATCCTATGCTAAGATTGAAGGCCGTTCTTTTGGGATAAAACGTTTTTTACACTTTGATATCTATGGGTAAGGAAAGAATTACTAAAACAGTTGCAAGGGTATACAAACTTCGACGCGGTCGAAGTTAACCCCGGCCCTCTGGTTTTTACATGATTTCAAATTTATTTTTAAATAATTTTTACTCACCGACTTCGTGATGTTGATATTAGCCATTTTGCGAAATTATAAAATGCATACAAAGTTGCCACGTAAATAATTATATATTTTTTTATAATAATAATTTTATCAAATTTTGTAAAATATATGTATGTAAGGATGTACATATGTATAAACTTATGTACATTATATATACATATGTATGTATGTATGTTACCACGCCCATTACCTTTGACAATATTAGCTTATTGTCCATTTAGGATAGATCGCAAAAAACAACTGTAATAGCGTATTTATTTTATGAAAATATATGTACAATTAGTGATGGCAATAGATTTATTTTTTGCTGTGCAGCTAGTGCGTCTGTTCAGTTGTCTTGTTGCCGGAAGAAGAAAGAGGCCAACTCCAGTGTGGCCTTAAGCCGCATATCGATATTTTCCTGGGGAACTTAATACTAACTGTTCACGCCACCGGGTGAACAGCAGTGAGCGGCGAAGAGCAGTGAGGAGTGAGGAGGGTTTTTTGATCCTCGGCGTCTACGGTCACACCAGGAGGAGTGACTATCTTTTCTGATGGGTGCCGCCATTTGCACTTACGTACGAAATTTCAACCCGAACACCCGTTCTATTTTCCATTTGAATTTTTTGCTTCTTTTTCGAATTGTACATAGTATATTTTAACCCGAAACATATATCGTGTGTGTCGGGCAACCTGTCAATAATAATTAATAAAGTATAAGTTGTTTTAACCGAAGTTATCGCGCGTTATTAATTCACCACTCACTCACCATCCGAAGAAATTGGCACCCGCCAACCACTTGCACTATATCTAGGATCCTTCCGCCCCTCCACGAACATTGGTCCTTCGAGCCGGATATCCTTCCGCTTCTCCAGCTTGCATCGGCGGAATTCCCGATAAGTACAAAATTTCATTATTCATTTCATTTGCCCCTACATACTAATAAAAGTGTGAGGTTTCCCGCTCTTCCATAGCGACCTGCACACTTTTATATATATTGTATGTACATACCTGACCTATTCCAAGGGTACATGGTAGTTCCCCATCCATAACGTGTGTGTCCAACGTTCGGTTTCCATTCCACCACAGGGGTTTCTTTATGTTTTTCTTCTCAGCCGCACTTGTCCAATTTTTTTCATACGTACATACATATGTAAAACTCGCGGCATCACATGTACATGTATTTTCCACAGCTGTTCGTCAAGTCCGCGTAAAAGAAAAGCAAAGAAATTATTAAAGTGTTATAAAAAAAAAAAAAAGGAAATAGTAATCCAAGTGTTCACCGCGATTTCTTATGTGTTCGGATTATTTCCAGTGCCCAATTAATTTTCTCACGCGCGTATTCGCCCATCGGCATATCCACTTACATACATACATACATCGTCATCTGTTGATGTACGCGCATATGTACATATATATCCACGTACATATAATTCATTCGCACTTTACCACAAAACGAAACAAATTTGAAATAGCAATTAACGTACGCACCGCGATTTCAAGTGGGTTTGAATCGGTTTAACTGCAAATTAATTTTCTCACGCGCGTCTCCGCAAGCCGGTGCACTTGCTTACATACATACATCGTCATATATTGATGCCGCACATATGTATGTATGTACATATCCACAACACATAATCCATTTCGGTGACGCACATTGATTTAACAAATCGAAATCACAAATTACTTACGCTTTTTTGTGAACGACGCGTACATCCATACATACCTACCTGTGTATTTATGCATGTACGTACATACATACATCAAAGAATCCGTCCATACGCACTGATCGTTTACTTTGTTTTTTTTTTTCCTTTCGCGCACAACACTCGCGGTGTGTAAAAGCGTTCGTTTGTTCTTTTTTATATTTCTTTACTTTTCGCACAACCACAAAGGAAAAAAAAATATATAATTAAAAACAATTAATACGAGAAAAACAAAAACCAAATTTATAAACAGCGACCGACAGCTGTTTTCGAAGTAGTGGTGGCACGTGAGTCGAGTCGTGATATCGATAGGCGGCTCAAGCGCGCCAAATTCAAACCACATTATTTCCGACTCCCGGTTTTTTTTTTCGCCCATATATAGCTATATATATATATATAAATAAATTCATATATGTTTTTTCCAGCACTATCGTGCCCATATTTATATATCCACTCCTATTTATAAATCATATATGACTTTTCCGGACAGTATTTTGCGCCCATATATAACCGCCCACATTTATAAATAAATCCATATATATATTTTCTCCAGCACTATCGTGCCCATATTTATATATCCATCCACATTTATAAATTATACATATAATTTTTTTCGGCCAGTATTTTGCGCGCATATATATATCCGTCCATATTTATAAATACATATATATTTTTCCAGCACTATCGGGCCCATATTTATAGATCCGTCCATATTTATAAATTATATATATAATTTTTTTTCGGCCAGTATTTTGCGCGCATATATATATCCGTCCATATTTATAAATACATATATATTTTTCCAGCACTATCGGGCCCATATTTATAGATCCGTCCATATTTATAAATTTTATATATACTTTTTTTGGCCAGCAATCTGCGCGCATATATATATCCGTCCATATTTATAAATAAATACATATATATATTTTTTCCAGCACTATCGGGCCCATATTTATAGATCCGTCCATATTTATAAATTTTATATATAATATTTCCGGCCGGCAATTTGCGCACATATATATATCCGCTCATATTTATAATTTTTTTTTTCTTCGGCCTGCGCATATATATATACCCCGACCCAGATTTATATAAAACCACATATTTTTTCCTTGGCCTATACATCGTTTGCGTGTTTTGTCTTATACGTACTCCCATCATTTTTCCGCATATATCCCCATTAAAAGGGCTCCGTTTCCAAGCCACGCGTAAGAGAATCCTCCCGCAATCCTGCGGGCACAGTGAGAAAATTCTTGCGCCCTCATACAGTCCACTTCTCTTGTTTTTTCTTTTTTTCGTTGTCTTTCCGAAATCAAAAAGCGCACCAGCGCGGTCTTCGTCGGTAAGGACGTCCCCTGAGTATGTCCACGGAGCCGTCCAAGACTACGCCGAAGTCTAACAGTCTTCGTCCAGCCTACCTAAAGGGCGCATAGTCTCGGCTAAAGACGCCAGCGAACTCAAAGGGCGTTCCAAGCTTTCAGTAGAGGCTAAGATTCCGCACGTTATTGTGACGCACTGTTCTGACGTTCCCGTCACCCGATCCGTATCCCAACAGCGTAGAGAACGATCAAGAATGTCCCTCTCCGATTTCGTTCGGGCATGCGACGCTTTGACTGTGTTCGAAGCTCGTGAGAGTGAAGCCCTAACTTCTGAAGTGCCCTTATTTTCCATTAAAATGCACTTAGAGCAGCTCAAATCCCTTTGGGCAACTGTCGAGATGGAATACTCCGGGTGTCACAAGGCCCTGTCGACCCAACCAGTCGAGGACAGCCTAGCCAACATAAGCCACATCAAAGCAAAGCACGAATCCGCTTACGCGGCGCATGGGAGAACCTCACAGCACGGTACGAAAACAGCCGTCTGCTTGTCATGACTCAAGCCAGACAACTCCTTCAGATTCCCGCGGTGGCGCTAGAATCGGGCAAGGCATTGCGAGAACTGCAGACTGCGTTCCAGGGGGTCTTACCGCTCTTGAGCGTTCGGGTGTTAGCACTGAGAATTGGGATGTCTTGCTTATCGCCATATGCACTAGCAAATTGCCGAAGTCCACAATCCTCCTGTGGGAACAATCAGTGCCAAACAAGACTGTCGTCTCCACTTGGTACGATTTGAACCAATTTCTCACCGATCGGTATCGGATGCCACCGAAGAACATAAGTCGGTTCCGAGTGTTCAAGCCATCCCCAGTGGCCCCTGCAAATCCTCTGCGACGATGAAGGTTCAAGCGTTTCCCGCGAAAGCTCAGCTTAAACCAGCGTCTTGCAAGCTTTGCTATCGAGAGAATCACCCAATACGACTCTGCCCTTGTTTCCTTGACATGCCTGTTCAGAGGCGTGTGGAAACCATCAGACAGCAGGGACTCTGTTTAAATTGTTTTGCCCGCGGTCATCAAGTGAAGGGATGCTCCAGTGCGCATAATTGCCATACCTGCATCTACTCCAGGCAGAGGGCTTTTAGGCACGGCGATTGTCACTCTACACCATCGCGGGGTGGAACACCATATTCGGGCGTTGATCGACTCGGGAGCCGATTCAACCTTCCTATCCGAACGTGTCTTCAACATGGTTCAGCCCCCCTTTTATCCAGTAGACGCCGCATGGGCCAGAGTGATGGAGGATGCGCCGACAAGGTGTGTCTGCTGATGCTGTCTCCTCCGTGTGACAGGCTGAACAAGATTGAGGTCTCCGCCCTGGTCGTATCCAAATTATCGGGGGCCATCCCGACGGCTCCATTTCTTAACACGGTTCCAACGCAGTCCCTCGACCGCCCCCTGGCTGACCCGTATTACAACAAGCCCGCGCCTATTGACATGATTATTGGTGTAGACCTGTTTTCACACATCCTCGGAGAGCGGATCAAAAAGGATATGGGTGATTTCGTCGGACTGGAAACCATCTTAAGATGGGTTCTGTGTGGAGCAATCATGCCTGACACTCCGGTAACTCGATTAGGTTTCGCGGCACGGACGCGAGTCAATCCAGAAGCAAAACTTGATGTACTTCTCACCAAGTTTTGGGAGGTGGAAGACCTTCCTGCAAAGCCGGAAAAGGAGGATGATGTATGCTGCGAGCGGAATTTCCAGGAGACCACCCGAAGACGGAAGGACGGCCGATATATTGTATCCCTTCCGTTCAAATGTCCGAATAGCGTCGATTTAGGGCATTCAAGACCGATCGCGCTAGCTCAATTCCTGCGGAATGAAGCACGTCTTCTCAAGGATCCCGTCCTAAAAACACAGTACGATGCCATCATTCAAGAATACGTGGAATTGGGCCATATGAGTCGGGTGACGCCGCCTAAAGATGACAAAAACTTCTATCTCCCCCATCACGCTGTGTTTAAGCCCGATAGCACCACCACCAAGGTACGCGTGGTATTTAACGCGTCAAGCCCCTCCACACGAGGCGTCAGCCTTAATGACGTCTTGCACACCGGGCCTACGCTTCAGGCCGATCTCACGCTTCAAGTACTGAAATGGCGTTTCTTTCGATTCGTTTTCAACGCTGACGTAACACAGATGTATCGACAAATCCGAGTCGACCCCAGGCATACCCCCTTTCAGCGGATCCTCTACCGGGATCGCTGCGGCAATATTCAAGACTACGAGCTACAAACCGTCACGTTTGGGGTTAACTGCGCGCCATTCTTGGCGATCCGAGTCCTTTTACAACTAGCCCAAGACGTGCAAGCGATGTACCCTCTGGCGAGCGAAATCCTTCGGAACTACATGTATGTTGATGATGTCCTTGCCGGCGCTCACACTGCAGACGACGCCCGTCTCGCCATACGAGAGCTTCAAGCTGCCCTCCAATCTGCGGGCCTCCCGCTTCGGAAGTGGGCTTCCAATAAGAAGGAAGTACTTCAAGCTATCCCGAAAGAGCATCTGCTGCGAGAGGACTTTCTCGAGCTGGAAGACGCGAGCACGGCAAAAACCTTGGGAATCCGCTGGCAAGCCGCCGAGGACGTTTTTTTTCTTCACCGTAGCGGACCCACCATTGCAGGAGTCGATCTCGAAGAGGCAGGTTCTGTCCCATATCGCCGAACTTTTCGACCCCGCTGGCTGGCTAGCCCCATTTGTTATCCGAGCAAAGATATTTATGCAGCAAATCTGGCTAACTGAACTGGGCTGGGATGACGCCCTGCCACCTCTCCTGCTGCAGCAATGGCACGAATTCCTACAGGATTACCCAGGCCTCAGTCAACTTCGCATTCCCCGTTTGCTAAACACCAGCGATACGCTCTCGTGGGAGCTTCATGGCTTCTGTGACGCATCCCAGAAAGCGTATGGAGCAGCCCTGTATGTGCGGGTTCGGTACCGCGATCAAGTCAGCGTCCATTTATTAACGGCTAAGACCCGCGTGGCTCCAGTCAAAACAGTCTCGCTGCCTCGGCTGGAGTTGTGCGGAGCGGTTTTGCTAGCCGATCTCTGGGTGCCGATCGTTCCTGAACTCCCGATCCCACCTGCTACCTCCCAGTTTTGGACCGACTCCACCATTGTGTTGGCCTGGCTCAACAAACCCCCAAGTAGCTGGTCCACTTTCGTGGCCAATCGGGTATCCAGCATCTCCAAGAGCACCGGTGGCCAAAGCTGGTCACATGTACGTTCCGAGGACAACCCTGCTGATCTGGCAAGCCGCGGAACCTCCGCGGCCGAGTTATCGGCCAGTAGCCTTTGGTGGCATGGGCCGGACTGGCTCCAGAGGGACCCCGAGCACTGGCCAACTCTCCATAATGAATTTCCAGACACCCAGCTGGAGCAACGAGTCCAGTGCCACACCGCCGCGACCACCCTACTCGATGACATAAGCGAGCGATTCTCAGACTACGGTAAAGCACTGCGAGTCACCGCGTACATCCTACGCTTCGCCGCCAAAAGGACGTCGACGCCTCCCACAGCCCACCTCATCAATGAGGAATTGCTCTCCGCTGAGCGCGCCTTGATCCGGACCTCCCAGCGCCGAGAATACACCGCGGAGATACGGGCCCTGGGTGAAGGGCGACCCCTTCCGACATCCAGCACGCTACTCAACTTAAACCCCTTCCTCGACCAGCATGGAATACTCCGCGCCTGTGGACGACTACGGGCCGCTGAGTCCCTCCGGTACGATGAACGTCACCCGATTCTCCTCCCCTACAATACTCATTTCACGCGCCTGCTTGTTGAATTCGCCCACCGCATCACGTTGCATGGCGGCAATCAACTGATGGTTCGGTATCTGCGCACCATGTTCTGGATCCCACGGATAAAGAACCTAGTGAAGTCCCACATCAAGGGGTGTAAGGTCTGCATCGTGCATCGTTGACGACTGCAGACTCAGATGATGGGTGATCTCCCTCGAGAGCGCATCACGTACTCCCGGCCCTTCACCCACACGGGCATTGATTTCGCAGGGCCGTTTGAGATCAAGAACTACACCGGGCGCGCGTGCCTCATAACGAAGGGTTATGTCTGCGTCTTTGTGTGTTTCAGCACGAAGGCGATCCACCTCGAGGCGACCTCCGACCTCACCACGGAACGATTTCTAGCAGCCTTCTCCCGGTTTGTCGCACGAAGACAATGCCCACAGCGCATCTACTCCGACAATGGCAAAACCTTCGTAGGGGCCTCAAAGGCGCTCAAAAGAGATTTCCTGAACGCCACCAAGCTTGGTGTAATGAAGGCATTTCCCCAGCACATTCTATCCTGGCAGTTCATTCCGCCGAGCGCGCCCCATATGGGAGGACTATGGGAAGCCGGGGTCAAAAGTTTTAAGAACTTGTTTTACAAGTCCTCTTCGGCGGTCAAGTATACGTTCGAATAGCTATCCACTCTCCTGTGTCGGATCGAAGCGTGCCTAAATTCCAGGCCAATTTCTTCCATGAGCGAGGACCCAGAGGATCTGCTGGCACTAAGCCCGGGACATTTCCTGCTTGGAGGGCCGCTCGTGTCCATCGCGGAACCGGAGATCCTGGTCGAGCCTATGTCGCTGATCAATCGCTGGCAGCGACTAAAGGCAATCCAGCAGACTTTCTGCCGCCGCTGG
Organism: Drosophila equinoxialis; assembly: GCA_018150345.1. Taxonomy (NCBI): domain Eukaryota; kingdom Metazoa; phylum Arthropoda; class Insecta; order Diptera; family Drosophilidae; genus Drosophila; species Drosophila equinoxialis. The sequence goes on from JAECWI010000454.1 coordinate 155,255, forward strand.
AAGAGTGAATACCTCAAGGAGCTCCACAAGCGTAACAAGTGGAAAGCACCGGCTCGTAGCCTCCAAACCGGGGACCTCGTGATCGTCTCCGAAGACAATCTCCCCTCCAATGAGTGGCGCTTAGGGCGAATTGAGCGCACTCTGCCCGGGGCAGACGGCCTCGTCCGAGTGGCTGATGTCACAACAGCGCGTGGGTCTATTCGAAGACCCGTAGCGAAGCTCATCCTGTTGCCAGACAACAGGAGTCCTGAGCCTAAAGACCTATCGTGACGTCCAATCCCTCTATGTTCCGTTCGAATGTCCTCGTCTCCGTGCATGTTGTCCGTTCCCGTGCAGCGACTAATCAACTCCACCCTACGTAATCTTTTTTCGTTACAGCCCTTTCAGTTCGCACTTCCACCGCAACATGGCCCCCAAGCGTCTGCCGCACCGCCGCAGCAAGCGTCCGGCTACACACGGGACGAACGTGTACCGGTGCCGGGTCTGCCGGGGGGGTTCATGCACTCCGGCAGTGTCAGCGGTTCCTGAACCTGAGAGGGGGAGAAGCGGCTCCGGGCGGTACTTATCAACAAGTATTGCCCCAACTGCTTGGCGCACGAGCACTCCGCCGACGCGTGTCGGACTCGCCACGGCTGCCGACGATGTGGGCAAAGGCACCATACGTTGCTCCACATGGCCGACCAACCGCCGAGACAACGCTCTGGAGTCCAGCGTCGCAGCCAGTCATCCTCCTCCAGACGTGCTGCACCGGCATCACCATCACGTTCCCGGTCCTCGTCCGACCGCTCCGCTTCTCCGGAAGGCGCACCAGAGATCTCCCTCTCCACACTGCTCCAAGCCAGGACGACGACCGTCATGCCAACAGCGGTCCTCAGGTTGGGCAATGGCTCGAAAACTTTCGAGACCCGCGTTCTCCTCGACGCATGCGCGGCTGGGAGCTGCATCAATTCATCTTTTGCCCGGTCCCTGGGGTTGACGGTGACCAAAGTCGGGGTCGACCAAGCCTGCACGGCCGTCCTCGAGTCGAGGACCGACCCTACGTTCCGGCGGAATGTTATCTTCCGGGTCGAAGGGGACCTGCACATCCGCACTCCCATCCGGGAAGTGTCGGCACCGGTCCGGGAAAAATTTGCCACCCTGATCCTGACCGACCGCAACTTCCATCGGCCGGCGTCGGTATCCGCAGTGCTCGGGGCAGACCTCTATCCTGAGGTCATCCAACCAGGCTGTGTGCCCGGTCATAGCGGTACTCCCGCAGCCCAGAGCAAAGTGTTCGGTTGGGTCATCTCCGGCTCCTGCGGCATCTAGGCGCTCCAGGTCGCTGCCGTCCCCCATCCTACATATGTCCAAGGTGGCAATTGCAACATGTTGCAAGGGGGGCGGTATGTTCACGCCACCGGGTGAACAGCAGTGAGCGGCGAAGAGCAGTGAGGAGTGAGGAGGGTTTTTTGATCCTCGGCGTCTACGGTCACACCAGGAGGAGTGACTATCTTTTCTGATGGGCGCCGCCATTTGGCACTTACGTACGAAATTTCAACCCGAACACCCGTTCTATTTTCCATTTGAATTTTTTGCTTCTTTTTCGAATTGTACATAGTATATTTTAACCCGAAACATATATCGTGTGTGTCGGGCAACCTGTCAATAATAATTAATAAAGTATAAGTTGTTTTAACCGAAGTTATCGCGCGTTATTAATTCACCACTCACTCACCACCCGAAGAAATTGGCACCCGCCAACCACTTGCACTATATCTAGGATCCTTGCGCCCCTCCACGAACACTAACAATCGATACTTAATGATACTGACTTACTACTAACAATCGATACTTATAATACTGACTTACTACTAACAATCGATATTTAAAATACGGGCTTCGATATAAGTGTGAACATTTAACAGACTTCCAAAATAAACTGACATCTTACAACTCGGCCGTCCTGACAAGGAATCGACCTCTCGATTCTAGTTGCTAACAAAAAGAGATACATAATAACATTAAGTGGCTAGTGTCGCCCTTGTTTGGATATCAGAAGTGCAATCTTGATCAGGGGCTGCCCATAGCTTTAATTTGGAGGCTTCTAGTACCCCATCATACGGCAGTTGGGTGATCTGGGGAGCCCTCTACGTCCCGGATAACATATCGGTCATTCGGAAGTTTTTTATGAACGACATACGGACCACGATACCGTTTGATAAGTTTTTTGTTTGCACCTGCCGAATATCCACATTCTTAATAACTACGAAATCTCCCTCCTCAAAACTAACGGCCGGGAGGTGACGCTCCGCATAGTACTCAGCATTATATTCTTGGGACTTGACAATGTTACGGAAGGCTAATCTCCGGACGTCTACCTCTGAGGCATCGACCTCCTCCGTCCTCTCGCCCAATCGTTCGGTTAGTTCATCCACTATCACGCCTCGTTGTTCAACTCCGAATAGGAGTACGGAAGCGGCAAATTTTGTTGTGGAGTGGACGGAGTTATTCAATGCGAACTCTATGTTCGGCAGTTGTTGGACCCAATCCGCGTGGTCCACGGGTTCCGTCAGTTTACCCAACATAGGGCCCAAAACCCGGTTAACCCGCTCGACTTGGCCGTTGGCCCGGGGTGAGGCAGTGGCATTTTGCACATGAATTATATTATTGGACCTCAGAAATTCTCCAAATTCGGAGGAAGTAAAGCAGGTACCTCGGTCGCTGATAATTCGTCGGGGTCTACTGTAATTTGCAAAGTACTGAGTCTTTAACGTCTGACAGACTTCACGCGAATTAGTAGTGGCGGCAGGATACAGCTTGACAAATTTAGTGAACGCGTCAATGACCACCAGGAGATACTTCTTCTTAGAGCGTATGGACGGAAGGGGACCTAGATGATCAATGTGAATGGTATCGAAAGGAAGGGGCACTTTCGGAATACTGTGTAGCGTGACACGACTGTCAGGAGCGGAAGCGGAGTAATAGATACATTTGAGGCAATTGTTAACGTAGGACTTCATACACGGTAACCAGTAGTACTTCTTGATTTGTGCACCATTTCTCCGTGGCCATATGGCCAAGCTTTTCGTGCACTACTCGTATGACATGATTTATCATTTCGGAAGGGACATACAGTTGAGGTACACCCGTCGGGGCCAGGCGGTCCACTACTCCGTCTTGCAGTTTGAAATCTGTTATTTCGTATTTCTCTAAATCATCTCGGAGTTTAACAATCTCAGGGTCACGATTCTGGGTTAGCTGCAGTTGGAAGTCGAGGTTTAAATCGTCAACGTAGGCGGCAGTTTCTATTCTGCTTAGGGCATCGGCATGGGGCATACTAACCCCCGAGCGGTGTACAATCGTATAGTTGTAATTTTCTAACAGCAGGGCCCATCGAGCGATCTTAGCGGAATGTCCCCCGTTTCTCAGTGTCAACGCCAGGGAATTACAATCAGTCACGATTTTGAACGGGATGAACTTAAGATACGTCTCAAAACGTTTCAAAGCATACACGATAGCTAACGTTTCTAGTTCATAACTGTGTAGTTTCGATTCGGCGGCGGAGGCCATCTTAGAGAAATAGAAAACTGGGTGCAATTTACCGTCGGTTTGTTTCTGGAGGAGCACCGCTCCAAAACCAGTTGAGCTAGCATCACAGTGTAACTCTGTTTCAAACTTCGGGTTGTAGATAGATAACACGGGGGATTCGATCAGTTTCGACTTCAGGGTTCGGAAAGATTTGAGGCATTCCTCGGAGAACACGTAAGGGGTATTTTTCTTTAACAATCGGGACATCGGATACGCAAACTTGGCGAAACCCGGTACAAATCGGCGGAAGTATGAGAACAGACCTAAGCAGCGCTCTAATTCCTTGCTATTCCTTGGGACGGGCAAATCCCGTATCGCCTGAAGATGAGCTGGTTTAGGCATGATGCCGGCAGAATTGGCTAAGTAACCCAAATACTCTAGTTCCCTATACGCAAAACGGCATTTAGTCAGCTTCAGGCATAACCCGTTCACTCTTAACGTATACAGTATTTCCTTCAGCACCTCTAGATGGGTTTCGAAATCATGCGATGCGACTAGTATATCGTCCATATATATCACCAGCAGACCTTGGTTTATGAATTTCTTAAGGACAGAATAAACGAATCTAGCGAACACGGAAGGGCCATTACAAAGTCCGAAGGGCATGCGTACATATTCAAACTGGCCATCAGGGGTTACCAAGGCAGTATATTTGATTCAGTCTGGATGCATTTTGACATGGTGGAACCCGTTCTTCAAGTCCAAGGCAGTGAAGAATGATTTACCACCCAAATGTTCGATGCAATCTCCTGACAGAAGGATCGGAAAATGATCTCGAACTGTAATTTTGTTCAACGGCCGGTAATCTACACACTTCCTCATGGTGTTGTCCTTTTTACGTACAGGGACAATCGCGGCAGCGTAAGCGGAATTACTGTGGCGAATAATGCCAGCTTCCAAGAGATCATCACAGATCTCATGCACCTCGATGCGTTCATGGTGCGACAGACGGCGGGGGCGGCAGAAAATCGGAGTTTGGCTAGTCAATTCTATTTTCATTTCATAGTTCAAGGGCTTAACTAAATCTGGGTCAACCTGTACATATGCAGTGGAAATAATAGACTTCAAGTCTGCGATTTGCTCTTCCAACTTGGGCTCTATGTCAAACTCTAAATCATTGACAGCGGGGACCTCGATGGCATTTATGGCCATAAGTGCATCATTCGGTGTTTCTGGAGGTACAGCAGAAGTTTTTGGAAGGGGAGAATCGACAATTCGGCGATACAATCTCATTCTATCGCACGGCAGTATCGCTATCTCTTCCTCAATATGTTAAAGGACTTCAGAACAGCAGTGAGTTTCATATTTACAAATTCAGTCGGTTTATTCATAAGTAACATAGATTTTTTTTCATAATTAATTTTTTTTCAATTTACAAAGTCTAATATTAATTCTATATAGGAGATCTCTGCCTATAATCATCGGCAGTTCGGCTGCTTTGTTGGGCAAAACTTCAATTGTATGGGTGGTCTCCGTATTGCGGAGATGAACACTGCAATGGACTTGGCCCAAAGACCGAAGTTGGCTATTTCCTAACCCACGGCAATTCAATCTACAGGGACTAAGACGGCAGTTGGGGGGGACTTCAGCCTCACTGATAAAACTTTTCGGACTGCCCGAGTCGAGAAGGGAAAACATTTTTATAAATTTCCTATCTTGCACTTCATCACAAACAAAAGCAACACTCACCAGTTGTAAATGGCTCAATCTCTCTCTTCCATCATCAGGAGCGGCAGCGGCAGTGGTGGCGACGGCAGTCCCCATCCGAGATGGGCAGTTTTTATAAATGTGGCCCACTATGCCACACTTGAAGCAGGAACTCGGCGGTCGGATCGGCTTTGGGCATTGGCTTCTATAATGCCCCCATCCCGAGCAGTTGAAGCATCTGGTCTCACTTGTGGCAGTTCCTGAGGATTTGTTCCCCGACGACGAAGCAGTTGTTGTTGGCTGCACCTTCACGCTGACGCTTTGCTTGGAGGCCGCCGCCTGCAGACGGAAGCGCTCGTAGAGTTCCAGTATGGGCTTCAATTCGGCCACCGTACGAGCTGAGTACAGCATGCCGACCCGAGTGGAGTTGTCCCGCAGTCCATCGATGATCATGTCGACCAGCTCGTTCTACGGAATTGGAGCATTCATGGCAATCTCCTGCATTTCGATTGCGAATCTTAAGCACCCTTCGCCTGCTTTGATGCGGCGGCTACGAAGAGCGTGGTACACCTCCTCGATGCTGCGCGAGCTTCCAAACTCACGGAGGAGGATTGCTTTGAGCTCTCTGTAGCTGTGCACCGATATCGTGCGCAGCAGCACCGCCGCCGTCCCATTTATTGTGACGGCATGCAATCAAATGTAGTCGGTCATTTAACTGTAGGATTTCGAAAGCATCCTCCAGATCGTTCAGTTATTTTTTGACGTCATATGCCGTATCCGCTGAGAATCGGGCCACCATGCTCTCGATCACACTCAAGTCACTGACTTGCTGCCTCGGCTCTCGGCATTCGTCCATCCTCTGTTGCAGCTTCAGGATCTGCTGCTGCAACTGTAACACTTCATGCTGTTTCCGAAGCGTCGTCAGTTGCTCGTCCAGACTGGAGGAGGCGGAAGCAGCGGATGTGGTGGCGGCAGCGGCGGACGGCGCGGAGGGTACTAGAGCGGGCATATCTTCCCATGCGTCCGCAGCCCAGGGAACGTCGGTGTCAGTGAGGCGGCGAGCGAGGCCGCAGCCCGCATAGCAGACATGTAGGCGGCGGACATAGCATCCGCGGGTACAGCGGATGTGGCAGCGGCGGCGGGTACAGCAATGGATGCGTCGGCAGCGTTGGCGGGTACAGCAGTGGCAGTGGGTACAGCGGGTGCAGCGGCGGCAGCTGGTACAGCAGGTGTAGCGGGTGCAGTGGCGGCAGCGGGTACAGTGGCGGCAGCGGGTACAGCGGGTGCAGTGGCGGCAGGGGTGCAGCGGCGACATGTATCGCAGCGGCAGGCATAGCAGTGGGTCCGACATCAGTGGCCGGCCCCATGGCAACCGGCACCGCAGCGGCAGACATGGAAGTGGATGCGGTGGGCGTGTTGGCGGCCACTTTGGGTGCGGAGCGCGTGGCCTGCCGTGTACCGCAATATGTATCCTTTCGGGTAGTCATCCCACTTCTGAGTTGTAATAGCGTATTTATTTTTTGAAAATATATGTACAATTAGTTTTTTTTTTTTTTTTTTTTATTTTAACGGGGAGAGCCTTCTTTCTGCAATCTATCCGAAAAGTGGATAATCAGCAGAAATCAGTGACAAACGGGACATTTGGAAGGTTATACATATAGAAACAAAAGGTACATATAACATTTCATAATTTCATATTTCAAATGAGGAGAATTGGATTAATAGGAGGTTGGGAGCAAGCTGTGGTTAGTCCACTCCATGCGGCAGGTCAAGAACGTGTAGCCTTCTCAGACGTCTGGTGGTTGAGCTGTTGTCTAGCAAATTGATGGCCAGAGGATTCAAGTGTCTGACGAGGCGGTCCAGGTGGGCTCTCGTCAGCCTTGCTATTTCGTCCGTTACACACGGAATTCCCAGCGTACTGTGGATCTCTGCATTGGACGTTAGAATGTTGGCATCGGACACGACTCTCAGGGCTTTGTTTTGAAACCTTTGCATTATTCCACGGCTGGATATGCAGGCTGTGCCCCAGAGTGGGATCCCGTAGGTCCATACTGGCTTAAAGATGGTTTTGTAAATCAGAATTTTTAAACGTAGCCTTATGGTAGATTTGCGTCCCATCAGCCAGAGGTATTTCTTCAATTTTTTGTCTAGCATTCTCCTCTTATCCAAGATATGTGGTCGCCAGGTTAATCTCTTGTCCAAAAGTAGGCCAAGGTACTTCACTCTATTTGCCTCTGGAATAATGGCGCTGTCCATATGTACTGGAGGACAGATCCCTCGTCTCAGCGTGAATGTAATGTACGTCGACTTTTCGGGATTCACCATTATATTCCATCTGGCAAGCCAGTGATTGGTTTCGTCAAGCTGTCCTTGCAGTAGACTGCTGGCTACCGTTGGCGACTCATCCGTCGCTAGAAAAGCCGTATTATCCGCATAAGTGGCAGCTAGCATTCTGTGGTCCGAGCTGACTGGCATGTCAGCAGTATATATTGTGTACAGAACCGGGCCCAACACGCTACCTTGGGGCACACCCGCTCTGATGGCTTCAATCTCGGACATCGCGTCGCCACGTCTTACGTAGAAGCTCCTCCCAAGAAGATAGGACTTGAGGAGTCCATATGTAGGTGCCGGGAACAATGATTTTAGTTTGTATAGCAGGCCTGTGTGCCACACTTTGTCTTTGTTGTTACTGGATGGCTCCAGGTTTACAAAAAACATAGCCATCGGCTCCTTGGAGTTGCGTCTTAGTCCGTTTTTAATTTGTTCTCCTCGAACATTATGTCCTTGAGCACGCAGAGCTTCCTTAATATCCATCGGATCAGTGGTGTCATGGAGACCCTTGATGACTATCCGATAGGCACGCTCATCCTTTGGCTGGAACGTCTGAAATCTAAGCTGATTATTTATCAGGAAGGATTTTAGCTTGTGGAAGCTTTTCTTCTCCTCAACGTTGACCCTGACGCGTCCCTCACGACCAGCTTTGTAAAAGAATTTGTTATTCCCAATGACAGAGGTGACATCTGTTATAAACGCCTTAATGTTATCTACCCCAGGAATGAAGATTGGTGGCGGTTTAAACTTTCTCTCCATCGCAGTTGGGACCACAACCTCTGGCTCAGGAACTGGCTCGTCATCAATGTCGATGTCTTCATCGTTGTCATCGGAAAGCAGGGAAAAACGATTGGCCTCGTCTTGGCCGGTCATTGCCCTTGGCTTTTCCTTGCGTAAAGGCACCTTACGCTTCAATTCTCCAGGTTCTGTGCTTGATGAGCTGGAATCCTCGTCGTCATTTTCACTCATTCTGTTAGGAGAAACCCTCGCCAGCTTGACAGTGGAAATTCGCTTTCCCTCTGGGTTCACCTTTGACTTGACTCGCTGCCAAGTCGGTCTCTGGTTTGATGTGGATGGCAAGTCCATTTTATCCATTGCGGCAGGCACAGCCCGCAAGTATGCAACAATTTAATTTGTAGCACTGCCTAAAAGTATGCACCACTTTTTGTAAAAATTGAGTAACTCTGACTGGCTGGCCAATCGGAGTACAGCAACGGGACTTGGCTAGCAGGTAGACAACTTTATGCACCCTTGGTGCAGTTTGTTGGGGTTTTTGGTTTTGATTATTTAACAAAGCACCGTTATATACAGCAAATGCGCACAATAAATAGTCTTCCGAGAACACGTCCGTACGTTCTGACTTTCACAATAAGACTGTACAATTAGTGATGGCAATAGATTTATTTTTGCTGCGCAGCTAGTGCGTCTGTTCAAATGTCTTGTTGCCGGAAGAAGAAGGAGGCCAACCCCAGTGTGGCCTTAGGCCGCATATCGATATTTTCCCTGGGCAACTTAATACTAACAATCGATACTTAAAGATACTGACTTACTACTAACAATCGATATTTATAATACTGACTTACTACTAACAATCGATACTTAAAATACGGGCTTCGATATAAGTGTGAACATTTAACAGACTTCCAAAATAAATGACATCTTACACAACAAACTTTAAACATTTTTATATTTTTAATAAGAATAATACATATATTTTAACGTACATTTTTCTCATTTAGCCTTGAAAACGCATGCATATTTACATCCATGTGCATTGTAGTATACTTTTAGGGATAAGATTAGGGCACATACTTTTAGGGATAGATTATAAGTAATTAGAACTTAAGCATAATGTCTAGCTTTAAGTACCGTTAAGGACACTAGCCATAAGACCAATGTAAACGTTCTCCTATAAATACCGGGCTTGCGGCCCCAATAAATCACTTCAAGTCAAACCTTGCCTTCGCCTATTTCATGGCGATCCTGCCTACTATCGGCAACAAATAAAATAAAGGCAAAATAAAATAAATCCTTGCCATACAAAAAAGGCAAAAAGTAAAAAAAAAAAAAACACAAAAGGATTAGCTGAAGTATCAATGCCAAAGGATAAAGAAGCGCTACAAAAGGCGTTGGAGGACTGCCCGCTGGACGGACCACGGCCGCTGACTATTGAGGAATACCGAGCCAGGCAACCTGCAGCACGAGCGGAGCTGGCAAGAAGGTGGCGAGAGGAGGACGCGCTGACGGCAATCCCCCTTGTCCTAAGGCCAAAGCGCCGAGGCGGCCACCTGGTCCGCTTTAGGAAGCAACGTGCGGCTCTACTGGCGCAAATCAACAGCGACCCGCCACCACCCTGGGCAGAAGCGTGCAAACTCTGGAGCAGGATAGACGAGTTGGAGAAAACGCACGAGAGAAACCAGCAGTCAAGGCGGCAACAACAGCAGAGTTTTAATAATCAATAAATAAAAAAAAAAAATAAATAATTAATAAAAAAGAGTGCTCATAATAGCACCTTTGTGGTAAGAGGCGATTTTTGCGCTGCCACTATAAATTAATGTAAATACACAAAAACAAAAAAAAACACAAAGAAAAATGAAATAAAATGGAAAAATCTTAATATATTTTGTTTATAAATTCCTTTATTTGAATAAGTCTATCATTGCCAAAATACCCTAGAAACAAAAGAAAGAAGATATTGAACCGATTTCTTAATATTTTTCAGACCTTTAATTTGACGCGTTATTTTGGGCAACCACCGCCATCGAAACCCAAGCCGAAAGCGAACGCCATAAAGAAAAAAAACCACCAATGAGGCCGAAATTGCGTGCTGCAGCCCTAAAAGCGCAAGCCGATGTGTCCGCCGAGAAACACCGCCAAGAGACTCCGGCAAATGAGGACAAGACGCAAGAAGAGACACTTTCGGATGAACTAAAAGATCTTAAACTATGAAAAAAAATAATAAAAAATAAACCAAATTATTTAGTATTCAAAACTTGTTTGTTCTTTTTTATTGCTATTCTTAGCTAATTTGATTTTTCAGAGAAATTGGAGAGGCCCTGTCAATTTTGATAATCCTTCTCAAGTCAAATTTTTCTTATTTGCCATGGATACGACATTTTTGGATCGAACTTAAGGACAAAATAAATTCTGTAATTTTAACTTATTAAAAGCATGATATCTTTTAAAGAAAAAGATTCTTTTTTTTAATACTTTAGGGACAGTGTTGGTAAATATCCAGCTTGGTAATAATTAATTATTTTTTTTATTAAATGAAAATTAACTTTTATATGAAGTGCGGACTAATATTAAATAGTTTATTAAATGCATCGCTAGTAAATTGCGACCATCTTAAAATAGCAAAAATGTCTATCAGCGTAATATTTATTTTAAAATTAAATTATTTCCAACACTTTTTTTTTTGACGCCGATTTGCATGATTAAAAAAGGTATCTAAAATATTTGAAAGACTTTTTTATATTTCGTCAAGTTTAAATACAACTATAAGTTAAACCAAATTTACTATAAAATGTGTAAAAGAAATATATGTAAATAATAATGTTACTTGAAGTAGAAAAATTTAACCCAGTATTTTTTGATTGAAAATATCGCAGTTTTTAAGATATTTACTTTCTGAATGTTTTGAAATCTTTGTGTTATTATTTTATGGCCAGAAGGATAAGAAAAGTTTAATTAAAATCTATTTCGTTTCTTATTAGAAAAATGAAATTAACTCTCAATTTCAGTACGCAATTTTTTTTTTTTTGTAACCCCTATTTTACAACAATGAGGAAATAGGGTCTTTAAAATCTAAATTCTACAAAAGTCATAGTGGCAACTTTACATGTGTACTGATCATTAATTTGATTTCAGCAGCAATATGGCGAACATCAACATTTCTAAATCGGTGAGTAGAAATTGAAATTAATGAGCAAATAAAAAAATTAATAAATTTTAAACAATTATACATTTTGTCAATGTTTTTCTACTTTTTTTTTAAGACCTTCCATATCAATTGCTATTTTGGGCAAATGGAACCCCAGCAAGCTCCAACTCTACCGAAAAAAAGGAGAAATAGGAAGAAGCCTTCAATTAGGCGCAAGTTGCGCGCAGCTGCGGAGAAGAAGAGATTAGAGAGAGAAGAAGCGAAGAAGCCAGCTCCTCCAGAAGGGACTCCCGAGGCACCGCCAAGAACTAAGAAGCCAGCTCCTCCAGAAGGGACTCCCGAGGCACCGCCAAAAACTAAGAAGCCAGCTCCTTCAGAAGGGACTCCCGAGGCACCGCCAAAAACTAAGAAGCCTTGTGGCCAGGCCGAATCTCCGTCTGGAAGTTGCCAGCCACCAGCCACCATTGAAAAAAAAAGTTTAACAAATAAATGAAATAATAAAAAAAAAATTAGCAAAAATTTAATTGTTATGTTTTTAATATTTGTATCTACTGTACTGTACTACTGAATAGTCGTTGGCCTGTGGCCGCGATAGGGGCCCCGGCCGCTTGTAAGCGTAAACGAGATTTTTCCTTGCCATGGATAATCTAATTCGCCATTTTCTGTTCGATGTTAAGGACCAAAAATCGCAATTGGTAAATTAAATGTTTCCTTCATTTCAATTTAATTAAAAGAAGCAGCAATAGAGGCGACAACAGCGTCTACTGAAGATCAGCCAGTAGGAACTGAGGAGCTGTTCAAAAAAAAAAAGTTCAAAGTCTGCCAAATTTGAAAATGACAATTACAAAAAATTGACGAGAGGAAACTTGTGCTCCTATTTAAACTTTATATGTACATATATGTATATATTTGCAGGGAGTTTTTTATTTTCTATAAGTAATAATTTCTTTGGCTACAAGGATATCTTCATCATATTTGTCATTTATTTACGACATTAAAGGAATTTTATATATTTTAGCGAGGATGCATGCATATACATATATTTATATGTCTATATATATGTGTTGACATATGCATGTATAACAAAAATGCAATTGCTGTCATCGACTTGTGTGTGTTTTTTAAGTCTAACATTTGAGAATTATCCAACACTTTATTGCGTTCACCAATAAGGTCATTTAAAGAAAAATTGTGTCGTGTGAAGTTCAGTTCATAGTTAAAATTTCTTTTCAAAAACCAAAACTTTTATAAAACCAAGTGAATCAAAAATGAGTAATTCAACTTACAAGTAAGTTTTAAATACAACGATTTTTTCTATAAATTTTATATGTATTTCTTTGATTGACAGTCTTTCTTAAATTTTTTGTTATTTTATATGTGTATGTATGTATTTTTTTAATATATACATACATACATATTTAAAATGGCATATTCATTACATTTGTTGATTAATTGTCTATTAGGCTCTAAAGTTGGAAACAATACAATAAATAAGTTTTGTTAGTTGTTTTTTTTTTTTTCACCAGCCATTAGAGGTGGCTTTTCCCTCGCCATATTCTACCCCAAATTAATCGAATATGTACATATATTATTCGACCATCACCAGCACATGTATGTCCTTATTGTCTTTTTACTTACTTACTTTTACTTACTTTTGTATGGTATACCTAACTCGGCGAGACGACTTACTTACTTCATTTATATTATAAATTTGTCTAGTTTCTTTGTTATTTTGTGAATTTGTTCTTTTACATGGCATCAAGCATAAATTATAAGGCATTAAATTTGTACATTTTCGGATTCCTCTTACTTTAAATGGCAGTGATTAAATGTCCTTTTTAAAATTTCGTTAGTTTCGTTCATTTGTTTTTATGCATTTCTTCACAATTCGCAATTTTTTTTTTTTTTTTTTGCTAAGGCATTCATATTTTCAGGACTCGCTAGTTTCTTTGCTTTTTAGGTTATTTTTGGTTTATGCGGCATTAAGAATAAATTGATTTTTTCAGATTTTGATAGTTTTGTTTTTTGCTTATTATAAGGCATTAAACAAATGCCTTTTTGTAAATTTTGGGAATCTTCTTATTTAATATGGTAGTGATTAAATGTCCTTTTATAAATTTCATTAGTTTAGTTCATTTGTTTTTATGCATTTTTTCAGATTTCCCTAGTTTCTTTACTTGTGATAAGACATTCAAAAATTGAATTTTTTAACTTTTGCTAAATTTTTTCGTTTCTAATATGTTGAATTTTATATATTTCATTATTGTTAAAAATTCTATAGTTTATTTTGCTTTTAATGTTATTTTTTTATTTATGAAGTATTTTTTGTCTTTTTTTCTAGTCAAAAAACCAAAGTTATTGCTGTTGCAATTGAGGAAGCAATTAGTAGGGGGCTTCTAAGAGAATCAATGTCCTTAACCGATGAACAATATTTGCAGATAGCAAATATTGTGAACAAAAAATCTCAATGATAAGCGTAAGGTCTTTAGAGTAAGCAGTACTTGCCAGAAGTGGCGTTATACTGTTTTAAAGAGCTTTCAACGCTTAACATTGAGAAATAAATCGAAGGCGTTAGTCGCTGTAGATAATTCCGTTGCCCACAGTCAATCGTCTAGAGAAAATAAGCAGACGCATGAAGAAATTTTGAATATTTTGAAATTCTAGTCCTTTCTTTCAAAATGATATAAACTTATCGTCTAAGCCTGTGGACGAAAGTCTTGTAGCAAGCAGATTAAAGTGCCTGCGAAAAGACTGTAGACTTGGCAACATAAGTTTAAATATAGATGTAAAAATGGTTGAAAAGGCAGTTCAAATGAGTATAGTCATCACATCTGTGATATACAAGTGCAGCATTTTCAGGAATTATGGAAAATCTGCACGGCTAAATTCACCAAAAAAAAGTATTGAGCATATTATACGGGAGCATTATTTTCTCATGAATAACGCCTGTAATGTGTATTTCAATTCAATACGAATTAATAGGATTAACTTTGTTGCATATGGATACTGCATAGACCCATCTTGCAACAAGTTTAAATATATAGTTCAGTTCCATGGTTGTATCTCAGTCTATTCTAACAGCCCCGATATTTGCCACACAATAAACTTAAATAAAGCTTCCCAGTGTAGAGGTATTAGTCGCTTTTTAGAAAAGAATGAATTAAAATCTCGCACAGCATTTGAGTACCAAAAACATTTGGCTCTAATGGCAAATAAGGATAGAAAAGTAATTGGGAACGATCAAATGATCAATAAGCATTTATCATATTATCGAAATATGAGAGCTGAAGAAAATGCTAAAAAATGATTTCGATAAGGATGCATTTATAGATACATATAAAATGTTAATTAATGGGCTTCCATACATTCAGCATTTATCTGCTAAGATCGAAGTTTTTCTTTGGAACATTGACCATATAAGGCTATTTCAAAAACATTTCAAAATACATACCTTACACATAGATGCAACAGGATATGTTGTAAGACCGCTTAGCATAAAGAAAAAAGGATTCTTCTCTATTCTTTAGTGGCACATATTCCTGACTTATCGATAACCTATGGCATGGCACATGCGATTCTTTCGAATCATTTTTCCTATGACATAGGGCGCTTTCTAGGCGATTTGAATATGTCTTGTAAGAGGAATAAATTGAAAACGCCGATCTGCAAACGCATCATAAGTGATGTTAGTTTCGCTCTTATTTCCGCAGTCCTCAAAGAAAACTGCTGCTGTACTCTTATAGAGTACAATGAAATGTGCTATCAATATTTATATAAAGAAAGCAAAACATTTCCGGCGTTAATTGTCCAATTTTGCACCAGCCATTATGCAAAAATAATGTGTGCTGATATTGATCGCACGGTAGGCTTGCAAAATACTGCACTTAGATCTTTCTTAAGAAATGCTCTTGGAGTAGGGTACAATATTTTCGAAATAGGCGATTTTGAAGAATGGTTCCAGCATTTTATAACCATTCTTCTGTCTCGTACTTTAAACGATGTGGTACGCAATGCCATGAAATATTTTAAAGATGACGTTTCAGTTAATTTTAAATTGTCCGATCATGAAAATGCTGTTCCCAAAGAAAAGTTTCGTGAAGATAGCGTAAAAACCATTGCTGGCAATAGTAGGTTACGAAAACGTTTCAGTGATATTTTAGACGATGTCATGAATATGATTTCTGAACTGCCAGAAGAAGAGGAGCAAAATATATATTACAACTCCAAAATGGCACAAGTTGTTTTGAACAAGTACGTAGTATTTGCTCCGTTTTGGACCAATTTGATGGGTATTTCCATTGATAAATCCAATAGACGACCCAGCAATGCTCCAATAGAGTCTTTTTTTAAGACGCTAAAACAAAGTGTAATTAAAGATAAGAGAGGCATAAAATTGGGAAGATTCATTCGCAAAATGGATGAACTTTCCAATTCAGTGGCGAAGCAAGTCGAACTGGCTCGCCCTGATATAATGTATCCACCAACTGTGCACGGTTCTGTGATTAAGGGTAAACCCAAGAAACGTGCAGCAATATCTACGCCAGATTTACTAAAAATGTCTAATAAGAAACTTTGCAATTATAGAGAAAGTTGGAATAAGAAAGGACCTAAAAAATTGAAATCGGGTTTATTCAAAGGTGAATTTACCGGACCCAGTAGAATTCGGGATTCACAAATGCAAAAAAAAGAAGAATTGCAAATCCGAGAAGGAAATGAAAATATAAATGATTCCTTTGACTTATCAATTCAATTGGATCCTGATTCCTTTGACTTATCAATTCAATTTGATCATTCGTATGCTCGCAAGACTGAACCATTTGGAATAGAAGAATCCTATAAGCAAATGCTTATAAACCATTCCAAACTTATTAGTTGCACTGCAAATAATGTGAAGTTTTACATTTTGCAATGCAAAACACTTTTTGAATATGTACATGGTACGAATGCCCAAGGTTTCTTATACAATATCGAACTAGACGATATTGTTACCTTGTTGGGTAAGTCTTGGCTATCAAACTTTATTATTGATGCAGCTTTGACTGCAATTATCTTTATTATCTTTAATCAGAACGATGGTAGTATCGTCAATGTTCCATGCCAAGTCGAGCAAGCTGCATTTAACAATAAAATAATCGAAAATGCATTGAAAAGCTCTTCAAACATTAAATGTAGTTATACCTCATTGTTATGAGAACAATTTCTATGTTTTGATCTTGAATAAAGAAAATTTGGAGTTCGCTTTCTTAAATCCTTTTGGAAAGGATTTTATAACTTCAAAGTTTATAAAATATTACCAGGGGTTGCTTAAAAACTATAGATCTCTTGAAATTAATCACGATATACAAAGAGATTCTTATAATTGTGGCATTTTCATACTGCAATATGCAGAGTGCTACATCCAAAATAAAGCTTTGACAAATTTGTTACCTCCTGCTTTGTTTAGAGAAGACATTTTTAGAAAATTGATTGGCTGTAGTGATGCAATTTTGGAAACATGTCTGCATTGCTCACGCACTACATCTGACGCCCACTGCATTAGATGTAACAGGCATATTTGCATTAATTGCTATAAAAATTTCTATACAATAGCTAAAACAGATTTAATTTGTAAGCTATGCGAGGCATAAGTCACCTCGCAAAACTCTATTTTGCGATTTATTTAGACAAGAAGTATATGGGCCAATGAATTCGTGTTGAACTCTATAAATGGCTGCAGGAAGGAAACTGACCGTAATTGACCGGCCTATCTATCAAATAGTGCAATTGTGTCGATATCTGTGTCTATTTCCATATCCTAGGAAGGAAACTGACCTTAATTGACCGGCCTATCAAATAGTGCACTTGTGTCGACTTCTGAGTCTACTTCCATATCCTAACCTTTTGTCGGAATTTGTTGCTAAATATCCTGTGGATTAGGCCTACTGGGGACACCACATTAAAAAAAATGCGCCTTAAACTCTACCTCAAGGTGGTGCGGAAAAGAGTTGAAGATTTTTCAAATAAATAACTATAGTTGATGATAAATTTTATATATTTCTGTAAAATCAGAAATAATTTATTAAACTTTGATTTGAAAAAATAAAATATAATTATTGCAAAATAATCTATACATATTTATGCATATAGACAGACCATTAGTTCTAGTTTTCTGGCTACTACTGTAGATATACATGAGTTACATGTTGGTTTTTTTCTTGTAGCGCAATAAAATGAGAATTTATTGAGGTACTTCTACATGCCAATGTAGTTCTGAAGGTGTGTGTTGGCCTCACCTGAATCTACGCGTGGTTCAAATGCTGTAGAGGTCTTTGAATGATTTTTTTTTTTTTATCTTTTTTTTCAAAATTATATGTTTTTATTATGAATATGTAAATATGTATAAATACATATGCATGTATGTATATACATTGTACATATATCGTATGTACTTAAATAATTACATATATTTTTTTTATAATAATAATTTTATCAAATTTTTGTAGAATATATGTATGGATGTACATATATACATACATATGTATACATACATATGTATGTACATATATTTTAACGTACATTTTTCTCATTTAGCCTTGAATATGTATGTACATATGTACATACATATGTATGTTATCTATTATTCGCATGCGTGCATACACACATATTCGACGTTTGTGCACATTTGGCCTTGAACACGCATGCGTACACACATCTATGTATGTACATACCTATGTACGTATACATTTTCGGTAGGCAAATGTGCATGCATATGTATGTATATGTATGTATGTACATATGTACGTACATTTGTCAATGCTGGCCGAGGAAACTAAGAAACTTGCAGGGTTCTTGCGAAGCTTTGGAATGGCGTGTTTGCTAAATTGTTAGATAAATTGCTAATCAACTTTTTTTCACGGGTTCTACTCGTAGCAGCACATGCTTTTTTTTTTTTTTTTTTAAATTATATTTTTTTTATACATATGTACATATTTAATCTTATATACATATGTATGTACATACATATGTTTTTAGATATGTATGTACATACCTTTAAAACCTACATATGTGCGCAAACATACATATGTATGTACATACATATGTATGTTACCCTTAAAAAAGTATGGGTACACAAGGGCGTCGCCTGGTACTTGCATGGGGGTTTTACACCCAGTCCACCCCTCCCCCAATATAGCGATAAATTTAGTGAGACTTCAAATCGAAATGTATTAACAAATTCAGCTAGACTTTAGTGACCCCCTAAATTTAAAACCTACGCTCTTGTTTGTACATATGTATGTACATACGTACGTATGTACATACATATTTATATGTTTGTGCACACTTGGCCTTGAAAACGCTTGCGTACACACATCTACATATGTATGTATGTATTCATTTTCGGCGCGCAAGTGTGCATGCGTACGTATCTACGCACATACATAAACATATATACATATGTATATGCATGATGATCATTTGTCAATGCTGGCTGAGAAAACTGAAAAACTTGCTGTGTTCTCGCAAAGCTTTGGGTTGGCGTATTTGCTAAATTGTCGGATGAGTTTAGTGAAAAGAATAGTTTTTTCATGGGCTCTAATCGTAGGAGTTGTCTGCCTTTTTCTTTTTTCTTTATTTTCTTTTAAATTATATTATTTTTAACACATATTTGAATATATATATATTTTATGAATTAATTTGTTTATTTGATTTTTAGATTTACATGCATATATTACATGTATATATACATGCAGACATATATCTAAATATTTCACACCAATTTCATGTTCTGTTTGTAGGGTAAATATTTGCCCATAAGTCCCCTTTGGTGAGCACATGGAAATACCCCCCTTAACTACGCCCTGTTCCAAACTACGATTTTAGAGAGGGCAGCCCATTCGATGAAATACATCGATCAACGTGCTTTTTCGTTTCGATATGCACCAACTGCCATCTTTGAAATTTTTCAAATTTTCATTTGCGAATTTCTCAAAAACTGCTCAGCAGATTTTGATTAAACTTCGCCCATATATAGATTATTTTATGCCCAATCGAATGAGATACCGTGCATTGCTTGATGGTCGCTGGGAGAGATAACGACGAAAATTGAGCCCTTAGAACTTTACAGTGCTAAGTTTACTGGTTCATTGGTTCCGGCCACTAGTTCCGGTTCCGGAGCTCGCGGCAGCCTTATCAATAAATTTGCACACAAAAAAAGTACCTACACTGTTAAGGCTTTTTCTCAAAAACTGCTTTTATAAGACACTCTTGAAATATCCCCCAATCGAACAAGCTACCGTGCATTGCTTGATGGTCGCTCTGAGCTGAGATATTCGAGCTCAAATTCGAATGCAATTTTTTTTACGATTTTTGTATGGAGCGAAATCATAGGGTGCTCCACTGATAAGCGATTTTCTCAAAAACTGCTCAGTAGACTTTGATAAAACTTTCTGGAGACACTCTTGAATATGTAGCGCTCATTTTGGCGTATCGTGCATTGCTTGATGGTGACCCTGAGTGGAGCTATGCTCCAAAATGTGGGGAGCCGATTTTTCAAGTGCAAATTTTTAATACTAGGAACGTTTAAAACCCCCAAAAACTAGTTAAATCAATAGATTTTGATTTTCTTAACAAAATAAGCGTTTATTTCATTCAAAAAGGTTAAAAAATAACGAAAATATTAAAAATTAAAAATTGCAAAAAATTTAACAGAGGGTTAACAGAGGACCGTCGCTAACTCAAACTTAACAGCGTCGCTAACTTTACGGACATCCAAAGGAGTTCTATTTGGACATTTTGAAAACGGAACTTTCAAGAAGTGTGCAGAATTTTGGCTTCGTTCATCCAGAAAACACCAGCAAACTCCAATATAAGCTGTTCCAAGACAAAGATCCGAAGCACAAAACGTTCTTGTGTCGCACTTGGCTGCTTTACAATTGCAGCAAAGTGATTGACGCGCCCCTAGGGTGAAATGGTACATTAAAGTCGCCAAAATGTTTGTAACAGGCAGAAGAAAGCTTGAGTGGGAGATATACTAAGATTTGCTTGTAAAAAACATTTGATCAGAATTTTAAAAAAAGGACTGAATATGTGTGAATTTTTTCCTTTTGTAAACAATTGTTACACAAACTGTACATAAAATTGGATATAGTTTTTCTGCGGCTGCCAGTTATTTCGGCAATTTTGTGTACAGACAGGTTCAATTCCGAGTAAGCCTCAATCTTTGATTTTTCCTCCGCAGATAAAATTGATTTTTTTCGCGTATTTAACGGCAAACTAAAGAAAATATTTGAGTTGTGATACAAAAAAAAAATTTGGTGACCGAGATTGACAAATTAAGCTAGATAACTGAAACTACATTTGGCGGCGCTAATCTGAATAAATCGTCGAGCATAAAGCTGAACGCCAAAATATATATAACGGTTCTTCTAAGGAATTTTTTCTCTTGTCATAAAAATCATAAACGAGTATTGTAACGACAACAAGAAAAAATGTACTAAAACCAGTGCAATGGGAAATTAAAAATTAAAAAGTAAGTAATTATCTTCTAAAGCTTTGGACTGGCGTGTTTAGTAAATTGTTGGTAAAGTTATTGAATGAGTCGTAGCAGGGTCTATCTGTATTTTATTTTTGCCCTTTCTGCTCTGTTTGACGGCGAAATTCAAATGGGCTACGCTTTATCGAACATCGCATCAAGAAGTCTCGGTTCGGCTCCATTCCGTGAATTCGCTCTCTCAAACTGCTCATATGTGCACAGCGTTGTCTCTCGCTTTGCTCAATGTCATGGCAGCTCAGTTACGAGCAGCCTCTCCACTTCTCTTGCCCACTGGCGCCGCTGACTGCAGTCGGTCATCACTCTTCTGAGCGCAGCCAATCATAGAAGATATCTACTGACCAATCAGATTCTTTCTACAAACGAAAAATGTAATTTCAATGAAATCATGGCGGCGGACACAGTATTGGATAAAACACAAAATGAAGTTAGTTCGAGAGTTGTGCCTTGTGAGGCATTATCATTACTTTGTAAACTCTCTTTTATTTTTAATTATTAATCCCTTGGGATTGCCATTATAATTTCGGATTTCATGATTTTGGTCTTAATGTCTATTTTTCGAGAGAGTGAGCTCGTCTTCTCCTTAGTAAATTATACTCTTTCAGTGTGGCTCTATTCGGTTATTGTGAGAATAATCCAATGAGAAGTTGTAACGATCCTTTTTCGTTCTTCAGGATAATTTCAATCTTTAGGGCGAGGTTCGGCACAACAAATTTTATTTTGTGCCCCGGTGAAATTATGACACAATGATTTATATGTATAAATGTATGCTGGTGTTTATTTGTATACTTTGGGTTTTTTGTGGAATATTTATGTGTTATTTTACACTTTTTGGGTTGCTGGTTATACTGGTTGCGTATATATTTGCTTTATATTCAGATTTTGTTGCTGCTTGTTGAGTCTATAAGGTTACTCGTAAGGCCAAAAGAGATTTGTTGCTTCGCTTGTTGTTGATCAGGACTCGATGACTTGATTGCTTGATCTTGACTCGACGACTTGATGATGTCCTGACTTTCTGCTCGCCTTATATAGGCATCCTGGGCCTCTAGAATCACTTGGTGTGATACCGCTATACAGCCGGTAACTTTCCATCGGCCCATCGCTTTCATCCACGCTGTTGCCATGTGTGGTGAAAGTCCCGTAAAAGTCCTTGGCGCAGGCGCATCCACATTCTGGATTGCTGTGCGCCCATTGACTCTTGTCCTTGTTGCTCTGCTCTGCCCAAATAGTGCCTCTGTTGCTATGTGGGCTTCCATCCTTTTCTCTCCACTAGTTGATTTCTCTGCTCCGGTCGCATGTCCTCTCTCGTTGCTAGGCGACGCTGCTCTCTCCAATGTCCTTCTCCTTTCCTTTGCTCGTTCTCTCAGTTCATGGGAATTGTTGCCCTTCTCCCAATGCATGGGCATTTTACTTCATATGAATAACATATTGATTTTAGTTTGTTTAGTTCTAGTTAATTTAAGTCAACATCAACTAAAATCATTCGTCTACGTCCTCAATACGTTATTCGCCTCGTAGACAGGGCTTCCCCAATGCCCAATTCCCCCTTTCTTCGGCTTGCACATACCCCCCCTTTGCCCAACGAACTTGATCGACGATATTGGCTTGACTTGGTATGCACACAGCCCCCACTACCCCCCGTTAGACATGCATCGCCCTTACTTTGGCCTTTTCGTCTCTCTGCTTGTCGTCGGCCTTCCACCGTCCAGCCTCATAGAGTGCGCTCCATCCACCGGTACCCGCCTCAATCTACGCATAGTGTAGGTGTGTTGCCCTGTATTGCTGCATTCCCAAATATTCATGTATACTTTCTCTTAATCGGTCCATGCCCTCTTGTGATTGGAGCACAGCAGCCCTCTCTCTTGTGCGTGTGCTCTCCAGCCGTTGATTCTTTCGTTCTCTGCCTCCCACGCATCTTCCCGCTGTGACGAAATTGTTGGGTGGTCGTATGTGGTTCGATCGAACTTGTTGTATCGTATCGTAATGTTGCGTGTTTTAATTGCAGCAACATGTTGCGAAGCGTGATCGTTGGCAACATGTTGCCGGGCACCATGCATCCTTGGTTTTACATATGCGCTCTTTTTGATTATTTCCATGTTGTTGGTCAGATGTTTGTAACGCACAGAAGGAGACATTTCCGACTCTATAAAGTATATATATTCTTGATCAGCATGAGAAGCCGAGTCGACATAGCCATGTCCGTCCGTCCGTCGGTGCATATGCGTTTTACTCAGCCGGGCTGAAAATTTTCTTCTGTGACATTTTGTTACACGGGTATGATAAAGTATGAAAATCATCAGGATCGGACTACTATATCATATAGCTCTAGAACAATCATTTTTGCAAAAATTGGAGTATCCCCATGAATTACCAATATGATAGTATTGGATATAAAATCTCAAATTAAAATCTGATCGGATAAATAGAATACAATTTACAGTCAATACAAATCGGTTCAAGCGCTGCCGGAAGCGTTGCTTGCTGCCTACTACGTCATCATCCAATCAACAGAGCATATTTATACACACATAGACACAACGCTACATAAACTGTATGTATGCCTGTCGTGCATTGATTAGGGAATGTGGTAAGAAGAAGAAAAAAATTGAAGTAATAAAAGAGTAATAATTTGAATGTTTTCTTTGTGCATTGGTGAATTGAGTTGCAGGGAAAGAAATTTCAAAATGTAAAAATATTATTGCCAAGGACTGCAAGGGTATAAAAATCATTAAAAAAGATAGCTTCTTTGATTTATTTTTATTGAGAAACTTATTCCAAATATTTTAGTTCTTTTCGTTTTTAGTTACATATCAATTCTATCAGAATAAAGAATCAACACATCTTATATGTTTCTCTTATAAACAAACACCAAACAAACAAACAACGAATTTTAATTTTTATATATAGAAAATAGGTATAAGTGCATTTCACTTTTAACTTCTCCTATTTTTTTATTTTTTTACCTTCGCAGGAAAATATTACCTTTAATATTTAGTAGAGTCTCCCTTATTTTTATAAAGCTCATCTAGCTTGTTTGGCATTGACACTACCAGTTTTGGAGAGTTGATAGCTCAAATTTTCCTCATTCTCTAACAATTGCATTTTTCAACTCTTTAAATGTATGATACTGATTTGCATGCATACATTTTTGCGAAAAGGATTCCCCAGAGATCCTGTTTCGGATTTATGTACGGAGTTAGTGAGGGCCACTTGATCAGGGGTATGTTGTGGCCCAAAGTAATTCATTGTAGCTCGTGCAACATGTATTGATGCATTGTCCATCTGAAAACTCAAATTTTCACCATGAAACTCTTCTTCAAAAGGAGATAGCATGCCATCTAATAACTCAATATAAACTTGAGCATTCATTCGACTGGATACAAAACATATAAGAGACATTCCTTTAGCACTAAAAGGGCCGACCATTCCATTATAGATCCACCTCTTGATTTCGCTTATTTTGGCTCGTGGGGAACGTGGACCCTCAAATATTTATGATAACCGTCAGGACCGTCAAATTAAATTTTTTTCATCACTGTGAATAGGGATTTCCGAAGAGAACGAAAATAACCCAATCTTCATTCGTTGAATTCAAAATATGAACTGACTTTATTTCAAAGGTACGGAGTTTTATAGGATTATCTTAGGCTGTAGGAGGTAACAATTGTTCTTAGAAGATCTTATTCTAGACTCACACCCACGTATTTGGGGGTTGAAAATTTATTAATATTTTGGGCACGGCGTCGGCCACTTGACATTCTGCCGTTGTGATCTTTTGGGTTAGTTTTAGAATTACAAGTGTTCTTTCCCACCTCGTGTGTAGCTGATTGTAATTTTAGACATATGCTAGGTTAGTTGTTTGGTACAAAGGTACAGTTGTATTTTATTTTCTTTAGTGCATCTGATTTGGTGAAGCCAGTTCAGATAAACATTATGTTTATTCTTGAACATTCTGCGAGGGGCCGCCAAATGGGGCGATTGGGATCCTTATATTTTTATTACATTGTCTTAAACAAATTATTATTATTAATATTATCATTAGTAAGATGACCAACATTAAAGAAGCATGACCAGCTACTTGATGGAAGTTTAACCCTAGTAATTCATAATGATGTTCCTTTAATGATTGCAACTGACCTCCTATTCTTTCTAATTCTGCCGAATGATTTACTATGTTTGGTTCTACTGAACTCCATGCTATATTTGTAGTGCCCAGTTTCTGCCGTTAGTTTTATTTTTAAATTTTAAGGCGTTAGTTACAAATCGGTAAGGGGTGGGTAATTGTGTCGATGGAAGTGATCAGCTGAGCTTAGAAGTTCGATAATTATGCTAGTGCAACCCTAGGGGCGAGGAGGCATTATGCGCGGTCGCATGCATTGGTCACACTGTTTTCTGACGAACTTCCGCCCTGGCTAGACGCCTAAACCACGCTGCTCCTCCAGAAAAAATATAAAAATTTAAATCTGAAATTTTCTCGGCCATCCAGTCGAATTATAATTTAAATATTAATTTGGAGCATATAGGACAGCCATTATTGTGGAGTTTTGTGAATCTGATTATCGTAAGTTAATTTTTTGTGGATATTTGGATATTTGGAAGTGTCTAATAAGTTCTTTTGAAAACTTAGCCATACATAAATAAATTGGATGTCGAAAATCTGAACAGGGAATTTCATTTTTTGAGTTCCGAAAATCAACCAGATATATTTTTGAGACACCGAGGCCTCAAAAGCTGCACACCGTGAAGGGCACAGAGACATTTCGACAAAGTCAACAAGATTGGAATAGCCGCCCGAATCGGATACGGGCAGAGAAAGTTTCTTTGTTGCGGATTAAGAGTCCACCAGATCGCCTCTGTTGCCTAGGAGTGCCAAACGCTTGATTTAACTTAACATTTTATTCCTAAGCATCATCCAGCGGACGACGAAGGCCTTCGACGGACCGGACGGATGGGTAAGTCCTTAGGACTTCTTGACAAAAAAAATCATGTTCGTTCTGGCATTTCCCTGTTTTGTTTGACAAAAAGATAGCGAGTTCTGCGTTAAATAAGCCGCAAATAAGAAAAAGTTCTCTCTCTAGTTTAGTACCATCAAAAGAAAATTATTAAAGTTCAAGTAAATCGCCTTTGAATGTGTGAGCGGGTCTATAATTTAGAATTTAAATAATTTAAGTTGGAGACTTCCAAATTGCATTTGACCTTTTTATTTTGATTACCGATAAGTTTATATATATCCACCTTACAATTAAGATTCACCAAAATATAACAATATTATTCCTAATTTGTGCTTTTGGATGCCTGAAATGATCCAATTATTTAATTTGATTACCGTTTATTATAAGAACCTTTATTTTAGTTTGTATAACTCGGATTATGTTTCCGACCTATTGAAGTATTTCGCCCGGATTCCAAAACTTCTCGTGAATAATTCATAATGTTCATTTATAATGTTTGAGTAAAAGTGGTGTGATCTTCTTGTGCCGAAATCTTAACGGTGAGTTGAATTAAATTGGGATTTTCCAGAATCTTGCGACAGGAAAATCATTGGTTGGGAGGGTTTGACGCGAAGCTATACTACCATCCTCCACTCCCTTTTTGGGGAAACAAAAAAAATTTTTTTTTTTTTTTTTTTTTTATTTTTTTTTATTATATAATTGTAAAATTTTGGTTTTTTTTTTTTTATAAGGGGGGGGGGGGGGGGGGGGAAAAAGAAAAAAAAAAAAAACAAAAAAAGAGAGAAAAAAACCACAACACCCCCCCCCCCAAAAAAAAAAAAAAAAAAAAAAAAACCCGATATGGTGGGGTTTGGGTGGGTTTGGGGGGTTTTTAACAAAAAAAAAAAAAAAAAAAAGGGGGGGGGAAAAAATATAGGCCAAATCTGACCTCCTTCTTGGATCAAATAACATCCTTTGACATAGAGGGGATGTGCATGATTTGGATTAATTCCAGATTGTGTACATTACATATTTTCTATGTTACTAATATCGCCTACGTGCGAAGTTTTAACAGCTATGTACGACTCTGATTGGACGCTATGATGAGCTAGTAAAATTTTATCTTCTGTCCTACCTGTGCAGCCTGATCTGAGGCTTAAAATTCCTTGTTCTGGTATATCCAGCACTTCCTGCTGTTCGTTACCGCATTGGACTCCGGCCTTAGTTTTAGGCGGTACCTTGAACAACCAACTACTGCTGCTATCTAATTCTACCCAGTAAGATTTTGTCTCCACAATCGATGTGTATCAGCAACTAGATTTGTTATTCTGTTTAAAGGGTGTCAGCTCGCAGGCATTATCATTGGCACATGTTCTCCTGTTCGACTGCCAGCTTCGACATCTTTGTATATCTGATGCAGACATTAAATGATACGAGTCTATTTCAAAATTATATATTAAGTATTGGCTTTCTATATGGACCATTACCATTTGTTTATTATTCAATCGTACAGGTACTGGAATAACTTTATGAGAGAAAAAAGATGGATGTCTCCCAAACAGTGGTATTTTTGCATTTATAATTATTTTTCTGTCAATCAAAAAATACGCTTGGCTGTCAACAGAGTATATATATCTTTTAACTCAGTGCCTGTCCTTTTACCTGGTAGTACTAATGCTTCGGACAACTTGTCCTTTATTTTTGTTATTTCCAATTTCATTTGACTTGGTTTTAAAATATTAGGGTTCAACCTAGCATGGTTAATGTCTATTAAAAGATTTATAATTCCTGTCTGGCTTTTTTCACATTCATCCACCACTGAACTCAGTTGCCTTACAATCATGAAAAACTGTATGGATTCTCTATGTTGCGAAAGCTATCATTTATTTCATCTATAGTTGTCTTAAGAATGTTTGCCGTGGAGTCTACTATCGATGTCTGCCTTTCTTCTAGGTGTTTCAGATTTTGCTGATTTGTCTGTAAATTTCTCATGTTTTCTTCCACCTGTATTCTGTCATCTGCATCCATTATGCCAAATAATATATGGTACAGTGAACCCATGAATTCAAACTGTGCTCGTTTGCTTCTTATCTTATTTTGACTCATGAACAAGCTATTATTTTTTTCGATTTCTGTAGTGCGTTTTATCGTGTTGTCTAACACGAAATGGCACTAGTCTTCGAAATTATATAACTTTTGACAAAAATCCCTCATTTTTGGAATCAATCTGTCACCTTTAGTAAGCATTTCAAAATATGCCGACATGTCATAGTATAGAACCAGATCCCATGAGGACGCTACTATCTCCACCTCACCCATTGGATCTAAGTACAATGCGGCTGTTGCGTTTAGTTCTTTTACCGTAATTTTTGGTCGATTATCTTTAATGCTTGCTGCATTCGACAATTGACAAAGTAGCATCAACATTGCTAACATCATTACGGTTCCTACTTTGGACAGATGATCGAATCTGGTAGTTTTCCGATGTCGGTTCTCCTCAACGTCTTCTGATGATTTTATCCCAATGAGTGGAAAAATTTTATTTATAGGTCTTGTAATTGACCCTTCCTGCAATTTGACTTTACCTCCAATGTGATTTCCTGCCGGGGGACATAAATTTATTTCTTGAGTTTTGTTCTTGTATTTCTTTGGAATTGTATTATTTTTATTTTGAAACTTACCTTTCTTTTTCTCCCAAAGTTGTTCAAACCCTGTGACATCTATTGTTGTTGCCACTACAGATTTATTCTGATTTGATTTGGTGCATCCCGAGACGATCCAACCAAATTGAGTATTTTGGCCTAGCAGGCCATCAATCTTTGTAATTCTTCCTTTTAAGATTTAGGTATATACGTTTACTCCCATTATTATGTCAATCCTACCAGGTTTATTAAAGGTAGGATCAGCTAGAACGTTGTAAGTTTGCCATTTTGACATATCCACGTTTGCTATTTTTAATGGAAGAGCTTTCATTAACTTTGGCAACACAATTGCCTCAACCTTTAGATGTCGCTTCCAGGGATTTCGCGTCTTTACATCTATCTTTACCTTATATTTTGATTTTTTGGATTTTATGGAGGACACGCCACTTATTTCTGTATATTGTTGAATTTTAGGTAATTTTAATATTTGAGCGGCCTCTTCGGACAAAATGGTGCTCTGTGAACCACAATCAATAAGGGCTCTTAGAGTCTTATATCCTCCATTTACATTTTTTACTTGTATTAAAGCTGTGGCCAACAGTGTTGGTTGTGCGGTTACACAAGTATTAACTCTCTCCTGTGTTTCTTCAAAGTGGAGTAAGGTATGGTGTCCCTTACTGCACAATGAACAGACCATTTCATTAGTGCATACCTTATTGCTTGAATGGTTCAAGCATCTTATGCAAAGCTGCACTTTTTTGGCTATTTCATACCTTTCAGTAGGTGTCAAACCTTTAAACATATAGCACTTATACGCTTTGTGCCCATGCAATTTTGCAAATCGGACATTTATCTTCGACTTTCACATAATTTAACACAGTTCTTATAGGTTTTTTCTCTTCTTTGCTCATGGCACTTAGCGAGCAATATCTTTGCTCCAAGTATTCCATGACATCAGATAGCATTTGAATTTGCCTTGTTTTTCTAATCTGACTCTCATACAATTGTAGAGTCTCTCTGTCAAATTTCCGAAGTATGAGTTGAGCGACTATTACGTCATCGGACAAATTTGCTTTAATTTTAATTAAGTTTATTGACTCATTAATTATGTCAATCACTCCTTTTATACCTTTTGCGGATTCATTGTTGATCATCGGTAAATCAACGATCCGACTTATTTGTTCGGAAAATACCCTCCGATTATTTTCATACCGCTTGGTTAACAATTCCCAAGCGGCACTATAATTGTCAGCTGAACCTGACAATAGATGGGCTACCATGCTCCTTGCTTCGCCCTTTAATGCGGATTTTAAATAGTAGAGTTCAAATAGAATAAGCGTAAGACTTAGATCCTCTCTTTTTTTAATCAGTTCCGTGAATAATTCTACAAACAAGTCCCATTCTCTTGGCTCTCCAGAAAATGTGGGTACTTGTTTTTTTGGCAACACCGGTAGTTCGCCTCTCACGGTAACATTCTCAACTTTCAAATTTTTCTGATCATTTATTTTCTCTTCTAATGCTACCAAGGTATTCTGAAGATCGAATTCTAATTCTTCTATGACTTCTTTAAACGTTTTATTACATATAAGTTCACCTGTATAAGCTTGGCACATCTGTACCTTCTTGAACAAAAATTTTATTTTTTTTAATATACATTTCGCCTGTTCTATTGTCTATCGTACGTAAATCTTTGCTCACCATGTCCAAATATATCTGGAGCTGACGGACTTTTTCTTGAAATTTTTCCTGGCGAACATTAGCGTTCTCATTACTAGAGGTCGCGTTTCCCCGCGACTCTCCGATGCTGACCTCAACATTTTCTGACATCGTTGCATCTGCTTCACTGCTCTCCGACTCAACAGTGCCCTGCCTACTTGACTCTCCTTTGGCCATTAATCTGGCTGCCATATCTAAACCCTCCTCATACTTTCCGTCTGTAAAATAGTAGTGTTCGGTTACACCACTCTGTATCATTTGGCTATGGTAACTAATCCATTGCTTCTGAATCTCAGTTACTTCATTAAGAATCTTGCTAGTTAACTTACTAGCATCTAACTCTTCTATCTTCTTTAACCTTTTGTGCAACTCGTGTTGCTTTCCTAACAGTTTTTCAGTTGTGGTAGGGAACATTTTTGTATGGTCTATTTGACAATAAATTGTTTTCTTTTTTTAAATATTAATTTATTTTTTGTAAATTTATTTACATTACTATTGACCTGTCAACTTGTTTAAAAATATTATGAATTATATTTTTTTTAGTAAATTTTATATATATATTTTTTACTTTTCTACTCGATCATCGCAGTGATCTTCCTACCTATTTGGCCTCTAGACCGAGCAACGCAATTATTGCTCAAGTTTACATAGTAACATATATATTTTTTTTGAAAAAAATTTTAATTTAGGATGAGTTTATTTGTTCAGTGTTGGGCGCTCTTTGTAGCGCTACCGGTCCTACCACAGTCAGAGGCCTAGCTTGTCGCGCTAGGTTGCGGTCTCTTCGCACAGACTGCCGAAGTGTACTCGCAATATGATGAATATAATGGTCCAGTGCAGTCCGCCGGGCACGTCTTCTCTGGAGTGGTCTGGATTGTTTTTTTGGGTTCTGGTTTTTGGAAACCGTATTTATTAATTACTTTTATATGTTGACTAGTTCACCTTGTAATTTATTGCGTTTTGCCCAACTAATTGTTGTGGTGGTGGCAACAGTAGCTTAAGGAGTTCGGTTTTCCTTTGTTTTAGTCGATTCTTAACTTCGCTACGTCTTGTCATTACCATCATTACCTCACTCGGAATTCATTTTTTTCCACTCCGCTATGTGAGGATTGGATGTGGATGTGAGCTGGTGTTGTCTAGGGCCTATGAGCTCAGGCGGTACCGGTGCCGGTCATCGCACCAGATATTCTTGTATTGACAGTGTTCGTCCTCCAGCGGCCTCTTCTTTGCAACTATCTTGTTGCTCTGCTGTTGTTTCTAGTTGCCAACTTGCAACTATATATATAGCGTATGTGCTTACATTACTTAAATCTTTTTTTTTTTTTTGTTACTTTCGATATAAGGGCTTCGAATACGCCACACAAAAACTCCCGCCGACGAAATTACTACAGTTGCTCGACTAGCCAAACTGCCTTTAACTCGGTCGCACGCACTTTTTATTTATTAAGCAATATTTTGCTTTTTGTTTTATACTCTGTGTCTTACCACTGGTGGGGGAAAACAAGAGTTATTTTATTCTTGCTACCTTTAGCTGATCTTAGCATTTACACTTGCATAAGAATTCAGACTTCAAGGAGCTGATTCAATCTCTGAGTCTGTTACCACTGGTGGGGGAAAACTGCAGAGTTCCTTTTTTCGAAGGACCAAAATGAATAGGGATTTTTGAAGGGAAATAAAATAACCCA
This sequence comes from Drosophila equinoxialis, assembly GCA_018150345.1. Classification (NCBI taxonomy): domain Eukaryota; kingdom Metazoa; phylum Arthropoda; class Insecta; order Diptera; family Drosophilidae; genus Drosophila; species Drosophila equinoxialis. The sequence continues at coordinate 187,186 of JAECWI010000454.1, forward strand.
ATCTTCATTTGTTGAATTCAAAATATGAACTGACTTTATTTACAAAGGTACGGAGTTTATATAGGATTAGCTTAGGCTCTAGGAGGTAACAATTTTTCTTAGAAGATCTTATTCTAGACTCACACCCACGTATTTGGGGGTTGAAAATTTATTATTATTTTGGGCACGGCGTCGGCCACTTGACATTCTGCCGTTGTGATCTTTTGGGTTATTTTAGAATTACAAATGTTTTTTTCCCACCTCGTGTGTGGCTGATTGTAATTTTAGACATATGCTAGGCTAGTTGTTTGGTACAAAGGTACAGTTGTATTGTATTTTCTTTAGTGCATCAGATTTGGTGAAGCCAGCTCAGATGAACACTATGTTTATTCTTAAACAACTGAATATTATATTTTGAACTCAGCATCCCGAAACTTATGTTTTTCATAAAACTCTATCCGTGCACATTTATGGAGTTTCGATAAGCAAGGTTTACCGACTTTGTTTTGGTATGTAAGATCTAAATTATTTTTCAAAAATTAGCTCACTCGTTGCCTGGTAACATCTAATCCCAGCTCAGCTTTGATTTAGTTGCAGCTCATATGCCGCTTTATCCGTTCGTTGACAGATGGTACTGGCCCGTGGCGACGCTTAATGCGGTTATCTTCGGGGTCCCTTAAGTATCTCGTAATGGTTTTTCTATGCGGATTCATTTCTTGATTACGCGATGAACAAATGGTAAAGATCCCCATTTGCGACTCAATGGGCAAATAACGCCCTGTACCAGATCCAAAGAAATATTTCGTCGACTCTCGGTAAAAGTTCACTTTGTTGGGTGACACATATTGCGTCTGTTGATGTGTACCCCAGGTGGAGGTGGCTCACGCCAGCTTCTTCCCTTCCCCTTCGCCCACAAAAAAAAAAAATAAAATTTTTGACGAATGTATTAATTTGTATATATTATTTATTTAAATTTTATTGTCTTTTAGTTTTTTTTCCAACTCCATCATATTTGGTGTTGGTGGCGGTGGTGCCTCAGCCGCCTTGGCCACACTAGCTGTGATGCGCTTCTGCTTTCCATTTTTTGCACTCCGCGCCCCGGGAATTTGTCGGCCCTAGCCCCCTGAAACCCGGTGCGTTTACGGTGACAATCTTAAAATGAATAATAATATAAATAAGTCCAAATTGTTTAACAAAAAGACAAAAAAAAAAACCAAAAATACTTACACAATTTTTGAAGATAAAATTCATCCTTTCGCGATCGTTGTTTAGAGCTCTACACTAAACAAACAACAATACCACGAGTCAGCAAAATATGGTCACAAGACGATATCCTTGGCTCCTAGCACACAAACCCTGGGACTGACGACGTCCCAGAGCGCATCTGGCTCCCTATTACAACTGTGCCTACACCTAAAAAAAAGATGACAAGGATGAATACGAGGCTCCTGCTCTGCAAAACCTTTTCTTCTTCTTTCAGAACTAACTGGTCACTGAGGCTACCTGCGAGCCCTCTTAGGATGCCCAATGGGAAACCTGAAAACGAAAAACATGGTACCTAGAAATAAAAGGAAAAACACACAAGTTAAAATTTCCAAATTGGGCCCTTGTTTACATCAACTTACCAAATGTGACCAAACTATGTAAACTAAATGTTAAGTAACAGTCACACTTCAACCTCCACAGAGATAAGACGTGTCACTGCAAACCAAACCTCGCTCTACGCAACAAAAAAAAACAAAAAACAACAAAATTCAAACTCGACAAACAAAGTTCAAGCACAAAGCAAAACAAAAAACAAAAACACTCACTGCTTACCGTTAAGCCGGGCTTGAGCCCGACAACACGAGCCATGCAGGAACCACCAGACATTCAACCCAACAACAAACATTTGGGCGAACCAACATACATAATATTAAAACGAAATGACAACTGTTCATTTGAAAAAGTATCACCGTTCATAATTAAAAAAACAATTGACTACACTTGCGGAGGCGAAGTCGAATCTTGCAAAAAAATAAGGGACGGCTCACTTCTAATAAAAACAAAAAACAAACTGCAAGCATTAAAACTATTAAAACTAAGAAAAATGACTGATATCAATATTTCCGCGTCAGAACACAAAACATTAAACTTCACAAAATGAGTAATCTACTGCAACGAACTTCGAGGCATAGATGAAAATGATATCCTACAAGAACTAAAGACACAGAAAGTAACAGAAGTAAAAAAAATATTAAAAAAAACAACCAAATACAACACAACAAATAAACAACAGCCAAAACAACAACGCTATACTTATCAAACCGGACTCATCACTCTAACATTCGCGACTACCAAACTACCAGAAGCCATCAAAATCGGATACGAAACCGTACGCATCAGGCCCTACATCCCTCTTCCACTCAGATGTAAAAAGTGTCTTCGCTTTGGACATCCTACATCTGTTTGCAATAGCCAGGAATCATGCAAAAACTGCTCAGAGCCAAACCATACAGACGGGATCGAATATTGTGCAAACAATAAAAAATGCCTTACCTGCACAAATAACCCAGAACTAGACCATCAACACTCACCCCTCGACCGCCAATGCCCCACATTCCGCAAACAACAAGAATTAACAGCAATAAAAATCACCGAAAAGGTAGACCACAAAACAGCATTTCACATATACTCCACAAGACACAGCCAGCAATTGGGAAACACATACGCCAACACGCTTAGACGTCCCACTCCGCGCACAACTAATACCCCAATCGACACACTACACAGGAATATTAACACACACCCGCAAAAACAACCCACCCCCGCATCAACCACCGGACACAACCCACCAGCCAATTCAACAAGAGTAACAAAGTCTCCAACACTACAACAAGCGAAAGATAAAATGCAAGACACACCAGAGGACATGGAAACCGACGGTAACCCAAATACATCATACTCATCACAACAAACTAAAGATTTAAAAATAAGAATTTTTGCCAAAGACCCCAAGACTAACCCCCTTTCTACCAATTGCAAACCCCCAAAAACAAAAACCAAAACCATACCCCCAACCAAAAACCAACAGACCAACAACAGCGACAGCGAATCCACATAAGCAACAAACTTCATTAAACTAAGCCTTACTTAACATAAAATATGCTAAGAATAATACAATGGAACTTAAAAGGGTACACTAACAACTACAACGAACTCCTAACCATAATAAAAAAATACTCACCACAAATAATATGCCTTCAAGAGACACACTATTATAACACACACATACCCATACCCATTCCAATTAACTACCAAATTTTTACCAACACAGCTTCCAACAGGTTTGGCGGCACAGCCATATTAGTTCACAAAACCATCCAAAACACCCAGATAAACCAAACCGACCATTTTGAATCCCTTAGAGTTGAAATAGAATCTAAATTAAAAATCCAAATTACCTCAATATACATTTCCCCTAACAAGACTTTCTCCCTTAAATCCTTAAACGACAACCTCAACCCAACCAACAACACAAATCACATTATCGTAGGTGACTTCAACAGCTGGCACAATAGCTGGGGTTCACCACACCCAAACAGAAGAGGAAAAATCCTTCACAAATTCCTACAAAACGCTAACCTCCACATCCTAAATGACGGCTCCCCAACACATTTTTCAACACACAACACATTCACACACACCGACCTGTCACTATGTTCTCCACAGCTTACCCCATTCACTAATTGGGAAATTATCGACGACCTTCACGGAAGCGATCACTTTCCAATCCTTATCTCCTTATTTTCTCAATCAAAAACAAATAACTTCTTTCGTCCTTTTTTCAAAATTAAAGAAGCCAACTGGTCAACCTTCACCCAATCAACACACGATTTAAGTGAGAAAATACCAATAAGCCCAAACATTAACAAAGAAACTGCAAACATTTGCAAAATCATTATTCAAACTGCACACCACAACATACCACAATCCTCTCCCAACCGCTTCAAAAAAAATACACCATGGTGGAATAAAACTCTCACCGAACTCAGAATCAAAAAACAAAACACATGGAAAACTTTCAAACATAATAGTAACACTGATAATTTAATTAATTACAAAAAAGCCAACGCCCTCTTTCGGAGGGAACTTAAAATATCCAAAACCAGAGCTACAACCGAATTCACCTCCACAATAGGACAGATCACCCCCCTCCCACAGAATCTGGGCCAATATCCGACGCTTTTGCGGACTCAACCCAATCAAACAAATCCACTGCATAAAAAACCCAACCAACAACTTACCCACAACAGATACATCCTCCATAGCCCAACTATTTGCCCAACACTGGTCAGACCAATCCAAAGACATCAATTTCAATCCAACCTTTATTACAAACAAACACTCTAATAAGCCATTGAACTCTATACCCCACCCCTCAGCACAAATAATAGAAGCCGACATAACGCAAATTGAACTCCTATCCGCACTTCATTCACTTATAGGTACCACACCGGGCCTCAATAGAATATCCTACCCTATGATAAAAAACACCTCTAACACAGTCAAAACAAGAATTACCCACCTCTTTAACAACGTATTTAAAAATTTCATCCCACAATCATTTAAAACCAGTCTAGTCATCCCCATTCTCAAACCTACCTCCAACAAAACATTTATAACCAACTATAGACCAATCTCCTTAAACTGCTGCCTATCAAAAACCCTCGAAAAAATCATAGCCAAACGTCTTTGGTGGTTTGTCACCAAAAATAACCTAATCCACCCCAATCAATCCGGATTCAAACGTGGCAAATCGGTTTCAGACGGTCTGCTCACAGCAGACTACCTAATAAACAAATCGCTGCGTAAAAAAAAGCACTGTTCTGTCATTGCCCTTGATTTCTCAAAGGCTTTCGACAGAGTCGGAGTGCACTCCATAATTGACCAACTAATAGATTGGAAACTGGGCCCCAAAATTATAAATTTCATAAAAAACTTTATGTCCAACAGGAAAATTAAAATAAAAATCAACAACACATTCAGTTCTCCCTTCCCACTCCTTAATGGCATCCCCCAAGGTTCACCAATATCAGTTATCCTCTTCCTAATCGCCTACAACAAACTTGCCAATATAATCAGCTTACAAAAAGAAATCCATTTTAGTGCCTATGCAGATGATTACTTCCTTATAGTACCACTCAATAGAGAAAAAAACCAAACCTTCAATCTAGATTCCCTTTTTGCAAACATCCAAGAATGGTGCTCATACTCTGGAGCATCATTATCCCTTAACAAATGCCAACACCTACACATTTGCAGGAAACAAAACTGCAATTGTACCCTATCCTCCAACAATATAGCAATCCCCCTAGTAACCCAACTCAAAATACTAGGACTTACAATAAACAATAAATACAGATGGGACTCACACATTAAACACATCCAACCATCCCTTAACAACAAACTGAATATAATAAAATGTTTAGCAAGCCCCAAGTTTAACTGCAACACCCATACACTTCTTAACATAACAAAGGCAACACTCATAGCCAAAATAGACTACGCCATATTCATTTATGGCCACGCGCCTAGATCTACACTAAACAAACTAAAAACAACATATAATGCTGGAATACGCACAGCCCTTGGCGCTCTCCCCTCAACACCCATCCCCAATCTACTTTTCGAAGCCAACCTACCTACAATAGAGCAAAAAAGAAACCTCATGACAGCCAAAACATACAAAACAATCCTCCACAGTGCTAACTCTCCAATCCATAAATTCACCATTCAAATAAAAAATCAAAATAATAAGAAACTAAAATCCACACTAGAAAAAATCATTACGCTTTGCAAAGACCACAACATTCCCTACCTTCCACCACCCAACAGACAAACAATCACACCTCCATGGCTATTTCCACCTTCCACCATCAACACTTCCTTACATAAGTTTAATAAACCTGACACATCACCAGAAATATATCGAAAAATCTTCCTAGAACATAAAGACAAACACAAACAACAACACAAATATATATTCACAGATGGCTCCCTGCAACACAAAACTGCCACATTCGCCATAACCACCGATACAACAGTTCTAAAAACAGGCATCCTACCACACTACTCCTCCATCCTCTCCGCAGAAACAATAGCCATTCTTGAAGCAATAAAGCTGACAAGAACCAAGAAAGGAAAGTTCATAATATGCTCCGACTCCCTGTCAGCTATCAAATCCATAAGCAACATCAACAACAACAATTTGTACCCCACTTTAATAAGATCAATCTTAACAAAAACCAACACCAAAATAAAACTCCTCTGGATCCCCAGCCACTGTGGCATTAAAGGTAACGAACTTGCCGACCAAACCGCCAAATCGACCATAAATATGCCCCTCCACTACACCCCCAACTTTAATTGCACTGATATAAACAAATTCCTTAAAAATAACTTATCCCAAAAACTTAAAAACAACATAGATAGCTGCAACACATGGTACCAACAGTTAAACAGCAATCGAACACACACAGGAGACTATCTCAAAAACATTTTACAAAAAGACATAACAAGGATGGACCAAATAAAAATTCTAAGACTTAGATTAGGACACACAAGATTCACTCAACAACACTACATCAACCCGAACGACATAACACCCTGTCCAAACTGCAACTCAACATCCGACCAAAACATAAAACACGTACTAAAAAACTGCCCTGCAACCTCCCACATCAGGCATGAAGTCTTTAACAAATTATGCCCAATAGCAACCCTAGCAAACCCAACTCCAACTAACCTTTCCACGATAATCGACTACCTCAAAAAAACTAATTACTATCCTAGGTTTAAACTTAGAAAATACAATATGTACTAAATATTAATTATGTAAATATGTTAAGCTGTAAATATTATAATCTGTACATATGTATGTTAATCTGTTAATATGTAAACACACCCAAGTCAAGCCCAAGGGCCCAAAACACCCCCCTCAAAAAAAAAAATTCACTCTATTTTTAATTAGTCCTAACTCTAAGATAAATAAATAAATAAATGTTAAGTAACAGCTAATGTAAATGACTGCTGAACTATGTACTCTTAACCACAGTCACTTACACTAGCACTTAGCACTATTTTATTTTTTTTTTTAATACTTTAAAAAAAAAATTAAAATTTATGTGGGATGTGCATTTGCGAAGTGTATCAATTCCACTGTACACGAGAGACGAGACGACGATCAAGAGAGAACGTGAGCGTTTAAGAAAAGACGATCAAGAGGGATGACAAACGAATGAGAGATGACGACGAGAGAGATGGTTTTTGCGCGTCAAACAAGACGGACGTGTTTTGAGGTCTTGCGTCATAGTCGGATGCAAGGTCAAGTCGAGTACCAGAGACGGGTGCTATAAGTCGTGTGTCAAAGTCGGACACTTAAAGTCGAGTACCAGAGACGGGTGCTATAAGTCGTGTGTCAAATGTCGGACACTTAAAGTCGGACAGCGAAAGCCAAAGTCGGGCGCGAAAAGTCGAAGCGTCATAGACGGACGCCGAAGTCGAGCCGAGCCAAACGTCGATTGTCATTTCACAAAGAGTTTACAAAGAGTTTTCCCCACATATTTTGTCGTGATAGAAAGAGTGCGGGATACAAGAGAACACCCGACATACATTTTTTTGTGCGTTCGTGCGGGAGAAGAGTGAAAAAAAAAAAAGAAAGTGATTTTTTTCTTTAACAATCGTGTCGTATTAAGTCGGTCCTGCTCTGTTAGTGGTGAAATTAAAACATTAACTATGTCGTGTCTAAATGATTTAATAAGTGGTACTCTGAAAACGGGTAAAGTAGACAATATCAGAGCATTGCATAAATTTATCTATGAGAGCGAGGGAGATAGAAATAACCGCAAAAGAATTCGAGAATTTTCTGGTTTCGATTACGATGAAGCGAACGCAAAGTACAAAGAAAAAGCGGAATATGTACGACGAAATTTGACGAACGGTGATCTGGTTTCGATTTGCAATGTATTGGGAATCAAGTACAGTGTCGACGACCTTGCATTGCATATTTTCACGAATTTGAAGCTGAACAATTTGTTGGCATCACAAGACGAAGACGAATTAGACGACGAAGTAGATGATGAAATAGACGACGAGACAGATCATGATTCGGTAGCTGCAGAGAGGAACGTAGCAACAGAGAATAATTTGAGGAACATAACGCACGAGAGAGCAAGCGAGAACAACAACGATGAGTACAGAAGAATAAACGAAGAGAGAGATAGAATGATGACGCCGCGTTTTGCCATTAGTTTTCGCGACGTGGAAGAGAACATTCGTATTTTTGACGGCACTAACACTATTGCAGTAGAAGTTTGGATTAACGAATTCAATGAGCAAGCAACGTTGATGTGTTGGAACGATTTCCAGAAGTTTCTGTTCGCGAAGAAGGCGTTAAAGGGTATCGCGAAACTGTTTGTCTTGAGTGAGAGAGGAATAAATTCATGGAACTCTCTCGAAAAAGCACTTTTGAGTGAATTCAAATCGTGCGTGAGTAGTAAAGACATACATGAGCAACTGATGAAAATGAAGCGTAAAAACAATGAGTGCGTTTATGAGTATTTTTACAGAATGAAAGATGTAGCTTCACGTGGACAAATTAAAGAGGATTCACTAATAGAATATTTAATTGACGGCATTGATGAAAAAAAGTGAGAATAAGTCGATTTTATATGGTGCGAAAAATTTGATTGATTTTAAAGTGAAATTAAAGCACTATAAAATAATGAGTGAAAAAGAAAGTAAGAAAGGCAATGGTAAATACAAAAACGATGAGAACAGTGCAAGAGTGAAAAACAAAATGATGAAAACTAATAATAAAGACGATGTTGTGTGTTACAACTGTGGAGCTAAAGGACATTACTTAAAAGATTGTGATGATAAAGAGAAAGGTAGAAAGTGCTACAAATGTAATGAATTTGGTCATATAGCTAAAAATTGTAATAAAAGAGAAATGAACGGTAAATTTGAACCAAACACAAGAGGTTTTAAGTCGAAAGAGGAAATAACCTGTGAAGTTATTAAAATTGATAATATTGAGTGTAAAGCATTGTTCGACACCGGAAGTAAATTTTGTATCATTCGCGAAGATTTGTATAAACGTTTGAAACAACCCAAGTTGAGTAGCTTTGACGGGTTTTTAATAGGATTTGGTGGCGGAGAATCAAATAAGATAAAACCAATTGGACACTTTGTGAATTCCATTTTAATTGACGACCAATCGTTCGTGTTAGATTTTCATGTAGTCCCGATTAGATTGTTAGATGTCGAAATGATCATAGGCGAGGAATTATGTTTGCAAGCTGACATTATATTTAGTCGAAATGGTGTAAGAGTAGAAAAGTTCGAAAAAGAAAGTGATGAACTAAAAATTCTAAAAATTGATGTCGCGAATAATGAAGATGAACTTAATATAGACGAATGTGCAAGTACAAGTGCTAAAAAAGAGGTATTCGATTTGATATCTAATTATCAACCGGTAGCAATAAAGACAACCAATGTAGAAATGCGAATAATTTTAAACGATGACAGTCCGATATTTGCGCGACCCCGTAGACTTGCATTTAAAGAAGCAGAATTCGTGAACGAGAAAGTCGAAGAATGGTTGGCTGAAGGCATAATTGAAGAGTCAACGTCCGAATACACAAGTCCGGTGGTACTTGTGAAGAAGCATGACGATTCCTACCGGCTATGTGTCGATTTTCGTAAAATAAACAAGGTATGTGTGCGTGACCATTATCCATTGCCGCTCATCGAGGATCAGTTGGATCGTTTGCAAGACGCTACGATTTTTAGTACGATTGATTTGAAGAACGGATTCTTTCATGTGGCAGTTGCAGAATCTAGTCGAAAGTATACGTCGTTTGTGACCCACTGTGGTCAGTACCAATTCAAGAGGGTTCCGTTTGGATTTACTAATTCACCTGGAGTATTCCAAAGACATGTAAATGCAATATTTCGGCATTTATCCAAGAGAGGCATTGCGCTGCCATACGTTGACGATGTTATCATTTTGGCCAGAGATGAAGAGGAAGCTGTTAAGAATCTAAAAGAGGTAATCGTAACCTGCGAAGAGTATGGTTTAGAGTTAAACCTGAAGAAGTGCCATTTTTTAAAGAAAAGAATACAATTTTTGGGGCACATTGTCGAGAATAAGAAGATATATCCATCACCAGATAAAATTGAGGCTGTTGCAAAGTTTAAAATGCCTCAAACCGTAAAACAAGTTCAAAGTTTCTTAGGTTTGACGGGTTATTTTAGAAAGTTTATTCCAAACTATGCGTGTATAGCCAAGCCTCTGACCGAATTGACTAAGAATGCACCAAAATTTGTGTGTGGCCCTGAAGAAGAAAATGCAGTTCAGATCTTGAAGAAGTTACTAACAGAAAATCCAGTCTTAAGTATCTACAACCAGTCGTACGAATCTGAAGTCCATACTGATGCGTCCATTGAAGGCTTTGGAGCAGTTTTACTACAAAGATGTCCAGACGACGGTGAACTCCATCCCGTATACTACATGAGTCGAAAAACCACAGACGCACAGCGAAAATATAGCAGCTACGAACTAGAGATTCTCGCAGTCATAACAGCGTTAGAAAAGTTTAGAGTTTATCTTTTGGGCATGCATTTTAAGCTTATCACGGATTGCGACGCATTTACAAAGACGCTGGAGAAGAAGAGCCTTTGTACCAGGGTAGCTCGTTGGGTACTTTTTCTTCAAGAATACGATTTTGACGTTTTACACCGTTCAGGTACTCGTATGAGACATGTCGACGCCCTCAGCAGATATCCAATTATGCAAATTAACGACTATGGAATCAGCGTTGGCATAAAGAAGGCACAGTCACAAGATGAGAAAATAAGAGCCATCATAGAAGTTCTGAAAGACAATTCGAAAACTTATGATGATTATTTTCTGAAAGCCGATATCCTGTACAAATTAGTCAATGACGTTGATTTAATTGTTGTCCCAAACGCGATGCAGAAGCAGATTATTGGTCAGGCACATAACAAAGGACATTTCGGGGCAAAGAAGACGAGAGACTTGATTTGCAGAGAATACTTTATACCGCATATCGAGGAAAAAAATCCAAAAATATATCGAATGCTGTATTCCTTGTATTATCAGTAGCCGTAAAGTTGGCAAGCAGGAAGGCTTGTTGCATCCGCTTCAGAAAGATGATATTCCACTTTTAACTTACCATATTGATTTTCTAGGTCCTCTCGAGTCTACACACAAAGACTATAAGCATATTCTGGCAGTCATAGATGCATTTACGAAGTTCTGCTGGTTATACCCAACCAAATCGACGACTAGCAATGAAGTTATTACGAAGCTGACGATTCAAAGCACGATTTTTGGCAACCCTACGTTTATTATCTCAGATCGGGGTTCCGCCTTTAGATCCCAAGATTTTCTGAAGTACTGCGACAACGAGGGTATCAAACACGTTAAGACGACTACAGCACTTCCGAGAGTAAACGGCCAAGTCGAACGTTTAAATGCGATCATCATTCCTGTTTTGTCGAAGTTGAGCGTTGATGATCCGACGAAGTGGTATCGACATGTTAGCAAAGTTCAGCAGGCTATCAATTCGACGTACACCAGAAGTATTGGCACTTCTCCATTTGAGTTACTAACTGGTGTAAAGATGAGGACCAACGATGATTATAAACTGAGAGATCTTATCAACCAAGAGACGAAGGCAATATTTACAGACGAAAGATGCGAGCTCCGTGCCAAGGCGAAGGCACACATCTCCAAGATCCAAGACGAAAACAAGAAGTACTACAACCTACGTCGTAAGCAAGCTCGATCTTATAGTGTTGGCGACCTGGTCGCAATTAAGAGGACGGAATTTGGCAGTGGTCTCAAACTAAAACCAAAATATTTTGGACCCTACCAAGTTAAGAAGGTGAAGCACAACAACGCATACGATGTCGAAAAAGTAGGCGAAGGGCCTAAAGTGACGTCCAAATGTGCAGAGTACATGAAGCCCTGGAGCCCAAACCGAGACGATGAAGAAGATAACCCAGCATTCGGGTCGAATGCGTAATCAGAATGGCCGAATGTGGGATGTGCATTTGCGAAGTGTATCAATCCCACTGTACACGAGAGACGAGACGACGATCAAGAGAGAACGTGAGCGTTTAAGAAAAGACGATCAAGAGGGATGACAAACGAATGAGAGATGACGACGAGAGAGATGGTTTTTGCGCGTCAAACAAGACGGACGTGTTTTGAGGTCTTGCGTCATAGTCGGATGCAAGGTCAAGTCGAGTACCAGAGACGGGTGCTATAAGTCGTGTGTCAAAGTCGGACACTTAAAGTCGAGTACCAGAGACGGGTGCTATAAGTCGTGTGTCAAAGTCGGACACTTAAAGTCGAGCGCCAAAGTCGGGCGCGAAAAGTCGAAGCGTCATAGACGGACGCCGAAGTCGAGCCGAGCCAAACGTCGATTGTCATTTCACATAGTGTAATCTCTATAAAGTCGTATTTTCATGTAAACCCCCTAGACTATAATTATATCGTTAAATAAAACCCCACATTCATGCATGCAACTAATTACTTGAAATAATACTAAAACACATAAACTTGTAGTAGCCCTCTTTAATAATAATAGTCTAAATCGCATTTCGATAAAAAATTTGGAAGAATTAATGAAGAACCCCCTTTGCGTACTACGCACATGTCTTTACTTGGTACGGTTCTTACTGTCATTTCGCACAGCGAATACAAAGCATAAGCAAAGAAGAGAGCATGGAAAGATCCTTTAGAATTTCGCTTGGAAACAGAATTTTTGGTACAACCTTTTTCATTTAATTTGAGAATTTGATTGCGAAAAGACGCGAATATTAATATTCAAAATACAGCAAACAAAGAAAAACTCAAAATTTCGCGTTACATTAATATTCGGTTTGTGTCATTCGTCAAAAAAAAAACCATGATGGTAACTCCGAATTCTGAAAAACGGCACAAAAACGGTATTTTCCAGAAAAGGCAACGCGTGACTGATGTTTTTGGAATGCAAGCATACTACGAAATGGGTCGCAAAGGAAAAAATTCATCTTTGAAGCAGCGAAAAGTGGTACTGCAATTGACTTTGGAGGGAAGGACATATCGCCAAATTGGTGATGTTCTTCAAATAAAGCCAAACACTGCGGGTGATATCGTCCAAAGGTTTTAAAATGAGGGAAGAATCGCATCAATCAAGCAAACAGGGCAACCAAAAAAAATTGACTAAGCGAGAGGAAGCCGAAATTCTGAGAAAAGTGAAGACAAATCCCCGACTAAGTGCCCCAAAATTGACAGCTGAACTCTTTGCTAATCAGCACAAACAATTAGACGAGCCATCAAAAAGTAGGGTACAGAGCGCAACAGAAAGCTCAGGCTGAAATTTGCCTAAGAGCACGCAGGAATAGATGAAAGCTGGTGGAACGACGTCATATTCCTGGATGAGAGGAAGTTTAATTTGTTTGGAAGCGATGGGAAGACCATGGCGTCGGAAATCTGGTGTTCATCGATGGCAACATGAAGCAAGATTAATATTTGAAAATTTTGAAGGAAAAATTTAAGCAGTTGGTGTTGAAAATGGGAATTTCCGAAACGTTCAAGCTGTACCAGGACAATGACCCAAAACACAAAGCCCATAAAATCATGTCTTGGCTGCTCTATAATTGCCCAAAAGTTCTGGAAACGCCGCCCCAAAGTCCTGACCTCAATCCGATTAAAAATATGTGGAGCGAGTTGGACTATCGTGTCCACAAAACTCCCATATCTTCGTCGGCTATTTTAAAAGAACGGCTTCAAAAGGAATGGGCCAAAATTAGCCCAGACTATTTACCAAAAATTATTGGAAATATGCCAAAGCGCCTTAAGGATACACAACTAAACAATGGGTATTACACCAATACTAAAACAAAGCTACTAACCAACTAGTTCCGATTTAGTTTTTTTTTTTTTTTGTTTGATGTTTTTTAATATTAGTATTAAATAAACCCTAAACGTGTTCACAGTTTTGGAAAAACAATGAATCCCTCTAGTTTACCATTTTTATACCATACACCCATAGGGTGAAATGGTATATTAAAGTCGCCAAAATGTATGTAACAGGCAGAAGGAAGCTTTTTCCGACCCCATAAAGTATATATATTCTTGATCAGTATCAACAGCCGAGTCGATATAGACATATCCGTCCGTCCGTCCGTCCGTCCGTCCGTCCGTCTGTCCGTATGAACACGTAGATCTCAGAGACTATAGGAGCTAGAGTCACCAAATTTGGTACGTAGACTCGTGTATTACCTACGGTGGTCAAGTTTATTTCAAATTTTTGCCACGCCCCCCCTCCGCCCACGAAATTTAAACAAATTTGATTTTCTTAAAGACTATAATAGCTAAAGACATCAAATTTAGTATGATTAATCCTTTAGTAAGCGCGCACAAATTTGTTGCAAAAAAAATTTGGCACGACCCCCTCCGCCCACGAAATTTAAACAAATTTGATTTTCTTAAAGACTATAAAAGCTAGAGGCACCAAATTTGGTATGTGTATTTGTTTAATAAATGCGCATATATTGTATATGCAACGATTTTGCCACGCCCCTTTCCGCCCCCGTAATTTGGGAAAACTCGATTATCTCACGTAATTTTCTACCTTTTGTAATCAATTTTGGCACACTTGAATTTGATACTAATACCCAGCAAAACACCAAATTTGATCAACATCGGACAAAAAACAACGAAGTTATGCATATAAACGTTTTTCCATAAGGCCGTAGTTGGTCGTTGGCTGGTGGGGGCGCTAGGGTGCTCGTATACTTGAGTGAGGGAGATTCTAAGATATGCTTGTAATAAAAAGCATGTGAAAATGCATTTGTTTAATAAATTTAAAATATTTGCTTTACTGGTGTATGGTATACCTAAGTCGGCGAGACGACTTACTTACTTCATTAATTTTAAAATTTGCACTAATTTTAAACTCATTACAGGCGATTGAAGTTGAAAAACATCATCATTGAAAATTACAGTGACTGCACAAGGCAGTAATATATTTGGCTAAAGTGAATACAATAAGTGAATCTTCTAAGAATAAGGTGATATTAAATTAAATTTAGTGAAAATATTAGAAATTAAACCCCGTTATATTTCAGTTAAAATTTATGTTGCGGTCGCGTGGCGTCGACCTAAGAACTTTTTGGCTTTCGAGCAGCCTTGGATTTTTTCTTTACTTGGGACAATTTCTTTTATTGTGCCCCCGCCCAGTAATTGGGATATTTTCTTCGAGCCTCGAGCCTAGGATTTTAATCAACCCTTCCATTTCATCAATATTGATCGCCATGTGGCCAGGCTAGAGGAGTCTGGTGATGAAATGATGCAATTCCCCGGTTAATACCAACAATATACCTACAAACAATTTGAGCAGAGTGTACTAAATTTCAGAGCTATTGTCGTGAAATTTAATATTGGTGAGTTTATTATACCTATAAACGACTGCACAGTGGTCGGTACTGTATGAAATTAGCGGCCAAAAATGTTTCCACTGACTATATCAAAGTGAAATTTTTATATTAGCTTAATAAAAATATTGTAAGTAGTAAACAATTGTATTGTCATAAATAAACCACTTCAAACCCCTCTCATTTCACTTCTAGGCTATCAAAAAATAATTTTTAGAAAGTGTCTTTTTTTTATTTTTTATATATTTATTAAAGCATCAAAACTAAGTAGAAAAATATAATAGTTTAATAATAATTAGTTTAATTATGATATTCCAAAAATAGTAAATAAAAGAATAATGAATTAAGCCAAAAATATTATTGCGGACTATTCGAGTAAATCAAACACTGATTTTGGTAAAAATGAGTTTTTTTTGCTTGGTAATTTTCTTTGACCAGAAATCAGAGGATCAGAGGTCAAAAGCAACCTATTTATTAAGTCCTGATTTGTGGCTACCCGTGAAATTTTCCTTGTATGGTTTAGGCGATACTTCTTAACGTCTTTATTTCTTGCCTCAGCAGCTTCTTCTGAGAGCTCTCCAATACGATACTAATGCGTGCTTAATAATATCTGGCGCATGAATTAAAATTTTGTGAACCGACGGAGGAATATAGTACCACGAATACTTAGTTGTTAGTTCTCGAGCAGTAGCTAGAGCCAATTCTCGAAATTTTTCTACATTAATTTTATAACCTGATGATAAGGTTTGTAGTAAAATTGCACAATTTTCAATAAGATGTTTTTCTATGCCAGTTATTTCAGCAGACACCTGGGCTTCATTGAAAAATCTTCTTGCAGTGTTCCCATCATTTGAGGATCCACTTCCACCTGTTCTTGGTTTGTCGACAATTAAACCCATTTTGTTACGAAATTCGCACTGAATAATTTGTTTCCTTCGTAGAAATTTTTGTTTATTTTCTGCGCCCCTTACTTGCCACTGTTTTATTTCGAGTCTATATGAAACGTGAAGCATATATTCAAAAAATCGAATGTAGGCATGTAATGGAGACAATCCAAATTCGTAGCGATCTGTTTGAACTTGTTTTTGTAAGCAGTTGTCGATATCATTCATCTCTGTCGGCTTAGCTTCGCATATGTAGCATTTTGCAGATGAGGTTTCAGTAAGGGCATTGCAGACTTTGCCATCTACCATAGTTAGCATAAGAATGTGAGAGACAACAAATTTGCGGTTGGTAACTGTTTGGAATTCAGTAGGAGCCAGTTCGTGAATTTTGTTTTTAATGTAAAGTTCTTCATTTTTTATTAAAAGAACTGATTCCTTTGGAAATTGAATCCGTATAGGGCGGCAATAGCGGGTGGAGGAAGGTCGAGGGTTTTTCCAAATTATTTTGTGCTCCTCATCATCCTTTGATTTGGTAATTAATTGAAGAGGGACATATGATGTGATAAACAAATTGCTGTCTTCTGCATTATTATTTTCGAATGTTTGTTTATATTCGCTCTGCCCAGAGCTGCCATCAAAGCCCCATTTTCCTATTAATTTAAGGTTATTTGAGCAATCACTGAGTTCATTAATAACCTCACTCTGCAATTCTAAAATCCGAGATGCTGTGTGGTCCAATAATTTTTGCAATTCAACTTCAGCAACAGATTCTGAAACTGTTATTTCCTCCGGATAGCTTCTCTGTTTTTCCTTTAAAATACTATCATAACAGGGTAAGAAGTTAATATCCAGTTTATTATTAACAAAGCTTCTAATAAGCAGATACTGATGTTTTGTTAAATTTGCATCAGTTATAAGTGATATTGCTTCACACGTCTTTGCAGGAAAGATCGATGAATTCGGTTGTCTACAAGCATTTCGTAAATCATCAGCTGCGGATTCATCAAATTCTGCTATATCTGCTATCCGTCGCCGCTTAGTTCTTTCTGAGCACTCAAAAAGACTTAATCTTGGACGACCTCGATTTTGCTGTAACGGTGATGATTGCAGATTTAATAATATTAATTCATTTTGAGCAAACCAATCCGCATTTTTTTCGACAACTTTATATTTTATTCTGTGGCTTTTAGTCCACATTTCTACAAATTTTTTAAAGATATAATCCAGTCTGGACACCACACCACACCATCAGATTCAAATGTATGTTTCAGGTTTCCAAATAATTGTTTAGCTTTATCAGCAAATGAACCTTTTTCCAAACACCACATATCAAAAATATATATGCGTGGGAGCTGACATTGATTAGACGATATATACATATATATGTATGTATGTATAAATTAAACGAATGCTTGATTAAAATTAAGAAAATAAAAATATTGAAAGCAAAGAACAATTAAATATGACGATCAAAACAAAAACAAAATACACACTTAAGAAAGTGCAGTGTGAATTCGAAGACAACACAAGAGAATAACACAGATAACAACAACACAGTAATGTACGCGTACAGAGACAACACAATAGAATAACACGAATAACACAGAAAGTTGGAAAAAGTAGCAGATGAAAAAAAGAACATAAACTAAGAAAATAATGAATAAAGAAAGCAAACAAGATTTATTTCAGGGTGAGACCGCGATCACAACTTTTTTATACCCTTGCAAAAAGGGTATATTAATTTTGGTCAGAAATGTGCAACGCATAGAACGAAGCATCTCAGACCATATAAAGTATATATATTCTTGATCAGCACGATGAGACGAGTTCAAATAGCCATGTCCGTCCGTCCGTCCGTCCGTCTGGATCAACGCGAACTCCCCCGAGACCGTAAGAGCTACAGAGCTGAAATTTTGCACGTAGGCTTGTATATACTGCAGGCATTGTATATCTCGGATTCAGCCGGATCGGACCACTATATCATATAGCTCCCATACAAACGTCAAAGTCACGAAACAGTGACTTTCTCAATAACTTCATTAATTTTATAGCTATTGTCATAAAAGTTGGTATTTGTCAGTTTTATGTTCTTATTAATGATTGTACCAAATTTGATCAAGATCGGGTGACTATATCATATAGCTCCCATACAAACGGCAAATTCACGAACAGTGACTTTCTCAATAACTTCATTAATTTTATAGCTATTGTCATAAAAGTTGGTATTTGTCAGTTTTATGTTCTTGTTAATGATTGTGCCAAATTCGATTAAGATCGGGTGACTATATCATATAGCTCCCATACAAACGGCAAAGTCACGAACAGTGACTTTCTCAATAACTTCATTAATTTTATAGCTATTGTCATAAAAGTTGGTATTTGTCAGTTTTATGTTCTTGTTAATGATTGTGCCAAATTTGATCAAGATCGGGTGACTATATCAGATAGCTCCCATAGAAACTATAGGTGGAAAACAGTGACTTTCATCAAAAACTTCGTTATATCCTATGCTAAGATTGAAGGCAGTTCTTTCAAACATTAGTCTTTTTGGATGAAACGTTTTTACACTTTGATGGCTATGGGTAAGGAAAGAATTACCAAAACAGTTGCAAGGGTATATAAACTTCGACGCGGTCGAAGTTAACCCCGGCCCTCTGGTTTTTAATTAAAGTCACAAAACATAGTAAAATACAACTTTCACACAGGTCACTTATAAAACGTTTGTTATAAAACATTAGGTCAATATAATTTTACACAAAAATCTTTAAATATATACTATTAACCTTTTTTTCAATATTCATTATTAAATTTGGCGATTTAGCGCAATTATATATTAAATATTAATTTTTTCCCTCAGATCTAACTTTTAAGCTGCGTTCACTGCACAGCTTGCGTGTTTTTTTTCCTCTCTTTTCAAGCTGTTCTTAGCGCGTACCAACGAAATAACGGAAAAACTAATGTTTTATTTTGAATTAGTTTTCATACACAGGGTTGCAAATTTCAGTTTTTTTTTTTTTTTTTTTTTTTTTTTGGCCTATGAAACCGACCACTGTGGACTGTGCCAAATTTGATCAAAATGGGGTGACTATACTCATATAGCTCCCATAGGACCGATTGGTCTAAAACAGTGACTTTGATCAACAACTTCGTTATTTCCTATGCTAAGATTGAAGGCCGTTCCTTCGCAAACATTAGCCTTTTTAGATAAAACGTTGTTCCACAAACTTTGAGGCGGTCGAAGTCAGACCCGGACCTCTGTCTTTTTTGCTAAACCTTCTTTGGAAAACCTACAACGTGCTAGCCGACCAAAAATGTTGGCAGGTAGAGAGGAACGGAAAATTCTGGAAGAGAACAGGAAGAATTCTCATTTATCAGCTCCAAAGTTTCTAACGAAACTGTCCGCAGGATACTCAGAAGAAACGGTTTACATGGAAGATGCCCAAGAACAAATTATTGCTTTCCCCTGTTAGGCTTCGGCCACGCATTAAGTGATGAGCGATCGCGTTGATTGAGGTGGCTGAGGATCGACACCGCTCGAGTTCATTAGTTGTAAAAATTGCCTATTCTTAAGAAGTTCTAACAATTCTGTATCGTCGCTCAGCGATGCACTAAAATCACTGTGATAGTCGAAAAAAAGACATGGCAAAATTCGATGGTTTCACTCTATTTCGGGTCCTGCGAATCGAACTGCATCATTAGTTTTTTAAGTTATCATATTCCGTTTTACAAACTTTCTTTAGAATTCTTAGAATTGAAAGGGCTACAAATGTTGGGAAGACATCTAGTCTCTAAATCCGTCCGTTTCCGAGATTTAGGACAATATGTAAAAAAATCG
The DNA here is from genome assembly GCA_018150345.1 of Drosophila equinoxialis. Lineage (NCBI taxonomy): Eukaryota > Metazoa > Arthropoda > Insecta > Diptera > Drosophilidae > Drosophila > Drosophila equinoxialis. The sequence continues at coordinate 207,379 of JAECWI010000454.1, forward strand.
AATCTTGACCCAATTTTGTTTATGTTTTCATTCTCGCATTATGCTAAGATTAAAAATTTCCATTCGAATCTTGATCATAATATGAGATTTTATTATCCTCAATGGCAGCAGAAAAGACACCAGACCGATCTAATTTTCGATTTATAATGTAATTGAATTAATCAAATTGAATTTTTTTTACATATGTTAAAAAAAATGAAGTAAGTAAGTCGTCTCGCCGACTTAGGTATACCATACACCAGTAAAGCAAATATTTTAAATTTATTAAACAAATGCATTTTCACATGCTTTTTATTACAAGCATATCTTAGAATCTCCCTCACTCAAGTATACGAGCACCCTAGCGCCCCCACCAGCCAACGACCAACTACGGCCTTATGGAAAAACGTTTATATGCATAACTTCGTTGTTTTTTGTCCGATTTTGATCAAATTTGGTGTTTTGCTGGGTATTAGTATCAAATTCAAGTGTGCCAAAATTGATTACAAAAGGTAGAAAATTACGTGAGATAATCGAGTTTTCCCAAATTACGGGGGCGGAAAGGGGCGTGGCAAAATCGTTGCATATACAATATATGCGCATTTATTAAACAAATACACTTACCAAATTTGGTGCCTCTAGCTTTTATAGTCTTTAAGAAAATCAAATTTGTTTAAATTTCGTGGGCGGAGGGGGTCGTGCCAAATTTTTTTTGCAACAAATTTGTGCGCGCTTACTAAAGGATTAATCATACTAAATTTGATGTCTTTAGCTATTATAGTCTTTAAGAAAATCAAATTTGTTTAAATTTCGTGGGCGGAGGGGGGCGTGGCAAAAATTTGAAATAAACTTGACCACCGTAGGTAATACACGAGTCTACGTACCAAATTTGGTGACTCTAGCTCTTATAGTCTCTGAGATCTTCGTGTTCATACGGACAGACGGACGGACGGACGGACGGACGGACATGTCTACATATATCGACTCGGCTGTTGATACTGATCAAGAATATATATACTTTATGGGGTCGGAAAAGCTTCCTTCTGCCTGTTACATACATTTTGGCGACTTTAATATACCATTTCACCCTATGGGTGTATGGTATAATTAAACTAAATATATTTGACGTACTATGAAGCGGAGGGGCATTGGCTATATTGATGTCGTACAGGTTTTCAACATGGACATTATGGTCTCGGAATTTAACGATGCTTCGTTGTCGCAGTAAGTCGTTTTTGTTTTTGGAAAAAAATTGATTAGCTAATCAATTAGCTAATCAATTAGCTAATCAATTTTTTTCCAAAAACAAAAACGACTTACTGCGACAACGAAGCATCGTTAAATTCCGAGACCATAATGTCCATGTTGAAAACCTGTACGACATCAATATAGCCAATGCCCCTCCGCTTCATAGTACGTCAAATATATTTAGTTTAATTATACCATACACCCATAGGGTGAAATGGTATATTATACCATTATATATATATATATATATACAGCTGTAATATTGGGCTTTTTTATATCAGATATTGTACGTGACGGTATGAACTGAACTATAGCAAACTTGGAAAATTTGTCTATGGCCGTCAGAAAACGTTTTCTAGCTTTGGAATAAATATCTATATGTAAAATTTCTCCTGAATAAGACGGAATTGGGATAACTCCAAGCTCTTGCTTTTTGGGGTGACGATCGTATTTGGCCTTGGCACAAATTTTGCATTTCACAACAATTTCTCCAGCAATTCTGTTTATGTTAGGGAAGAAATATTCTTTGAGCACCTGTCTTTCGTTTTCCTGGGCTGCTCTATGAGCGCGATTGTGTTCGGCCAAAACTATATCATTTTGCTCATCTTTGTTGAAAATGTCCAATACCTTATACTTGCAGTACCAAAATTTTGTGGAAGGGAAAGCTTCCACAAGAGCATGCTGTATGCGCCCTAAGATCGGTACTCACAATGGATAGCATTCACCACTTCTGGGCTAATAGTCTCCTTGACTTTGTCAATCAACGTGTCCCGATCCTTAAAAAAAATTTCGTGTCTAACCTTTTGCTTGATAAGTACTGATGTGCGTTGCCATGGATGTTCAGATTCCTCCAAAATTATCTGGTTTTTAAAACAATTAACGGGTTTATCAGTGGCATCAATTGTATACGACGAAGATTGCTCGCTGTGAATTGTTCCCCCACTAGACTGCCATAGATTTTCCACGGCATTTATGTTATGCCTGGATAAGGCATCTGCTACATGGTTTTCCTTGCCAGGTTTGTAGAAAACTTTGGCCCCGTGTTCATCGATAATCGCCTTCCATCGCTTGATTCTCGGATTTGGGTTTCTATCTGACACAGCGAATGTTAACGGCTGATGATCAGTATAGATATTTAGATCATTTACACCATACAAGTAATGGCGCAAGTTTCCCAGAGCCCAATCGCCAGCAATTTCCTTTCATTGGTTGCATAATTAACTTCTCGATCTTTAAGCATTCTCGAGATCATCGTTATGGGTCTGCCTCCTTGGGATAGTACGGCTACGATACCGGAGGAGGAAGCGTCCGTCGTGAGATCAAATGGTTTTTTAAAATCTGGGTAATGGAGGATAACGTCTTCCGAAGCCAGGATATTTCTTAGAGCTTTGTTTGCTGACTTTTCCATTTTCTCCTTTCAGGATGTCCAATAACGATTTAATGTCGTGAAGTACTGAACTGAACCATCTATTCCTTTGTTACCAACGACCCAAATTGGGTTGTTATAAGGAGAGCGTGACGGCTGTATTATGCCATTCCTTAACAATTCCTTTATTTCGGTGTTGACAAAGTCAGTTGCACTAATTGGGAATGGGTAAAGTTTTGAAAAGACCGGCTCCTCATTTTCGGTTCGGATCGTTCCCATAACCGAAGTATTATAAGGTAGCATTCCACTTGGGTCTGCGAAAACCTTTTCGTTTTCCTGCATCATGTTTATGAACTCGCTTTTAACAATGGAAAGAACCTTTATTTCCTCAATCTTAGTACGATTCACGTTCTGGCATTTGTGAAATTGGATCTCTTCAGATCCGTGTTTGTGTGTTATGACCTTGTTTTAAAGGTTAATTGTGGCGTTAGCCTGTGTTAGCAGATCTAATCCAATTATACCATTGAAGGTGGACAATGTTGGTAGAATAAAGAATGGTCTTTCGAGCCCCAAAATGGACAAGACACATTTGCGAGTAATTTCTTCCGTGCCATGAATTGATTTTATCCTGAAAGGACGTTGGACGGGGGTGCAGTTAATGCCCTCAAAGCTACTTCTAAGGTAGTTTTTTCGAGGCCCCTGTATCAATCAGGAACTTTAAAGGTACCCCTGCTACTGTTCGCTTCATGAACGGGAGCAGGGACGCACCCCTAAAAAAGTAACGTTATCCGTGCAGTAGTCGTCCCCTTATTATCATATAACTCTTCAACGGCTGCATCTGCGGCCTTCTCGTACTCCTCATCTTTTTCACGTAAGCTTTCTTGTGATAGATGATTAACCCTCTGTGTCCTTTGATCAGAGTTCCTATCAGGGGTGTTTACCCTCTTGAGGCTAGGATGGCCCCCATTCTGCCCAAAACGTGAAGAATTGTTTGACTGGCCCTGTTGTTTTTGAAAATCAGTAGGTTGTCGAATTTTAGAAGATGATGGGTCAACTTCCATTTTATCTATTGGATTCTGCTGTGCCCTGTCTCCTTGTTCCATTCTAAAGTATGGGTTTTTCCTTTTATTACTGCCTTTTTGATCGTTTCTTTTCTGATGCTGCTGCTGATAGCTTCCTTTATCCCTTTCTTCTAAGCTTCTGGCGTAATTCGCTGCGAAAGCGTATCTATCATGATTGGCTTCAACCTCTCGCGCTAACGCCAGTGCTGCTGGTAAACTACCGGGCTGAGCCGCAAACAAAACATCAGTCAGATTCTTCCTCAGTCCAGATATAAAAACGCGAAGTGCATCTGATCTGTATTTTTCGTTCATGTGGTTGGCAATACCCGTTTCATATGTCTTTATAGTTTTGTTGGTTAGAAGCTGTTGTAAAGAAATACCGAAAGCCGTTAAAATTGAAATTGAAATTTAATTTGATAGTGTTAGACTACACATAATTTAGCTGTAAGAACATATGATTTGTTAGTGTTGTAAGACATAGTGTTGTAAGACGAGAAAGGCTAGTGTAGGAAAGCGGGCACTTGATATCGAGCCGTGGAGAGAAAAGCGTGAGTAAATTGGCTATTAGTTTTAAGTTATTTTAATATGTATTTTCTTAGGAAATAAAACTCTCAACTCATCAACACCTCAACAATTTGGATGAAATTGGGACGAGGGGCGCTTGGAGAGGGTCCGGAGTTAGTATAAGCGAAGGGGTCCACGGCGGCGTGGGTCAAGCCAACAATTTTTATTTCGTGGTCCAGTTGGTTTCGCGGACCAATCCACCTTTGGACAAAGGCGAGGATGCTTCTGAGGATTGGATTGATTAATTAAACGTTTATGAGAAGCACAAGGTAAGTGCCTATTAGATTGTTGATTTGGCTGGATTTTCTGTCGAATGGTGGTAACTAGAAAAATGGCGGCAAACACGGCGTCAGGTTTAATCGACCCGATGGTTGATGAACAAAATGGCGCGGTTATGGCGGATAGCGCTGCGGGCAGCAGTAATAGGGACAATGAGGCGCCGCTGAAAAGCTCGAACGAGATGTCTTTAATGTTGAGCACTATGACAGACATGATGAAACAAATGCAACAACTACAGTTAGAGGCGACACGTACAAACGTGAGCCAAATGCAGGCATTTCAAGCGGAAATGGTCAGGATGAATGAACTACAAATGCAGACAATTCAGGCTGGAATCGAGAGAACGGGCTTACTGGTTGGTAGGGCATTTGACCATCAGCAAGCTAGAGCGGCAACACGTGAAGAGGAGGTACAGTCGGAGGAAGTTCGGGCGAACTTTTGTATGCCGACAGGAAGTACAGCGGCCAGCAACAACAGCGAGTTGATGGCACGAGCAGAACCGCCTAGAAAGTTGTATGATCTTCCGTCTTTCGATGGTACACCGGAATCATGGCCAATGTTTAAGGAGGCATTTGATATGACAACAGTGGAGTACGGTTATAATGACCGACAGAATTTATTGCGCCTACAAAAGGCGATTGTAGGCCGGGCTAGGGAAGCAGTTGAATGTCTACTTATCCACAGTCAGAATGTGCCTGACGTGATGGAAACTTTAAAGGATCGATTCGGAAGACCTGAACAACTGGTAAAGAGTCAAATTAATAATGTGAGATCATTTCCAAACATTTCAGAAGATAAATTGGAAAACTTGGTTGAGTTTGCTACGAAGGTGAGGAACTTGTCAGCTTTTTTTGGATGCGGCCAATGCACGTCATCACATGTCAAATCCAACACTAATGGACATTCTTATTGGGAAGCTACCGGTGCAGCAAAGGCTCAGCTGGTCAAACTATGTTATATTGTTAAATCGCGAAGCGACAATCAAGGACTTGAGCGAATGGTTACAGACAATGGCGAAAGTTGTACATGGGGCCTGTCTTAGTACTTCGGAATCAATGTCCAAAATAAAGAAGGAGAGAACAAGAATGTTTCATGCAGAACAGAGACTTCAAACATCTGGTCCAATGGAAGCAAGATGCATTATGTGTAACGGAAGTCACTGGCTGAGGAAGTGCAATGGGTTCGCAAACTTGAATCACGATGAGAAATGGCAGTATGTACGGAAAAAGGGCTTATGTTTTAGTTGCTTGCATGAAGGCCATCGCAGCGACAAGTGCAAAGTTCAAGTTAAATGCGAAGTGCCAAACTGCAACAGACGCCACAATACATTGATGCATATAGAGAAAGAACCGGTTGTCGTAGTAAAACCGAGCAGTTCCAAAGAGTTTTCTGGCACTGCAACAGAGAGCAAAGGCTCAACGCTTCTGTTCAAGATACTACCGGTACGGCTATATGCCAAGGGTCACACAGTGGAATGTTTTGCTTTCCTTGACGAAGGGTCTGCAGTTTCTCTGATGAATGAGAGCTTGGCTGCTGCACTCCATTTAGAAGGCCCAAAAGAAGATCTGACATTACAATGGTTTGGCAATAAGCAGGTAACCGAAAGCACAAGCCGATTCGATATTGGCATATCGGGAACAAATGGCTACACGATTTATGATCTAAAGGGCGTTCGAACAGTCAAAAACCTAAAGTTGCCCAAACAAACAATAAATAGAAAGGACTTGTATTTTAAAAATCGACATCTCGAGAACATACCATTGCAATCGTATAGCAATATAGAACCTGAGTTGTTGATTGGTCTTGATAATGTGCACTTAGGCATACCCAGAAAGGTGAAGTCGTCTGGCTGGAATGGACCAGCTGTGGTAAAGACTAAACTGGGTTGGGTGGTGTATGGTAAGATCGATAACCATTCTAACGTGGGTCCAAATGGAATTTACATCATAAACGATCGCACTGACATAGAGGAACTCGTTCTGATGCTGAAATGGATGTAAAAGATGTGAAAAGTCAGCATCAAGGGCAAGAGCTTGAAAGATCAAATGTGCTGCTGGAAAAGACAACAAGACGTATGGACAATCGTTTTGAGACTGGATTGTTATGGAAAACGGACGATTTTAACATTCCCGATAGCAAAGAAATGGTCATTAAGAGACAATTATCGTTGGAAAAGAAGTTTAACAGGGACCCTGAATACCTGAAGCAATATTGCAAACTGATGTTGGAATACGAGCAAAAGGGATATATTCGGCTGATTCAGGAGTCAGAACAGAACATAAGCCTGGATAAGGCGTGGTACCTGCCACACTTTAGAGTCGTCAATCCACACAAACCCGGGAAAATTAGAATAGTATTCGATGCTGCAGCGGAAGTTGACGGAGTGTCGCTGAATGCACTGCTGATGAGAGGGCCTGACCAATGTCAGCCTTTAAGTAACGTGCTTATGAAATTTAGACAAAGGTCCGTAGGTATTTGTGCAGACATAGAAGAAATGTTTCATCGCGTGTTTATACGCAAAGAAGACCGATGGGCTCAACGCATTCTATGGAGAAAAGATGAAACTGACGAGTTTAAGGCATATGAGATGACGGTAATGACGTTTGGAGCGAAATGCTCACCCGCATCCGCGCAATTTGTTAAGAATAAGAATGCATTGGAATTCAAGGCGGCTGATGCTATTGTGAGGAATCATTATGTTGATGATTTCGTCCACTCATATGGCAACGAAACAGAAGCAATAAGAATCACAGAACAGGTAATACAGATACACCGAAAGGGGGGGATTTGAGCTGAAGAAATTTGTATCTAACTCTAAAGTATGCAATGATAAGTTTGGAGAAGGTAGCATGGATGATGTTCTGAGCCTCGATAATGATGGGGCATCGTATAGTCAGAAGGTACTTGGTATGCATTGGTATACGGCACAGGATAAATTTGGGTTTATACTTTCGTTTAATAAAGTCGACAAATCTCTGTTCTCTGATGAAAGAATTCCAACAAAAAAGAGAAGTACTACGGATCGTTATGTCAATCTTCGATCCCTTCGGAATATTAGTCGAGTACACGTTGATGGCAAAACTCCTCCTTCAGTCTATTTGGAGGAAGAAGTTAGAATGGGATCAATCCATACATCAAGAAGAGTACATCGAATGGAAAAGATGGCTTCGTTTTGTCAATGAAATAGCTTTAATAAGGGTTCCAAGATGATATGGTACAACTTTTAGTAATGAGTCTGTAGAGTTACACATATTTGCAGATGCGAGTGAGATGGCAGCAGTGGGCTATTGGCGAGTTGAAGATAGACTGGAGTTGCAGGCTGCCGTTATGGCGACTAGGCTAAGAAACTCGATATTAGAAGGACATGATATACAACCAAAACGAGTTTGTATGTGGTCGGACTCATCAACTGTTCTAGCATGGATCCGTTCGGATCAGAGAAAGTACAAGCCGTATGTCGCCCATCGAGTGAACGAAATTCTAGAAAGCTGTCACGTCGAAGAATGGAAATGGGTTGCCGGCAAGGATAATCCAGCGGATTTCGGCACGAAGATTAAGAGAGACAGCAGAGAGTCACTATGGTTAACCGGGCCAGATTTTTTATTGGATGATCTTGAGGAATCACCACAGCAGAGCAAAGGTAATTTTAGTACTGACATGGAGCTGCGCCCAAAATTCTATATGGTCGCCACGAAGCAGGCGGATGAACTCTTTGGGAGATTCTCATCGTACACGAGACTCGTACGGATTCTGGCTTGGGTGCTACGATTTAAAAGAAAAGAAGTTCGTGAAAATTACCTGAAATGCTCAGAGATAGATTATGCTGAAGTAGTTCTGTTCAGAAGTGTACAAAAAAGTTCTTATCCAGATGAGTATAGTGAGCTCGCCAAGGGTAAACTCATTGATAAGGGGAGTAGTCTTCTGAAACTAACACCGGAGATAGATAATGATGGATTGTTACGTATAAGCGGACGAATAGATAATGCTTGTGCCGTTGATATGTACACTAGACGCCCAATAATTCTGCCACAGGGGAACCACGTGACGAAACTATTAATAACACATTATCACAACAAATGGAAGCATCAAAATGAGAATACGATCATCGCTGAAATACGTCGGAAGTTTTGGATTCCTCACCTACGCCAAGAGGTACGCCGGACGTCACGAACATGCTTCACATGCCGTATGGAGAGAGCTCGCCCAGCACCACCCTTGATGGGACAACTGCCCTCGGACAGAGTGACTCCCTTTGTTCGTCCATTTTCTTACACTGGAATTGACTACATGGGACCGTTTTCAGTGTTAGGGGAAGAGGAACAGAGAAGCGATGGATATGCATTTTTACTTGTTTGACTGTACGCGCCATACACTTGGAATTGGCTAGAGACTTGACGGCCGACACTTGCCTTAAAGTCATTCATAACTTCATGAGGCGGCGTGGAGTCCCAATAAGAATCAGGTCTGATAACGGGACAAACCTAGTAGGAGCTGAGCGAATATTAAGACAAGAATTGTATAAGAAAGTAGCTGCCGGGCTCGCAAGCGAAAAAAATCGAGTGGCTTTTTAATTGCCCATTTATATCCACATGCAGGCGGATGTTGGGAACGTTTGGTTTGAAGTGTAAAACGAACTATGGGACATGCGCTACTACAAGGAAATTTCAAGGAGGATACCCTCTACAGCTTGATGTGCGAAGCTGAAAATATTGTTAATTCACGGCCTTTGACGCACATAGTCCGACAGGGGATCCTATAACTCCAAATCACTTTCTTTTAGGTACAGCCAACTCCACTCAGACTCCGCATCCGCAAGAAGAGGAATATCACCCTACCATGAAGGATTTGCGGATTAAACAACAGATGACTCATTCGTTTTGGCGCAAGTGGGTAAACGAATACCTGCCTGATTTGTGTCGACGCACCAAGTGGTATCATTCGGTACAGCCGCTAGCTCTGGGAGATATCGTCCTTATTTGCGACAGCGCACAGCATCGAGTTAACTGGCAGAAGGGCAGGATCATCGAGGTGAACACCGGACGAGATGGCCAAGTACGATCTGCGAAAGTGAAGACCAGCACTGAAGAGTTTGGCCGACCGGCATGCATGTGAGCCAAACTGCATTTTGGTGAATCTAAGATGGACTAGATTCACGGTGGCGGGGATGTTGTAAAGAAATACCGAAAGCCGTTAAAATTGAAATTGAAATTTAATTTGATAGTGTTAGACTACACATAATTTAGCTGTAAGAACATATGATTTGTTAGTGTTGTAAGACATAGTGTTGTAAGACGAGAAAGGCTAGTGTAGGAAAGCGGGCACTTGATATCGAGCCGTGGAGAGAAAAGCGTGAGTAAATTGGCTATTAGTTTTAAGTTATTTTAATATGTATTTTCTTAGGAAATAAAACTCTCAACTCATCAACACCTCAACAATTTGGATGAAATTGGGACGAGGGGCGCTTGGAGAGGGTCCGGAGTTAGTATAAGCGAAGGGGTCCACGGCGGCGTGGGTCAAGTCAACAGAAGCGTTAGCTTTTTTTCAACCTCGTCGTAGAACTAATGTAAGGACATGCTACCCTGCCTGAGGGTACTCATTTCTTGCTCAATTAAATGTCTTGGGCGTTTGTCCGCATATGTAAAATCGAGCCTATCTATGATGGCATCAAAGTTGAGTTTTGTATTTATTGAATTATGTAGCAGGCAGTTAATAATATATTAAACAATAAGACGGTGGTTTTATGCTTGAATATATATATGATTTGTTCTTTAATTTAATTCTTTTCAACTGTACGCTCTTGTCGCCTAAAGTGAACTGAACTGGGGTGAGATAAAGCAGATGAAGTATGGTGTGTATACACGAAGATGATATTCGGCTAGTCCCGTTACCTTTCATCTCATTGCTTTATCTTCTGTTCTTAATGTTGCTTTTGCTATTTCGCAACACTCCTCCTCAAAAGTAACATTAACTAAATCAAAATTAAATTACAAAAATTTCTTATCAGACAAGAGGCGTACTCTGGGGAAATATACAAAACACGGTTCAGCATTCGCTGCAAGGATTAAGAAAACCCAGTAAAACTTAATCAAACCGTTCAAATTAAAATACTATAATATTCAGTTAATATACAAAATAGAATTTGTCAATTTACGTATTAAATTCAAATCAAGTTCCAATTATTTAGTAATTACGTAAAGATTACTTTAAATTAACATTTTTAAATTCAGAAGTTAATTTAATAATTAATAATAAAAAAAACTGTTGATGACTTCATTCAGTGAGTCCCAATTGATCTCGAAGATTCAGGAATCTTCCTGCTGGTAGCGGTTTCGTAAGTACATCAGCCAACTGCTCATCTGTGGAAATATACTTAATGGAAATTATTTTCTTTTCTATTTGCTCACGAGTGAAGTGATATTTTATATCTATATGCTTAGTTCTCTTGTGGCATGTTGGGTTATTTGCTATACTTATACAACCTTGGTTGTCTTCAAATATACTAATTGGCTCATTTAAATCAATCCTTATTTCGTTTATTAAGGATTTTAACCATAAAGCTTCTCTAACGCTTTCAAATAGAGCCATGTATTCTGCTTCAGTAGATGAGGCAGCAACTGATTTTTGTTTCATGGTACTCCAGCAAATTAAACAATTATCAAATAACTTAAATAAGTAACCTGTAGTACTCCGTCTATCTGTTTCATTACCTGCCCAATCAGAATCTGCATAACCAACAACAACATTTTCAAAACTAATGCTTTTTGTAAAGCTTAATTTTAATTCAACCGTACCTTTCAGATACCTTAGTAGCCTTTTTATGGCACTGCCATAGTTCTATATTGTTGTTGTTGGTATATCTACTTAATATTTTTACCCCCCCCCACAAAAATCCAAAAGAAAACAAAAAAAAAAAAAAAAAAAACCCCAACAAAAAAAAAAAAGAACAAAAAAAATTTTTTTTTTATTTTAAGACTTTTTAATTTATTTTTTAATTTAAAAAGTTAAAAAAATAAAAAAAAAAAAATATTTAAAAAATTTAAAAAAAAAAAAAATAAATTAGGGGGTTTTTTATTTCCCCGTTTATTTAATTCAATATTATACGGATGTGTTTCCGTGGTTAGTCTTATTATTAACAATGTTTCTTTGTGTTAAGAATACATTTATTTATTTATTATAATAATGGCCTCAGTGATGAATTTGGGTGCGCGATGTGATCGAGGCGAGAGTACGATTGCGAGTGCTTTTTTTGAATCAACCCTTCTGCTTTATTTGCTAATGAGTGAGTCGACCAGATAGGTACGGCCGCTGCGTGTAGTTCTGTCTCGCTCACTAGCTACTTCACGATTGCTATGATTATTATGCCCGCCTGACACTTCATTTCCTACAATCGGCTGTCCTGACAAGTCATTCGACCCGAATGATCCTAGCCAAGGCTTCATAAACTCAGCCACTGTTGATGTCTTACAAGGTCCTTCACTATCGCCAACTTTCTCAACTTCGTATCGACCGTGCCTATTCACCTTTGTGACTTTATATGGTCCTAAGTATTTACCTCTCAACTTTAGTCCTGTCCCATACTGCGTACGTTTAATCGCCACTAAGTCGTTTAAATTATATTTTCTTTCCCATTTCCTGTTTTTGTCAAACGTCCTTTTCATTTCCTGTTGTATTTCATCGATATTCTTACGAGCCTCCGCTCTAATCTCTTCACGACCACAGTCTAATTCTTCTATTAACGAATCGGTTATCAGCTTTTTCATTTCAGGATCACCAGGACTACGCATCTCTATTCCTGTCAATATCTTAAAAGGTGTAACTTTTGTACTTCTTGGGGCAGTATTATTAACAAGTTGTTGCACACGTCCTACATACTTGTACCAGTTTCCCTCATTTTCTTGGCTTAACTTTGAAATCATTGGAACTATTATCTTATGCATCCTTTCTACTTGGCCGTTGCCACGGGGTACACCTGTTGCTATCAGTAAATGCTGTATATCCTGTCTGTTACAATATTCTTTAAACGCATTGGATGTGAATGCTGCTCCCCTGTCAGAAATTATTCTCACCGGGTTACCAAAAATTATGGCCTGCTTTTCAAGACAACTAACTACTTCATCGACTCCAGTTCCACGAGTCGGATACAACCATACAAACTTGGAGAAACCATCAACAATAACAAGTATATGATTGTAACGCTTTGTTGTGACCTCCATCGGGCCAACGTGATCAATGTGATATGTCATCAATGGCTGATCTCCTTTGCTTATTGGCATCAAATATCCTTCCTTTTTACCGGTTTTGCCATTAACAATAAGACATTCTACGCAACACTCAACAACACGGGCTACCTTTTCTTTTAACTTTGGAATATAATACGATTTTTCTACGATATCCTGAGTCTTTCTAGCTCCGAAATGTCCTTGTTTGTGTGCAATCTGTATTATTTCCTTTTCCATCTGCGAGGGTACGACGATAAGTTCTTTATTCGGGTTCTTTAACAATATTTCATTGTCAATGTAAAAATCTTCATATCCCTTCTCCTGAACCAAACTCCTGATCACTTTAGTCCAATCATCTGACAACTGTGCTTCTTTCAGTCTATGGGTTATGGTGTCGGTTAGCAGAAAACAAGATAAACGGCTCAAGGCATCCACATGCCGCATCTTTGAACCTGAACGATGTTCAATCTGGTAATCAAAATCTTGTAGGTACATTGCCCAACGTGCTACACGTAACGGAACCTCTTTCTTTTTCATTGTCATCGTGAACGCATTACAATCTGTGACAATCTTAAATTTCAACCCTAACACATATACACGCCACTTTATTAATGCTCCTATAACCGCTAAAACCTCAAGTTCATATGAATCGTACTTCTCTTCGCAAGGTTTAGTTTTCCGACTCATATACTGTACCGGATGAAATAAACCATCTTCTGAATCTTTCTGTAAAAGCGCAGCTCCGAAACCATGTTTCGAGGCATCAGTATGAATCTCAGTCTCTAGTTTAGGATTGTATAACTTTAAAACGGGACCTTTGGTCAATGCTAACTTTAATTGCTCGAACGCTACCATTTGCAATTCTTTAAACTCAAACTTGTTGTCTTTTCGCAAAATGTCAGTCAAGGGCTTAGCTGTTACTGCGTATCCTTCGATGAATCTACGGAAATATGATGTTAACCCTAGAAATCGTTGAACTGACTTCTTATCATGTGGGATCGGAAATCTTGAAACGGCATCAGTCTTCTCCTTACTTGGCTTAATACTTCCATTTTCAACTATATAGCCCAAAAAATTTACTTTACTCTGCAGTATCTGACATTTCTCCCAGTTTATTCTCAACCCATTTTCCGCAGCTATCTTCAACACACTTTTAAGTTTAATTAGACCATCATTCACGCTAACGCTTGGTATAATTATATCGTCCATATACACCACTGCATCTCCATTCTTGACTGATTCTCTCATTACTGCCATTATAAATCTTGTAAAAACTGCTGGAGAGTTTGAAATTCCGAATGGTACGTATAGGAATTCATACTGACCATTCTGGGTTACGAATGCTGTGTACTTCTGAGATTTTTCTTCAACGGGAACGTGGAAAAAACCGTTTGTTAGATCTAGAGTAGTATAAACTAACGCACCTTGAAGTTTTTCTAATACGGTATCCATCTGTGGCATAGGAAAATTATCTCGGACCACTTTCTCGTTAAGCTTTCTGTAATCGCAGCACAGACGCTTTTTCCCATTCTTCTTTGTTACAAGTACAACAGGCGAAGCATATTCGGAAAAACTTGGCTTTATTATCTTTTCCTCCAACCATTCTTGTACTGTACTGTCAACAATGTTTTGATCGGACTCTGCTAGACGCCTTGGATGCTGATAAACTGGCAACTCATCGGTTAGTACAATCTTCATTTCTATAGGAGTGTTTGTATTTCTAATAGGTTTATAATTTTTAATCAATTTCTTAACTTCACTAGCGATTTCTGCACTGATATGTGACAAGTCACTCTTGATTTCCACTTTATTCTGTTCTGCACTATGCATACACATGCTTTCAAATTCCTTAAACAACTCATCACAAGATCCATTCGCCCTACACAGTGATTCTTTTCTCTTGATGCTTACAAACTTTGTACCTTTCTTTGTAACAACCAAATCGACGTGATCTAATATGGTTCTACCTAAGATTGCCTGATATGCCATGTCCTCATCAGGAACGATATGAAACTCGACTTCCATCTCTATGTCATCTATCATTACACTTATGCTGAAACTACCAAACGTCATGACATGACTTCCACCAATGCCCGTAAGGCTCTTCGAGTATCCTGTTAACGACTTAATTCCAAGTTTGACAAACACGCTCTTACGTATGAGGCTCAGATTTGCTCCTGTATCAATTAGACCGTTGAACTTAATCGTTTTATAAGTTACTTCTTTTAACTCCAAACCCGTATCAGTAAATTTACCGGATGGTTTTGCTAATTCATCCTCTACAACATTGGTTTTTTCAGCTTTAGTGGTATCTTTTCCCTTGCATTCAAATGAACGATGGCCTGTTTCGCCACACTTAAAACAAGTAAACGTTTTCTTGCTACAGTCTCTCATCATGTGCGAAGGATCACCGCACTTAAAACATTTGCGTTCTCCCTTTGTTATCAAACTTTTCTCTCTATTATCTCTGCCTTGCTTGTGAAAAGATGATTCAAATGTTGATTTCTTTGACGACTTCCTAGGATCATAGGATTTTAAATAGGTCTCTATTTGAACTTTCAACGCATCCACTGTTCTTGCTTGATACAATAATGCCTTATTTGCTCTCATGTCTGGTATACCTTCTACGAAATACTCGATTAAACTTTCATCATCCAAATCGATCGGCTTTGCGATTTCCATTAACGAATACAAAAATTCGTACAAGTTCTCACCTTTCTTCAACTGTCGATTGCTTAGTCTTCTGTGAACTTCTGCTGATGAAACCTTTACTCTGAATTCATTTTTCAAAGCAACCTTCAGGGACTCCCAACTACAAATATTTCTCTTACTACGTATAAACGACAATGCAGCTCCTTTTAACAGTTGTTTTGCATACACAAAAAGCTGTAACTGACTCCACTGTACGGTTAAAGCGCATTCTTCTAATTCCCTAATCCATTGTAAAACATCAATCGAACCTAAACCGCAAAATTCGGAAACGCTTCCCTCCACATCTTTTAGTGTAAACCATGACCTTTGCCCATCTGTGTTCGGGACTTCTTGAATTGTTCTAACTGAGGCGAAATCTGCCTCTTGCCCATCATTCTCGGTTTCTATTTGATCGTAATAAGCGAGTAGACGCGTTTGCAGCTCAGCTTTAAGGCCTGTAGTCTCTAGCCCTAACTCACTTAATTTACTGCGCAACTCCTCAATACGCAATGTTAGAATCTCACCTCGATCCATTTCACACGATTACCTGTACGTATATTGCTTAACAAGATTGGTATATTAATGTATGGTTAGTAACAATTAATCAAATTTCAATCAAAAATTTCCAGCAAAATTTACACACTATGTTAATGTAGGTCAAATTGGGGTAGGTTATGGATTATTCAGACGATTCTTAGAAATGTGCTCTCTGCAGCTCGCATCAATTTCGTCAATATTTCTGCCACCGGTCTGGTCTCGTCGTGCAAGCAAAGTAACTCACACTCAAAACAATAATAAAACAGCTCACCCAACTGTAGTCGTCTTGCTCTATGTAGCAACTCAATATCGTTGTCGCAACTCACTCAGACTTCTTGCGAATGTTCGGTTCGCTCTTTGTTGCTACTCACTCGGCTGTCGCAGCTCACTCTGTTGTTTTCCACTCGTTCTCTTGGTCTCTCTTTGTCTGCTTTCACACTAACTTGTCTCAGCTTCGTGTCCGCTGCCTTCCTTCTCGTTTGGTCTTGTCGGCGTCGTCTGCTTCTTGTAACGGTTTGTGTTGTCCGCTCTCTGCTCTTTTGGTTTTCCGCTTCCACAGTGAACTCTAGTTATCATCAACTTCGTGCCCGCTGTCTGCTCTCTCTCTCTTTTTGTCTGCACTGGTTATCATTCGTCTGCTCTCTCGGTCTGTCTGCTTCCACAGTAAACGCTAGTTATCATCAACTTCGTGTCTGCTGTCTGCTTCCACAGTGAACACTAATTATCATCAACTTCGTGCCCGCTGTCTGCTCTCTCTCTTGGTCTGTCTGCTTCCACAGTAAACGCTAGTTATCATCAACTTCGTGTCTGCTGTCTGCTTCCACAGTGAACACTAATTATCATCAACTTCG
This sequence comes from Drosophila equinoxialis, assembly GCA_018150345.1. NCBI lineage: Eukaryota > Metazoa > Arthropoda > Insecta > Diptera > Drosophilidae > Drosophila > Drosophila equinoxialis. The sequence goes on from JAECWI010000454.1 coordinate 224,174, forward strand.
TGTCCGCTGTCTGCTCTCTCGGTCTGTCTGCTTCCACAGTAAACGCTAGTTATCATCAACTTCGTGTCTGCTGTCTGCTTCCACAGTGAACACTAGTTATCATCAACTTCGTGCCCGCTGTCTGCTCTCTCGGTCTGTCTGCTTCCACAGTAAACGCTAGTTATCATCAACTTCGTGTCTGCTGTCTGCTTCCACAGTGAACACTAATTATCATCAACTTCGTGTCCGCTGTCTGCTTTGTCGGTCTGTCTGCTTCCACAGTAAACGCTAGTTATCATCAACTTCGTGTCTGCTGTCTGCTTCCACAGTGAACACTAATTATCATCAACTTCGTGTCCGCTGTCTGCTTTCTCTTTCCCTCTCGAGTCGCCACCCTTCTCGAGCTGCTTTTGGCTTCAGCCGCCTTTTGTCTAATCGGCGCCAAAATTTTTAGTGACGCTCTTCTTGTGTCGTCCAACCGCTCACCGTCTCGCCATCCAGTCGTCAACTCTCGTACAGTCACACCAACTTCCACTACTTTTTGAACTTGTATTGGTTGTTTCTTGTGAAATTCGTTCGCCAACCTTGACTTTGTATATGTATTACACGTTAATGCATGCAATTTTAACAATTTGGCTGTTCAACTGCGAACTTCACACACACACAAATTTCACTAATTGTCTTGGGCCAAAATCTCGGTTGAGCCCCCAGTTTGTGGGGATTTTATTATTATTTCCCCGTTTATTTAATTCAATATTATACGGATGTGTTTCCGTGGTTAGTCTTATTATTAACAATGTTTCTTTGTGTTAAGAATACATTTATTTATTTATTATAATAATGGCCTCAGTGATGAATTTGGGTGCGCGATGTGATCGAGGCGAGAGTACGATTGCGAGTGCTTTTTTGAATCAACCCTTCTGCTTTATTTGCTAATGAGTGAGTCGACCAGATAGGTACGGCCGCTGCGTGTAGTTCTGTCTCGCTCACTAGCTACTTCACGATTGCTATGATTATTATGCCCGCCTGACACTTCATTTCCTACATGTATACTGATTTACTAAATTTTAAATAAACCCCCTTCCCTCTTTTTTTTTAACCAAAAAAAATTTTTTTTTTTTTTAAAAACACTTTTTAAATTTTTTTTTTAAAAAAAATTTAAAAATAAAAATTTTTTTTTTTTTCTTTGTCACGATGACAACATCATCCACATACAAAAGTACATAAATGTTAAGAGATATATTCCCATTATCTATGAGGTATATACATCGGTCAACTCCAAGATTTACAAAGCCAATTTCTTTTAAGACATTTTCGAATGCTTCGAACCAACACCTAGCTGCTTGCTTTAGACCATAAATAGCTTTATTTAGCTTACAAACTGTATCATCATCATGACTCAGTCCTAGAGGAATCTTCATGTAAATTTCCTCTTTCAAATTGCCATTTAGGAATGCTGTTTTAACATCCATATGATGAACCTTTAAATCGTATTGATTTGCAAGCGCTAGTATAAATCGAAAACTGGAAATACGTGCAACTGGTGCAATTGTTTCTTCGTAATCAGTTAAATATTCTTGCGTGAAACCACGAGCTACAAGTCTGGCTTTGTATCTGACTAAGTTTCCAAATTCATCTTGTTTAATGCTAAAAACCCATTTGCAATCAATTATTTATTTATTTATTTATTTATTTTACGTCAACTAAGTCAGCAGTCGACGAAAAAGCTTAAGCTAAAATACAGATAAAAATTAATTCATGAAGGTAGCTTAGCTTTATGCACAACATCCCCGACCCGGTGGAGGTGTTTTATTTGCAACAAGGTGCCAGCTATGCCCCGATTCACAGCCAATGTGGTCAGGGATGAGTTGCAGCCAATCCAATATCCAGTCCAGAATACTTTCAGTGGTTACGCTGTAGATAATTAAAAAGTATAGCGCGAAGCGAAGTGACAGATAGATGAGGAGAAATAAGGTGAGAAAGGTTGTTAAGAGATTGGCAAAGAACACGAAGAGGTTCGTGAAGAGAGTAGTTAGTCAGACATCTACTAAGGTGAAGAGGAAAAAAGTTTCTGGTCCGACGTGAGGGAACACAAAAATATAGCGTATCTAGTAAATTGGTAGAACTGACTTCGCCGTTGACTACTTTATGTAGAAAGAGAATCCCAAATACGAGCCTACGGTTGTAAAGTGAAGGAAGATTAATAAGAAGAAGTCTGTCAGAATAAGAAGGTAGGCGAAGATTCGGGTCCCAATTAAGACCGCGTAACGCAATTTTAAGGAATGGCTTCTGTACCGATTCAATACTACGCTGGTGAACATCATATTGAGGGTTCCACACTGGTGAGCAATATTCTAGAGTAGGGCGAACTAACGAAGTGTATAAAACCTTTGTCACATATGGATCATCAAATTCCTTGGCCCAACGTTTAATGAAGCCAAGAAGACTGCATGCTCTATTAACAATTGAAGATATATGAATATTAAAAGAAAGCTTTGGGTCAAACATAACGCCTAAGTCTTTAAATGATGGTACACAATCTAACAGAACAGACTTAATAGAGTAATGAGCTAGGAACGGCGACAAACGACTGAAAGTCATAAAAGAGCATTTAGAGGCATTAAGGTGTAATTTATTAACGTGACACCAAACACAAAACGCATCGATATCTGATTGCAAGTACTGTTGGAAAGAAGGATCATTATATGAATAACAAATCTTGACGTCATCCGCAAACATGAGCACGCGAGAATGAGCCAAGGCCAAAGGCAAATCGTTTATAAACAAGGTAAATAACAGTGGGCCCAGATGACTGCCTTGGGGGACACCTGATGTAACTCGAACAGTTTTAGATATCGAGGAACGAAAAGACACCTTTTGGGTTCTGCCAATAAGATACGACTTTAACCAAGCCAATAGTTTCGGGGAAAAACCCATGATGTTAAGTTTCATGAGAAGCATAGAATGATCAACCGTATCGAAAGCCTTACTAAAGTCAGTATAAATAACATCAGTTTGACACTTTTTACGGAAGCCATGGTGTACAAGGGTAGTCAATTCTAAAAAGGTTGGTAAGCGACGAACGACCTTTCATGAAGCCATGCTGACAAGGAGAAATAGTGGATCTGGATAGGTGTTGAAGGGAAGACGTAATAATTTTCTCAAACAGCTTAGGTATTGCCGAAAGTTTGGCAATGCCACGGTAGTTAGAAATATCCGATTTGTTACCCTTTTTAAAAAGCGGAATAATAAAAGACTCCTTCCAAATATCAGGAAAATTACAAGTCTCACTCGATATAAAAAATAACCGAGATAAAGGCTTAGATAGGGAAATCGAACACATTTTAAGGATGCAACTAGGTATATTATCAGGCCCGGGTACGAAGGAAGACGTCATAGATGACAAGCTAGAGATAATACAGTCTTCAGTAATATTAGGAAAAAACATACAATTTAAATGTGGAATTGTGAAGGGATAAGGTGTGGGATCCGAAGCAGTAGAAGAATAAGTCGACTGAAAGAATTTAGCAAACAGATCTGCAATATCTGAATCACTATTAGCAGTCTGGTCATTAAGTCTGAAGGTGGAAGGTAGTAAATTAGAACGTCTTTTGGAATTAACAAAGTTATAAAATCTTTTAGGGTTCTTATAAAATTCAACCTTACAGCGAACGATATAATTATTGTAGCATTGAGTATTTAAAAGGCAAAATTGAGATTTGGCTACACAATAATTTGCATAGTCACGTCGCGAACCAGTTTTTTAAATCTTTTAAAATATCTCGATTTAATGTTACGGAGATTAGAGAGCCTACGTGTGAACCAGACTGGCGCACTGGAGACGGTAGAGACATTCACATAAGGAACGCATTTATCAATTAGAGAATTAAGAGCAGAGTAGAAAAAATTTACTGCACAATCTATATCACAGCACTCAAATAGAAATGACCAATCAAAAGAGAAAATAAGGCTGTTAAGAAGATTGAAATTTGTTTTACGAAAACATCTACGACGAGAATTTGAGATGTTATTGAATGAATTATTAACGGAATTGTAAGAAATAGTAATTTCAATGGTAGGGTGATAAGTATCTTCGGGCTTCACTAGGGGCTGTGTTTGTGATACAGCACTAACAGTGGGATCAGAGACAAAAACAAGATCGAGGATTCTTTTAGAAGAGTTAAGAAAAGAATTCAACTGATATAGCGGACATTCAAGTAGGCTATCAAGAAAAACATGTTGAGATGAGGGAATTAAGAAAGATAGATTATCATCAGCAAGCCAAGAAACATTTGGCAAGTTAAAATCACCTAAAGCTATAAAAAAATCACGATCTTTAAGACGACTAAAAATAGTTCGCAAAGCATCAGCATGGTGCATGTAGATTATGATATCAGAAGTTGGAGGAATATATGAACAAGAGATATATAAGCTAAAGTTAGAACATGTAACTTCGACGCAAATAAACTCAACACCTAAGGGGAGATCAATCGGCACAACACTTGAACACAGATTCGAGTTGACAGCAATGAGTACTCCACCGCCACGTCGACCAACACGATCAAGCCTATAAGAAATAAAGTTATTAGAAAGAATTTCATTATCCAAAACAGAGGAATTAAGCCAAGTTTCAGAGAAAGCTAATATGTCAGCCGAAAAGGTTAAGCTATCGCAGAATAATTTAGAGAGCTTGGTAAGAAGTCCTCTTACATTTTGATAGTGAATGCAAAGACTAGACGTTATTAGTTTTTTGAAGCAGAAGATGCATTAGGAAGGTGGACAGGCAAAGGGCGGGAGCGCTTATTGGGCGCAAATTCGTGTACAACTAGGCCCTCTGGCCAAAAGTTAGGGTCAACCATAGCTGAGAAATACTCATTTGGTACAGTAATTTTAAAAGAGGAGATTTCGCGAGGCCTACAAAACTTAAACTTTTGAATTAAAACCTTAGCAGGGCATATATTACCAATGTAAGCTGCCACAGACGATTCAGAAGTATCTGGAGCAAGCCTAGAGATAAATAATTGTTTACGATGGGGCACTACAGTTAGTGGAGGCGGAGGAGCATTGGGATCCGCAAGTGATTGAAAGCCAGCATGATCAGAGTTCCCGTGAGGGATAGATTGAGGTACACCAGGGCTTGTAGTGGGTACATCAATCTGAAAAGAAGAGCATAAAGAGGGACAAGAAGATGGTGTAGGCGAAAGTAAAATGGGAGAAGATGTAATAGAAAGTGCGGGCGACTGCTTATGAGGCAACTCAAGGGTACATTTCTTGGGCAATTCCTTAGAAGGTGAACCAAACTTGAATTGCGACAATAAGTGTATGCTAGAGTCACACTCATTAGACAGCTGTTTGGCCATTTTATTAAGAGAAAGAAACTTTAAACGAAGATCCCCATACAATCGGCTAAAATCAAGCTGCTGGCTGGCACAAGATGGGCAAGTCCAGCGCATTAAGCCAAGCTCAGGCTTAGACACAGACAAACCAGAAAATTTGTCGTAATCACGGCCGTTGAGGCCAGCACATTTTAAGTGAATAAGATTATCGCAAAGCCAACACGATATTGCTCTATACTGATCGTCAAAACGATCAGAATGCTTGCAATTGGGTAGACAACAAGCCATTGAAAAGCCAAAATAAACAAGGCAAAAAAAAAAAAAAAAAAACAATAAAAAAAAAATATATAGAAAAATTTAAATAAACAGCACAAAGATAATTATCGATAAAAAATCAATAATTACAAATAAAACAAAGAGACAGCTGGAGTACACAGCACAAGAGAGAGTGCAAGAACAGTTATAAGACGAGCTTTGAGAGGCGGCTTTATAAAAGAGATTACGCGGGAGGGAAGCTGAGCACAAGCACAAAGCAGAGGGAACAACAAAACCACTAGCACAGATGGTATGATGGGGGCGATGAGGGGAGCAACTGCAGAAGCAATGACGAGAGAGAACAATAAGAAAAAATAAAAACAATTTAAATGCACCAAACACTAATCACGAAAAAGAAAAAAACAAAACTGTTTAATTTGGCGAATTATGCAAATAAAACACAAGGGTTTCAAGCAAACGACACCAGCGAAAAACGAAAACAAACTAGGCACAATTAAAAATTGAGAGAAAACCATATATATTAATAAAACTCAGGAGCTTAGCAAAAACACGACCGTCACGTCAGAGAGCAGAAAAGAATAATAATAAGAATAATAATAAGGAAAAGAATAATAAAAGGCCCAGTAATATTTTTATTACTGGGCCTTTTTACCAAAGACCATGTATTGTTTTCAAAATGCGAATCTAATTCATCCTGTACTGCTTTTTCCCAATTAATTTTGTCATCTCTACTCTTAATTTCTTCAAAGCAATTTGGAATATTACTAAAATATGTATAGGAATTCATCAAACATTTTTCCATTAATCTATATGAACATTTAGGTTTATCTTTTAATCTTTCACTGCGTCGAATTTCATTGTTCTCACCAGTAATTACCACTGGATCGGTATTCTCCAGATTTGTGGAATTTTCACAAGGCTGTACAACAGTTTTGGAATTGTCATCAACAGTTTCCATATTTTCCATTTCATCCAATGGAAGGCAAGACTCTATACTTTCAGAATTTGCATTCTGAAAATCAACTTCCTGTTTTTCTTTCCCATCTTCCAAACAAGAGTTATCACACTGTTCCCTCATTTCATTTTGGAACACTGAGTCTTCAGATTGTACAACACAATCTTTTACAGACCTTGAGTGAAACATATTTGTTTCATCCACCACAACATCTCTAGCTGTCATAAACTTTCTTGCCTCCACATTCCACAATTTAAACCCATTCGGTTCGTATCCAACAAGTATGTATACCTTTTGTCGATTTTTCATCAAACTTTCGTTTTCTAATTTTGTTATGTAGGTATACTGTTGATCCAAATATCTTCAGATATTTCAAAATAGGCTTTTTATTATGCCAAATTTCATAAGGTGTTTTCGTAAAATCTTTTAAAGCTCTAGTTGGACATCTATTAATTAGATAAGTTGCAGTTAAAACTGCTTCTCCCCAGAAACTTTTCGGGAGTTTAGCTCCATTAACCATAGATCGAGCCTTTTCTGTGATAGTTCTGATCATTCGTTCAGAAACACCGTTTAATTGTGGAGTGTGAGGCACTGTCAAATGATAGCTGATACCTTTTTCTGAGCAATATTCACGCATTTCGTTAGACAAATATTCACGTCCATTGTCAATGTACAAATTTACCACTTTCAAATTAAAATGGACTTCTGATTTGGCAATAAAATCTTTAAAAACTGAAAACAAATCTGATTTGTATGTTATTAAATATGTCACACAGTAATGGGTATACTTTTTCCATATTCGCAACTTAGTTTCACTCAATACCAATTTACACTCAAGCCCTCGTTTAACTCAAAATTTGCTGTTTGCTTTGTGCTCCTCCTCGCTCGTTTTCGACGCTTGGTGTTCGATGGTGAAATTCGACAAGTTCCGTTATTTGCTGTACAGAGACTTACATATGTATTTTCTGCTTACTGCTTTCGTTCGTTCTGTGAATAATGAGAATATTATTTTATTTTAACTTTCAAATTTTTTTTTTTTTTGTTTTCATATACACAAATGCATTATTTAATGAATATACATAAGTACTATTCCATGAACGTATCGCTACTTAACACATGTGTGTATATAAATACATATTTTCCCTGCACTTATGTATGTATGTATATATATTAATATACATATGTACATATGTATAAACACACTCAATAAAACCGATACACTTTATTATTTGTCGATGCCTGGGCCCATAACCTATTGAATTATGTAGCAGGCAGTTAATAATATATTAAATAATAAGACGGTGGTTTTATGTTTGAATATATGTATATATGATTTGTTCTTTAATTTAATTCTTTTCAACTGTACGCTCTTGTCGCCTAAAGTGAAGGCGTGAGATATAGCAGATGAAGTATGGTGTGTATACACGAAGATGATATTCGGCTAGTCCCGTTACCTTTCATCTCATTGCTTTATCTTCTGTTCTTAATGTTGCATTTGCTATTTCGCAACAGTATTAAACGAAGATAGTGTGAGATCTGCTTGACCTCTTATCTTATTTCTCAAAATTTGTACTGCCTGATAGTGACGGGAGCTACCTTGATAGGGGCTATAAATTTTATAGGAGGCTTTTGCAGCTTGGCGCCAGGAAACGTACTCCAACAAATTCTGAGACAGATTTAGCCGGATACTATAGAGATATCCTCATAAACTTTTATTGTAGGCTCGGCTACTGTCGCCCTATCCAAGCGATCCGTCAACTCCTTAATTCTTATTTCGAACTCTGCCCTTTGAACCTGAAGTGCAGCATTAATTGCTGTATTTAAAACTAAATTCAGTTGTTCGGGGTCCATTTTGGTGCTGATTACCTCCCTTTTTAGCTTAAACTTTTAAATTCGGCTAATACTCGTGAATGAGACTCTAATATAACAACACTGTGGGTTGATAAGTGAATAACAACTAAAGCAAAACAATGCGCTTCTATGTAACAGTTCGAAGGAATAATCGAAATTAATACTGAAGTTTTGTATATTGCAAACGAAGCCAAATGACCAAAACCAATTTATTCGTTTTATATATTTTACACAAACAAGAGAAGTAACCAAAACAAAATTGCTTGGACTGAGGCTTATCAGATTCCACTGCACTTTTTTTTTTTTTTTTTCTTTATTTGCAATCTGTACTATGTGCTGTCGTTTGCCGTTGGTTTAATCGAAAATTTTCTAAGACGCATATCACTTCGACATCTATTTGAATATTTATTCGCTTATTTCTTCGTTCTTTAATTGACCAAAAGTATTAAACAAAGGTTTCACTTACATATTTTTCATCTCTTGTTTCCTAACTATCGTTGTTTGCTGTCATTTGCCGGAGTAGAGTTCTCGATCACCAGTCATTCCCCTGCTGGTAGCTAAGGCGCTTAACGTTAACGTCTCCACTGGACAAACTGTCCGTTTGGTGTTAAAATTGGGTTTTTTAATAATTGAAGTAATTGGTTTTCACTCGTGGCTGCGAGCTCTGCTGTTAGCTATTTAACTTGGCCTCTGCTTTTCTTTATTGCAATTGGTCTTTAGAAAGACCGTTTGAGTGATACTGATTTGATTGCGCAGCGCAGTGCCTTTGATAGCTTTTGTTCTGCTTAAGTAACTAAATGCGTTGTGCTTAGTTAATTTATTATTGCTTGTCTATTCGACTTTCAAAGACTTCGTTTTGAATTTTTTTGTTCATTAACTGGATAGTAAACTGGTACAGTAAACCGTGAGTTCCACTTTTAGTTGGGCCCCAGTTATAATATGACTTGGTTGAGTTTCTTTGTTTAATTATTATCCGCGCAATCGCGTCGGATTGAGTGCCAACTTACAACTGACCTACGACTACTCTTATTCTAAAGATCATCCCGAACTTCGATGCATTGCCGAACGATGGAGAAAAGCTCTCTTGCATTTAGCGCAAGTGTCGCTATTCACGAACGCCGGCTTAGAAGTCCGTCGTCTAAGAGCATTGTCAGCATTATCGCTACATAAATAATGCTGAATGCTAGGCTTGACCGACTGCAGACTCTGAGAATTATTAACTTCTATACGGAATTCGTCACATCGACGTTGCACAGATTGTTCTAAGCCTTAGTGCGAGGGCAGTTAGATGGATTGTTTGTTAACTTACATATGACCACCCCGAAAACTTTCCAGAATATTTGTTTTTATACCACACACCCATAGGGTGAAATGGTATATTAAAGTCACCTATGTAACAGGCAGAAGGAAGCTTTTCCGACCCCATAAAGTATATATATTCTTGATCAGCATCAACAGAGGAGTCGATCTAGCCATGTCCGTCCGTCCGTCTGTCCGTATGAACAACTAGATCTCGGAGACTATAAAAAATAGAGTGGTATGTAAGCTCGAGTAGTGTGTAAAGTGGTCGAGTTTATGTTAAATTTTTGTCACGCCCCTTTCCGCAACCGCATTTTAAAAATATCAGAGAAGCTATCTTCGGCTATGCCAAAGTTTTCATACCCTTGCAGTCCTTGGCAATAATATTTTTACATTTTAAAAATTTCTTTCTCTCAATTCATCAATACACAAACAAAACATTCAAATTATTACTCATTTTACTACAATTGTTTCTTCGTTTTGCATCATTCCCTAAGCAAAGCACGGCACGCATACACATACAGTTTGTGTAGCGCTGCGTCTGTTTTGTGTATGCATATACTCAGTTGATTTGATGATGGCGTAGTAGGCAGCAGGCCGATTTGAGCCGATTTATATTGACTGTAACTTGTGTTTTATTTATCCGATTAGATTCAAATTAGATTGGGATCTGACATTTTATATCCAATACTATCGTTTTGCTAAATTTCATGGGGATACTCCAGTTTTTGCAAAAATGTTTGTTCTAGAGCTATATGATATAGTAGTCCGATCCTGACCGATCCGATCCGATCATGCTGATGACGAATATATATATACTTTATGGGGTCGCAAACATCTCCTTCTGCGCGTTACAAACATCTGACCAATTTTATAATACCCTCTGCAAGGGTATAAAAAGCATTTATTTCAAAAATTATTTTAACTAAATTGCAAGCAAGTGTGGCAGCTCCAACACATTCAATCCAAACAACGATCGCAAAGAATGAATTTTATCTTAAAAAATTGTAAGTATTTTCGGTTTTTTTGTCTTTTTGTTAAGCGATTTGGACTAATTTTTTTACCCATGCAAAAAGTGTATATTAATTTTGGTCAGAAGTGTGCAACGCATAGAAGGAAGCATCTCCGACCATATAAAGTATATATATTCTTTATCACCACGACGAGACGAGTTCAAATAGCCATGTCCGTCCGTCGGTCCGTCCGTCTGGATCAACGCGAACTCCTCCTAGACCGTTAGAAATACAGAGCTGAAATTTTGCATGTAGGCTTGTATATACTGCACAGTTTGTATATCTCGGATGCAGCCGGATCGGACCACTATATCGTACAAGTCCCAAACAAACGGCAAAGTCACGAACAGTGACTTTTCTCAATAACTTCATTATTTTCTAAGCTATTGTCGTGAAATTAATAATATTGGTCAGTCTATTACACATATAAACCACTGTGCCGAATTTGATAAAATCGGATGACTGTATCATATAGCTCCCATAGGAACGATCGGTGGAAAACAGTGACTGTGATTAATTACTTCGTTATTTCCTATGCTAAGATTGAAGGCCATTCTTTCACAAACATAGCCTCTTTAGATAAAACGTTTTTCCACTTTGATGGCCATAAGGAAAGAGTTGCCAAAAAAGTTGCAAGGGTATTCAAACTTTGATGCGGTCAAAGTTAGCCCCGGCTCTCTGGTTTATATTGAGTTCACAAAATATGTGTTTAATTACTTCGTTATTTCCTATGCTAAGATTGAAGGCCATTCTTTCACAAACATAGCCTCTTTAGATAAAACGTTTTTCCACTTTGATGGCCATAAGAAAAGAGTTGCCAAAAAAGTTGCAAGGGTATTCAAACTTTGATGCGGTCAAAGTTAGCCCCGGCTCTCTGGTTTATATTGAGTTCACAAAATATGTGTGCTATCACTTTTTCACTTTTTCTTTCATGTAGAGCCTCAAAATGTCTGGGCTACTTCTCTTACACTTTTAACTCTTTTACACTTTTACTTTTTTTAGGTTGAGCTCCCAAAATGTGTGGGACTGGGGTATTGATTGATGAATAAACACAGTCCCGGTTATAGTTTAATAGTTATTTTATTTAACATTAAGATATGTATTAATTTTTAGATAATACAGATTTTAAGTAATTAGTATTTAATGTCTCTTCGTTTTTGTTAACTCTTTTCGTCGTCTTAAATTCGTCTTACTCTTTCCGCTTTTCGTCTTAAGCCTTCCATCTTCTTAATTCTTGTGTGTCGTCTCACATCTCGTCTTTTTTCACACTTCCCGTGTCTGGCCGGCTTGCCAGATTGTCTTGCTTTGTTGGGTCAGCTAATTCAACTAGGGCTGGCTAAATAGGATTGTTAGACCATTCCCACATACATATATCATTTACATTTATTAAAATATATAATATATTTTATATTATGTCCATATTTGTAGGATAGCAGCTTTGCGAGCTTTCACAGTTAAACAATTTCATCCGTCTGAGTTAGTGGTTTTTTGTTTGGTTTTAATATTTGTATATATTTTTTTCAGTAACAAAATCAATCTTTTTTTTTTTTAAAGGATAGGGTAAATAAAATATTTATCTAACTCAATTCAACTAAATTTTATTTTAAATGAATTAGGTAAGTCGTCTCGCAAACTTTGGTATACCATAACCAGTAAAGCAAATATGTCAAATTTATAAAACAAATGCTTTTTCACATGCTTTTTACAAGCATATCTTAGTATCTCGCTCACTCAAGCATACGAGCACCCTAGCGCAGTGGCGTAGCGTGGGTTTCGGGCGCCCGGGGCGGAACATATTTATGCCCCCCTCTTATCTAGGTACTCCAATTTTAAGGTGTATTTTATTACATATGTTTACATATATAGATTCTAAACAATTTTTTGAGAGGAACAGAATTTATTTTTGAATATAAAATGCAAATCAACAACATGTACATATGTAATATAAATGTTTTTATTGAAAGACAATGGAGTAACTGTTATAATTTATAACTAATCATGTTTTTATTTATAAATTTATGCGTCTAGTTTTTTTTAAGGCAAAGTCTTTAGTGGCAGCATCAATGTCAAGAGCATCACACACCTCTTGTTCAATAGACAAGATGGGCAAATTATAAAGTGCTCATTGTTGATCTTAAATAATTTTTTGTTAGTTTTAATTTTGAAAAACTTCTTTCACAGCTTGCATTGCTTATGGCAATAGTAAAAAAAATTCGCAGTAGTATTATAATGTTCGGCAGAGAATCATCCATCTTGGATTTCACAATAAATTTAAACAATTCAAGTGAGTCTGCCTTAGAAAGATATTCTCTGTTGCCTGTAGCAATAACAAAAGACCGCAGTCGAAGTCGTTCCGTTCGGAAATCCTGCTCGTCAATTTCGAGAAATCCGTAGTCGATATTATATGTATTGTTGTCTAGATCTAATAACAAAGCCGGCGTAAGACAGGCAAATTTATCCTTCAAACTCTTCAAACTACATTGAATATAAATATTTAATACTTACTTAGTCAAAATAGCGAAAAAATTAAACTTAAACAAATTTGTTCAATAATTTCACGACAAATTCAAGACAGCACGAACTTATTAGCACAAAACCAAAGTTTGGAAAGCGAAATAATGCATTAGTCCGCGTGGCCCAACAAAATCGCAAACTTACACAGATTAGAGCCGAGCAGTTGCCGAATTCATATCTGCGAGAGTAAAAATAATATCAGCTTCTCTTTTGCTCCTATGGTCGTCGTCCATTATTGACAGATTCTCTTGAGTTTTACACTTACATACGTATGTACATCTGTGATTTTTTTTGGCTCTCTTTATGCCTATGCTGTTAGCAGTGCTGCCAAAAAGAGATTACAAAAAATTGTCAATTGATGTATGTATGTGTCAATCTTAACAATGCACTGTTAACACTGCACTGCAACACTGTGTTGAATTGCAAAATTCAAAATTTTGTGCAAAATTCTATGAATCTAGCCAACGGCCAACTCCGGCCTTATGGAAAAACGTTTATATGCATCCGATATTGATCAAATTTGGTATTTTGGTGGATATTAGTATAAAATTAAGTGTGCCAAATTTGATTGCACAAGGTAGAAAATTACGGGAGATAATCGAGTTTTTGTTTTAAATTGCGGGGGTGGAAAGGGGCATGGGAAATTAATTCGATAACATTACTACACGAGGCGATATACCAAATTTAGTGGATGTAGTCACTACATGGCATAGTCTTCGAGATCTGCGTGTTCAAACAGACGGGCATGTCTAAATCGATCTGACTGTTTATACTGATCAAGAATATATATACCTTATGGGGTCGGAAAAGCTTCCTTCTGCCTGTTACATACATTTTGGCGACTTTAATATACCATTTCACCCCTATGGTATAAAAATTCACAAAATTAAATTCCACAAAAGTATTCGTCTCAAGTCTTTCTCTCAAACCTAGAAACTAAAACTAATTATAATATTCAGTATGGGTCGTTTTCTTGCTGGAAAAATCCTCTTTTGAATGTCCATTTTATCTGCACTGAAGAGCAGATTTTCTTTCACAATATTCAAATACATATCTGGATTCAGGTATCCATCGATAAAATCAAATTGCCAACGCCTCGAACCGACATGCACCCCCAAACTATCGGAGATCCTCTTCCGTGTTTAACCGTTGGTATAATGTTTTTTAGTTTTAGTTTCACAAGGCTTACGCAATTCTTTTTCCTTACCATCAGATCCAAATATGTTGAATTTACTTTCGTCGCTAAATATGACGCGTTCCCAGTATGCAAAGTCTTTGATTTCATGAGTTGTAACGAAGTCAATTCGACATCATTAAGTCTTCAGTCACGCATTGCGCAATGAGCAACTGAGCGCAGTTAAATATAAAATCTTATGAGAGAGCATTGGAGTTGCCAAGCAGCTGCTGAGCGAATTTCGTGAGCGTCAGATCGACGCACAGTGGGGCATTTTGGCATTTTACATTGCAAAAATCATAGCTTCTAAACCGATAAAGCGATTTTAAAAATGTAAAAAGCTTATGACAAAGAATACCTTAAGCTTCATGTAAATGAATGTTTGTCCAGAGTACTGGGTGCTAGTTGTGCTGTAATACTCAAGATCAAAGTCAGAAAATATTTCCAAGCATGCTTTTGCTTTAAAAATGGAGCGAAACCCGATTTTTTCAATCACAAACGAAATTTTTCATTGATATAAACGACTATGCAACATTTTTTATGTTTTAATTTGATTTTTTAACATAATTACAAAAAGTAAATAATAAAATTAAATAAATTTTTTTTTAGGTTTATTTTGAAAATTTGGCTGATTTTTTTTTTCAAAACAATTATCAATATTTACATTAATATCTAATAAACTCAACATCTAGGGACTATATTTGCTATTTTCGAAATCCTTTTCGTAATCATATAAATATTTTTCAAAAACTAAAAAAATACAGTTAGTTTAATTTTTTTTAATATATGTTAAAAAAAATTCAATTTGATTAATTCAATTATATTTTAAATCGAAAATTAGATCGGTCTGGTGTCTTTTCTGCTGCCATTGAGGATAATAAAATCTCATATTATGATCAAGATTCGAATGGAAATTTTTAATCTTAGCATAATGCGAGAATGAAAACATAAACAAAATTGGGTCAAGATTCGATTTTTTTTACATATTGTCCTAAATCTCGGAAACGGACGGATTTAGAGACTAGATGTCTTCCCAACATTTGTAGCCCTTTCAATTCTAAGAATTCTAAAGAAAGTTTTTAAAACGGAATATGATAACTTAAAAAACTAATGATGCAGTTCGATTCGCAGGACCCGAAATAGAGTGAAACCATCGAATTTTGCCATGTCTTTTTTTCGACTATCACAGTGATTTTAGTGCATCGCTGAGCGACGATACAGAATTGTTAGAACTTCTTAAGAATAGGCAATTTTTACAACTAATGAACTCGAGCGGTGTCGATCCTCAGCTACCTCAATCAACGCGATCGCTCATCACTTAATGCGTGGCCGAAGCCTAACAGGGGAAAGCAAAATAATTTGTTCTTGGGCATCTCCCATGTAAATCGTTGCTTCTGAGTATCCTGCGGACAGTTTCGTTAGAAACTTTGGAGCTGATAAATGAGAATTCTTCCTGTTCTCTTCCAGAATTTTCCGTTCCTCTCTACCTGCCAACATTTTTGGTCGGCTAGCACGTTGTAGGTTTTCCAAAGAAGGTTTAGCAAAAAAGACAGAGGTCCGGGTCTGACTTCGACCGCCTCAAAGTTTGTGGAACAACGTTTTATCTAAAAAGGCTAATGTTTGCGAAGGAACGGCCTTCAATCTTAGCATAGGAAATAACGAAGTTGTTGATCAAAGTCACTGTTTTAGACCAATCGGTCCTATGGGAGCTATATGATATAGTCACCCCATTTTGATCAAATTTGGCACAGTCCACAGTGGTCGGTTTCATAGGCCAAAAAAAAAAAAAAAAAAAAAAAAAAACTGAAATTTGCAACCCTGTGTATGAAAACTAATTCAAAATAAAACATTAGTTTTTCCGTTATTTCGTTGGTACGCGCTAAGAACAGCTTGAAAAGAGAGGAAAAAAAACACGCAAGCTGTGCAGTGAACGCAGCTTAAAAGTTAGATCTGAGGGAAAAAATTAATATTTAATATATAATTGCGCTAAATCGCCAAATTTAATAATGAATATTGAAAAAAAGGTTAATAGTATATATTTAAAGATTTTTCTGTAAAATTATATTGACCTAATGTTTTATAACTAACGTTTTATAAGTGACCTGTGTGAAAGTTGTATTTTACTATGTTTTGTGACTTTAATTAAAAAAAGTTGTGATCGCGGTCTCACCCTGAAATAAATCTTGTTTGCTTTCTTTATTCATTATTTTCTTAGTTTATGTTCTTTTTTTTCATCTGCTACTTTTTCCAACTTTCTGTGTTATTCGTGTTATTCTATTGTGTTGTCTCTGTACGCGTACATTACTGTGTTGTTGTTATCTGTGTTATTCTCTTGTGTTGTCTTTGTATTCACACTGCACTTTCTTAAGTGTGTATTTTGTTTTTGTTTTGATCGTCATATTTAATTGTTCTTTGCTTTCAATATTTTTATTTTCTTAATTTTAATCAAGCATTCGTTTAATTTATACATACATACATATATATGTATATACAGGAACGTCTAATCAATGTCAGCTCCCACGCATATATATTTTTGATATGTGGTGTTTGGAAAAAGGTTCATTTGCTGATAAAGCTAAACAATTATTTGGAAACCTGAAACATACATTTGAATCTGATGGTGTAGTGTGGTGTCCAGACTGGATTATATCTTTAAAAAATTTGTAGAAATGTGGACTAAAAGCCACAGAATAAAATATAAAGTTGTCGAAAAAAATGCGGATTGGTTTGCTCAAAATGAATTAATATTATTAAATCTGCAATCATCACCGTTACAGCAAAATCGAGGTCGTCCAAGATTAAGTCTTTTTGAGTGCTCAGAAAGAACTAAGCGGCGACGGATAGCAGATATAGCAGAATTTGATGAATCCGCAGCTGATGATTTACGAAATGCTTGTAGACAACCGAATTCATCGATCTTTCCTGCAAAGACGTGTGAAGCAATATCACTTATAACTGATGCAAATTTAACAAAACATCAGTATCTGCTTATTAGAAGCTTTGTTAATAATAAACTGGATATTAACTTCTTACCCTGTTATGATAGTATTTTAAAGGAAAAACAGAGAAGCTATCCGGAGGAAATAACAGTTTCAGAATCTGTTGCTGAAGTTGAATTGCAAAAATTATTGGACCACACAGCATCTCGGATTTTAGAATTGCAGAGTGAGGTTATTAATGAACTCAGTGATTGCTCAAATAACCTTAAATTAATAGGAAAATGGGGCTTTGATGGCAGCTCTGGGCAGAGCGAATATAAACAAACATTCGAAAATAATAATGCAGAAGACAGCAATTTGTTTATCACATCATATGTCCCTCTTCAATTAATTACCAAATCAAAGGATGATGAGGAGCACAAAATAATTTGGAAAAACCCTCGACCTTCCTCCACCCGCTATTGCCGCCCTATACGGATTCAATTTCCAAAGGAATCAGTTCTTTTAATAAAAAATGAAGAACTTTACATTAAAAACAAAATTCACGAACTGGCTCCTACTGAATTCCAAACAGTTACCAACCGCAAATTTGTTGTCTCTCACATTCTTATGCTAACTATGGTAGATGGCAAAGTCTGCAATGCCCTTACTGAAACCTCATCTGCAAAATGCTACATATGCGAAGCTAAGCCGACAGAGATGAATGATATCGACAACTGCTTACAAAAACAAGTTCAAACAGATCGCTACGAATTTGGATTGTCTCCATTACATGCCTACATTCGATTTTTTGAATATATGCTTCACGTTTCATATAGACTCGAAATAAAACAGTGGCAAGTAAGGGGCGCAGAAAATAAACAAAAATTTCTACGAAGGAAACAAATTATTCAGTGCGAATTTCGTAACAAAATGGGTTTAATTGTCGACAAACCAAGAACAGGTGGAAGTGGATCCTCAAATGATGGGAACACTGCAAGAAGATTTTTCAATGAAGCCCAGGTGTCTGCTGAAATAACTGGCATAGAAAAACATCTTATTGAAAATTGTGCAATTTTACTACAAACCTTATCATCAGGTTATAAAATTAATGTAGAAAAATTTCGAGAATTGGCTCTAGCTACTGCTCGAGAACTAACAACTAAGTATTCGTGGTACTATATTCCTCCGTCGGTTCACAAAATTTTAATTCATGCGCCAGATATTATTAAGCACGCATTAGTATCGTATTGGAGAGCTCTCAGAAGAAGCTGCTGAGGCAAGAAATAAAGACGTTAAGAAGTATCGCCTAAACCATACAAGGAAAATTTCACGGGTAGCCACAAATCAGGACTTAATAAATAGGTTGCTTTTGACCTCTGATCCTCTGATTTCTGGTCAAAGAAAATTACCAAGCAAAAAAAACTCATTTTTACCAAAATCAGTGTTTGATTTACTCGAATAGTCCGCAATAATATTTTTGGCTTAATTCATTATTCTTTTATTTACTATTTTTGGAATATCATAATTAAACTAATTATTATTAAACTATTATATTTTTCTACTTAGTTTTGATGCTTTAATAAATATATAAAAAATAAAAAAAAAAGACACTTTCTAAAAATTATTTTTTGATAGCCTAGAAGTGAAATGAGAGGGGTTTGAAGTGGTTTATTTATGACAATACAATTGTTTACTACTTACAATATTTTTATTAAGCTAATATAAAAATTTCACTTTGATATAGTCAGTGGAAACATTTTTGGCCGCTAATTTCATACAGTACCGACCACTGTGCAGTCGTTTATAGGTATAATAAACTCACCAATATTAAATTTCACGACAATAGCTCTGAAATTTAGTACACTCTGCTCAAATTGTTTGTAGGTATATTGTTGGTATTAACCGGGGAATTGCATCATTTCATCACCAGACTCCTCTAGCCTGGCCACATGGCGATCAATATTGATGAAATGGAAGGGTTGATTAAAATCCTAGGCTCGAGGCTCGAAGAAAATATCCCAATTACTGGGCGGGGGCACAATAAAAGAAATTTTCCCAAGTAAAGAAAAAATCCAAGGCTGCTCGAAAGCCAAAAAGTTCTTAGGTCGACGCCACGCGACCGCAACATAAATTTTAACTGAAATATAACGGGGTTTAATTTCTAATATTTTCACTAAATTTAATTTAATATCACCTTATTCTTAGAAGATTCACTTATTGTATTCACTTTAGCCAAATATATTACTGCCTTGTGCAGTCACTGTAATTTTCAATGATGATGTTTTTCAACTTCAATCGCCTGTAATGAGTTTAAAATTAGTGCAAATTTTAAAATTAATGAAGTAAGTAAGTCGTCTCGCCGACTTAGGTATACCATACACCAGTAAAGCAAATATTTTAAATTTATTAAACAAATGCATTTTCACATGCTTTTTATTACAAGCATATCTTAGAATCTCCCTCACTCAAGTATACGAGCACCCTAGCGCCCCCACCAGCCAACGACCAACTACGGCCTTATGGAAAAACGTTTATATGCATAACTTCGTTGTTTTTTGTCCGATGTTGATCAAATTTGGTGTTTTGCTGGGTATTAGTATCAAATTCAAGTGTGCCAAAATTGATTACAAAAGGTAGAAAATTACGTGAGATAATCGAGTTTTCCCAAATTACGGGGGCGGAAAGAGGCGTGGCAAAATCGTTGCATATACAATATATGCGCATTTATTAAACAAATACACATACCAAATTTGGTGCCTCTAGCTTTTATAGTCTTTAAGAAAATCAAATTTGTTTAAATTTCGTGGGCGGAGGGGGTCGTGCCAAATTTTTTTTTGCAACAAATTTGTGCGCGCTTACTAAAGGATTAATCATACTAAATTTGATGTCTTTAGCTATTATAGTCTTTAAGAAAATCAAATTTGTTTAAATTTCGTGGGCGGAGGGGGGCGTGGCAAAAATTTGAAATAAACTTGACCACCGTAGGTAATACACGAGTCTACGTACCAAATTTGGTGACTCTAGCTCCTATAGTCTCTGAGATCTACGTGTTCATACGGACAGACGGACGGACGGACGGACGGACGGACGGACGGACGGACGGACGGACGGACGGATATGTCTATATCGACTCGGCTGTTGATACTGATCAAGAATATATATACTTTATGGGGTCGGAAAAGCTTCCTTCTGCCTGTTACATACATTTTGGCGACTTTAATATACCATTTCACCCTATGGGTGTATGGTATAAAAATGGTAAACTAGAGGGATTCATTGTTTTTCCAAAACTGTGAACACGTTTAGGGTTTATTTAATACTAATATTAAAAAACATCAAACAAAAAAAAAAAACTAAATCGGAACTAGTTGGTTAGTAGCTTTGTTTTAGTATTGGTGTAATACCCATTGTTTAGTTGTGTATCCTTAAGGCGCTTTGGCATATTTCCAATAATTTTTGGTAAATAGTCTGGGCTAATTTTGGCCCATTCCTTTTGAAGCCGTTCTTTTAAAATAGCCGACGAAGATATGGGAGTTTTGTGGACACGATAGTCCAACTCGCTCCACATATTTTTAATCGGATTGAGGTCAGGACTTTGGGGCGGCGTTTCCAGAACTTTTGGGCAATTATAGAGCAGCCAAGACATGATTTTATGGGCTTTGTGTTTTGGGTCATTGTCCTGGTACAGCTTGAACGTTTCGGAAATTCCCATTTTCTTCACCAACGACGCCGTGGGCTGAAATCGAGTCCGATTAGTCTCAAGACTCAAGTTTTTTTTTTCCAGGGGTGACGCGTGGCTTTCCCCCGGCCCTGTTGGTGCCCATTCTAAAAATAGCATTAAAATCATGAACACGTGTTCGTTTTCGCGCAGCTGCAGCGCTCAGTAAGCTTTTTACACATTTAAAATTGCATTTCAAACAGGTCGGACGTCATATTAAGTGTACCAAATGAAATTCTCTAACATGAATTTTGAAGTTGAAGGTATTTAGTTTAAATTCTGATATGTATTTATAATTAACCAACTAATTAAAATTTTATTTTGTAATTAATTTATTTGTTTTAATCTTTTTTAAGTGTTTTGTGAATGGTCTTTTTAAGTGTAGTTGGATTTTTAGTTGTGTGTCCACAAAAAAAAAAACGGAGTAATATGTAATTGTAATCGTCTGAAATTTCAAAATGTAAAATTATTGCCAAGGACTGCAAGGGTATATAAATTTCGGCATTGCCAAAGTTAGCTTCTTTGATATTTGTTTATTGATCAGGTCATTATCTCTTGCCGAGGTGTCTACTACTTCTTCTATAATATCTCGAATGTCCGGCAGCTTGTCTCGAATGGTCCTATTAAACATAAGTGCCGAAGGTGTAGAGCCAGTAGTTCCATGAGGTGTCGTATTGTAGGTTAATATAAACTTTTGTAGCTCCTCTTTAAAATTTCCTTTATTTAACGACGCAATTTTAAGGCGTTCGCCCAATGAACGGTTCATGTTTTCTACTTCACCGTTGGCTTGCGGCCAATATAGCCAATATAGCTTCACAGAAGTCCTTGAATTGGGCGCTAACGAACTGCCGGCCGTTATCTGTCCTTAACGATCTCGGTATGCCAAGCCCTGAAAATGTTTCCTTAAATGCCGTAATAATTGTTTGCGATGATATTGAGCCGATGAGTTTTATATCCTGATAACGCGAAAAATAATCTATCAGCACCAATACATGATCATTGTTCGTGCCGCTTCATCGGCGGTGGACGGGTTGGCTGTGACACCAATAAACAGCTTCTGCACATTTTCACATGCTGTTCGACATCTCTGTCCAAACGTGGCCACCACACCTTCGCTCTCATTCGTCGCTTCATAGCCGATTCGCCAGGGTGTCCTTCGTGCCCTAACTCTAAAACTCTCTGCCGTAGAACTTCTGGTATCACTATCCGGGTACCACGCAACAGAATGCTACCCACTGTTGATAGCTCAGCTCTAAACGGGTAATAACAGCTTGATAAACCTTCATTCCAGTTATCGTCTTTAAGATGTGAAACAGCAGCTGATATCTTTCGGTCCACAACACTCGTTTTTGCTATTTCTGGTATAGCAATTGCTTTTGGTGTAGCACAAGAAACAATTTGACAGATGCTATAGTCACCTCCTTTATCGAAAGAATCGCATGACTGAGCCTTACAAAGTCTTGATATTGAGTCGGCAATGTTCTCCTTTCCAGGGCGATACGTAACCTTGAATTTAAACGCCTGTAGTCTGAAAAGCCAACGTTCTATTCTCGCCGGGGGTTTCGATGTTGGTTTGAAGATCGCCTCCAGTGGTTTATGATCAGTGACGAGTTCAAACTCCAAACCCGCAACGTAATAGAAAAATTTTTCAACAGCCCAAACTAGCGCCAGACTTTCTTTTTCGGTTTGCGAGTAGCGCCTTTCCACTTCCGATAAGCTCTTACTAGCGAAGATAATGATAACCGATTCATTTCTCTCATCAAATTGTAACAAAACACAGCCAAGTGCCACCGGACTTGCGTCTGCAATTATCTGCGTGCGTCTATTTGGATCAAAATATGAAAGATCCGGGATACGAGCTAGCCGATTTTTCAAGTTAACAAACGCTTTTTCTTGTTCGCTCGACCACACGAATTTGCTATTGATTTTAAGTAGTACTCTTAATGGCTCTGTAATATGCGACAAATCGGCGATGAATTTTTCAACGTATGTAACCAGTCCCAGAAAGCTTCTCAGTTGCTCCATTGTTTCAGGTGGTCGAAAATCCAAAATCAATTTCACCTTCTCTGGATCTGCCGCAATGCCGTCACTCGAGAAGATATGTCCCAGAAATTTAAGCTCTTTTGCCTTATACATGCATTTATCTTTGTTTAACAGAACACAATTGATCTCAAACAGATTCAACACTTCTTGTAAAGCTTTATCGTGCCCAGCTTCAGTTCTTCCAAAAATTATTACATCGTCCAAATAGTTATGTGCATTTTTGCATCACCCGTTGAAAAATCTCTGGTGCCGAATTTACGCCAAAAAGAAGACGTTTATATTGAAACAGCCCTTGCTGTGTCACGAAAGTTGTTATTTCGCAGCTAGATTCATCAAGTTCAAGCTGATGATAGGCATCCTTGAGGTCCAGTCTCGAAAACCATTTCGCACCCCTGACTTTTGTCATAAAAGTTTCAAAGGTTGGTAGTGGATAATTTTCCCGTTGGATAGCCCTGTTTGCCATCCTCATATCAACGCATAGCCTTATTTCGCCGCTTTCTACCGGCGAGATCCATGCACTCGGACCCCTTACTGGTTCTATTATGTCACGATCGCAAGCGTCTTTTATCTTATCTGCCACTTTATCTTCAAATGCCACTGGAACCCGTCTCATAGGTGGTTTCACGCTGGAATCAATGGCCAATTTTATGAATCTGCCTTTTATTTTTGAAAACGGCAATGAAGTCTCAATACGGCAAACATTTAACCCTAACGTTAGGACCTTGAGTTGAATGGCCGTTTTCTTCCCCAGAAGCGATTGACTACCCTTTTTTATTACGTAAAATGTAGCAATCATTTCTTGGCTAGATTTCACACTTATTGGTGCTTCAAAAACTTTAAGAACCCTGAGCGGATCTTCAGTCGCGTATGCTTTAAATCTGTCAGTCGTCTGGGATCTCATATTCCACAAAACAGCGTTGCTATTACACAACATTTTCCAATGCTTCTCACATAATAAATTCGCAGGCGATCCTGAATCAATAATCATTCCGATTGACACACCTCCAATGTTACATCTAATGTTGTCATCATTTCTTGCCGAACCATCAATTCTAAAACACTCCAACTCGTTGTCCTCATCATCATCGCTTTTCACCTTATCTTCGACGCTTTGAACATTTGCATATACCTTGCGCCTCTTTGGATTGGAGTATCCTCCCGTCTCCGAAGACCTCTTTGAGTTCCGAGTTCTACATTGCCTGGCAAAATGACCAAGCAAATTGCAGCGTTTGCAAACTTTATCCCGCGCTGGACATTTTCCATTATTAGCATCATGATCCTCAAGCCCACATCTGGTGCAAGCCTTAGGTGGATCTCGCCCGAAACGTTTCCTTGCGAAAATTTTGTTGACGCTGTCGCTTATTTCTTCACCCAGCATAGTTTTCGAGTGCTTATTTACTTGCTCATGGACCTGACAAGCATCTATTAGATCACTCAGCTTTTGCTCTTTCTCTAAAAATCTTTTCTTCAAGTCATTTGAAGCCCATGAGTCAATTATTTTATCGGCAAGACAAATATCTTCAATTTCTGCCTTTGTTGTGCCATATGAACACTTTGCAAGTTGTTGTCTCAGACGAATTACATATCTGTTGAATGTCTCGCCTTCCAATGGTGACAAATTCCTAAAAAGGTGTATCTCGAACGATGAATTCCTTAACGGTGCAAAATATTCGTCCAATTTGCCCACTAAAACCTTGTAGACATCATTGTTTTCTTGAGCATCATACTCAACTAACGCTCCGGGAATGTTGTAAATTATCTCTTGCAGTTGTGGGCCACCCAAATGTAAAAGCTTGCTCTTTTTCTTGGGTATTGATGTGATATCTTCCGCGTCAAGATATAATGTAAAAGACCTTAGCCATTTTTCCCACTCATGCCGGAGTAGCGATTTGTCAATCGTGTCGCAAAGGAACGGTTTTATTTCCGACATGATTTTCAAAAGAAAGTTCCAATACCTAAAATATAAACAAAAATTATATGTTTATTCTTATGTGTAACACATTCAATTGAATATGCCACTAGACACATTTGCGTCCATCGTGCTCTCCTGGCACATTTGTACCACTACTTTGATACATTTGTATCATCTTCCTGTGTCCTTCTCGTACATTTGTACGATTCGTGCTAATTTTTCTTTTGATACCTTTGTATCAATTTTCTTGTAGCCTCCTCGTACCTTTGTATGATTCGCGCTATTCTGATACCTTTGTATCAATTTCTTGTAGCCTCCTCGTACATCTGTATGATTCGCGCTATTTTGATACCTTTGTATAAATTTTCTTGATTCGCGCTATCTTGATACCTTTGTATAATTTTCATGTAGCCTCCTCGTACATTTGTACGACTCGCGCAGACTCGCAGTCGTCGCCAATGTAACAACTCGTAATTTATAGTTTAATTATACTTTATTTAAATATTAATTTATTCTTTAGTTCTTTGTACATCTCCACTTGTTCGCTGTCACGCTCCAAGTCCCCGAGCGTTGCCACGTTACGTCCGATATCTCTTCGATATTGGTTATCGGTCTGGCAGGGTTGCCACACATTTGATGATGAAGACTGCACTGAAGAAGAAATCGAATTCAAACGAAATACTTTCTTCGTGGAAATAGATTCAGAAATCTCCGGAATTCATCACATATTCTCTGCAATTAGAGATATCGTTTTTTAATTTTGATGGAGGCTTCAAGAGATGGAAAATAAAGAGATACCAAAGGCGGCAGCCATCTTTGTTGAGAATTACGCTTCTGACGTAGCTCAACTAAAATCATTCATTTATAGCACATTTATGAAGCGAACTTCACTGCGTGTCTTCGTGCATTCTAGTTGCTAAATGACAGCAAAAAACTTGTATTTTGTACCGAAGAGTCTCAGCAGCCAGTGCTGAACGCTCATTTAGCGTACTTGCGAGGATAAAAAATGTCCACCGTTCTTGTTCAACTCAAGCAAGAGTGTCTGGCTTGGCAACACTTTGTTTAGAATCAGAATTGGCCAGAAAATTGAACTTAAATACAGTTATCGATGTTTTCGCCTCTTCTAAAGCAAAAAAAGCTTGTCTTTCACACGAATAAGCATTGACTAACGGCGTTGCAAATCGTCGCCGATGGCTCGTCTGCGATTCTCGCAGAGATTGGCGCCTCAGGGCAAGCCATTAGAAATGCCAATGTTCGCATGGAGCTGCTGGATGCGATGCAGCTATCGTCTGCCATCAGACGCTTGGAGGAGTTGGCGACATCGCTGACCCTCGGGAACGCTCCGTTGGAGGCGGCAGAGAGCAGGCCTGCTGCACAGCCGCCAACCACCCCCGTTGCTACACCCTTGGCTATGCAGACTGCTGTATACCACGCTGCCTTCCCCGCGGTCACCGCCAGAGCTGCTGCTGTTGTCCCCGTACCCAGATTGCCGGTCGCCGCACCACGGAGCCAGCTGAGACGTGGTCCGCGGTGGTCACGAGTCGGAACCCGAACGTGTCCAGTAAGCAAGTGGCCGAGTGGGTGATGAAGGAGGTCGCACCGACGCTGGGAGTGCGTTTACACGAGGTACGCGAACACAGGAGCGGAGGCGCTGTCATTCGTACGCCGTCGGTTAGCAAGATAAAGTGGGTGGTAGCGAATAAGAAGTTCGCAGAAGTTGGGCTTAATGTTCATCAGAAGGCGGCAAGACCTTCCCTCAGGGTGTTGGATGTGGAGAGCAAGCACACTCCGAAGGTCTTCATGCAGCAGCTGTACGAGAATAACTTCAAGCAGATGACGGTAGAGTCGTTAAAGAAGCCATGGGTCGCGCAAGAAGGCAAGAGAGTGAACGTCTCCATCGAGGTAGACGACTCGATTGCGTCCTTGCTGGACAGCCGTGAGAGGTTCTACATCCAGTGGTTGAGCTACAACTTCTGTTGGATCGTAAGGACCTACGTTTGCCACAGATGCGCAGGCTACGACCACAAGGTGGCCCAGTGTGGAGCAAAAGAAGCGACATGCTTCCGATGTGGCCAGAAGGGCCACTTGATCTGGAAGTGCGAAAATCCGGTGGACTGCCGGAATTGCCGCTTTAATGGAAGGCCATCGGGGCATTTAATGCTCTCGTTGGACTGTCCAATGTTCGCTGCGAAGAAGGCAAGGTTTGCAGCTAAGCACGAACCATGTTTAGCTGGTAGTCGAATTGTCGTGGGACACCGAAGGAACTCTGCTGTCATCATCGACGACCTAGATGCCATCTGCCTGCCGGTCGAAACTCTAATCTCCGTGGCTGGAGTATGCGTTAGGGTCACGGGTAAATTTGGCTCTATTTACCTGACCTCGCTGTACTGCCAAGCACATGCTGAGTTGACGGGATTGTACGATAGCTTTCGTGGCCATCTGAATTACAGACGGGATGAGCAGCTAGAGGATTGGATTCTCGCAAGCCGAACCGGAGTCGTCAACAGATTCAGCGAGGTGTACACGATTGATAATCGCCGTGTACAAAACGATATTGACTTAACAATCGTTAGCGAAGCAGCGTCTGATGAGCGACCACAACATTATCACGGTTGTGGTGACGCCTTCTCCAGACAGAGTTGAGAGCACATATGCTCCTGTGACGTCCTGGAAGCTCAGGAATGCTAACTGGCGGTTTTGCGACTCTGAACTGGCACATCAGGATGTCGCTGTTGGACTCCTCGGTGTCTGCGCTACGCCTTGCCGTACTGTCTACGTGCGACAGGGTGCTAGGTTGTAGCGACGTAGACGTCGCGAGGATGGCAGGCCGGTCGTAACCTGGAACGACGGCGCGAGTCTCCTCCTCCGTAACTTCTTACCAGTTGCGGCAGCGAGTGACGACATTACCATTCCGAGCAGAGCTGCACCGGTTCTCGAAGCCTTCGAGATCGGAGTATGGGTCGCCCGGTTGAAGAGCAGGCGCTCTCCTGGATTGGACGGCATCACAGGTGGTATCTGCAAGGCAGTATGGCGTGCTATCCCCGAGCACATAACAGCGTTGTTATCTCGCTGTGTGACAGAGGGATATTTCCCCCTTGAGTGGAAATGCCCGAGAGCAGTGGCGCTCCTCAAGGGCTCCGACAATCAAAGGAGTGATCCAGCTTCCTATCGGGGCATATGCCTGCTGCCAGTGTTTGGCAAGGCGCTAGAGGGGATCATGGTGAATCGCATGAAAGAGGTGCTTCCGGATGGCAATAGATGGCAATTCGGCTTTCGACCTGGACGCTGTGTTGAGGATGCCTGGCACTATGTGGATTTTAAGGGTGCCTTCGACAATGTCGAGTGGAGCGCTGTGATGCGCCGCTTGTTCGACGCGGGATGCCAAAAAGCCAGCTTGTGGGGAAGCAGCAGATTCGGAGAGGTTGACGTAGAGGTCACCCGAGGATGTCCGCAGGGATCCATCAGTGAACCATTTATTTGGAACACTATGATGAATGTGCTGCTCCAACGTTTGGAGCCCCTGTGCGTATTCAGTGCGTATGCAGATGATCTGTTGGTCCTCGTCGAGAGCCGAGCTGGAACGTCGTGGAAAGGAGCTGATGTCCGTCGTGGGAGCTTGGGGAGCTGAAGTCGGAGTTTCGGTTTCGACCAGCAAGGCGGCAATGATGTTACTAAAAGGGAGATTGGCCGGTTCTATGTTGCCCTCTAAAGCGTTTGCAGGAGTATTCCTACAATATGTAACTCAGTACCGATACCTGGGCGTCGGCGAGCGGTTTAATTTTCAGCCGCACATCGCAAGATTACGCGGTAAGTTGGCTGGAGTCAGTGGTGCACTCAGTCGCGTTCTGAGGGTTGACTGGGGTCTCAGTCCCCGATCCAGACGCACTGTGTATGCTGGACTCATGGTGCCTTGCGCGCTATTTGGTGCCACAGTGTGGTATTCCGCGGTTAAGAGTACGATGGTCGCCAGGAGGCACCTCTGCTCTTGCTAGAGAGTCATGCTCTTAGGATGCCTGCTGGTATGCCGTACAGTCTCCACTGTGGCACTGCAGGTGCTTGTTGGAGCCCCCCATTGGACTTGGTTGCCAAGCAACTGGCAATTAGGTGTGAGGACATTATAGATAATAATAATGTCCCACACAACAATCAAGCATGAACACAATCCAAACGATACAATGGTATAGAGATAAGATACAGTCGACACACACACCATCGGAGTCACGATCAAAGCATACGATATATGCTGGACCGGTCGAACTCAAGCGAAGCATACGATACACGATCAAACTCAAATATGGTCGATCAAACCTCAAGCAACCGCTGACAAAATTTCGTCCAAGCGGGAAGATGCGTGGGGGCGTAACACATGAAATCGGCTACGCGAGCGCAAATGAAACGAGGCTAGAGGGCATTGGCCTAATATTGAAACACAATAGCCAAAGTGAGAGAAACGACAAGAGAAGGCATGCACTGGGCTGGCGTGCGTGTGTCTTTAGAGCGATGCATGAGAGAGCGCACATGACACACGCGTGTACAACTGCAAGGGAGGGTGACGGCATCCAATGAAAATGTTCTCTGCCTGCGCTACGCATGCGAAACTCGAAAGCAGGTAGATCGTGAAAAGCCGACACCCAACGAACAAAAGAGAGCAAGAGTGATAACCAAGCAAACTCATGAGACGGGTGCGGGGGTATGTGATGCCGAACGGAGTAAAGTGATAGCTATGCTTGCTAATCGGGGAGTATGGAGGAAAGAACAAATACGATAACGAAAACGGGAATATACAAGTCGAAGAAGGGGAAAGACATAAATATCCATTCGATTTAATTGGGGAGCGACTGGCGACGGCATCACCGGCAGAGGAACGAAGGCAGCAAGATGATGCGTTAGGCAATAAGAAGGCGTCCCCAATGAGAGAAGGCGAAGAAAGCCGGCAGAGCGATCGAGGAGCTATACCGGTAAGGGAGAAAGACAAGGACAAGGAGCAAATGGGCGCGCAGCACCCCAAAGAAAGTGGACACAGCTGCACCGAGGAGTTACGGGACTTTCACCACGCATAGCAACAAGTAGATACGTAGTTGAAAGTAGAGGGCCGATAGAAAAGTACCAGCTGTATAGCGGTACTGAGGCCAGAGGAGCTGCCTATATAAAGGCGGCACAAATCAAGAAGAGTATCAAGTCAACAAGTCGTGATCAACCAAGGACTTTTAAGGCCTTACGATTAGCCTTAAACACTCAAGCAAGTAACAACAACTCCAGTGAAAGCAAGCGAGGAGAAATACCACAACTAAGGAGGCCTTACGAGTAACCTCTTAAGTTATCAGACAACCAACGAGTCCTTAGAATAGGACAGAACACCGTGCCCAAGCGATAATAAAAAGAGAAGTCAAGCGGCTACAGGACGATTCACAGCACATTGGAAGGCACGAGGATTCATCCTACCGCCGAAATCCCAGGATCTATATATCCTGACGAGTATCAATCGCTGAGAAAATCCTGCTGTATAGCACGGGATTTGTCCTAGAGGCAACGAGCACGCAAAGACGATCTTATAAACACAGCTGAAGGTGAAGATTACATCCCTAGAAGATCAGGATACGCCAGGAAACGTGAAAGAAAGGCTATAGAATCTATTCTAAGGCCAATCAGCGTTCCAGAGTTATTCTGAAGAGGGGGATACAGATCAAAGTATCTGCACTGCGAGTCTAAAATAGGAGCCAGCGGAGGCATAAGGAACTAGTGGAGGATCGGATCTAGTAGCAAGGAATCACATTAACTCACCAAGGCTGCCCAAGTTCGAAACTCCCTTAGGGAAACCGTCACAACTAGCCGAGCTCCATAATAACATAAATAAATACACATATTCAACATCTAGAAAGACAAAACGAGTTTCTAATTTCACCGGGGCACAAAATAAATTTGTTGTGGCAAACCTAGCCCTAAGAGATATTTTGAATATCCCGAAGGACGAAAAAGGATCGTTACATAGGTACAAGGTGAAGCATTCCCACCCGTTGGAGAAAGGCGATTGGCTGTTCGGTCTGGAAGTAGCAATTCTGGATCGGAGGCAGATGAAGGCGATGCTGGACGAACGTATGTGCTGCGAGTGGCAACGCAGGTGGGATGACGATGAGTGCGGTCGACCGACTCACGAGTTTATCCCGGACGCATGCTTCGTCTTCAGCCGGAAGGACCTTGGTTTTGGACTTCACGCTGGATTCTTGCTGACTGGCCATGGATCGCTGAACGCGTTTCTGTATGAGAAAAGTCTAAGTCGGACGCCCACATGTCAATGTGGTGCGCAGTGCGAAGACTGGCAGCACGTGCTATTGGCTTGCCCACTCTACACAGATTTGCGAGACCTCGATGGACTTGGTGTCAGAAGAGAGGATTCCCGTTGGGACTTTACCCGGGTCCTGGACACACCGGAGCAGCTACAGATGTTGGAATTGTTTGCGCGAGCGCCGTTTAAAACGCGGCGAAATATGACAGGATCAACCAGTGCCGGGTCGGACGGGCCAAAACTGGTAGCAGTATCTCACACACACTGCAAAGCCGTATCAGAGCGCTTTAATCTGGCAGAAGAACCCCCATCGGGGTGACTCGGGGATGACCCATTCCTTGTTCAGGTGAACAAAAATGGCTAGTAGTCTCTAACTGCGAACAGCCCGCCAAAGCTGAAAATCTGGTAGACGAACCCCATGAGGGGGTAGTCAAGGACGACCCATTCCGTGTTGCCTAGGACACATATGGCTAGTAGTCTCTGACTGCTAACAGCCGACCGAAGCTGTGATTCGATACTACAAGATGGGCTAGTGGCCCAAGGCTCCCTTGTGGGAGAGTCATTGACCAGCAGAGGATTTAAATGGGCCTCGCTCCTTACCCAGGGGGGAATGTCATGTCCGGCAGCATGGCATTCAATAGGCACCGACGAGATGCTGCAATGCAGCATCTCTGAAGGGCGTTGGTTGACGCATTACTATATGTCACATATGTGGCATATTAGAGTACCGTGGTTGTAAACCCTATTAATGGGTACACGCCACGTTAAATAAACTCGAATTCATGTCCCTATCTACTCAGTCGTGTTTTGACTGTGGTTGAGTGCGGTTGTGTCGCGGTAGTATCAATTGCGAATTTCGAACGCAAAACAAACAGTGAGAAAAGTGCAAAACAGAAACACCGATTGAAACGGTGAAGTGCCCACTTTGTGGTAAACAAGTGGATTAGTGCGCTAGTGCTAGTTTGCCCACTAGCCCTTTGTGGTTGGCCCCCTTGTGGGAGATCGTAGTGGCTGTGGTTTATACCCAAATGCGGGTATGAGTTGAATAATTCAAGAGTGGAGTTGTTTTATTCAACCGGGTGCTGCACCCAAAGACCAGCAGAGGTTTTAGATGGGCCTCGCTC
The DNA here is from genome assembly GCA_018150345.1 of Drosophila equinoxialis. Lineage (NCBI taxonomy): Eukaryota > Metazoa > Arthropoda > Insecta > Diptera > Drosophilidae > Drosophila > Drosophila equinoxialis. The sequence continues at coordinate 256,572 of JAECWI010000454.1, forward strand.
CTTACCCAGGGGGAATGTCATGTCCGGCAGCATGGCATTCAATAGGCACCGACTAGATGCTGAAAAACCAGCATCTCTGAAGGGCGTTGGTTGACGCATTGTTTTGACCCGCTGTACTATATGTCACATATGTGGCATATCAGAGTACCGTGGTTGTACACCCTATTAATGGGTACACGCCACGTTAAATAAACTCGACTTCATGTCCCTATCTACTTAGTCTTGTTTGGACTGTCGTTGCGTGAGGTTGTGTCGCGGTTGTGTCAGTTGCGAATATCAAACGTGAAAGAAACAGTGAAAAAGTGCAAGCCAGAAACACCTTTTAAAACGGTGAAGTGCCCACTTGTAGTAAACAAGTGGATTAGTAAGCCAAGCAACGGTAACTTGTTTACCCGTTGAGACTGTGCATATGAGTGACAGTGCGAGTGTGTATGTGAGCACGTGCTCTAGTACTGTGGACACTCGAGAAGAGTGCAAGTGCATTTTGTTCGTGCGTGTAGCCGATACGACACGACACGAAACTTGTCTTGCTCCTCGCCGGTGCTGGAACAAGTCGCCCCTGTCGCAAAAAAAGCCTCTTTTGGACAGCGTGTCCATGGCCGCCCCCGCCGTCCCTCCCATGAACCCAGCCAAGCGCAAGGCTGCCCTCGTTGCTTCTCCCGAAGCTGTCGAAATTAAAGCCGCTGGACCAGCTGAGGTGGAGATACTGCGAAGCGGAGCGTTGTGAATCGTCGCCGGTGGCAATTATGCACTTTTATTTACACACAATAACACTATATAAAGGAATAGGCACCCTTCAGTACCGGTTGCCAGAAATTACTCAGGAAATCCGCGGCGATTTGTCAGATGTCGCTTCGTAATTATAGGGTACACGCCATAAAAATTTGCGGCGACATTTAGCCTTGCATGTCCTAGCGCTTTGGACATTCTCTGGATATTTCCGCTGAAGACGATTACCAATTCGCTCGTGTGATCAACGGAAATCGAGCAAAAATATTGCTCGGGTGTTCAGCGGAACTTGCAGCGAATGTCGACGTAATGTCCGAGCAAAATAGTGCTTGAATTTTCTATGGAAGTTGCGGCGACATGTCGACGCAATGTCCCAGGAAAATTATAGGTCGGATTTACAATCGACGTTGCGGCGACATGTCGACCAAATGTTTAATGGACATTTGATTCCTAAAAATAAGTAACAACACAATTTGATACAATTCTATTAGCTTTATTTATATTTATTTTCGATTCTTTTTTCTATTTTTTTGTTTATAGAATGTGTTTATGGCACAGTCCAAACTAGTTATAAAGGTGTTTTCGGGTGGCTCGCCGGGATGAGAGACAGGAAATTCAGATAATCTTTTAGGCTATATTTCTCGTTTCTCCTTTCGACATTGCTCTTTCAATCAACGAATCGCCCAATACTTGCCGTATGAATTTCCCAGGAGCAGGAAAAAAATTATTAATATATTTTTAATTTCCTGAACATTATGCAAATGCTTCCCCGATTCTGACAATTCATAACTCATCTTCATAAGCTTCTTTGATGTCTGCCCGATCGCTAAGCGAGCACACTAACAAGAGAGCCACGTTGACACTTAGAAAAGTGCCGTCGAGCTCTGTACTTAAGCACGCATCTCATTTTCGCATTGTCCAAAACTCAAAAAGTCTGCGAGCCAGCAACTGAAAAAGCGAAGTTCACATCTTCGCTTGCTTACGTCAGCCTACGCATACATATGCAAAACGAGAACACAGCGACACAGACACGTGTTCATCATTCTGCGATCTGTGGCAAACTGAATTATTTTCCATGCGTAGCGAGACTGCTGCGAGCGAACGTTTTTCGCTCTCGCTGCAGCCGCTCTCTGGGGTTCTACGCCATAGCCCGGCACCCATATCCCCCGGGGGCAGTGTTGCCATTTTAGCTTATTTCAAGCTAGATCTAGCATATTTCAAACCTCAATTGCTTGAAAATTTCTGAAAATGCTTATAGCCTGAAATCTAGCTTATTTTCTATTTCAAAATGCTTATTTTAGCCTGAAAAAATTTGCTCCCAAAACATTGTTTTTTATAATTGATACTTCTTTTTGGTAATTTTAAGAGTGTAATCGATTAAAAATGGTATATATTGAACGCGTTTTGGTTATTTTAAAAGCGTAATCGGTTAAAAATCGAAAAATCGCGTTTTGGTATTTTTTTGCACATCACTTATTGTAAGCGTGTTTAGAAATTGTGTTCATTGCTGTGGTTAATAAAATGCCGAAAACTATTTACAAACAACATTTTCGCGATGCATGGCTGGAAGATTCGGAATTTAAGGAGTGGTTGCGGAAAGTGCCTGGCGACCAAGGCAAAGCATACTGCTGCTTTTGTAAATGCACAGTCTCTGCTAAATTGTTTGACATTCGACAGCATGCAGCAGCTAAAAAAGCATACGGTGGCGGTTGGTGCAGGTACTCAAAGCAACAAATTAAACTTTGTTAAAAAATCTTCGAAAACGGAGGAACAAGAAGCGGCATTATGCTTATATATCGCTGAGCACTCGTCCATAGCGCCAATTGACCATTTGTCGCAGTTATGCTCACAAGAATTCAAAGCCTGTGACGCTGCTGTCCAAATTAAATTAAAAAGATCAAAATGCACCGCAATTATAAACAACGTCTTGGCTCAACACTTTAAGGAGGACCTACAGAGGGACATTGGCGCATCAAAATTTAGCTTAATGCTGGACGAGTCCACTGATATAAGTGTGACAAAATTGCTTGGTAAATATAAGTTATAAAATTTGTACTTGAACTCGTTTGAATTTGTTCGTTTAAATTTTAAAGGGCAGTGTTTACATATATATGTGTGTCTTTTTTTAATATATAGGTGTAGTAATTAATTACTTCAGCGTTGATAAGAAAATCATGGTGACAACATTTTTAAGTTTAATTCAAATTAATACTGGGGATGCAATGACTATTGCAGAGGCAGTAAAGTCCACTCTTCATAATTGGAATATAAATATATCCAATATGATTGGAATTGGTACGGACAACGCAAGCGTTAAAAAAAAGCGTATTTACCGAATTAAAAAAAAGTGTGCCAAATCTTATACTGATAAAGTGCGTTTGCCATTCCGTCCAATTGGCTGTAAACCATTCGACGAAAAACAATTTTCCAGACCAATTGGTATTTCTCATTTCGGTTACGTACTCATGGTTTGCAAAAAGTTCCATGAGGCAAATGAATTACAGAGTTTTGTATGAGTGTATAAATAATGGGCAGGTACATGTTTATATGTTTTTGTGGAGTTTTGTCAACCGTGCTCGTCAAAAAATTATATGTGTTTATGTTTAATTTCAATGTTCGTCTCAATTTTTTGTAAGTAGACTAACCTTCTTTTAGTTTCGTATTAGCCGTGTAAATATTTTATGGTATTGACTCTTTCTTTGTTGTAACCTAGGTACCCTTAAAAATTCCGAAGGTTTGTGAGACAAGGTGGTTATCGATAGAAACTGCAGTTTCACGCATAGAAGAGCAATGGGATGAGCTAAAACTCCACTTTGGTTTAGCTGCGAGTTCCGAAAAGTGCCACAAGGCAAAAATACTACATGGGCTTTACTGTGATAGTAAAAACAGGCTTTATTTAATGTTTTTAAAGCCAATACTATACAGCATGCAGAATTTAAACAAATTATTTCAAAGTGAAGAGGCGGAATCCTCAAAACTACTTAATGAAATCATAACTTCTATCAATTCGCTCAAATCCAAAATAATACTTCCCGATGCGAATACAGATGTTATAAAAGATGATTTAAATTGTGCCGTTTCTGATTTGTATATGGGTTATGCTTTTGAAAAAGAAATTAAAGAACCTCAATATATGGACGACAAGACTGAAATTAGAAATAGGTGCATGCACTTTATAAAGGAGCTTATTATCCAGATCAGAAATAGGTAAGCTTTAAAAACATTTGATTAAAATAATATATTATCTATTCTAATCTTCCATTCGAATTTCAGACTACCTGATAACTATGAGGTATTAAATAAATTGCAAGTTTTTTCGGTTGAAAATGTGCTGCGAACAACCAAAAATACAGAAGATATTATATCTGTATTAGAAAATTTTCAGTGTGAAGAAATAGATAAAATTATGCGCCAATTTGAGAAAATTCACCTAATTCCATGGGAAAATACAAGGAATACTATTCAGTTTTGGGCTGAAGTATTAAATTATAAAGATGCGGGCCAAAACAAATCCTTCGAAGAAATTGCATTATTTGCAGTAAAAATCCTTTCGTTACCGTGGTCAAATGCAGCGGTTAAACGTGTGTTCAGTCAAATGAACGTTATTAAAACCGAGCTGAGGAATAAAATGAATGTGAAAACGCTCAACTCAATATTAAGCATACGGTTTGTTTTAAAAATGTTTAATTGTTCAATGTATACTAATCAATTATTTTAGCAGATATGGATTGCGTCGTCATGGCAAATGTTGCCATAACTACCAGCTGCCCACATATTATTTAAATTTAATCCGTACAGCCGAAAAATATTCGGACTCTAATAAAGATGAAGAAGTTGATGAAATAATTCCATTTATTTAACAAAAATTCTAATTTATCTAGTGTTTTTTTGGTTAGCTTATTTTTTAGCCGATTTTAAAATTTTTTAGCCTTTTCTAGATTTTTTTTTTTTGTATATATAGCTTATTTTGACCCTTAAAATCTGGCAACACTGCCCGGGGGACGAACACGTTCGGCACCTCGTATACGTGTAACCGAACGGCTGCCGAAGGCCTCACACAAAAAAATTAAGAGCATGAGGGTGGATTTAGTTGCCGTCAGCATTTCGACGCAAGCATATCTATGTCGCTTTGCTCGATCGCTACACATGAAAAAATTAATGCCTTCAATCTTTTTATGTAACTGGCAACATTTGCAAAAATATTATGATCTAATATTTTCAATTGAAAATTCAAAGCACAAAAAAATTGAAAAATGTATACATATGTACCTATTTATGCATATAAAAAATTCATATTATGCAAATATTCCACTTAGACATTTTTCTTGTCAAAGATTACGCAGAAAAAATGGGCAAAAATGCATCATCGAATCTTCGAGCATCGGCCGAAGTATTACCTACTTGGAAAGGGTGCAATTTCAGAGGATTCTACCTGCACTTGCGGTTTTTTGCACTTGTCGTTGTTTAAAAATGCATCCGATAAAAAAAGGAAATGGGACAAAAAATCTATTTTTAGCAAAAGTAGGTAAAAAGGGTTGACTCGCTACCTAAAAGTCACGATTTTCGCGAATCCGCGGTCCACTTTTTAGTCATATTTGACCCTCCGATTTGTGTGAAAGTGGTTTTGTTTTTTGTGAATAGTAATTGATTAGAATTTCTTTAGAAAATAGTCTTTGTAAAGACTTTTTATGTGATTAACAATTTTGATTTCCTGCTTTACTTATTTTTATTTCGTATATTATTTTTTTATACCCTTGTTTTATTTTGTTCTTTACTGAAAACATGTGGGATGTCGAATGGGAAAACCAATTTTTTTTCGCATTAAATTTGAACAATGAGGCAGAATGTTTAATATGTCATCGCGTAATTGCCAAAAAATATAAATTCCATCTTAATCGTCACTTTTCCACTCATAACGAGTCCCAGATTAAGAACGAAAACGAGAGATTAAATTTATTTCATAAACTTAAACGATTGTTTAATATTAAAAACAATAGAGTTCGGCAACCTCTTATAGAAAACGGTCCAGATAGTGACTCGGAAAATGTGCAATTAAAAGCGTCTTTTGCCATTGCACTAGCATTAGCTCGAAAATGCCGCCCATTCGAAGACGGTATGTTCTTCAAAGACCTTTGCTTGGAGGTACTTGATATTTTGGGGCATAGGGACCAGGAGTCTTATAGTTTAATAAACGATACTCCTTTATCAAGTCGAACTATAACTCGCAGGACCGAGGAAATAGGCCAATACTTGTACTCAGAAACTAAAAGACGAATAGAGGACTGTGCCTTCTTTTCAATTTGTTTGGATGAAAGCATAGATATTAGAAATATTAGTCAAATGGTTATTTGTGTTAGGACTATTGATTACGACTTCAATATTTGCGATGAATTTCTAAACTTACATTCTTTTCACAGTCATGTAAATGGAAAAAGTACGTTTGATGCCTTTGAGAAGCATGTACTTTCATTCCAATTATCATATAAAATGTCCTCAATTTGCACTGATGGTGCCGCCACCATGAAAGGAAAGAATGAAGGATTTCTTGGCCATGTCAATAGAAAAATAGGAGAAATACCATTTTTCCATTGTTTCATCCATCAGCAAGCATTGTTTGCAAAAATTTTTCAAGTTGTGGATGCAATGGGTGTAGCAATTAAAATTATTAATCGCATTAAAGGTGGTCATAATTCGCTAACCCATAGAAAGTTTAAATCCTTTCTCTCAGAATTCGGCGCTGAGTACGAGGATCTTTGCCTTTTTACTGATGTTAGGTGGCTGAGCCGAGGCCAAAGTTTAGACAGACTATACAGTCTTCGTAATGAAGTTATTTCTTTCTTAGAAAGCGAAAATTTAGAAAAAGATAAAGATTTGTTAGCTTCTCTAAAAAATCCATTATTTATTTTAGACTTGGCGTTTCTAACTGACATAGTCCTTTTCATTAATCAATTAAATCTTCAGCTTCAAGGCCGCAACAAACTTCCGTCCGATTTAATTGCAGCAATCAATAAATTTAGTCGCAAAATTAATGGTCTTCAAATTCAAATGAAAAACAATGACCTGTCCAGCCTTCAGCGAACTGCAGAAATTGTTGCATTGTACCCCCAACCCTTCCCGAATTCAGGAGTTCGCAGAGGCAGTTAATACCCTTTCCTCTGAAATAGCGGAAAAATTTTCTGATTTTAAACAAATCAATTGGCTCATTGCAGTTTTTAATAACCCCATAGAAGCAGAATCTGAATCAATTCCAGAAGAAATTAGGGAGGAATTACAGGTCATGAAAACTGACTTGATGCTGCCACTAAGTAGTGGAATAGAATTTTGGCGAGAACTTCCGATAGATAAATTTCCGATTTGCAAAAAGGCAATGTTAAAATTATGTTCTATGTTTACCACAACATATATTTGTGAAACAACATTTTCCACAATGAAATTAATAAAAAATTCTATTCGAAACAGTCTAACTGATAGCCATTTAGAAGATCTCCTTCGGATAAAAAGTTATCCAAATAATATAGAAGGTAATGAAATAGTTGAGTTTAAAAAAAAAAATATGAATTCAAAATTATTGGGTTTCCATCGCATTTTACATTTTTCTTGCTTTCGTCACATGCAATTTGCGCAGTGTAAAGCAACTTACGCACACAAGCAAGCGCACACATACAACTACACTTTTTAAGCGCTCTCTTTGTGCCGGGCCCTGTTCTACGCTGTTCGGCTTTTGCCGAAGTTCTCTGGGGTTCCACGCTCAGGCTAGCGCATGATGAAATAACATAAGGTGGTCTCGTCGAAAGCCGAAGCTTACCGAAGTATACACTTAGCTTCACTGCGCGGCAGTGTAGTCACATCACCGTCTCACTCACACTCAATACAACACTCCGTATTCTATTCCTTTCACTCGCACTTATTGCAAGCATACGTTAAGTGTATGTCTCTTGCCGACGGGCCCACCTTATGTTATTTCATCATGGGCTAGCGTTTGTAATCAAAAAATCTTGTGTTTGGCGCATCCATGATACAATAACATAAGGTAGTCTCGTTGGCACAGAACTGTCTTAGCTATGCGTGCAATAAGTGTGAGCGAGCGGCACTTTGTATAGTAAGTGCGAATGAAATGGCTGTACCGTGTGTTGATTAACCCTCCGCTGCCCCAGGGGGTTTGAAATGGACATAAATACATTGTTATAGTTTTAATCATTTTGAATTGCCGACTAAGCGTTGTTTTTGTTGCTGTATAATAATTTTTTTGTTTAACACTAGATTTACCAAGAAATTTGTATACCTATTTATACCAGAGCCAGTCAATTTGACTGGTTAAGAAAAGTCCTATTATTTTATATTAAAATTCGTAATCCTTTAAAAGATTTAATGAGAAATAAAAAAATATAAATAAAATAATAAAAATGCATCAATTGTGTTTTAGGTTTAATCAAAAAAATCATGTTTGTTACATGTTTTACAAATATAAAGTTTTTTTTCTACACATTTTCCGCAAACATATTTCTTGCAGACGCCACAATTTGTAGTTGTCTTGTTGTTGTTACAATGCCCTATTTGGCACCATTTACGTACAGGCCGGGGATTCTGCGTCTGCGTTCTGCGTTCTAGACGGTGATTTTCATTTGCCTTTGTGTAAACAAACTTACAAACAGTAGTTTCCCTAAAGGGCAAAATATAAAATATTTGCATATCAATCATATACGCAGTCAAATTGACTGGTTACGGTATAAGTGCCAAAAACAAAAAAATCTCTTTTTCTATGAACACAAAATGAAATTAACTTATCAAATTGTATATATTTAGTGGTTATTTAAAAAGTCATAACATAATATCGAAAAAAACACTTAGTCAATATTTATGAAATAAAAAGTAAAACCAGTCATTTTGACTGGTGTGGTAGATCTAATTCTTAATTGAATTAAGTTTTTCTCATATAAAGTCTTATCTTAAAATGAAAAGCCTTAATTAATGTTCTTTTTTTGGTCACACAAGGGTTAACAACTTTTAAAAAATTCGTCCCCAGGCAACATTTTCATATGACAAGCACGAACGCACTGAAGCTAAGACATAGAAACGACGAGCCTCTGCTGACGACGAGACTACCTTATATTACTGTATCATGGACGCATCTATGTATTCTATGGTGAGTGATTGTAGGAAACACTGTTTTCATTAATGTGTCTTCAAGACATTGCATTGCATACATACATTTGTCAACGCTGGTCGAAAAACGTAAAAAAATTGCAGTTATCTTCTAAAGCTTTGGACTGGCGTGTTTAGTAAATTGTTGGTAAAGTTATTGATTTTTTATGAGTCGTAGCAGGGTCTACCTGTATTTTATTTTTTCCCTTTCTGCCTTGTTTGACGGCGAAATTCAAATGGCCTGCGCTTTATCGAACATCGCATCAAGAAGTCTCGGTTCGGCTCCATTCCGTGAATTCGCTCTCTCAAACTGCTCATATGTGCACAGCGTTGTCTCTCGCTTTGCTCAATGTCTTGGCAGCTCAGTTACGAGCAGCCTCTCCACTTCTCTTGCCCACTGGCGCCACTGACTGCACTCGGTCATCACTCTTCCGAGCGCAGCCAATCATAGAAGAGATCTACTGACCAATCAGATTCTTTCTACAAACGAAAAATGTAATTTCAATGAAATCATGGCGGCGGACACAGTATTGGATAAAACACAAAATGAAGTTAGTTCAAGAGTTGTGCCTTGTGAGGCATTATCATTACTTTGTAAACTCTCTTTTATTTTTAATTATTAATCCCTTGGGATTGCCATTATAATTTCGGATTTCATTATCTTGGTCTTAATGCCTATTTTTCGAGAGAGTGAGCTCGTCTTCTCCTTAGCAAATAATACTCTTTCAGTGTGGCTCTATTCGATTATTAAGAGAATAATCCAATGAGAAGTCGAGCTGGCTTATTTAAAATATGCTTAGTGTTTACAATTCATATGAAAATTCTTTTTGCAAGCTGCGTATCAAAGAATGTGCTCTCTCGCTCATTCTTACAAGCACGTTACATATATGCATAACTTAGCCAAATAGCCATTTTTATACGCTTGCAGAGGGTATTATAAAATTGGTCAGATGTTTGTAACGCACAGAAGGAAACGTTTCCGACACCATTATATATATATATTCTTGATCAGCATGAGAAGCTGAGTCGACATAGCCATGTCCGTCTGTCCGTCTGTCTGTGCGTACGCGTTTTACTCAGCCATCTTAAGAGCTATTAGGATGAAATTTTTTTTTGTGGGCTTTTTATTACGAGTTAGATAAAGTATGAAAGTTGTGAGGATCGGGGCACTATATCACATAGCTCTAGAACAATCATTTTTGCAAAAATTGGAGTATCCCCATGAATTACCAATATGATAGTATTTGATATAAATTGACAGATCCCAAAATTTAAATCTGATCGGATAAATAGAACACAAGTTACAGTCAATACAAATCGGTTTAAGCGCTGCCGGAAGCGTTGCTTGCTGCCTACTACGTCATCATCAAAACAACAGAACACATTCATACACACATACACACAACGCTACATGAACTGTATGTGTATGCGTGCCGTGCATTGCTTAGGGAATGTTGTAAGAAGAAGAAAAAATTGAAGTAATAAAAGTAATAATTTGAATGTTTTCTTTGTGCATTGGTAATTGAGTTGCACGGAAAGAAATTTCATATTGCCAAGGACTGCAAGGGTATAGAAACTTCGGCATTGCCGAAGATAGCTTCTTTGATGTATTTTTATTGAGAAACGTATTCCAAATATTTTATTCTTTTCGTTTATAGTTACATATCAATTCTATCAGAATAAAGAATAAACACATCTTATATGTTTCTCTTATAAGCAAACAAACAAACAACGAATTTGAATTTTTATATGGGTATTTCCAGGATCGCGAACGCGACATTTGTACGCCTTTACATGTTAAAAAAAAAAAACTCTTTTTCACCTGTTTATAACATTTTATTAACACAATTTCTATTATAAAAGATAACCCTTAAAGCCTTGCCGTTTTCGAGTTATAAATGGAAAACAAAGCATCGCGAACGTGACAAAAAATGGAAGTCTTGTTTGAGTTTGTCTTGATAAATGCGAAAGTCTGCGAATTTTGGCAAGTTATTTTATTGAAAATTATTTTAAACGGTAACTTAATATTGCAGTTTGCCATTTTAGAAATAATTTAAATACGTTACTTACATTTTTTTTTTTTTACAACTTTTTTAAAAAATTTGTAACGTGACATGGCGAACGTGACAAAATTCCATTAAAGTGATCTAAGAAATTTTTCATAAAATTTTATTTAGAAAAACCAAAAATATAACTTCAAAACTTAAAATATAACAATAATAATAATAATGAAACTGGTTTTAAATGAGAATATTAGGAAATATATATTTTTTTGGAATATGCTGTTTGAGCTAATTATAATACAAAACATTCATTGCAAAAAACATGATGAATTTTTCTGATCCCTGGAATATTTGCCGATTGTTTCCATTTTTCTTTTATGTTTGATGTCGGAACGTATTTCTTATAAAGCTCTTTTATGACTATAATTTTTTTTTATCTAGCGCCTGAGGTAAGCCCATCTCAGCTTTTTCACAGCTTTTCCAAGCGTTTGCTTACAACCATAAGGTTCAACGATGTTTTCGTTTTGATATGATGTGTTCTTCATTTTTTTCCTGTGGTTTTGCTGACGCACTCTATACTTTTCAGGCTTACTTTATAAAAGCCTCATATTTTCGCTTGTTAGTTCTTTCGATTTCGCTCGCCGTATTCTCATTCTCATTGCAGCATTGTCCAGGTATTTTCGGCGATTGACGGCATCAGCGTTAATTTTTTCAAGATACCGTCGTGATGCTTCTTTATTGCTATTTTTACTCATCTGCATAATATTAAGCTTATATGAACGAAAAACAATAATATTTTTCTAATAAGTCAAACTTACAATGGCGAACGTGACAAACTTTTAAATTAAATAAGAAAAATTTCACAAGCGAAAGCACATTTTTTTTTTTTTTTCTTTGACTTAAGTACGAATAACTTTTTTTGCACATTAATTTTCGTCAACTTCCTTCCTTCGATTAGAAATGCAGTACTGACGAAAAATTCATTTTTTTGGTCGCGAACGTCACAAAGGAATAGCAGGTGAAAGAAAGTCAACAATTGACCGTTCATCGATGCTTGCCTCATCTATATTTATATTTTTGCAATAGTTTGTTGTTGTTTTTAAAATCTCGTAAGAAGATTGCAAAAAATGTATAATAAATAAAAACAAAAAGCAAAACCTGCACCAAAAGTAGCCCACAAAACAACATCAAAAATATGCTGAAAACTTATTAAATTCTTCCAATTCGAATATTTCTTAAGCATTTTAAAAGAAAAAAATCATTTGTTTAACAACTTTTAATTTTTTCGTCGTGGTGGACCTTTTTCTGGAAATGCCCATAAATAGAAAATAGGTATAAGTGCATTTCACTTTTAACTTTTTAACTTTTAACTTCTCCTATTTTTTGATTATTTTTACTTTCGCAAGAAACTATTACTTTTAATACTTAATAGAGTCTCCCTTATTTTTATGAAGCTTATCTAGCTTGTTTGGCATTGACGCTACCAAGTTTTGGAGAGTTGATAGCTCAAATTTTTCTCATTCTCTAACAATTGCGTTTTTCAACTCTTTAAATGTATGATACTGATTTGCATGCATACATTTTTGCGAAAAGGATTCCCCAGAGATCCTGTTTCGGATTTATGTACGGAGTTAGTGAGGGCCACTTGATCAGGGGTATGTTGTGGCCCAAAGTAATTCATTGTAGCTCGTGTATTGACGCATTGTCCTTCTGAAAAGTCAAATTTTCACCACGAAATTCTTCCTCAAAATGAGATAGCATGCCATCTACTAACTCAATATAAGCTTGAACATTCGTTCGACTGGATACAAAACATATAAGAGACATTCCTTTAGCACTAAAGGCCGCCCATTCCATTATAGATCCACCTCTATGATTTCGCTTATAACATTTGGCTCGTGGGAGACGTGGATCCCTCTAATATTTATGATAACCGTCAGGACTGTCCAAATTAAATTTTTTTTCATCACTGAATATTATATTTTGAACTCAGCATCCCGAAACTACATATGTGCGTAAAGTTAGCCACACTGTTAATGCCGAGTTATTCACAACCCTCCGTTAACCCACTGTTAAGTTTTTTGCATTTTTAATTTTCAATTTTTCAGCTATTTATAAATAAATTTTTGAAAGAAATAAAGTGTTAAATTATGAAGAATACATTAAATTTTTGTTTTAATTCAATTTTGGGGGATTTCGAGCATTCTATATATTTTCAATTTGTCCCTGAAAATGGGCATTTTACGTATTCGTGTGGCACAGCTCCAAAGGCACAGCTCAATGACAATTAAATGCCAGATTTTCCCCAATTATTCATCTTAATCCCCAACAAATTTCAATAAAAACGTGTGAACAGTTTTCGAGAAAATTGTATTTTTGTTGGCCAACCCCGATTTTTTCCATACAAAAATACGCAAAAAAATGCTTTCATTTTAACTGGCTAGCACACTTTTCCAAGGGCACAGCTCAATGAAGATTAAAAGCCAGAATGAACAATGGACTTTCTAGAATATGTGCCTAGAATTTCATTCAGATCGTGTGGAGGGTTTTCGAGAAATATTTAAATATATATGGGTACCTCGAAGAAATAAATATTTTTTGAGCAAAGACAATTCGCCTCAATTTTCTTCTTCTTCCCCCTTTTATATCACCACACAAAATATGTCAAACCAGTGGGCCGGGGCTAACTTCGACCGCTTCAAAGTTTGTATACCCTTGCAAGTTTATTAGTAACTCTTTTATATGAACTAACTGTTTAATCTAAAAAGGGTAATGTTTGCGAAAGAACGGCCTTCAATCTTAGCCTAGGATATAACGACCATTTTGATGAAAGTTACTGTTTTCCACCGATTGTTCCTATGGGAGCTATATGATATAGTTACCCGATTTTTATCAAATTCGGCACAGTTGTTTATAAGTGCAATAAACTCACCAATTTCATGACGACAGTTCAGAAAGACGAGTTACTGTTCGGACTTTGACGTTTGTATGGGATGTATATCATATATAGTGGTCCGATCCGGCTGAATCCGAGATATACAACCCATGCAGTATATAAGAAGCCTACATGCAAAATTTCAGCTATGTAGCTCTTACGGTCTCGGAGGAGTTTGCGTTGATACAGACGGACAGACAGACGGACGGTTCAAACTCGCCTCGTCGTGCTGATCAAGAATATATATTTTATATGGTCGGAGATGCCTCTTGCGTTGCACACTTTGACCAAAATAAAACTTTTAGGGATAAAGGATTGGTTGTGCAATCTATGCAACGATCCAAGATCGCGACATGAGGTACGGACGGACAATGTTGGTAATTTCGAACCACTGCGTGTCATACTTTTTGATCAAGATATATATATATCTTTTTATTTTTATAGGTCGGTGATGCTTTCCTTATCTTATTAGCGTTGCACACTTCTGACCAAAAAATTAATTATACCCTTTTTGCTGGTTGCGTAGGTTATAATTTTTTTTACTTGTATTAATATACATATGCATATTTTTTTAATAAATTTATAAAAATAAAAATTAAAAATCAAACCATAAAAATATATGGTGGCGCATGTATTTGATATTCCAGTGGAGAATTCATAATTTTTTTTATTATGCGCATTGTTTTCATATGCGTATATAAAAGAAGTAGAGGTTCGAATCCTAGCGGAGGCGATTTTTTTTTTTTTTAATAAAAATTTCTTTCTTTGCTTATAATTTCTTTGTCATAATAGAGAAAGCTGTGGTTTTGTCAAAGTGCGATTGAATTTGTTGTGTTAATTGTTTAAAAAAATACGACAAAACATTATCGGCATGATACAATGGTGCAAGTCTTATTTGTTTGCAGCAAATTTGTTTCCAGTTGCACAAACATATTAACATATGTATATGTACATATAAATACATAACAATTCTCCCTTAAATGAGAAAGAGAAATTTAAAAATTCCATATTTCATTTAGTTTATTCATATTATTTCCTTATTATATTAAGGAAAGCCTTTATAAAAGTATCTAAAATTATAATAAAGAAAAAATCTAAATTTTTTGCACAGTGGTGTACCACAATGCAAAAGCCCATTATTTCATCGGCACCATATGTGCCTGATCCCCTATTCGCCCTATTGAATGGCGAATATCAAAATTGAGCGGCAAATTGCCTTTGCTGAACAAACATATATGTACATTGAGCTGTGCTCTTGGAAATTTGTGCTTTCCCGCCAAAGTCGGCGCATTTTTTGACAAATTTTGTATGGTGATATAAAAAGGGGAAGAAAAAGAAAATTGAGGCGAATTGTCATAGCTCAAAAAATATTTATTTCTTTGAGGTTTCCATATATGTGAGATGGGATAAGGTAGTTGCAGCGTGGTGGCAAGTCCCTTATGCAGATTGGCAACGCAGCAGCAGTCGTGAGGTGTCGTGTAAAGTCGGCAGTCGATATTCAGCAGTCAGCAGTCGAGGTTCAGCAGTCGGCAATCGGTGTTCAGCAGTCAGAAGTATCAGCAGTCGTAAGCAGCAGTAAGAAGCCGATAAATCAGCAGTATACAGAACCCGAGATTTAAGTTGCATATTTTGTAATCATTATTCGCCCGTCCACGATTTATAATAATATTAATAAACTATAATATAATACATTTGGGGACTCAATTGAGGACTCCATCTTACATTTGGGGGCTCAACCGATCGCGGACTTTGGAAATACATGATTGGAAAGCTGCCAGTGGAAAGAGTGAGATAGAGAAAGTATTCAACAGCAGAAAGAACGAAAGAGCAAGTCCACTCGGAGGAAAAAACGAATTCCAATTTCGCAAGAAGACGCGATGCTCTAGCGCCAAACGAGATAAACAAGACGAAAACATCAAGCGAAAGAAAAGAGATAGCAAGCAGACGCGAAACTTCGGCGCCAAACGAAACGAAAAAGTCGACAGCAAGCAGACGCGAAATTCTGGCGCCAAACGAAACCAAATCGACAGCAAGCAGATGCGAGATTCTGGAGGCAAACGAAACGAGAATAGAAACGTGGACAGCAATCGAAAAAAACGAGACAGCAAGCGAAAAATATCGACAATATCAAGCCATTTCGACACGCACCAAGCCGAATAGCCATTACCGAAGCAGATGGCCTTTTTGAGTTCAACCGCGCGCCCTTTGGCTTTTGCAACTCTCCAGCAGCTTTTATTCGTTTTGTTAATTACGTATTTCAAAACCTCATTAATGATAACGTTATCGATCTTTACATGGACGATATCATAATACATGCCGAAACAGCTAACGAATGTCTCACAAAACTGCAAAAAGTTCTGGATGTAACAGCTGAGTATGGGCTGAAAATAAAATGGAGAAAGTGCCGATTTCTGCAGACTGAAATTGAATTTTTGGGTCATCAAATTGGAAACGGAAACATAAAACCGGGAGCAGAAAAGACCAGAGCCATTAAAAAGTTTCCAATGCCAAAAAACGTCAAGGCTGTTCAGGCTTTTCTCGGATTAACTGGTTTTTTCCGCAAATTTATAAGAGACTACTTATTGATCGCCAAGCCGCTGACAGATCTATTGCGAAAAGATGTCGAATTTAAAATGGGCCCTAGGGAACAAAATGCTGTTGAAGTCTTAAAGGATGCCTTAATAAAAGAGCCAGTTTTGAAGTTGTATCGAAGGGATGCCAGAACCGAAATACATACCGACGCACCTAAAGACGGGTTTGGTGCTGTTTTGCTACAGTGGCAAGAGGGTCAACTTCACCCCGTTTTGTTTTGGAGCAAGAAAACCTCAGAGTCTGAAGCACGGCTGCATAGCTATGTACAAGAAGCCAAAGCTATATTCCTAGCTTGCAAAAAATTTCGGCAGTATATTCTTGGAATTAACTTTAAGCTTGTAACCGATTGCGCTGCGTTCAAGCAAACATTGAGTAAGAAAGACGTTCCTCGGGAGGTTGCCCAATGGGTGCTATACTTGCAAGACTTCGATTTTGAGGCAGTGCACAGCAGAGGAGAGCGGCTAAAACACGTGGATTGCCTAAGCCGATACACAAGTCAAATAATGTTAGTATCATCAACAGTCACAGCGAAGATTAGAAAAGCCCAGCAAGATGATACGATGATTAAAGCAATTTCCGAGATTCTTAAAAGCAAGCCGTATGACAACTTTAAGCTTAAAGGAGGTTTGGTGTACAAGGTGGTACAAGGAACAGATTTGCTCGCTATACCAAAATCCCTGGAAAGAGAAACAATTACGGAAGCTCACAACGCAGGACACTTTGCAGTGCAAAAAACTATGCACGCAGTACAACAAAGTTTTTGGATACCACATCTGGAATAATATTTAAATCGTCAAGTTTTGAAGAGTATACGAAACAGAATGGAATTGAACATGTTTGGAGCACCACTGGAGTGCCAAGAGGAAATGGACAAATTGAACGTGTCAACCGATCGATCCTTAACATTATATCCAGAGAGATGGTATAAGTTCGTACCGAGAGTTCAAAAAGCGATTAATTCTTCTGTCCATAAGTCCACAAAGCGGTCTCCATTTGAGTTGATGCTCGGCGTGAAAATGAGAAGTGGAACCGAAAGCGATATCTTACAGTTGCTCGAAAATGAAATGTTTGATACCTTTGACTCAGAAAGACAAGAGATTCGTGATAAAGCAAAAGAAAATATACGGATGGCTCAGAAAGGTTATAAAGAACAGTTTGATAAAAACCGAAAGAACGAGGTTGGATACAGTGTTGAAGATCTAGTGGCCATTCGTAGAACACAATTTGTAGCAGGCAAAAAGTTGGCAAGCGAGTTTTTGGGACCGTACGAGATAGTAAAGTTGAAACGTGCAGGACGCTATGATGTTCGAAAGCAGCAACAGATTCCGAGGGACCAAAATATACGACCACTAGCAATGACAACATGAAATTGTGGAGTTTTGTAGCAGAAAACGAGGATGCATGGTCATTAGAGGCTGATGACTAATCAGGAAGGCCGAATGTGAGATGGGATAAGGTAGTTGCAGCGTGGTGGCAACTCCCTTTTGCAGATTGGCAACGCAGCAGCAGTCGTGAGGTGTCGTGTAAAGTCGGCAGTCGATATTCAGCAGTCAGCAGTCGGCAGTCGGTGTGCAGCAGTCAGAAGTATCAGCAGTCAGCAGTCGTAAGCAGCAGTAAGAAGCCGATAAATCAGCAGTATACAGAACCCGAGATTTAAGTTGCATATTTTGTAATCATTATTCGCCCGTCCACGATTTATAATAATATTAATAAACTATAATATAATACATTGGGGGACTCAATTGAGGACTCCATCTTACATATATGTATTTTTAAATATTTCTCGAAAACCTTTTACACATTCTAAATGAAACTCCGAACATATATTCTAGAAATTCCATTATTCATTCTGGCTTTTAATCTTCATTGAGCTGTGCCCTTGGAAAAGTGTGCTAGCCAGTTAAAATGAAAGCATTTTTTTGCTTTTTTTTGTATGGAAAAAATCGGGGTTGGCCAACAAAAATACAATTTTCTCGAAAACTGTTCACACGTTTTTATTGAAATTTGTTGGGGATTAAGATGAATAATTGGGGAAAATCTAGCATTTAATTGTCATTGAGCTGTGCCTTTGGAGAATAGCAAAAACATTGCCGAAAATTCGTTATATGTATTTCGTAACATATAAATAAAAATCAATTATGTTTGAATGAACAAAATATTAATTAAATTTCAAATTCCCTTGATTATTTCATTTAATAAGCAAAGTTAAGAGTTGTTCTTTATTGAGACCAATGGTAACATATTTTCAAAATATTAATAATGGAAATTTCACAAATATTTGTATGTACATATGTACACCATTCCATTTCCTGTTCCAATTCCAAATTGCCATACAAATGACTCGAGTCTATTGATAGAATACGGTTTCGTGCACTTTATGTTGATTTATCCGACAATGAAAATAAAGTTGTTAGGTAAAAACTAAACAATGAGGAAAGCCTAAAAACTGTTGCTGGCAACAGCAGGTTGAGAAAACGTTTCACAGACATTATGAATAATGTCATGAACATGATTTCTCAACTGTCCGAAAAAGAAGATAATATTTTTTATAATGCCAAAATGGCACAAGTCTATTTAAGGAAATATGTTGTATTTGCATCGTTTTGGACAAATTTGATGGGGATTTTTATTGATAAAAGACCCAGCAATGCTCCAATAGAATCGTTTCTCAAGACGCTTAAATCGAGCATAATTAAGGATAAACAAGGGATGAAGCTGGGAAGATTTATTCGAAAAATCAATGATCTTTCGAATTCAGTTGCCAAACAAGTTGAACTGACTCGGCCAGAAATCTTGTACCCATCCATAGTGCACGGTTCAGTAGTGAAGTAAGTAATAAACTGGCCAATTATAAGGAAAGTTAGAACAAAAAGGGTCCAAAAAAATTAAAATCTGGATTATTTTGTGGCAAGGTTTATTCTGTATTTTTTTTTCTATTATGGGCTTATTATTTATTTTATTTGTTTAACAGCTTTTACTTTAAACGTCCGTCTTCTTTGATCGTAGTCTATCGAATGAATCTCTCTCTCCGTTCGTCTGTCTGTCTCTCTTCTCATTCTTTAGTGTTAATCAACGTGCATAATGCTCTGCCACAACAGTGTTGGTAATTCCAGCATACTTTTAGGTGTTCGTTATAGTTTAAACTAGTTATCCTACTACAATGGTGATTTCACCGGACCAACTAGGGTTCGGGAATCACATATTGATAATGATGGTGAAGGTTCAGTAGCTACAACAAATATAATCCGTTCTGCTGACTTCACAGTTCATTTTCGCCATTCTTATTCTCGAAATCGGTTTGGAATCGAAGAAGAATATAAGGCAATAATCGTTAGCCATTCAAAACTGAACAGTTGCATTGCTCAAGGTTTAAAGTTTTACATTTTGCAATGCAATGCACTCTATTCGAGCATGTACATGGTGCGGAAGCTCAAGGTTTCCTGTACAATATTGAACTGGACGATATTGTCACCTTGTTGGGTAACTCTTGGCTATCCAACTTCATTGTTGATGCTGTTTTGACTTCGATTATTTTTGATCACAACGATAGCAGTATCATCAATATTCCATGCCAAAACAGAAATCATCTATTGCTATTGGGCCCATTTCTACATCCTATTTATTAACAAAAATAAATTAGAATTCACCTTTTTGGATCCTTTTGGTCAGACTTCTAAAGCCGCGAAGTTTATTAGACATTATTCGAATTTACTTGGGGAATATAAACATGTTGCGGTCTTTCACGATATCCAAAGGGATTCGTTTAATTGTGGGGTTTTCAGTTAGGAATATGCAAAATGCTATATACAAGACACAGCATTTACAAATTTAACATCTCCAAGTGCTTTCAGAAAAGAGGTTTTTAAAAAGTTAGTCTACTGTTCTACAGTACTAAATACCTGCTTGCATTGCTCAAGTGGGACATGTGGATTCCAATATGATAGTTGCACTAGATGCAAAAGGTTTCTTTGCACTAAGTGCTTAAAAGACCTATACCCTGTATTTTGTCCAAATTTAATTTGCAAGCTATGTGAGCAATGAACATAAAAAGCAATGGGTGGGTGCATTCTTTTTTTTTTTTTTGGGATGGGTGGCATTCTTTTTTGATTTTGATGGGTTATTTTTTATACCATGCACCCATAGGGTGAAATGGTATATTAAAGTCGCCAAAATGTATGTAACATACAGAAAAAAGCTTTTCCGACCCCATAAAGTATATATATTCTTGATCAGGATCAACACCCGAGTCGATATAGACATGTCCGTCCGTCTGCCCGTCCGTCTGTCCGTATGAACACGTAGATCTCAGAGACTATAAGAGCTAGAGTCACCAAATTTGGTACGTAGACTAGTGTATTACCTACGGTGGTCAAGTTTATTTCAAATTTTTGCCACGCCGCCCTCCGCCAACGAAATTTAAACATAGCTGAATAGCTAGAGACATCAAATTTGGTATGTATATTTGCTTAATAAATGCGCATATTTTGTATATGCAAAGATTTTGCCATGCCTCCGTAATTTGGAAAAACTCTGTGGATTTTCTGATGACGTAGTAGGCAGCGCTTGAGCCGATTTATATTGACTGTAACTTGTATTCTATTTATCGGATCAGATTCAAATTTTGAGATCTGAGGGTTTATATCCAATACTATCAAATTGGTAAATTTCATGAGGATACTCCAATTTCTGCAAAAATGTTTCTTTTGGAACTATATGATATAGTAGTCTGATCCCGCGGATTTTCATACTTTATCTTACCCGGGTAATAAAAAGCATGAGCTTGTAATTATATTTGTGTGTAATGCAAACTAAAAAGTTGAGTATTCCTCTCCCACATCAAAAAAGATTGCCCCTCCCAAATCAACAAAAAAAAAACAAAACCCATAAAAATCAAAAAAGAATGCCACCCATCCCAAAAAAAAAAAGATGAATGCACCCACGCATTGCTTTTTATGTTCATTGCTCACATAGCTTGCGAATTAAATTCGGACAAAATACAGGGTATAGGTCTTTTGTGCAATAGCGGACGTTGACGATACTATGCGTAGTACGTTCAAGTGGCCCCTTCGACACCAGGACAAAGCCTGTTACGCACGAGCCCAAGCAGATAACTGCCCACCTCCCACCCAACCGACCGAGGGGTGCAGCCGTATAACGCACGGCACGAATCGCGTGGACAAATACACAATAGAAAAAATAGACAAACAAATAACTAATAAATACTATAGCTATCTATTAACTAAATGGGATAGGATAGAAGTTTTAATCATATTAATAGAAAGCTCTGAGCCAATTACAGGGAATAGAAGGTTGTAATCAGAGCAGAGGACCCTAAAAGGTTCATGCAGGGCATAGTTAGAAGAACAACGACTAAGGGATAAAAGTATCAAAGGATGTCTACTCCGTCTACATGGTACCGACAGATTTACCTGAGCTAATAACTCAGGCGAGTCGATATCACCAATTAGGAGCTTGTGCATAAAAATAACACCAAGCATAATTCTACGGTTAGTTAGGGAAGGAAGGTTAATCAAGAGAAGTCTACTAGAATACGAAGGCAAATTGACATTGCGATCCCAGCTTAAGCCACGAAGAGCAAATAGCAAGAACTGCTTTTGAACGGATTCAAGTCTAATCTGGTGCGACTCATATTGAGGTGACCAAATGCAAGATCCATACTCTAAAATAGGACGGACAAGCGAAGTAAAAAGAACTTTAGTTATATAGGGGTCATCAAATTCTTTTGACCATCTTTTAATGAAACCCAGTACACTCATGGCCTTTGCGACCGTGGTGGAAATATGGGTGTTAAAATTTAACTTATGGTCCATAAGTACGCCCAAATCATTCATATTATTTAGACGTTCTAAAGGACTATTGTTTAGAAAATAAGTGACCAGTTGAGTTACATTTGGTAGTGTTAAGATTTAGTAGATTAAACTGGCACCAGGATTGAAAGTTTTTAAGATCAGCTTGTAGCCGACTAAATGAATCTGTATTTTTATAAGTAAGACAAAGCTTGACATCGTCAGCATACATAAGCACATGCGAATGAACAATGACTGATGGAAGATCGTTAATGAATAGTGTAAAAAGCAGAGGGCCAAGATGACTACCTTGAGGTACACCAGAAGTCACAGGAATGGAATCGGAAAAAGAAGACTTAAAAAGTACCTTCTGATTTCTATTTGTTAAATATTCTCGAACCCAAGAGAGGAAAAGGTGTGGAAACCCAATGTCGCTCAGCTTAGAAAGTAATAGGGTATGATTAACGGAATCAAAGGCTTTGCTGAAGTCAGTGTATATAACATCAGTTTGTTTACTATTTTTGAACCCCTTAATAATTATTGATGTAAATTCTAAAAGGTTAGTGGTTGTAGATCTACGTTTCACAAACCCATGTTGGGATGGCGAAATAATAGAACTGCAAAAATGTTGCAATTGAGAAGTTATAATTTTCTCAAAAGCTTTCGGAATAGCGGACAATTTTGAGATACCTCTATAGTTAGAGGCTTTGGACTTTTTGCCATTTTTATGCAGAGGTATGATGTACGACTCCTTCCAAATAGATGGAAAAGAGGAAGATTCGACAGACAATAGAAACAATTTTAAAATGGGTTTGCATAATGCGTTTGCACAGAACCTGAGTACACATCCAGGAAGACCATCTGGCCCCGGAGAATAAACAGGTTTAACTGATTTAAGTTCGCTAAGAATAGAACTTTCATCAAACACTGGATTGAAAATGCAATTAGCCTTTTTTAAATGATAAGGATACGGACTTGCTCGATATTCCGTTGAGGAATAAGTTGTTTTGAAAAAACTCGCAAACATATCGGCAATTGCCTGATCAGTGCTCGCTTTTTTATTTTGAAAAGACAAAAAAGATGGGTGCACGGAGGTCTTACGTTTAGAATTGACAAAATTATAAAATTGTTTAGGGTCAGAAGAAAACTGAAGCTTACACCGCTGAAGATAATTCTTATAGCATTGTGTATTAAGCATCATGAATTTTGAACGAGCGACTGTATACAGAGCATAATCTGATGAACGACGTGTTTTTTGAAACTTCTTATAATATCGTGTCTTTACATTTTTCAAATTGGATAACTCACGAGAGAACCAGGGAGGTTTATTAAGCCGCTCCAGCCTACCAAGAGGCACCCAAATATAAAAGAGTGAATTCAGAGTATCATAGAAAAAACGAACAGCTGAGTTCATATCTCTACAATTGTACAGATAAGACCAATCGGTATTAGTAATGTTTTCGTTAAGGGTGACAAAGTCAGTCTTACGAAAGCACCTAGTTAGAGGTAACTCATTCGAACCAAGTAATGGTGAAAGCAAGGGCAGATCAATTTTTACATTTAATGTAGGATGAAATTTGTCTTCTGGAAGAACAAATGGTTCGATCCTAGAAACCTCACAATAAGAAGTATCCTCTACAAAAATAAGATCTAACGATTTTCCATTAGAATTTAAAACAGGATTGACTTGGGATAAAGATAAGCCTAGAAGGCCGTCAATAAAGTCATGTGACAAAGAGGGCAGCAACATGGTAGATTCATCTGTTAGTGACCATACTAAAGCGGGTAAATTAAAATCACCTACAACTATGAGCATGTCTTGACTGGAAACTAAAGAGGAGACAAACTAGATTGCCTCTAAAGGATTTAAATATACCACCATGTCTGACAATGGTGGAATATAGGAACAAGTAATAAAAGCATTAAAAGATTTAAAATTTACTTTAACACCGACAAACTCAATCTCCTGGGTACTAGAAAATTGAATCATTTCAGATGATAAAGCAGCATCAACAGCTATTAGAACGCCACCGCCTACGCGAGAAATCCGGTCGCGTCTGAATATACAAAAGTTTGTGGAAAACACCGATGCATCAGCAATGTCAGGTTTTAGCCACGTCTCTGTAAAAGCTAGAATGTTATGCTCAAAAGAAAGACTATCTACATAGAGATTAGGAAGTTTGGATTTCATCGGTTGGATTTGGATCGGTTGCCGATTTTTCTTTTTTACAGTATATTCCTTAACTATTATATGTTTCGGCCAAAAATCTTCTCGACATATAGTGTCGAAGATATTGGCAGAAACACTAATTTTAAAGGACGAAATGTCCCGAGAATAAGAAAATTTAAACTTATCCACCGCAATATTCGAGACGTTAACTTTCTTCCGAATATAGGCTATTACATCATCAGATGTGACAACAGGGTCTAGCCTAGAAACAAATATATGTTTCTTTGGTGGTATGCCAACGAGAGGCCGCGGTCCCAAAGCATCAGCCGTAGCAGTAACGTTGGACAAGTCACCCACTGCAGCAGTCAACTTGTTCACGGGGCCCTCAATACTTTTAGAACTATCGGCAATTTCCATCGGAATGGGTAATTGCCCGGACACATCGGACACTACAATAGGCATCGTTTTTAAGAGATCATTCCTAGGTGATACCGGTAATTCCTTACTAATACCATTCACAACCGGGCTCTTAAACGATATCAACTGCTGTTCATTAGGAGTGGACGGTGCATGAGACCGGTCGGGGACGATAAGAGACGCTGGCGGATCTACAGATACTGAAACACCCCAAGGACTGGTCCTTTTACGTTTCGGAGACTCATTCATAAGCGATAAACTCCTGAACTGAGTCTCCACCGTATTAAACTCCGCTTGGAGTTTATTAAAACCTGCACTTAAAGTGTCAAAACTATCTCTAGTCCGCCTCATGAAAGAGCGCATCTCATTCTCGACCCCACGGCAAGCATCACATCCATATTTTAAGCCACCGCCCTTAGCAATAGACTCCTTGATTCTGCCTGTGTAACCTGCACACTTAACGTGAACCGCGTTGTCACACAGCCAACAAAGAATATAATCATGGGAGTCAACCGGATTAGTGGCCACTATGCAATTATTTTTTGAGCAGACAAACATTTTATCAAAATTTAATTAATTTAATTAAAAAAGGAAAATACAAAAAAAATAAAAATTCTAAAGGTTAAAAATCTGTGTATAAGAATATACTGACCAGTTCTGACACAAGGGTTAATGTGCAGAGTAAGCCTTCACAACTAAAGAAAAGAAATTACAAAAATACACAAAAACAAAAACACGTATCACAGAGTCGCGGGTAGGCAAAAGCCGAGAGCGCAAATCAAACAAGAATAGGAAAGAGCGGGAGAGCGCGTCAAATTGAACACATGCAATAACAATTTGTACGCAAGAGCGCGAGAGTTAGTTAAAACGGTAACAACACAAAAGCAAAAAGAGATAAACAAAACAACAACACCGCTAACGCAAGTATTGCTGTAAGTTTTGATTTTATTTAAATTTAAACAAATGCACAAAAGCGACAGCAAGAATTCGCGAAATGAAAATAAAATTCGGATGCTGGAAATATTAGCCGGTAATGAGTTTTTTAATAAGTTATAGAAAAGAAGTGAATCGCGAGAAAAAAAATAAAAGTTGATAAGCGCAAAAAAAACACGTCCGTTCTCTGCAACGAGTGAAATGATGAGTGAATGAATGTTTTAAGCACTTAGTGCAAAGAAACCTTTTGCATCTAGTGCAACTATCATATATCCACATGTCCCACCATGGTCATAACAATCCGAATGTGATAGTCTTTCTCATAATTTAGGTACATAAGTGACAGATAAGAAGGTTTTCTCATTCTTTGTTTTGTCAATGGGGGATTTATGTTTTTTGAACAATGTCTTGATTGAGTTATCCGGAAAATCGTTGTCCTTTAAAATATTTATTATTTCCTTCTTCGTTTCTTCATGGTATATTTTATCCAAAATGTTAAGCATCCGTTGGATACAGCTCCTTGCTGTATTTATTATCATCGTCTTGGGGTGTTTTGAGTTAAAATTGATGATTCGTCCTGATGCTGTTGGCTTCCTATACCATTTTAGTTTTAATTCATTTCCTCGTCTGATGATCATAGAGTCCAAATACGCCAGTTTTCCATTGTCTTCCAGCTCCATAGTAAATTTAATATTCCTGTCAAATAAATTTAGGGTGTCCAGTGTTTTTTCGATGTCATCTTGGTGTATTATTGTAAAAATATCATCTACATATTTTATTGAATTATGTAGCAGGCAGTTAATAATATATTAAACAATAAGACGGTGGTTTTATGCTTGAATATATATATGATTTGTTCTTTAATTTAATTCTTTTCAACTGTACGCTCTTGTCGCCTAAAGTGAACTGAACTTGGGGTGAGATAAAGCAGATGAAGTATGGTGTGTATACACGAAGATGATATTCGGCTAGTCCCGTTACCTTTCATCTCTTTGCTTTATCTTCTGTTCTTAATGTTGCTTTTGCTATTTCGCAACACTCCTCCTCAAAAGTAACATTAACTAAATCAAAATTAAATTACAAAAATTTCTTATCAGACAAGAGGCGTACTCTGGGGAAATATACAAAATACGGTTCAGCATTCGCTGCAAGGATTAAGAAAACCCAGTAAAACTTAATCAAACCGTTCAAATTAAAATACTATAATATTCAGTTAATATACAAAATAGAATTTGTCAATTTACGTATTAAATTCAAATCAAGTTCCAATTATTTAGTAATTACGTAAAGATTACTTTAAATTAACATTTTTAAATTCAGAAGTTAATTTAATATTTAATAATAAAAAAAAACTGTTGATGACTTCATTCAGTGAGTCCCAATTGATCTCGAAGATTCAGGAATCTTCCTGCTGGTAGCGGTTTCGTAAGTACATCAGCCAACTGCTCATCTGTGGAAATGTACTTAATGGAAATTATTTTCTTTTCTATTTGCTCACGAGTGAAGTGATATTTTATATCTATATGCTTAGTTCTCTTGTGGCATGTTGGGTTATTTGCTATACTTATACAACCTTGGTTGTCTTCAAATATACTAATTGGCTCATTTAAATTAATCCTTATTTCGTTTATTAAGGATTTTAACCATAAAGCTTCTCTAACGCTTTCAAATAGAGCCATGTATTCTGCTTCAGTAGATGAGGCAGCAACTGATTTTTGTTTCATGGTACTCCAGCAAATTAAACAATTATCAAATAACTTAAATAAGTAACCTGTAGTACTCCGTCTATCTGTTTCATTACCTGCCCAATCAGAATCTGCATAACCAACAACAACATTTTCAAAACTAATGCTTTTTGTAAAGCTTAATTTTCATTCAACCGTACCTTTCAGATACCTTAGTAGCCTTTTTAAGCACTGCCATAGTTCTATATTGTTGTTGTTGGTATATCTACTTAATATGCTTACTGCCGCACTCAAATCTGGCCGAGTACATAACATAATGTACATCAAACAACCGATCAAATTACGACATGGAGCATCAAAAGTTTCTTTAGATTCTAAGGCTTCATAGTTTAATTTACTTGGTAATGGTGTGCTAACTGGATTACAATTTTCCATATTAAATTTCTTTAAAACATTACTTATTTTAAATTTATTCATTAAATAAGATTTAAACTTAGACATTGTTTCAATATTCTTTGTCACGATGACAACATCATCCACATACAAAAGTAGGTACATAAATGTTAAGAGATATATTCCCATTATCTATGAGGTATATACATCGGTCAACTCCAAGATTTACAAAGCCAATTTCTTTTAAGACATTTTCGAATGCTTCGAACCAACACCTAGCTGCTTGCTTTAGACCATAAATAGCTTTATTTAGCTTACAAACTGTATCATCATCATGACTCAGTCCTAGAGGAATCTTCATGTAAATTTCCTCTTTCAAATTGCCATTTAGGAATGCTGTTTTAACATCCATATGATGAACCTTTAAATCGTATTGATTTGCAAGCGCTAGTATAAATCGAAAACTGGAAATACGTGCAACTGGTGCAAATGTTTCTTCGTAATCAGTTAAATATTCTTGCGTGAAACCACGAGCTACAAGTCTGGCTTTGTATCTGACTGTTTCCAAATTCATCTTGTTTAATGCTAAAAACCCATTTGCAATCAATTATATTTTTATTACTGGGCCTTTTTACCAAAGACCATGTATTGTTTTCAAAATGCGAATCTAATTCATCCTGTACTGCTTTTTCCCAATTAATTTTGTCATCTCTACTCTTAATTTCTTCAAAGCAATTTGGAATATTACTAAAATATGTATAGGAATTCATCAAACATTTTTCCATTAATCTATATGAATATTTAGGTTTATCTTTTAATCTTTCACTGCGTCGAATTTCATTGTTCTCACCAGTAATTACCACTGGATCGGTATTCTCCAGATTTGTGGAATTTTCACAAGGCTGTACAACAGTTTTGGAATTGTCATCAACAGTTTCCATATTTTCCATTTCATCCAATGGAAGGCAAGACTCTATACTTTCAGAATTTGCATTCTGAAAATCAACTTCCTGTTTTTCTTTCCCATCTTCCAAACAAGAGTTATCACACTGTTCCCTCATTTCATTTTGGAACACTGAGTCTTCAGATTGTACAACACAATCTTTTACAGACCTTGAGTGAAACATATTTGTTTCATCCACCACAACATCTCTAGCTGTCATAAACTTTCTTGCCTCCACATTCCACAATTTAAACCCATTCGGTTCGTATCCAACAAGTATACCTTTTGTCGATTTTTCATCAAACTTTCGTTTTCTAATTTTGTTATGTAGGTATACTGTTGATCCAAATATCTTCAGATATTTCAAAATAGGCTTTTTATTATGCCAAATTTCATAAGGTGTTTTCGTAAAATCTTTTAAAGCTCTAGTTGGACATCTATTAATTAGATAAGTTGCAGTTAAAACTGCTTCTCCCCAGAAACTTTTCGGGAGTTTAGCTCCATTAACCATAGATCGAGCCTTTTCTGTGATAGTTCTGATCATTCGTTCAGAAACACCGTTTAATTGTGGAGTGTGAGGCACTGTCAAATGATAGCTGATACCTTTTTCTGAACAATATTCACGCATTTCGTTAGACAAATATTCACGTCCATTGTCAATGTAAAAATTTACCACTTTCAAATTAAAATGGACTTCTGCTTTGGCAATAAAATCTTTAAAAACTGAAAACAAATCTGATTTGTATGTTATTAAATATGTCACACAGTAATGGGTATATTGATCAATGAAAACCACATAATAGTTTTTATTATCAATTGTACAGGGAGTTATCGGACCACAAATATCTGAGTGTACTACAAACAATGGCCTATTAATATGATCTTTATTTTTGAATTTTTCAAATCTCAATCTTGACATTTTTCCATTAATGCACGCTTCGCATAATTCTTTATTTAAATCTACTTTACTTAGTAGATTAATGTCTTCAAAGAAACTATTTCTTTTTATCTCCTGAAGTTTTCCGAAACTAATGTGACCCAATCTTTCGTGCCACAAGCGATACTCTGCATTTTTGGTTATATTCGAATTACATGAATAAGCTATATTATTCAATTTAAATTTTACAAATGGATTATTATACTCACATGCTCCAGCAAATACCATTTGACCATTTTTAGTGACCCTTACACCTTCAGAATTAAATTCCACTGTCATTCCAGCATTTTGCATCTTCCGAACTGACAAGAGATTATGTGGCACATCCTTGCAAAATAGCACGTCCTCCAATGTTATGTTAGTGCTCTGGCTTCTCAATTGAACAACTCCTTTAGCTGTTGCATAGATGCATTCTCCGCATTTGGCAATGGCTATTTCTGCAGGATTCTCCAAGATAACATGGTCAGCAAACAATTCCTTATCTTTTATGATGTGATCTGAAGCTCCTGAGTCTAATATGAATGAAACTTCGCTACTATTCGATACATTTGCTACTTGTCTTATCATAAAGGCAAAGCCACGATCTGCTTGAGCTGTTGCTGACATTAGTGGCGACATTTGATCTTTTCAAAATAAAGCAATCTTTTTTCAAATGACCGGGCTTTCCACAATGAAAGCACTTCTGTCTCTGCTTCATTTTATTTTTAAAACCAACTTTATGTTTGGAAAAAAACTTTTTCTTTTCTTTGCTTTCTTTAGAATTCACAGCTTGCAAAACTTTCATACTTGTATCTTTGCTTATGGATTTCAATTTAATTTCATGGTCAAGGAGACGTGTTTTAACAAAACCTATAGTTAGATTACTCTCTGACAACGTCTAAATGGCTGCGATAACTCCATCAAAGCTAGACGGAAGAGTCAAAAGTAGATGAGAAATTTTATCCATTTCATCAATCTTAGCTCCTGATGCAATAAGCTCAGTAATTAAATCATCAAATATATGGAAATGATTAACAAGTGACGAATCTCCTTTTAATTTTAATGCTAACAACTGTTTCCTCAATGAAAGTTGTGATGCCAAACTTTTTCTCTCATATACATGTGGGACTGTTAGTGCAATCCCACCTTTTCCTCCCGAATTTCTAGGCCGTTTTTACTCACAATCAATCAGTTTTATTTAACATTATTTCTTTATGCATTTATCACTTAATTACCACATAACTACACTTTTCTTATTCGAGCAGCCACGAGGAACACAACCGGTCGACACAACTTGACGCCATCCAAACTCTTTTCTCCATCGATATCGATGGTTTGTCATCGATATCGTTGATAAACTTTAAATTATGCTCCTCTGGACTGGTTCAGTACAATCGACTGCTTCTCGTCTCTCGACCCATTCCCACATTCGGCCGGACTGACTTATCTGTTGAATCGTCTGATGAATTCACTTGACCATTCCACGACTTCATGTACTCTGCGACAGTTGAGGTTTTCCCAGGACCTTCGTGATCTCCTACCTTTTCTACGTCATATCGTCCATGAGACTTAACTTTCACCACCCTATATGGTCCAAAATATTTAGCCTTAAGTTTTAATCCTGAACCATATTGCGTTCGCTTAATTGCTATCAAATCATCGATTTTATACTCAACTACCTTTTTTCGTTTTTTGTTATAACTTTTACGATTCTCCTCTTGGATTCTCTCAATATTATGCTGAGCTTCTTGACGAACGTTAGTGCGTTCAATTTCTAGCTCTTCTATGGCTTCCTCTTCCAAAAGTTCTTGTAACTCAGGGAAACTATTGGTCCTCATCTCAACCCCGGTTAATAATTTAAATGGTGACACTTTTGTGCTTCTAGGAGGGGTACTATTGATTGCTTGCTGCACTCTTTCAACGTAGCTATACCACATAGTCGGTTTTTCATAACAAAGTTTTGTTAGCATAGGAATAATTATCTTATGGATACGTTCAACTTGACCATTTCCCCTAGGTACTCCGGTAGCTATCATTAAATGCTGAATGTTTTGCTCTTTACAATAATCTCCGAACTGGTGAGAAACAAATGCTGCACCTCTATCTGATATAATACGCCCTGGATTTCCAAAAACTGATGCTTGACGCCTGAGTCTATCTACTACCGCTTCTGATGCCGTATTTTTTGTTGGATAGAGCCACACAAATTTCGAAAACGCGTCGACAACTACAAATAGATAGTTATAACTCTTCGCTGTCGGATCCATAGGTCCTACATGATCAACGTGATAAGTCCCTAAAGGTTTATCTTCTTTATTTATTGGAGCTAAGAAACCTTCTTTCTTGCCTGCTTTACCTTCCGAAACAATGCATTCGATACAATTTTTTACAATCTCAGAGGCCTTTTGGAAAACTTCGGTATGTAAAACTTTCTCTCAACTTCCTCTTGAGTTCTTTTGGCCGAAAAATGACCCTTTCTATGTGCAATCTTAATTAATTCCTCTTTCATAAGTGATGGGACTACAATTAAATCCTTAATGGGATCCTTGTACAAAACACCGTTTTGTTATAAAGAAATCTTCATAAGTTTGATGCTCTAAAACAGCTGTCACTGCCCTAATCCAGTCATCACTAGCTTGAGCTATTTTAAGTCTGTGATGCATTGAATCCTCTAACATTAAACAGGACATACGACTTAGAGCATCTACATGCTTCATTTTACTGCCACTTCTATGTTCAATTTCATACTTGAATTCTTGAAGAAATAAAGCCCAACGCGAAACTCTTACTGGAATGTCTCTTTTTTTCATTGTCATTGCAAAAGCATTGCAATCGGTTATGATTTTAAATTCTATTCCTAGTAAATATACGCGCCACTTCTTCAACGCCTCCACTATTGCTAACACTTCCAATTCGTATGAGTGATATTTTTCTTCCGCAGGCTTGGTTTTCCGGCTGAGATATTGTACTGGATGGAATAACTGATCATCGCTATCTTTTTGTAGAAGAACTCCTCCGTAACCAAACATGGACGCATCAGTGTGTAATTCAGTTACTGCCTTTGGGTTATACAATCGTAAAACTGGTGCGCTAATCAAGGCTACCTTTAGCTGTTCAAATGCGATTTGATGATCGTCACCGAACACAAACGTTGCATCTTTTCTTAACAAGTCTGACAGTGGTTTCGCTATCAATGCGTAAGACTCTATGAAACGACGAAAATATGAAGTTAGCCCAAGAAACCTTTGTACACTCTTGTAATTCTCTGGTTTTGGGTAATTTTTCACCGCCTGTGTTTTTGCTTTAGAAGGCCTTATGGAACCCTTTTCGACAATGTATCCCAAAAACTCTATACTTTCTTTTAAGAACTGACACTTCTGCCATTTAATGCGCAAACCAAACTCAGATGCCCTATTTAACACACATTTCAGCTTGTAAATTCCTTCTTTAATATCCTTTGAAGGAATAATTAGATCATCCATATATGTTACGACTGTGCCATCTCTAATCAAATCAATAAATGTTGCAAAGATGTAGCGGGAAAACACATGAGGGGAATTCGAAATTCCAAATGGGACATACAAAAATTCGAACTGACCGCTATGTGTCACAAAAGCAGTATACTTCCTTGAGTTGGGCTCCACAGGAACATGAAAATATCCATTTTCAAGATCCAAGGTTGTAAACACTGTATTACCCTGCAATCTCTCAATTACATCATCTATAAGTGGCATTGGGAAATGTTCTCTTGCAATCTTAGCATTCAAACGTCTATAATCACAGCAAAGTCTTTTTCCTCCATCCTTTTTTGGAACAAGAACTATAGCAGACGCATATTCTGATGTACTTGGTTGAATGATACCCTCGGCTAACCATTTTTCTACTGTTGAGTCCACGATACCCTTATCAACGAAAGATAAACGCCTCGGCCGTTCGTATACTGGGCATTCGTCACTTAATAATATTTTCATTTCGACTGGACTCTTCTTTGAAGACTGTGGTACATAACTGTGAATAAGCTGCTTGACTTCTTTGACGTCCGATTTAGTTAAATGGCACAAATCTATTTCACTCTTTTCTTCTTCAGCTAATAAACACAAACTCTCAAATTCCTGTAACATACCCTTCGGAGTTTTCACTTCTTCATTGTGTACAGTTTCTGTCGCTTCTGTGTTTGGCATCACTTCTTCTTCTCTAGGCTTAAAAGTAGCATTTCCTTTTGTGATAACCAAATTAGCTAATTCTAAAATGTTGTTTCCAATCACTACTTCGTAGTCAATATCCTCTTTTCTATAAACGTGGAACGTTAAGGGCCATTGAAGACCATCAATAGTCACCTGCGCTTTAAAACTACCTATAGTATTTAACTCACTTTTACACACTCCCAATAAACGGTTTCGTTCATCGTTTAATTCTATACCATGAAGTTTTCTGATAATATCATCTCTTATTAAACATAGATCACATCCTGTATCTATGAGTGCAGACAGCTTTACGTTTCCACATGATATTGTTTTGAAAATAGCTTTTCCTTTTACATTGATTTCTTTTGACATTGTACTAGCCCTACTGTATTCCTTTTTAGTATCTAATTTACGTGTCGGGCATACTGATGCTTTATGCCCTATCTGATCGCATTTAAAGCACTTAATCTTCGGACACTCACTCATCAAATGAGATACTTCGCCACACTTATAGCATTTTCTCGGTTGTTTAGATATTTCCTCTTTTTTATCATCCTTCTCATTATGATTTCTGTTTCTATTTACCACTTGAGGGTGACGAAAGTAAACCTTTTCGTAAATTGTAATCTGTTCCTTCAGCTTAATGACTGTCTTTGCCTGATACAAGTTACTTTTGTTAGCTTTTGAATCAGGTATTCCTTCTATGAAATATTCTATAAGACTAGCTTCATCTAAATTTATGGAACTGCCTATTTCCCTCAGACTATAAAGGTACTCACGAAAATCTTCATTTGGGCGTTTACGTCTATTTCGCAACAATTTATGTACTTCAATTGCTGATACTTCTGAGCCGAACTCGCTTAACAAAATTCTTTTTAATGATATCCAATCAGTCACTCCTCGCTCACTACGTACAAAAACTTTTGCTGCACCTTTTAATAATTGCTTAGCATAGATAAATTTCTGTAAAGAGTTCCATTGAACTGCTTCTGCATTATCTTCAAAATCCCGTAACCAATTTTCTATAGACGGTTGACCTGACCCATTGAACGAAGAAAGAGAATCCTCAATGTCGCGCAAAGTAAAATTATTTCTAACTACATTTGGTGCCGTAGACTGAAATGATCCCGCATCATCACTTTCGGATTCAACCTCGACTTCGTCAGCCACCAAACCGAAATGTTCGAGAAGACGATCTTGCAACGATTGCTTTCTACCATTTATTGCCAAATTCAAACTGGCCAACTTTGCTTTGAGCTCATTTACATTTAAACTTAATACTTCGTCTCTATTCATTTTGTATTCGTCGTAGCTTACTCGTTACAGCTGAAATTTCAATATATTTTACAAAAGTATAATCTTACTCTATTGCTAGTAATTTAATTTTCTCTTCTTTTAGCAATTACAAAATATAATTATTTCTCTTTCAACATTTACTTTTCTTTTAATTCCAAATTTATTTACTTCACTTTTGAATTCCAAATTTATTTACTTTACTTTTGAATCAACATTAATTTACTTTACTTTTATTCAAGCCAATCTTTAAATGATTAGTTATTAGATTAGTTATTAGTTTCCGTTCTGTAAACATAATGTTAATTGACATAAACATCTGGCTCACCACTATGTTGCCCTCTCGCTCGCTCGTGTTGACTCACCATATGCCGATCTCTCACGAATGCTCTCACTAACGCTGTCTCGCTCGTGACGCCAATGCCGATGTCTCGCTCGTGACGCCAATGCCGATGCCTCGCTCTTGTACAAACTTTTCCACTGACGCCGCCAAACTTGTGCGTCTAATGCTTTCTCGCTCTTGCCGCCAATGCCGATGTCTCCCTCTTGTACAAATTTTTCGCAGTGACGCCGCCAAACTTGTGCGTCTAATGCTTTCTCGCTCTTGCCGCCAATTGTTGTAGCTTCTCTTGCCGCCAATTTTTACAAGCTTCGCTTGGCGTCAATTTTCACAAGCTTCGCTTGCCGCCAATTTTCACAAGCTTCGCTTGCCGCCAATTCTCAAGAATTTCCCACTCTAGGTACAGCTGCTCACCACATAGATTCTATGTTCCAGGCCATTTGCCACATAAATCTACCATCTCAGTGAATAGTTCCCACGACGATACTCCAACACATTTACCAAAATTACGCTATACCAGCCTCATTGCCACGTAAATTTGTGCAAAATTCCAACGATCGTCAAACTCTTTTGCGTTTTCAGCCTCTTTGCCACGCAAACTTCAGGGTTCTATACTGTTCGCACCTCCACACTTTTCACTCTCACTTGAACTTGGACGTTTCTCTGTCTCTCTCTAACATACAAGCATTCATCAATTGGGGTGGTTATTTTTTTTTTTTTTTTTTTTACCGCTCTTTGTACATTAAGGTTAAATCAAACACACATTTTTTCCGAACTTTCTGTCTTTGGCGACTCAATTTTAATGAATTTTTCGCTTCGAACGATTTGTTTTAATTATTAGTGTTCGTTATTTAACAACATCTTTTAACTGCACGTAAGTTCGATGCACTATGTAAATGTACATATCTCACTTCTGACACCAATTTGTGGGACTGTTAGTGCAATCCCACCTTTTCCTCCCGAATTTCTAGGCCGTTTTTACTCACAATCAATCAGTTTTATTTAACATTATTTCTTTATGCATTTATCACTTAATTACCACATAACTACACTCTTCTTATTCGAGCAGCCACGAGGAACACAACCGGTCGACAGAACTTGACGCCATCCAAACTCTTTTCTCCATCGATATCGATGGTTTGTCATCGATATCGTTGATAAACTTTAAATTATGCTCCTCTGAACTGGTTCAGTACAATCGACTGCTTCTCGTCTCTCGACCCATTCCCACATACATATTGAATCTAAGCTTTCAAAAATTTCTTTTGCACTCTTGTCAGCGTTAGCAAAAACCAAAAACGAGTCACTTAGAAATTCAATAATTATATTTTTAGCGCGCCTATCAGCCTTTTTTAACTCTTCTGTCATTTTGTCCTTTTCAACATTCAAAACACTCAAAAGATATTTTTCTTCAAGAAGCGCCCTAATCCGAAACTTCCAAATTGAATATTTGTCACCGTCGAACGGTTTTATATTCCTTTGTACTTTTTCCATATTCGCAACTTAGTTTCACTCAATACCAATTTACACTCAAGCCCTCGTTTAACTCAAAATTTGCTGTTTGCTTTGTGCTCCTCCTCGCTCGTTTTCGACGCTTGGTGTTCGATGGTGAAATTCGACAAGTTCCGTTATTTGCTGTACAGAGACTTATGTATGTATTTTCTGCTTACTGCTTTCGTTCGTTCTGTGAATAATGAGAATATTATTTTATTTTAACTTTCAAATTTTTTTTTTATTTTCATATACACAAATGCATTATTTAATGAATATACATAAGTACTATTCCATGAACGTATCGCTACTTAACACATGTGTGTATATAAATACATATTTTCCCTGCACTTATGTATGTATGTATATATATTAATATACATATGTACATATGTATAAACACACTCAATAAAACCGATACACTTTATTATTTGTCGATGCCTGGGCCCATAACCTATTGAATTATGTAGCAGGCAGTTAATAATATATTAAATAATAAGACGGTGGTTTTATGTTTGAATATATGTATATATGATTTGTTCTTTAATTTAATTCTTTTCAACTGTACGCTCTTGTCGCCTAAAGTGAACTGAACTTGGGGTGAGATAAAGCAGATGAAGTATGGTGTGTATACACGAAGATGATATTCGGCTAGTCCCGTTACCTTTCATCTCTTTGCTTTATCTTCTGTTCTTAATGTTGCTTTTGCTATTTCGCAACATACATATTTAGTTAATAATCTTGGTGGTCTGGTTAGTTTATCCATTGTAGTGTCCAAAAGATTTTCCATAACGATGTCCGCAATGACTGGTGAGGCCGAAGATCCCATCGGCATTCCTTTTAATTGTATGAATGTTTGGTCCTTATAAGTAAAATATCTATTCTCTTGAATGCAGAATTTTGCTATTTCCATAAATAGAGCTTTTGGTATCTTTGTGTGTTCCTGTATTTTAGTCCATTTGTTCCTGATTGTGTCCAATGCTAGATCCGTTGGTATGCTTGGAAATAATGATACCACGTCAAATGAAATTAATTGCTCATCGTCACAAATGTAAGTGTTATTTATCCTTTGTTTGAATTCAGTTGCGTTTTTTATGTTATATTTGGAGTCCAATGTTATATTCCTTAATATTTGTATAATGTATTTACAAAGTCCATAGGATGGTGAGCCAATTGACGAGCAAATTGGTCTCAATGGTGTCCCTTCTTTGTCTGTAATCGTGTTATTGGGTCTTTCCTGAGGATTCTATAGGTGTTTAGATCCGACAATATGTCCATCATTCTGTGGTAATAATCAATCTTTTTCAGTATAACCGTCTTATTTCCTTTGTCAGATGTCAATATTAAAATATCGTCATGTTGTTTAAGAAATTTGTATGTCCGTTGAGTTATATCTAATATTGCACGATCTGTTGTATTCATGTGTTTCATCGCTCTGTGCTCTTTAACCATTAAAGAGAACGTAGTACGCGCTGCCTCTTGTTATTCTTTTTCCTTGATCGTCTGAACTATTTCCTCTCCATCGGCAATGTATTTAATGAGAGGGAGCTTCTCGTGTTCTATGGGAAGAGCAAACTTTGGACCCTTTGATAGCAATGATTTTATATCCGGCGGGAACTCCACTTCTGTCTCATTTACAAAACAATCGTCAGTTCTGTTGTTGTTAAAGAGAGCAAAGTTCCGTTTGTTGTTTAGTTTCTCATGTTTCATCCCATGATGAACAAAATGACGACAACTACGGCGATCTCTCCAAGAATATATGGACTACCAAAAAAACACAAAGAAGGGACACCATTGAGAATAATTTGTTCGTCAATTGGCTCACCATCCTATGGACTTTGTAAATACATTATAAAAATTTTAAGGAATATAACATTGGACTCCAAATATAACATAAAAACGCAACTGAATTCAAACAACGCATAAATAACACTTACATTTGTGACGATGAGCAATTAATTTCATTTGACGTGGTATCATTATTCCCAAGCATACCAACGGATCTAGCATTGGACACAATCAGGAACAAATGGACTAAAATACAGGAACACACAAAGATACCAAAAGCTCTATTTATGGAAATAGTAAAATTCTGCATTCAAGAGAATAGATATTTTACTTATAAGGACCAAACATTCATACAATTAAAAGGAATGCCGATGGGATCTCCGGCCTCACCAGTCATTGCGGACATCGTTATGGAAAATCTTTTGTACACTACAATGGATAAACTAACCAGACCACCAAGATTATTAACGAAATATGTAGATGATATTTTAACAATAATACACCAAGATGACATCGAAAAAACACTGGACCCTAAACACCCTAAATTCATTTGACAGGAATATTAAATTTACTATGGAGCTGGAAGACAATGGAAAACTGGCGTATTTGGACTCTATGATCATCAGACGAGGAAATGAATTAAAACTAAAATGGTATAGGAAGCCAACAGCATCAGGACGAATCATCAATTTTAACTCAAAACACCCCAAGACGATGATAATAAATACAGCAAGGAGCTGTATCCAACGGATGCAAAAATTTTCGGATAAAATATACCATGAAGAAACGAAGAAGGAAATAATAAATATTTTAAAGGACAACGATTTTCCGGATAACTTAATCAAGACATTGTTCAAAAAACATAAATCCCCCATTGACAAAACAAAGAATGAGAAAACCTTCTTATCTGTCACTTATGTACCTAAATTATCAGAAAGACTATCACATTCGGATTGTTATGACAAAGCTGGAATAAAAATAGCACACAAACCTGACAATACCCTCAAACATATATTCAACAAAACAAAATCCAAGATAGAGATAATAGAAGCAATGTGATATACAAAATCCAATGCAATGGACAAGGAAACATACCGTGCAATAAGATATACATAGGGACGACAAAATCGAAATTAAAAACTAGGATTTCCCAACACAAATCTGACTATAAAATGAGACATTATACAGATACACCAAAAACAGCATTAAAGACACACTGTGCAACTAGTGGCCATGCACCGAATTTCGAAGAGACAATAATATTAGATGAAGAGCGGAACTACAACAAAAGGTTCACCATGGAGATGCTACATATCATCAACACTCCGAGCGCCACACGACTTAACTTTAAGACTGATACCGACAACTGCGCTCACATATACAGACATTTACTTGACAATAATTAGTTTTTAACTCCACGTCGAACGGTGCTGACGTGTTAAACAATGTATGTTAAAGGATTGTTAAATGTCACATAATTGTTAAATGTTTCTTGTATTTATTGTAGTTGCCCTGAAGACGGTTGCCGCTGCGCAACCGAAATATATCGGAAAGAAGAAAATTAAAAACTATATTTTGCTTTTTTATTTTATTTGGAACAAATGACCTGAAGCCTGAAAAAATCTTAAGATTTATTAGCAATAGATGATTTCTGTTTTGGCATGGAATATTAATGATACTGCTATCGTTGTGATCAAAAATAATCGAAGTCAAAACAGCATCAACAATGAAGTTGGATAGCCAAGAGTTACCCAACATGGTGACAATATCGTCCAGTTCAATATTGTACAGCAAGGATGGGCACGTTGAGCTTTCCGTGGCTCCCTGCTCTTTACCGGGAGGGGGGGAAAGAAAAAATAATTTTTTTTTCCACAAAAAAAAATAAAATGAGGAAGAGAGGAAAATAATTTGGAGAGGGGGAAAAGGGAGCCGCCCAAAGGAAGAAAAGAAAAAAAAAAAAGATTTTGGGAGAGAGAGGAAAAGTGGGAAAGGACCCTGAGTTAGGGAAGGAGAAAAAAATTTTGAAAAGGAAAAAAAAAAAAAAAAAAAATATAAAAAAATTTTTTTATTCTCCCCTTTACTTTTTTTTATTTTTTTTTTTTTTTTTTAGAAAAAAAATTTTTTTTTTTATTTTTTTTTTTTTTTTTTTTTTTTTTTTACCATGTACATGCTCGAATAGAGTGCATTGCATTGCAAAATGTAAAACTTTAAACCTTGAGCAATGCAACTGTTCAGTTTTGAATGGCTATCGATTATTGCCTTATATTCTTCTTCGATTCCAAACCGATTTCGAGAATAAGAATGGCGAAAATGAACTGTGAAGTCAGCAGAACGGATTATATTTGTTGTAGCTACTGAACCTTCACCATCATTATCAATATGTGATTCCCGAACCCTAGTTGGTCCGGTGAAATCACCATTGTAGTAGGATAACTAGTTTAAACTATAACGAACACCTAAAAGTATGCTGGAATTACCAACACTGTTGTGGCAGAGCATTATGCACGTTGATTAACACTATAAAATAAGAAGAGAGACAGACAGACGAACGGAGAGAGAAATTCATTCGATAGACTACGATCAAAGAAGACGGACGTTTAAAGTAAAAGCTGTTAAACAAATAAAATAAAATAATAGCCATGATATGAAATAAAAAAATACAGAATAAACCTTGCCACAAAATAATCCAGATTTTAATTTTTTTGGACCCTTTTTGTTCTAACTTTCCTTATAATTGGCCAGTTTATTACTTACTTCACTACTGAACCGTGCACTATGGATGGGTACAAGATTTCTGGCCGAGTCAGTTCAACTTGTTTGGCAACTGAATTCGAAAGATCATTGATTTTTCGAATAAATCTTCCCAGCTTCATCCCTTGTTTATCCTTAATTATGCTCGATTTAAGCGTCTTGAGAAACGATTCTATTGGAGCATTGCTGGGTCTTTTATCAATAAAAATCCCCATCAAATTTGTCCAAAACGATGCAAATACAACATATTTCCTTAAATAGACTTGTGCCATTTTGGCATTATAAAAAATATTATCTTCTTTTTTCGGACAGTTGAGAAATCATGTTCATGACATTATTCATAATGTCTGTGAAACGTTTTTCCAACCTGCTGTTGCCAGCAAAAGTTTTTAGGCTTTCCTCATTGTTTAGTTTTTACCTAACAACTTTATTTTCATTGTCGGATAAATCAACATAAAGTGCACGAAACCGTATTCTATCAGATAGACTCGAGTCATTTGTATGGCAATTTGGAATTGGAACAGGAAATGGAATGGTGTACATATGTACATACAAATATTTGTGAAATTTCCATTATTAATATTTTGAAAATATGTTACCATTGGTCTCAATAAAGATCAACTCTTAACTTTGCCTATTAAATGGAAAATTCAAGGGATTTTGAAATTTAAATAATATTTTGTTCATTCAAAGATAATTGATTTTTATTTATATGTTACGTTGTAAATCCTTCCTTGACCGGGTTCCATTAGGTTTAAAAATGAAAGAACGGACACGTCTGTGTCGTTTGATTGTAGTTTTTAGATTGATTCTTTATTCAAATTATTCTTTTGCTTAGGCTAATTTTACATATATATTCTTAAGCTGCGACTTATCGACAGCTACAAAAAGAGGGGAGTGTCAGTACATACATACATACTGTTGGAGCGCTTGCATCAAAGTGCTTGGTCAGCGGTCACACGCTGCCCTGGCTCTAGCTCATGTTACGCTTGTGCATACAGTGCTTATGTGAATATATGTATGTGCATATACAAATGTACATACATATATGTTTATGCTTATATGTATGTTTATGTGAATATGTTTATGTGAATACTTCAATGTATACACATGAACATATTCAAGTGCACAATTATATTTTAATGCGTATACGTTTAATTGTTTATACTTGCAACAAAGTGTTACAAGTTGAGCTTATTGTATTGAATGATTATTTGTATGAATATACTACACCTCCCCTTTTTAGAGAATAACGTAATATTGTGAGGTTATTGTAATGATTATTGATATAGAAAGGTAAAATAAAGGTAAAGTAAAGGTGTATCTTACGGAAAAAAAACATTTTTTTTTTTGTTTGTGTCTCTTCAGACAAATTTTCTTTCTCTTGTTTTTAGAAATTGCATGAATTTGTTTTCAATAATAGATGAATCCATAAAGATTTTTATTGTTTTTTTTTTTTTTTTTTTTAATTTTTTTTAGGTTTTTTTTTTTTATGGTTGATTATTTTTACGGTTGATCGTTCCGAAAACGGTTTCAGTCTGTTTTTATGAACCTTCTGGTTTTTATTCTTATCATCTGCTATTAGTATATTGTCATTTTCTTCTATACTCACTACCTTATATATTTAGCATCTAGTTTATGACCTATTTCTTTTCTTAATAAGACTTTATCTCCTATTCTATTGTTAAAATCTATGAACTGGTTTGGTAGTCTTCCA
The DNA here is from genome assembly GCA_018150345.1 of Drosophila equinoxialis. Taxonomy (NCBI): domain Eukaryota; kingdom Metazoa; phylum Arthropoda; class Insecta; order Diptera; family Drosophilidae; genus Drosophila; species Drosophila equinoxialis. The sequence continues at coordinate 299,801 of JAECWI010000454.1, forward strand.
AATACTAGTTCGTATGGACAATATTCATGCACTGCCGAGGGTGTTGTGTTGTAACAATAAGTGAAATATTGTATCCAAGCATCCCAATCGGACTTATCTGCTGATATGTATGAACGAATATATTCATTGAATGTTCTATGACTTCGTTCTATTGTCCCTAAAGTCTGGTGGTGGTATGCTGTAGATGTCAGATTTTTAATCTTCATGTACTTGCATATATCTGTTATAATCTGATTTTTATACTCAGTTCCCATGTCCGTAATGAGTGTTTTCATTGGACCGTACTGTAGTATACAATTTTCGAATATAGCTTTAGCTACATTACTTGCACTCTTAGATGCGACTGGAATGGCTATTAAGTATTTTGTCAGATCGCATATCAATGTGACAATATACTCATTTTCATTATCTGATTTTGGTAGCGGACCTATTGTGTCCACTATAACTTTATCAAAAGCCTTCGCTGGTGTTTCTGTTATTATCATGGGAGTCTTCGTATGTGTCGTCGTTTTTGACACCTGGCATTTATGACATCTCCTTATGTACTCTTTGATATGGCGTCCCATATTTTTCCAATAGTAGTGTCTTTTGATTTTTGCCAGTGTTCTGGTAATGCCAGTATGACCTCCTTGAATTGGATCATCATGATATGTAGACAGTATTGCTTCTTTTTCTTTTTCATTTGCTATTAGGGTCACCGGCCGGAGTAGCGCTACTCTTAATGTTTTCAATATAGTATTGCCCATATTTTTAAAAGAATCAATTGAAATAATTTCAAAGATCTTTTCGCTCGGTGCCAATTTTAGTTGGCTGATTTCAAGTATACGGGCTTGCATTTCAAGCCCTTGGAAGAACTGACCTAAGTCGAGAATTCCATTGGTATACAAATCGCTAACTTCAATTCTTGCCATAACTTTCTTTCCACGTTTCAGTGAACATTTAGATTCTGTTATTGGCAAGGTCACTACTTTCCGTACCTCGTCATTATTGATGACTTCGTATACGTTGGGCCTAGAAGCATTTTGAAGTTTTTGCTTGGCAAAAGTTCTTCTTTATTAACTGCGTAGTTTTTCTGTCTACTTTGTTGCCTGGTTGTTGCCTGGTAGTGACTTTCAGGACTTTTGTACTCATATCTTTTAATTCGGATATATGTAGTTATCCGCGATAAGGCGTCTGCCACGAAATTATCTTTACCTCTCAAATACTCTACTGTAAAGTCGTACTCTTCCAATTCTAGCCGCATGCGTGTTAGTTTTGAACTCGGGTTGACCATGGAGAATAAATATGTTAATGGTTTATGGTCTGTTCGCACTGTGAAATGTTTTCCATATATGTATGGTCGAAAATGTGTTATTGCCCAATGTATTGCTGCTAGCTCTTGTTCTGTAGTACTCTTGTTGCTTTGACCTTTAGTGAACGCTCTTGATGCATATGAAACTGGAAGCTGGAGTCCATTATAGTTTTGTGTTAAAACTGCTCCACATGCTTGTTTGCTTGCACCTGTGATTATGCAAAATTCTTTGCTGAAATCTGGGTACTGCAATAGATTAGGTTGAACGAGCTTTTCTTTTAAGTATTGGAATGCATTTTCGCATTCTGCTGTCCATTCGAATGGAACATTCTTTTTACATAATCTTGTTATGTGCCGGGAATATTCGGCGAAATTTTTTATGAAACGTCGATAATAATTGCAAAATGCAACGAAACGTCTAGCACTATCTGCATCCTGTGGGACTGGATAATTCTTGATGACGTCAAATTTTGTGTCGTCTGGCAGGATTCCTTTGTCTGTGCAATTGTGACCTAGGAATGTCACCTCATGCATAAAAAGTGAGCATTTTTCTGGATGCAGTTTTAGATTGTTTTTTCTGCAAAGTTTAAAAACATCTACTAAATTTTTAATCATATGTTGTTCAGAACAACCGATAACGATTAAATCATCCATATAGAGGAAAGCTTGGCTGGGCTCAAGCCCTGAGAATGCTATTGTCATCATTCTCTGAAATGAATTAGGTGCTATTTTTAGACCGAAAGGTAATCGCGTGAAGCGATGTGAGCCATCGCTCGTTGAAAAAGACGTTATATCTCTTGATTTTTCTTCTAGTTCTATTTGGTGAAAACCTGACATTAAGTCAAGGCAAGAAAAATATTTTGCTCTTCCCAATTGATCAAGAATATCATCGATTCTGGGGAGCGGAAACTTATCTGACAGCAATTTTTTGTTTATTTGACGATAGTCAATTACTAATCGCCAGTTTTTTTCCTTAGATCCCGAAAGTGTTTTTTTTGGGACTAGTAAGAGTGGGCTATTATAAGGCGAAACAGACGGTTCAACAATACCCTGTTCAATTAACTTTCCAACTTGTCGCTTGATCTCGTCTATTTGGCTATTCGGACTCGGGTAATTTTTCACATATACCGGTTCATCATCCTTAAGTCTTAATTTTTGTTTATAAAAATTATTTGTTGTGATCGGTTCGGTGTCAAGTCCGAAGTCACTATACTCAGTGCATAACTCTTCAAGTTTGTCTTTGAATAGTGTTGGGAAATTTTTCTTCAATTTATGAATTACATATTCTTTTCTTATATATTTGGTATTTTGAACTGTATCGTAGTTCGAAAGTGATTCAAATTTTAAATTGTTAAAGCCTACTATTTGGCATTTATCTGTGGTATTTAAGAGTCGGACAAAAGTACTTTGGGTTGTTGCAGTAGTGCTTGCAACATAAACGCCCGGTTTAATTTCCTGATTCGGAATTAAAATGTTACCTTCTGCTGAAGATAGTTCTATTTTGCGTACCACTTGGGATCTTGCTGGTAGAAGTGTTCAGTTATTACCAGAATTGAATGTTATTGGAACATAGATTGGGTACGTTAATTCTTGTGGTCTAAGTATAAACCAATCTTCTGAATTGCCGTAATCTAATTTGCAATTAAAAGTTTTTATGAAATCTAATCCTATTATTCCATCGCATGGGATTGCGAAATCTGAATGAAGCAGATGAAATTCGTATGGAATAATGTATTTATCTGTCTGTAATTCTATTGAGACTAGGCCTTTGGAGTTTATTACTCCTTCTCCTATGCCTCGAATGTCTACGGTTTTGTTTACTTGGATGTCGTGAAATACATCAGAATTTTCTTTTATTATTGAAATATCTGCACCGGTATCAATTAAGAATGTTATTTTCTTATTGGTTTTAACATTCTTAAATGATACAAAATTATTAAGACTTAGGTTAATAGAGTAGACTTTATTTTTTAATTTTGAGCATTTGGAGGAGCTTGACCGTTTCCCTGGTCACTTTGGGTAATTCGGACATTTGTGTTGTTATTACCATTCTGTTGGTTATTTGTGTTTTGTCTATTATTATTGTGTCCACCTCCACGGCCGCCTCTTCGGTAGCGTGAATAATTTCGGCCTCGTTGGGCTCTGTAGGCATCGTTATTGCTCCAATTCGAGTTGTTATTGTTCCAATTCGAGTTGTTTCTCCAGTTACCATTATTGTTATAGCGGCGTCTACCGCGGTCATTATGCTGGGCATAAAAAATGGTATTATTTTGGGAACTTCCTGTGGAGCCCGACTCTACTGAAAAAGTGGTAAATCTAGTGATGGCTTCTTTAGCTGAATCAAAGTTTCCTGATTCCATTAATATCTGGACTCTTTGACTTTTGGTATGACTTACCATAGCACTTACTGCCACTTTGGTAGTGTATTTTATTGCTTGTTCAGTTGGAAGACCATCCGAAATATATGCGCCTTTAAGGGCGTTGGTCAACTGAGTAATCTCCTTTGTGTATGAAAACACAGTTACTGGGGTTTCTCTGCAGATTTTTAATTTTTGCTGTTAAAAGATCCACTGATTCACCCTTGAAGATTGTTGATAGTTTTCGTATTACTTCATCAATCGTTGTTTCAGAGCTTAGAGTGTTACCCGCTTGACGCTTGATGGTTCTTCTTGACCTATTTCTTCATCAGCCATTAGTTGCGTTTTATCTTCCAGTACTATTGAAGTTTCCAAATCATATGTTTGTTTAAATTCAATATTGTGTCTGGTTATTGGCACAGTTATTGCTTTTTGTTTGTAATCACTGTAGAACGCATTTGCGGCTGTTTTTTGCCCTGCCTTTAGTTTGCTATAGTGCTCAGTTAATACTGCTCTAATAGCTTGGAGCTTTTCAGTTATTATTTTCGTGTGTTTGGTTACTGTGTCTTGGGATGTTTCTCTGTTTTGTGAGAGGCACTTACAAGATTTAGTTAATTCTTGTGCGTGTATTCTAGCTTTTCCTATTATCTCATTCCAAGTAACCATAGTTTGTTAAAAATAACAAAAGTTTATGTTTTTTTTATTTTTTTATTCTGTATCTATTATTTCTACATCTGAGTCGGTTAGATGTATTGGTTCTTTACTCGATTCTGATATGTCTATCAGAGCGATTGAGTCCTTGAAAAGTTCGTGGACCCATCCGGGCACGTCTTTACGTAAAGGAGTCTTAGCTAACAATCTACTATAAGCTACTTTTATGGATTTTTCCATAAGATCTACAATATTTTTTTCAAATTTGTAGTTGTGGGCTATCCAATACCTTATTTCCTTGTATTTGTGATTTGTTTCACCTGATTGTATCAGGAAATCGAGGAAAGGTTAATATTTTTGTAGCTTTTTTGTTTCTTTCTTATCCATATTCTACACTAACTTGTTAGGCCTATTAGTACGGATGTATTTATATATAAAAAAAATCATTTAGGCTTACTGCCTTGGTTCCTCCATTAGGTAGAAACGATATGTGCCTGTTTCATTTGAAAAACAGCATACATATGGTACTGTGAGGATGAAACTTCAATCTTCTCCCGTTATATTGAGGTAAGCTGATCTAATTTGTACCAAGCATATTGAGTTTTGTGGTGAATTGATCTGCTCATTTCTAAAAACCTCAATTAAATCTTGGACAATACTGGGATGCCTAGCGTTTATTTTTTGAAAACATCTATCTAAAGTGGCCATTATTTTTCAGATTTTCCTTTAATCTATAGTCGCTTGTGTGCATATGTATTTTTATACCCTTGCAAAAAGGGTATATTAATTTTGGTCAGAAGTGTGCAACGCATAGAACGAAGCATCTCAGACTATATAAAGTATATATATTCTTGATCAGCACGACGAGACGAGTTCAAATAGCCATGTCCGTCCGTCCGTCCGTCCGTCCGTCTGGATCAACGCGAACTCCTCCGAGACCGTAAGAGCTACAGAGCTGAAATTTTGCACGTAGGCTTGTATATACTGCAGGCATTGTATATCTCGGATTCAGCCGGATCGGACCACTATATCATATAGCTCCCATACAAACGTCAAAGTCACGAAACAGTGACTTTCTCAATAACTTCATTAATTTTATAGCTATTGTCATGAAAGTTGGTATTTGTCAGTTTTATGTTCTTGTTAATGATTGTGCCAAATTCGATCAAGATCGGGTGACTATATCATATAGCTCCCATACAAACGGCAAAGTCACGAACAGTGACTTTCTCAATAACTTCATTAATTTTATAGCTATTGTCATAAAAGTTGGTATTTGTCAGTTTTATGTTCTTATTAATGATTGTGCCAAATTTGATCAAGATCGGGTGACTATATCATATAGCTCCCATACAAACGGCAAAGTCACGAACAGTGACTTTCTCGATAACTTCATTAATTTTATAGCTATTGTCATAAAAGTTGGTATTTGTCAGTTTTATGTTCTTATTAATGATTGTGCCAAATTTGATCAAGATCGGGTGACTATATCATATAGCTCCCATAGAAACGATAGGTGGAAAACAGTGACTTTCATCAAAAAGTTCGTTATATCCTATGCTAAGATTGAAGGCCGTTCATTCGCAAACATTAGTCTTTTTGGATAAAACGTTTTTACACTTTGATGGCTGTGGGTAAGGAAAGAATTACCAAAACAGTTGCAAGGGTATACAAACTTCGACGCGGTCGAAGTTAACCCCGGCCCTCTGGTTAAACCTTATCTAGGTCATTAGCTTGGCTTAGGGCTCTTTTGGTTACACATTTATTGTGCAATAGATAAGCTTTATATAAAACATATGGGCACATTACTACGATGTAATGTACAGGAATTTCAGTTATTTTAAAATTCAACTGATTTTGATTAGTTAGTATTTTTTTATTATCGATATTGGCTAAAGTGGTGAGAATCGTAAATGTAGGTAACCAGCTTGTAAAACTATGAACTAAGTGGCAACGCCACACAGCTGATCGGTTTGTTTTGCATTGCTTTACATTATTTTTCTATAAATGGAGTTTGGATAAAACAATAAGAAAAATAAGGCAAAAGAGACTTATTGGACAGCGTGGTTTTTGGAAAAGTGTTCTTTCTTTCCTCCACGTGAATTCCAACTGATCGGACGTATTTGTCCAAAGTTTTAAATAACCCAATAGGGGAGTGCATCATAACCCCTACGCGTGTGCGGAAAAAAAAATTAATCCGTGTGTGTGTGTTCAAGAGATTAATGTAAGTTAATTTCATTGCAATAATTCTCGAATTATTGTACATTTAACTTATGCATTCTCTCTTCAACAGCATTGGAAATAGTTTCCATCAAGTATTGGCAATTTTTCTAAAAATTTGCCCTGCTTGACATTTCAATTGAGACACCTGTCTTCGGCAGACTTGCCCTCAGCAGTCTCAAGATTTTTGTGAGTGAACTGTTTGCGTCAGTCAACGGCTTGAACCGACGATCGATTGTGGAAATCCGAAAGTTAAATATATTTAACTTTTGCCTCGGATGGTATTAAGGGTAAATAAAAGAAAAATTCCCGAAATAGTTTTGTGTCTTATATAGTGTTATTATAGATAAGGCGTTAGCGAAGCAAAGTGGAAATTTCGAATGTTGAGACATTTATCATTGTCAACATCGCACTTTCGCTTATCCTGCCTCACATGTAATCCAGACCATACCAGCAGAACACGTGTAGGATTCTAAAAATAGAAGGATGTACGAAAACCTAACCTTTTTCCCAATCTTAACCTAACCTAAAGCATGAAGGATGACCAGTAGAAGGATGTATCAAAATCTAACCTTTCTACGAACAAAACCTAACCTCACTCAACATGTCATGGAGATGAGAAGAGCATTTTGGAATTATTTTCAAGTATAACCAAGGCGTTTAATTTGCGAAGGAGATTTTTTATTCGTCGTCGATACGGACGAAATAACCAGGATTAAGTGAAATGAGTCAACATAAGGCTCCTCAGTAGTTTAGAATTAATTTTCAGCTAAGTTTACATTGAATTTCCTTTTTTTTTTTGTTTGTTGGCTAAATGGTTCAATTTTAAAAGGAAATGGAATTCAATGCCAGTCTATATTTTCGTTAGTTAATAATTTTCCTTTTTCAGAATTTGAGTATGCATGTAAATTCACAATGTATGATGCTTTAGCTCTATTTGGAATACGTAACCCTTCCTATTTTCAACAGCGACAACAACACAACGAAAGATCTTTCTGCGTGGGAAAAATTAACAAGCTGTAAGTGTATCAAAAACCAATTTTCCCTATATTTTTATAAAATTTATCTGATGAAATGAATTTGTTTGGATGAGCATTAGCATTTAATACTTTGTCAATGGACATATATAAAGCAAAATATTTTTAGAGAATGAATTTTGTGAGGATATTAGCGTAATCACGCCACATAAATGTATTTTTTTTTTATTTTTTTTTTTTTTGACTTAATGTTAAAAGTTTAATTACAGTAAAGTTAGGAAATCATGAATATTAGATAGTAAAGTAATTATTAGTAATAAGAAACCATATGCAACATTTGCAACCCTTATAATCGGATTTGTACCGAGATTCAGCTACTTAGCTAAACATTGTTTTGAAAATGAAGAATTTTTGTAGATCAAATTGATCGAACCTATCGCACGATGATGCTAATTATTTTGAAATGTTTTGAATAAATATTAAGTTCATTATGAAGTATTAATTTCTTTAGTTCCCTGATGTAGAAGAAGAAGTCCTAGCTTTCGTTTTGGGAGTCTGCGATAACTTTCGCTGGCAGGCTCATGGTAGGGTGGGTACAGACGCGGAGCGCAATTATCATCTATAGTGCCTGCAAGAAGTGATGTCCGAAACTCTATTATATTCTTCTCTAAAAAAAACCCCGGCAAGGGATTCGGTTGATATGGATAGCCGACATACATAAAATACGCTGTGAAAATACTAGCTATGACGTTCACAAAGAACCCCCCACAGGCTGTTTTTGCTAGTTGTTTATGAATCCCATTGAGCAGTCATATGCATACTAAACATCTTTTCTAAAGTCTATCACACGCGTTCTCAAGATAGTTCAAGTGGATCGGGTAACTCTAGTTGGAAATCGAGGTGAAGTCCTGGTGGAACAGCGGGAGTTAGTTTATCCGTTCTGCCTCCATCTTCTTGAGCAAAAGGTTCGCAGTGTCCCTAACCTTTGTGTTTTGCTGACCTATGTCGACAGTTACAGGGTGCAAAACAGGAGTGTTAGACTGCTTCTTTATTTTATGATCTATATGTGTAGTTCTCTTTAGCTAATACATATAGAAGGCGGGATGTCCCAATTTTTTTTTGAGATTTTGTCGCCCTGTGTCTGGGTTCTATTTACATATTTGGCGCCCAACGTGGGGCCCTAACGAAAGGTCCTAGAATGGCGAGGCTAAAAAAACGTGGTCTTACTCTTTAGGGCAAGAGTTGGTCCCATGGACGAGAGGTTGACTTAAAATTTTTGTTTCTTTACACTTTGAGTAAAGGGGGTCGAATAACATCAGACCATATTGAACCTTCGTCAGAAAAGACCGAATGTGTCATTGAGTTTCTTTTTTTCTTTCCCTTCCTTTTTTTTTTGTTTTGCTCTCTACTGACTGAGGGAAATTTAGCTTGGAATTCGTCTTGTAGCCAGACTACAATAGCGACCACTAAAACTCTCCTTAGGACGTAGATGGTAATCTCTTTTCATTCTATTTTTGTGTAAAGTTCGAATGTTATGGATGCGGTCTCTATGCAACTAAATGGAAATCGTATGGTAGTAATTCTGCCACAGCGACCTCTAGTAGTAGGATTGGCTAAGTAAACTTCGTCTTTTCGCATAATTACTGTTACTCTAATACTGGTATTAGCGAATTAAATCTAGTTTGGAATTCGTAACGTAGTGTGTTTACGTCTACGACCACTATAGCGCTAAACCAATAGCTTGGAGGATCTTGTTGGTTCTTTCTACTTTGTTTTTTTTCTCTTTTCTCCTTTTCTGTTATGTATTTGCTATAAGATTCGATCAACGGATTGAATTTTTGGAATTCTTTATAATAGCGAAGCAGCTATAAAGACCAATCAATTCAGGGTTAAATTCACATTGGCATTGCATAAAAGGAAAAAATTAACAACCAATTTTTTTTTTTCTCTCTTTTCGAAAGCACCAGGGGCAATTGGAATCTTATAACTTAAATAGTGCAGTCATAAACTATGCTAGGAAATTCAGGTTTTTTGCTAAGCTAAATCCTGACCAGTTAAAAGAGTGATGCATCTAAAATTATTTGCCAGTAGCAACCCAGTGTATTATTTAATCTTTTTCTTTCATTTTCGTAAATTTGTTTTGGGATATATTAGAGTATATAGGACTCATTAGTAGAAAAATAAGATAGTGACTTCAAATTCACATTAAGGGAACGATATGATTTAAGATAAAATACAAATTTAATCACGATATATTTTTAAAATATTAAAATTAATCAGATATTTGTCAAAATGGTTCTCACTAGGAGTGAAGAAAACTTAGCTCATGAGATCTCAGATGCGTTATGCTCAATTTGTCAGAAAGCAGTATGGGCCACGCAAGAGTTGGTGGTGAAAACTTCATGCCATCATCTATTTCATAAAAATTGTATATCAGAATGGATTGATCAGTTTAATGTATGTCAAGTTTGTAATGCGTCGATACGTAGAGCAGATTTAGAAGTGCAAAACGTGCCATTTGCAGAGATAGAATCCGAACGTCCTGTAAACATAGGTGCAATCACAACAGGAGCGGTGCCGAAAGGCCCAAATACACGCTCTCGTAGAAATTTTAGTGGGGGTGAACAAGCTAATAAAGCAACTGCAAATAGAGATGTCTGCAGGAGACCGACCCACAACGATAAGAAAACAACGAGGAAGACCTCCAGAAAATGGGTCTAATATACCTCGTAGAAGCTTAGACGCTTGTAGAAGACCAGCGCGAGCATCGGTAGAAATTGATTATGACAGAATTTGCAATCAACTAGAGTCCATAATAGACCGAAGAATAGGACAAATGGGAATTACAGAGCAACATGTAAATGCGTCAGCGCAAAACCAAAGTATTCCTAGGAGTTCATCTTCAGTCCGACCAAACAGAACAGGTCATAACCCAGAGAAAATTACACAGCTAATTCATAGTTGGAATGTAAAATTTGACGGTTCGTCAAAAGGAGTTACGGTCGAAGAGTTTCTTTATCGTATCAAAACGTTAACGGAGGATTGCTTAGACCAAGATTTTGATGCAGTATGCAAAAATTTGCATATTCTTTTAGTAGGCAAAGCTAAAGAGTGGTATTGGAGATACCGTAGAGATGTAGTAAACTTAGAGTGGTCAGAATTTTGTGCAGCCATGAAATATCAATATAAAGATTACAGAAGTGATGTAGATATACTAGAAGATATTCGTGGGCGTAAACAAAAGGTAGGAGAAACCTTTGAAAACTTTTACGATGAGATTATGGCTCAGATGTCACGTATGTCGAAAAGCATAGACGAGGAACAACTTATTCAGTTGCTCACACGTAATTTATTGCCAGACATTCGGCATGAATTGTTGTATATACCTATTCTCTCTATACCTCATCTTCGAAAGCTAGTGCAAATGCGAGAAAATTTATTAGGTGATGTAGTCTCTAAGAGAGCAAATAAAACTTCAGGCAATTTTCAGTATGCTAAACGCAACATTGCGGAAGTAGAAGAGCCAGAAAGGTTCGAACTCTCCGAAAAGATGGATTTAAATGTGTACAATGTTGAAGCAGTGCAAGCTCCGGTTAAAGTATTTCGGTGTTGGAATTGTGATGCAGAGGGACATGGCTGGGACAACTGCTTAGAGCCTCGCACTATATTTTGTTACGGGTGTGGCTCGAAAAACGTATATAAGCCCCAATGTAAAAATTGTATCGCCAAGAAAGCGGAAAACTTAGTGAAGGGTCCATCTGTGAAAGCTCGGATGGCCCCGAAAAATCTTTAATTGAAATTTTACCTGATTTACCGGCTAGCTCAGAACCAATAGAGCAAGCAAACCAAATACCAGACTTACCCTTTAACTGTTACGATAAGACGCAAGTTATATCGTCAGTAAAACCCTATCAAGAACGTTTGAGAAATTATCTCAAAGTGCGTAGTAGAATTTTTGGAAGCAACCAAATTTTAACTCGGTCACGACCAAAGAGATCTACTCTTCGATTGCGAACTTTTTGGAAAGCAGTTCGACAAACTAAGCGTTTACTTATTTCGTCAATAATTCATGAAAAGTCGGATGGAAGATTGTATGCGGAAGTATCATTTTTAAATTTTCGTGAACAAGGTCTTTTAGATACCGGCGCGAACATAAGTTGCGTGGGTTCGACTTTGGCTTCAGAAGATTGGTCAAAGTATCCAAAGTTTCGTCGTATTTCTTCCCGAGTTAACACAGCGGATGGACAAGATCAACCAGTCATCGGTTTCATTACGCTAGATATTACGTATAAAAATAAAACCAGACCGATAAAGTTATTCATCATACCGTCCATTCAGAAAAGGATGATATTGGGAATAGATTTTTGGAAAGCGTTTCAAGTAGCGCCAGGGTTGTTATCAGCTTTAGATTACGAAAGCGAATTCAGAATTCCAGATAGTAAAGAGGAACAATCATACCCATTATCTGACTGTCAAAAGAGACAACTTCAAGCCATTATTGCATTATTTCCGTCATTTGAAAAGAAAGGGCTTGGGCGAACTACGTTGATTAAGCATCATATAGATGTTGGATCGGCAAAACCGATTAAGCAAAGGTTTTACCCCGTATCCCCAGCAGTGGAAAAATTAATGTATAGCGAAGTTGATCGAATGATAGAGTTGGGAGTTATAGAGTTATCAAATAGTCCGTGGAGTTCTCCGATGAGATTAGTAGTTAAACCTGAGAAAGTGAGATTATGTCTAGATGCTAGAAAAATAAATGCGTGTACGACAAAGGATGCATATCCATTACCAAGTATTGATGGGATATTCGCACGGCTTCCTCGTGCCGAAATCATTACTAAAATCGATCTTAAAGATGCGTATTGGCAAGTGGAATTATCAGAAGAATCTCGTGGAATCACAGCATTTACTATCCCAGGAAGGCCTTTGTACCAATTTCGAGTAATGCCATTCGGATTGTGCAATGCCCCGCAAACTATGTGCAGGTTAATGGACGAAGTTATTCCAGCGGATTTAAAGTATTGTTGTTTTGGATATCTTGATGATTTATGTGTAGTAACAGCAGATTTTGATTCACATATATCGGTATTAATGAGATTAGCGGATCAATTTCGTAAAGCGAATCTAATGTTAAATCTCAAGAAGAGTCAGTTTTGTGTGACCGAAGTTAAATATTTAGGGTACATAATTGGCAGAGGCGGAATTTCAACTGATCCAAGCAAGATTGAATCTATTTTGCAATGGCCTACACCAAAGTCCCTAAAACAAACGCGTGGATTTTTAGGATTAGCAGGATGGTATCGAAGATTCATCGCAAACTTTTCAGAAATTGCAGCGCCGATTACAGATTTGCTAGGAAAGAAAACGAAGTTTGAATGGACAGATAGTGCGCAGAAAGCTTTTGATGATCTCAAAAGACGACTAACGACTGCTCCAGTTTTGCAAAACCCTGATTTTAGTAAAAAGTTTTTTCTTCAATGTGATGCAAGCGATGTTGGTGTTGGTGCAGTTTTGGTGCAATTGGATTTGGAAGGCGAAGAAAAACCTATAGCCTATATGTCCAAAAAGCTAAATGCGGCACAAAGAAATTATAGTGTCACGGAACGTGAATGCTTAGCCGTAGTTTGGGGTGTAGAACGCTATCGTTGTTATTTAGAACTTCAAGATTTTGAGATTGTTACAGATCATGCCAGTTTATCTTGGTTGATGAAGCAGTCCAATCTCAAAGGGCGTCTAGCGAGATGGGCTTTGCAATTGCAAGGATATAAATTTGAGATAAGTCATAGAAAGGGACGAGAACATATAGTACCAGATGCATTGTCGCGTATGTACTCTGAAGAGATCGCGCAATTAGACTCATTTGGGCCAGAAATTGATTTATCTTCAGACTGTTTTAAGGATGAAGAGTATCAAAAACTAAAGGAGAAAGTACTACAAAATGTGCAGTCATACCCTGATGTCAAAGTCATGGATAACTTGGTGTATATTAGGACTGAACATAATGATGGTACAGAGGAGTGCGAAAAGAAAATGTGGAAATTGTGGGTGCCGCAAAGAATGACCGGCGAAGTTATATCACGTGCGCATGATTCCACTATTACAGCTCATGGAGGCATGGTAAAAACCGTGGAACTAATAAAAAGACATTTATATTGGCCAGGGATGGTTTCCGAGATTCGAGAATATGTGCGTAATTGTGAGGTATGTAAGTGTACTAAACCTCCTAATAGGACCTTAAAACCACCCATGGGTAAACAGGCAGTGTCTGAACGACCGTTTCAACGTTTGTACATCGACCTCTTAGGACCATATCCAAGGAGTAGAAAAGGAAACATAGGTTTACTTATTGTGTTAGATCATTTAACGAAATTTCATTGGCTTTGTCCAGTGAAAAACTTCACGACAAAACCAATTATTGAGTTTCTTCAAAGTCAGATTTTTCTATCCTATGGAGTACCAGAAATTTTAGTAAGTGATAATGGAGTGCAGTTTAAATCAAACGAATTTAATTCATTTCTTACTACGTTTGGAGTTCAGCATACTTATACAGCTGCATATTCTCCTCAATCAAATGCTTCAGAGAGAGTGAATCGCTCGATCGTGTCCGCTATTCGTTCGTATTTAAAATCTGATCAGACAGAGTGGGATACCCATATTCAAGAAATAAGTTGTGCCTTAAGAAATAGTTATCATCAAAGTTTAAAGATATCTCCATACCATGCGGTATATGGATTAGATATGATAACACATGCAAGTCAATATAAACTGCTAAGGAATTTAACAATGTTAGATGAACCAGTAGTACAGCTCGATCGAGATGATCAGCTTAAATTATTACGATCAAAGTTACGGGAGAACTTGGAAAGTGCCTATGAACAACAAGCCCAGCAATATAATTTAAGAACCAGGCCTATCTGTTTCAAAGTTGGTCAGGAAGTTTTTAGAAGGAATTTTGTTCAGAGCAATTTTAGTAAAGGAATTAATGCGAAACTTTGCCCGGCGTTTCTTAAAGCTCGTGTTCGTGAAAAACAAGGGAATTCATACTATATTCTAGAAGATTTACAAGGGAAATTAGTAGGAACTTTCCATGCGAAGGATATTCGTCAATAATGATGGTAATATCACAGACTTTCACATTTCTGTTGAATTCGTGACGTTGAATAAACTACGAATTAAACAGTGGTGTAATGTACAGGAATTTCAGTTATTTTAAAATTCAACTGATTTCGATTAGTTAGTATTTTTTTGTTATCGATATTGGCTAAAGTGGTGAGAATCGAAAATGTAGGTAACCAGCTTGTAAAACTACGAACTAAGTGGCAACGCCACACAGCTGATCGGTTTGTTTTGCATTGCTTTACATTATTTTTCTATAAATGGAGTTTGGATAAAACAATAAGAAAAATAAGGCAAAAGAGACTTATTGGACAGCGTGGTTTTTGGAAAAGTGTTCTTTCTTTCCTCCACGTGAATTCCAACTGATCGGACGTATTTGTCCAAAGTTTTAAATAACCCAATAGGGGAGTGCATCATAACCCCTACGCGTGTGCGGAAAAAAAAAAATTAATCCGTGTGTGTGTGTTCAAGAGATTAATGTAAGTTAATTTCATTGCAATAATTCTCGAATTATTGTACATTTAACTTATGCATTCTCTCTTCAACAGCATTGGAAATAGTTTCCATCAAGTATTGGCAATTTTTCTAAAAATTTGCCCTGCTTGACATTTCAATTGAGACACCTGTCTTCGGCAGACTTGCCCTCAGCAGTCTCAAGATTTTTGTGAGTGAACTGTTTGCGTCAGTCAACGGCTTGAACCGACGATCGATTGTGGAAATCCGAAAGTTAAATATATTTAACTTTTGCCTCGGATGGTATTAAGGGTAAATAAAAGAAAAATTCCCGAAATAGTTTTGTGTCTTATATAGTGTTATTATAGATACGGCGTTAGCGAAGCAAAGTGGAAATTTCGAATGTTGAGACATTTATCATTGTCAACATCGCACTTTCGCTTATCCTGCCTCACATGTAATCCAGACCATACCAGCAGAACACGTGTAGGATTCTAAAAATAGAAGGATGTACGAAAACCTAACCTTTTTCCCAATCTTAACCTAACCTAAAGCATGAAGGATGACCAGTAGAAGGATGTATCAAAATCTAACCTTTCTACGAACCAAACCTAACCTCACTCAACATGTCATGGAGATGAGAAGAGCATTTTGGAATTATTTTCAAGTATAACCAAGGCGTTTAATTTGCGAAGGAGATTTTTT
Organism: Drosophila equinoxialis; assembly: GCA_018150345.1. Taxonomy (NCBI): domain Eukaryota; kingdom Metazoa; phylum Arthropoda; class Insecta; order Diptera; family Drosophilidae; genus Drosophila; species Drosophila equinoxialis. Next base: position 315,574 of record JAECWI010000454.1, read on the forward strand.
ATTCGTCGTCGATACGGACGAAATAACCAGGATTAAGTGAAATGAGTCAACATAAGGCTCCTCAGTAGTTTAGAATTAATTTTCAGCTAAGTTTACAATTGAATTTCCTTTTTTTTGTTTGTTTGTTGGCTAAATGGTTCAATTTTAAAAGGAAATGGAATTCAATGCCAGTCTCTATTTTCGTTAGTTAATAATTTTCATTTTTCAGAATTTGAGTATGCATGTAAATTCACAATGTATGATGCTTTAGCTCTATTTGGAATACGTAAACCTTCCTATTTTCAACAGCGACAACAACACAACGAAAGATCTTTCTGCGTGGGAAAAATTAACAAGCTGTAAGTGTATCAAAAACCAATTTTCCCTATATTTTTATAAAATTTATCTGATGAAATGAATTTGTTTGGATGAGCATTAGCATTTAATACTTTGTCAATGGACATATATAAAGCAAAATATTTTTAGAGAATGAATTTTGTGAGGATATTAGCGTAATCACGCCACATAAATGTATTTTTTATTTTTTTATTTTTTTTTTTTTTTGACTTAATGTTAAAAGTTTAATTACAGTAAAGTTAGGAAATCATGAATATTAGATAGTAAAGTAATTATTAGTAATAAGAAACCATATGCAACATTTGCAACCCTTATAATCGGATTTGTACCGAGATTCAGCTACTTAGCTAAACATTGTTTTGAAAATGAAGAATTTTTGTAGATCAAATTGATCGAACCTATCGCACGATGATGCTAATTATTTTGAAATGTTTTGAATAAATATTAAGTTCATTATGAAGTATTAATTTCTTTAGTTCCCTGATGTAGAAGAAGAAGTCCTAGCTTTCGTTTTGGGAGTCTGCGATAACTTTCGCTGGCAGGCTCATGGTAGGGTGGGTACAGACGCGGAGCGCAATTATCATCTATAGTGCCTGCAAGAAGTGATGTCCGAAACTCTATTATATTCTTCTCTAAAAAAAAACCCCGGCAAGGGATTCGGTTGATATGGATAGCCGACATACATAAAATACGCTGTGAAAATACTAGCTATGACGTTCACAAAGAACCCCCCCACAGGCTGTTTTTGCTAGTTGTTTATGAATCCCATTGAGCAGTCATATGCATACTAAACATCTTTTTTAAAGTCTATCACACGCGTTCTCAATATAGTTCAAGTGGTTCGGGTAACTCTAGTTGGAAATCGAGGTGAAGTCCTGGTGGAACAGCGGGAGTTAGTTTATCCGTTCTGCCTCCATCTTATTGAGCAAAAGGATCGCAGTGTCCCTAACCTTTGTGTTTTGCTGACCTATGTCGACAGTTACAGGGTGCAAAACAGGAGTGTTAGACTGCTTCTTTATTTTATTGCTCTATATGTGTAGTTCTCTTTAGCTAATACATATAGAAGGCGGGATGTCCCAATTTTTTTTTGAGATTTTGTCGCCCTGTGTCGGGGTCTATTTACAAAGATCAATTGATTCAATAACAATATGTTCGTTAAGCTCTCAAATCAGTATTTGATGATTCGATTTTATTTATTACATTATCGCAGAATGGTAGTCCAGCCTTGATGCTTTGTTTATGAATTCTACCACTGTTTGAGTATACATATATGCTTCATTTTACTTTTGGAATTATAAACTTATGACTTTGATTGACAGAAAAGAGCTCATTGTATGGTTTTTAATAATGACCTATTTACTAATCAGCCATTAGTTGCGACTATTTTACATTCCGTAATATTAAAGTTTGCCAAATTCGGGGAAATGTTTAAAATAAATATGTGAACGCCCTTTAGCACAGCTAATAGCTTTTTGTTTAGCAATCACTGTAAAAACCGGATTTGCGGCTTTTTTTTTGCCCTTCCTTTAGTTTGTTATAGTGCTCAGTTAATACTGCCCTAATAGTTTGGGAGCTTCTCAGTTATTATTTTCGTGTGTTTGGTTACTGTGTCTTGGGATGTTTCTCTGTTTTGCGAGAGGCACTTACAAGATTTAGTTAATTCTTGTGCGTGAATTCTAGCTTTTCCTATTATCATCATCCCAAGTAACCATAGTTTGTTAAAAATAACAAAAATTTCGAAAATGTTTATGGTTTTTTTTTTTTTTATTCTGTATCTATTATTTCTACATCTGAGTCGGTTAGATCTATTTGGTTCTGTACTCGATTCTGATATGTCTATCAGAGCGATTGAGTCCTTTATAAAGTTCGTGGACCCATCCGGGCACGTCTTTACGTAAAGGAGTCTTAGCTAACAATCTACTATAAGCTACTTTTATGGATTTTTCCATAAGATCTACAATATTTTTTCAAATTTGTAGTTGTGGGCTATTTAATACCTTATTTCCTTGTATTTGTGATTTGTTTCACCTGATTGTATCAGGAAAACCAAGGAAAGGTAAATTTTTTTGATAGCTTTATTTGTTTCTTTCTTATCCATATTCTACACTAACTTGTTAAGCCTATTAGTACGGATGTATTTATATATAAAAAAAATCATTTGGTCTTACTGCCTTGGTTCCTCCATTAGGTAGAAACAATATGTGCCTGCTTCATTTGAAAAACAGCATACATATGGTACTGTGAGGATGAAACTCATCTGTACCCTAGAGACTGCTCACTGAATTGGGAAATCTTCTCCCGTTATATTGAGGTAAGCTGATCTAGTTTGTACCAAGCATCTTGAGTTTTGTGGTGAATTGATCTACTCATTTCTAAAAACCTACAATTAAATCTTGGACAATACTGGGATGCCTAGCGTTAATTTTTTGAAAATATCTATCTAGAGTGGCCATTATTTTTCAGGCTTTCCTTTAATCTATAGTCGCTTGTGTGCATATGTATTTTTAGACCTTATCTAGGTCATTAGTTTGGCTTAGGGCTCTTATAGGTTAACACATTTATTGTGCAATAGGTAAGCTTTATATAATACATATGCGCACAAAATTACGACAATTATCAATAACAATATGTTCGTTAATCTCAAATCAGTATTTGATGATTCGATTTTATTTATTACATTAGCAGTGGAGTCCACTGATTTTGTTTCTATTAACCCCATTGTGGGTATTAGAGTATATACCATCAAATTTACTTATGGAATTATCGAACATATGGAGTTTATTAAAAAAATTTTTTTTTTTTTTTGTATAATTCTAATAATCATCTCACTGACTAACGATCCTATATGAGACTATTTTAATTTAATAACATGAGATATGACAAATACGGGGCAAACTTCTGAAAAAAAAATATACATATAGGAACAAGAGCCCCAAAAAAAGCTCAAAACCTTTTGTTTAGAAATTAAGTTTAAAAAAAAAAATTTTTTTTTTATATATATGTATTTCAAGCTTCTGTCTTATTTGCTTGAATACGAATTAATTAAGTTTGAAATATTAAAAAAAAAATTGTTATGGATTCATGGATATTAAGAATTTTTATTTAAAAATTTATTTTTTTTTTTTTTTTTTGAAAACGAAGAGAAAAAAATTTATCATCAAGCTGTAACTTGCACGGCAATGCCAGAGACGTGGAAAAATTATAGCATGTGTTTGGCTCACAATTCAAGATATACATTTCATTTATGTTTTTTGAAATTTAATAAAAAATATTCCCTCCAACTGAATTCATAGCAATAGCACAAACAAAACATTCAAATTATTTCTCTTTTTATAATAAATTTTCTTTCTTCTTGGTAAATCATTAATTAAAGGCAAGTCAAGGCTGCGCATATACATACAGTTCTTGCAGTTCTTCGCTCTGTGTGAGTCAGTTTGCAATTTGCTCTTATTAGATTTCATGCTTGCTGGCCCTACTAGGTCATCATTTGAACCGATTTGTGTTGACTGTACCTTCTGTTCTATTTATCCGAAGGGAATATCGTCACCGTTGTTCATCCGTAGTTTTGTTTTTCTGTTGGTTGGTTGGTGTTGGTTTTTATTTTTATTTTTTTTAATTTAATTTTTTTTTGATGTCGTTGTTGCTGTTGTATTATTGACTTCAAAAATTTCTTTCTCTTTTTTTTGCTTTATATCATAATTTTTTTGCATTCTTGTTTTGCTGTATAGTATTTTGCATAGTCAAAAAGGAAACGCTTTTTTTTTTTTTTTTTTTGTTTATTAGCAGCTTCAAGTTTCTCTGCACTGCTGAATTATAGGAAGTATTTATATACTTCTTATATATATGTAGAGATATATTTCCATTAGAGAATAGTTTCTCTTTGTAGTATCCTTGTAGGTCCGTTAGGACCATGTCACGGTCGCCATGAAAATCCTTCCTTGACCGGGTTCCATTAGGTTTAAAAATAAAAAGAACGGACACGTCTGTGTCGTTTGATTGTAGTTTTTAGATTGATTCTTTATTCCAAATTATTCTTTTGCTTAAGCTAATTTTACATATATATTCTTATGCTGCGACTTATCCGACAGCTACAAAAGAGAGGGAGAGTGTCAGTATATACATACATACTGTTGGAGCGCTTGCATCAAAGTGCTTGGTCAGCGGTCACACGCTGCCCTGGCTCTAGCTCATGTTACTCTTGTGCATACAGTGCTTATGTGAATATATGTATGTGCATATACAAATGTACATACATATATGTTTATATTATTGTATGTTTATGTGAATATGTTTATGTGAATACTTCAATGTATACACATGAACATATTCAAGTGCACAATTATATTTTAATGCGTATACGTTTAATTGTTTATACTTGCAACAAAGTGTTACAAGTTGAGCTTATTGTATTGAATGATTATTTGTATGAATATACTACAGGATCATCCTCAACTCCCCCCTCATGGGGTTCGTCTACCAGATTTGCAGCTTTGGCGGGCTGTTCGCAGTCAGAGACTACTAGCCATTTTTGTTCACCTGAACAAGGAATGGATCATCCCCGAGTCACCCCGGTGGGGGTTCATCTGCCAGATTAAAGCGCTCTGATACGGCTTTGCAGTGTGTGTGAGGTACTGCTACCAGTTTTGGCCCGTCCGACCCGGCACTGGTTGATCCTGTGTCATACTTCGCCGCCTTTTAAACGCCGCTCGCGCAAACAATTCCAACATCTGGAGCTGCTCCGGTGTGTCCAGGACCCGGGAAAAGTCCCAACGGGTATCCTCCCTCCTGACACCAAGTCCATCGAGGTCTCGCAAATCTGTGTAGAGTGGGCAAGCCACTAGCACGTGCTGCCAGTCTTCGCATTGCGCACCACATTGACATGTGGGCGTTCGGCTTAGACTTTTCTCATACAGAAATGCGTTCAGCGATCCATGGCCAGTCAGCAAGAATCCAGCGTGAAGTCCAAAACCAAGGTCCTTCCGGCTGAAGACGAAGCATGCGTCCGGGATAAACTCATGAGTCGGTCGACCGCACTCATCGTCATCCCACCTGCGTTGCCACTCGCAGCACATACGTTCGTCCAGCATCGCCTTCATCTGACTCAGATCCAGATTTGCTACATCCAGACCGAACAGCCAATCGCCTTCCTCCAACGGGTGGGAATGCTTCACCTTGTACCTAATTGCCAGTTGCTTGGCAACCAGGTCCAATGGGGGGCTCCAGCAAGCACCTGCAGTGCCACAGTGGACACTGTACGGCATACCGGCAGGCATCCTAAGAGCATGACTCTCTGGCAAGAGCAGAGGTGCCTCCTGGCAGCCATCGTACTCTTAACCGCGGAATACCACACTGAGGCACCAAATAGCGCACAAGGCACCATGAGTCCAGCATAAACAGTGCGTCTGGATCGGGTACTGAGACCCCAGTCGACCCTCAGAACGCGACTGAGTGCACCACTGACTCCAGCCAACTTACCGCGTAATCCTGCGATGTGCGGCTGAAAATTAAGCCGCTCGCCGACTGTGATGCCCAGGTATCGGTACTGAGTTACATACTGTAGGAATGCTCCTGCAAACGCTACAGAGGGTGGCCTACAAGCGGCCAATCTCCCTTTTAGCAACATCATTGCCGTCTTGCTGGTCGAAATCGAAACTCCGACTTCAGCTCCCCAAGCTCCCACGACGGACATCAGCTCCTTTACACGACGTTCCAGCTCGGCTCTCGACCTTCCCTCGACGAGGACCAACAGATCGTCTGCATACGCACTGAATACGCACAGGGGCTCCAGACGTTGGAGCAGCACATCCATCATAGTGTTCCAAATAAATGGTCCACTGATGGATCCCTGCGGACATCCTCGGGTGACCTCCACGTCAACCTCTCCGAATCTGCTGGTCATCCTTGCTTTTCTGCCACTGAAGAAGCTTCTCCACAAGCTGGCTTCTTGGCATCCCGCGTCGATCAAGCGGCGCATCACAGCGCTCCACTCGACATTGTCGAAGGCACCCTTGAAATCCACGAAAAGACCCAACACGTATACCGCCTGGCTGGCGGCAACGCTGGCCTTTACATGGTGCCAGGCATCCTCAACACAGCGTCCAGGTCGAAAGCCGAATTGCCATCTATTTCCATCCGGAAGCACCTCTTTCATGCGATTCACCATGATCCCCTCTAGCACCTTGCCAAACACTGGCAGAAGGCAGATGCCCCGATAGGAAGTTGGATCGCTCCTTTCCTTGTCGGAGCCCTTGAGGAGCGCCACTACTCTCGGGCATTTCCACTCAAGGGGGAAATATCCCTCTGCCACACAGCGAGATAACAACGCTGTTATGTGCTCGGGGATAGCACGCCATACTGCCTTGCAGATACCACCTGTGATGCCGTCCAATCCGGGAGAGCGCCTGCTCTTCAACCGGGCGACGCATACTCCGATCTCGAAGGCTTCGAGAACCGGTGCAGCTCCGCTTGGAATGGCAATGTCGTCACTCGCTGCCGCAACTGGAAAGAAGTTACGGAGGAGGAGACTCGCGCAGTCGTGCCAGGTTACGACCGGCCTGCCATCCTCGCGAAGGCATCCCAGCTCTGTGGACCGCTTTCGTCCTCGGCAAATCCTGTATGCATGCCCCCATGGGTCATCTCGATGGTCTCCAACGAAGTTCCGCCAATGATCCTCCTTCGTCTTCAGGATGAGCTTCTTAAACTCGCGGACCGCCGTCCGCAGATGAGTTGCCAGAAACTGCGCAGTTTCGTTCCCTCCGCGCCTAGCATCCTGGAGCCTCCGCCTAAGTCTCCTGACTTCATGACGTTTTGTACTCAGTTCAGTGGACCACCACTTCACCTTTCCAGCGGCTCGCGACGTTCTACGACCTAGCACCCTGTCGCACGTAGACTGTACGGCAAGGCGTAGCGCAGACACCGAGGAGTCCAACGGCGACATCCTGATGTGCTCCAACGGAAGGTGCTCCCGAATTTCCTCTACCAGTTCAGAGTCGAACAACCGCCAGTTAGCATTCTTGAGCTTCCAGGACGGCACAGGAGCATATGTGCTCTCAACTGTGTCTGGGGAAGGCGTCACCACAACGGTGATAATGTTGTGGTCGCTCATCTCCCACTCGTCCACACTCCAGTCATACGCGGCCCACGCAGACGCTGCTTCGCTAACGATTGTTACGTCAATATCGCTTTGTCCACGGCGATTATCGAACGTGTACACCTCGCTGAATCTGTTGACAACTCCGGCTCGGCTTGCGAGAATCCAATCCTCTAGCTGCTCACCCCGTCTGTAGTTCAGCTGGCCACGATAGCTATCGTAGCGTTTACTGAACCACATCGGAGATACAGCGTTCGCGTCTAGGCAGAGGATGACCGGAGTACTGCTCGCCAGTAGCAGTATGGCATCCATGTACTGGAAATATCCTGTCAACTCAGCATGTGCATGGCAGTACAGTGAGGTCAGGTAAATAGAGCCAAATTTACCCGTGACCCTCACGCATACTCCAGCCTCGGTGATTAGCGACTCGACTGGCAGGCAGATGGCATCTGGATCGTCGATGATGACGGCAGAGTTCCTTCGGTGTCCCTCGAAGATTCGACTACCGAAAATTTTCATCCCGGCTGGGAATCCAATTATTCGGCCATCCAAGTCTGTGTGGGGCTCCTGTAGCAACGCAAAGGGGTGGCCGAAATCGCGCATACGCACACCGACATCGATGCACGCAACGCGACCCCGACCACAATTGGCTTGTATGAAGCTAAACATGGTTAATGATTAGCCGCAAACCTTGCCTCCTTCGCAGCGAACATTGGACAGTCCAACGAGAGCATTAAATGCCCCGATGGCCTTCCATTGAAGCGGCAATTCCGGCAGTCCACCGGATTCTCGCATTTCCAGATTTTGTGACCCTTCTGGCCACATCGGAAACATGTCGCTTCTGTTGCTCCACACTGGGCCACCTTGTGGTCGTAGCCTCCGCATCTGTGGCATACGTGGGTCCTTACGATCCAGCGGAACCTGTAGCTGAACCACTGGATATAGAACCTCTCACGGCCTTCCAGCAAGGACGCAATCGAGTCGTCTACCTCGATGGAGACGTTCACTCTCTTGCCCTCTTGCGCGACCCATGGCTTTGACACCATGTGTACTGCCTTCTTGAAGGACTCTACCGTCATCTGTTTGAAATTGTTCTCATACAGCTGCTGCATGAAGACCTCCGGGGTGAGTTTGGTGTCAACCTCCATCACCTTGAGAGAAGGTCTTGCCGCCTTCTTCTGCTGGACATTCAGTCCAACTTCTGCGAACTTTTTGTTCGCTACCACCCGCTGTATTTCGCCGACCGACGGCGTGCGGATGACAGCGCCACCGCTCCTGAGTTCGCGTACCTCATGTACTCGTACTCCCAGCGTCGGTGCGACCTCCTTCATCACCCGCTCGGCCACTTGCTTGCTAGACACGCTCGGGTCCCGACTCGTGACCACCGCGGACCACGTCTCAGCTGGCTTGCTGATCCGTGGCGCGGCGACCGGCACTCCGGGGACGGGGACAACGGCAGCAGCTCTGGCAGTGACCGCGGGGAAGGCAGCATTGTACGCAGCAATGTGCGTAGCAACAGGGGTGGTGGGCGGCTGTGCAGCAGGCCTGCTCTCTGCCGCCTCCAATAGAGCATTCCTTAGGGTCAGCGATGTGGCCAACTCCTCCAATCGTCTGATGGCAGACGATAACTGCATCGCAGCCAGCGGCTCCATGCCAACCATGGCATTCCTAATGGCTTGCCCTGAGGCGCCAATCTCTGCGAGAATCGCAGACGAGCCACCGGCGACGATTCGCCACGCTCCGCTACGCGGTATCTCAACCTCAGCTGGTCCAGCGGCTGGACTTTCGACAGCTTCGGGAGTGGCAACGGCGGCAGCCTTGCGCTTGGCTGGCTTCGCGGGCGGGGCGGCGGGGGCGGGCATAGACACGCTGTCCAGGAGCGGCTTCTTCGCGACGGGGGGCGACTTGCTCCAACACCGGCGACGAACGTGCCGAGCGAGCCTTCGCCTTGCGGGCCTTCTTCTCGCGCTTTCCGACGACGGCAGTCATCTCTGCGCCCGATTCGTCTATGGTGTCACTACCGGTGACTCCCATAGACTCCGCGGCCGACTCCACGCACGACGCAACGCTGCGGGCGCTTTCAACGGCGCTGGAAGCGCTCATCACGCTGACGGCGCTTCCACTGCGGCTCAACGAACCGTTCATTCCGACGGCTCCGCACAAATAGTTCGTGTCACGCACGAACTATCGGCTCACGCACGAACAATCGGCTCACGCACGAGTCCGATCACGCACGCCGAAAAATGCAATTGGCCCTTTTAGCGAGGGCACACTGTATTTGCACTCTTATCGAGTGTCCACTGTACTAGAGCACGTGCTCACACACACACTCGCACTGTCACTCACACGTACAGGCACAACTGGTAAACAAGTTACCGTTGGTTAGCGCACTAATCCACTTGTTTACTACAAAGTGGGCACTTCACCGTTGCAATCGGTGTTTCTGTTTTGCACTTTTCTCACTTTTTTCTGTTTGTTTTGCGTTCGAAATTCGCAATTTATATCACCGCGACACAACCGCACTCAACCACAGTCCAAATACGACTGAGTAGATAGGGACATGAAGTCGAGCTTATTTAACGTGGCGTGTACCCATTAATAGGGTTTACAACCACGGTACTCTAATATGCCACATATGTGACATATAGTACAGCGGGTCAAAACAATGCGTCAACCAACGCCCTTCAGAGATGCTGCTATTGCAGCATCTCGTCGGTGCCTATTGAATGCCATGCTGCCGGACATGACATTCCCCCTGGGTAAGGAGCGAGGCCCATCTAAAACCTCTGCTGGTCTTTGGGTACAGCACCCGGTTGTATAACGCAACTCCACGCTGAGTCAATGACTCTCCCCGCGTTTGGGTATCAAACCACAACCACTACGATCTCCCACAAGGGGGCCAACCACTAGTTGGGCTAGCCTTGGGCCACTAGCCCATCCCGTAGTACCGAATCACAGCTTCGGTCGGCTGTTCGCAGTCGGAGACTACTAGCCATATGTGTCCTAGGCAACACGGAATGGATCGTCCTTGACTCCCCCTCATGGGGTTTGTCTACCAGATTTGCAGCTTTGGCGGGCTGTTCGCAGTCGGAGACTACTAGCCATTTTAGTTCAACACGAACTGGGAATGGATCATCCTCGACTCCCCCTCATGGGGTTCGTCTACCAGATTTGCAGCTTTGGCGGGCTGTTCGCAGTCGGAGACTACTAGCCATTTTAGTTCAACACGAACTGGGAATGGATCATCCTCGACTCCCCCTCATGGGGTTCGTCTACCAGATTTGCAGCTTTGGTGGGCTGTTCGCAGTCAGAGACTACTAGCCATTTTAGTTCAACACGAACTGGGAATGGATCATCCTCAACTCCCCCCTCATGGGGTTCGTCTACCAGATTTGCAGCTTTGGCGGGCTGTTCGCAGTCAGAGACTACTAGCCATTTTAGTTCAACACGAACTGGGAATGGATCATCCTCGACTCCCCCTCATGGGGTTCGTCTACCAGATTTGCAGCTTTGGTGGGCTGTTCGCAGTCAGAGACTACTAGCCATTTTTGTTCACCTGAACAAGGAATGGATCATCCCCGATTCACCCCGGTGGGGGTTCATCTGCCAGATTAAAGCGCTCTGATACGGCTTTGCAGTGTGTGTGAGGTACTGCTACCAGTTTTGGCCCGTCCGACCCGGCACTGGTTGATCCTGTGTCATACTTCGCCGCCTTTTAAACGCCGCTCGCGCAAACAATTCCAACATCTGGAGCTGCTCCGGTGTGTCCAGGACCCGGGAAAAGTCCCAACGGGTATCCTCCCTCCTGACACCAAGTCCGTCGAGGTCTCGCAAATCTGTGTAGAGTGGGCAAGCCACTAGCACGTGCTGCCAGTCTTCGCATTGCGCACCACATTGACATGTGGGCGTTCGGCTTAGACTTTTCTCATACAGAAATGCGTTCAGCGATCCATGGCCAGTCAGCAAGAATCCAGCGTGAAGTCCAAAACCAAGGTCCTTCCGGCTGAAGACGAAGCATGCGTCCGGGATAAACTCATGAGTCGGTCGACCGCACTCATCGTCATCCCACCTGCGTTGCCACTCGCAGCACATACGTTCGTCCAGCATCGCCTTCATCTGACTCAGGTCCAGATTTGCTACATCCAGACCGAACAGCCAATCGCCTTCCTCCAACGGGTGGGAATGCTTCACCTTGTACCTAATTGCCAGTTGCTTGGCAACCAGGTCCAATGGGGGGGCTCCAGCAAGCACCTGCAGTGCCACAGTGGACACTGTACGGCATACCGGCAGGCATCCTAAGAGCATGACTCTCTGGCAAGAGCAGAGGTGCCTCCTGGCAGCCATCGTACTCTTAACCGCGGAATACCACACTGAGGCACCAAATAGCGCACAAGGCACCATGAGTCCAGCATAAACAGTGCGTCTGGATCGGGTACTGAGACCCCAGTCGACCCTCAGAACGCGACTGAGTGCACCACTGACTCCAGCCAACTTACCGCGTAATCCTGCGATGTGCGGCTGAAAATTAAGCCGCTCGCCGACTGTGATGCCCAGGTATCGGTACTGAGTTACATACTGTAGGAATGCTCCTGCAAACGCTACAGAGGGTGGCCTACAAGCGGCCAATCTCCCTTTTAGCAACATCATTGCCGTCTTGCTGGTCGAAATCGAAACTCCGACTTCAGCTCCCCAAGCTCCCACGACGGACATCAGCTCCTTTACACGACGTTCCAGCTCGGCTCTCGACCTTCCCTCGACGAGGACCAACAGATCGTCTGCATACGCACTGAATACGCACAGGGGCTCCAGACGTTGGAGCAGCACATCCATCATAGTGTTCCAAATAAATGGTCCACTGATGGATCCCTGCGGACATCCTCGGGTGACCTCCACGTCAACCTCTCCGAATCTGCTGGTCATCCTTGCTTTTCTGCCACTGAAGAAGCTTCTCCACAAGCTGGCTTCTTGGCATCCCGCGTCGATCAAGCGGCGCATCACAGCGCTCCACTCGACATTGTCGAAGGCACCCTTGAAATCCACGAAAAGACCCAACACGTATACCGCCTGGCTGGCGGCAACGCTGGCCTTTACATGGTGCCAGGCATCCTCAACACAGCGTCCAGGTCGAAAGCCGAATTGCCATCTATTTCCATCCGGAAGCACCTCTTTCATTCGATTCACCATGATCCCCTCTAGCACCTTGCCAAACACTGGCAGAAGGCAGATGCCCCGATAGGAAGTTGGATCGCTCCTTTCCTTGTCGGAGCCCTTGAGGAGCGCCACTACTCTCGGGCATTTCCACTCAAGGGGGAAATATCCCTCTGCCACACAGCGAGATAACAACGCTGTTATGTGCTCGGGGATAGCACGCCATACTGCCTTGCAGATACCACCTGTGATGCCGTCCAATCCGGGAGAGCGCCTGCTCTTCAACCGGGCGACGCATACTCCGATCTCGAAGGCTTCGAGAACCGGTGCAGCTCCGCTTGGAATGGCAATGTCGTCACTCGCTGCCGCAACTGGAAAGAAGTTACGGAGGAGGAGACTCGCGCAGTCGTGCCAGGTTACGACCGGCCTGCCATCCTCGCGAAGGCATCCCAGCTCTGTGGACCGCTTTCGTCCTCGGCAAATCCTGTATGCATGCCCCCATGGGTCATCTCGATGGTCTCCAACGAAGTTTCGCCAATGATCCTCCTTCGTCTTCAGGATGAGCTTCTTAAACTCGCGGACCGCCGTCCGCAGATGAGTTGCCAGAAACTGCGCAGTTTCGTTCCCTCCGCGCCTAGCATCCTGGAGCCTCCGCCTAAGTCTCCTGACTTCATGACGTTTTGTACTCAGTTCAGTGGACCACCACTTCACCTTTCCAGCGGCTCGCGACGTTCTACGACCTAGCACCCTGTCGCACGTAGACTGTACGGCAAGGCGTAGCGCAGACACCGAGGAGTCCAACGGCGACATCCTGATGTGCTCCAACGGAAGGTGCTCCCGAATTTCCTCTACCAGTTCAGAGTCGAACAACCGCCAGTTAGCATTCTTGAGGTTCCAGGACGGCACAGGAGCATATGTGCTCTCAACTGTGTCTGGGGAAGGCGTCACCACAACGGTGATAATGTTGTGGTCGCTCATCTCCCACTCGTCCACACTCCAGTCATACGCGGCCCACGCAGACGCTGCTTCGCTAACGATTGTTACGTCAATATCGCTTTGTCCACGGCGATTATCGAACGTGTACACCTCGCTGAATCTGTTGACAACTCCGGCTCGGCTTGCGAGAATCCAATCCTCTAGCTGCTCACCCCGTCTGTAGTTCAGCTGGCCACGATAGCTATCGTAGCGTTTACTGAACCACATCGGAGATACAGCGTTCGCGTCTAGGCAGAGGATGACCGGAGTACTGCTCGCCAGTAGCAGTATGGCATCCATGTACTGGAAATATCCTGTCAACTCAGCATGTGCATGGCAGTACAGTGAGGTCAGGTAAATAGAGCCAAATTTACCCGTGACCCTCACGCATACTCCAGCCTCGGTGATTAGCGACTCGACTGGCAGGCAGATGGCATCTGGATCGTCGATGATGACGGCAGAGTTCCTTCGGTGTCCCTCGAAGATTCGACTACCGAAAATTTTCATCCCGGCTGGGAATCCAATTATTCGGCCATCCAAGTCTGTGTGGGGCTCCTGTAGCAACGCAAAGGGGTGGCCGAAATCGCGCATACGCACACCGACATCGATGCACGCAACGCGACCCCGACCACAATTGGCTTGTATGAAGCTAAACATGGTTAATGATTAGCCGCAAACCTTGCCTCCTTCGCAGCGAACATTGGACAGTCCAACGAGAGCATTAAATGCCCCGATGGCCTTCCATTGAAGCGGCAATTCCGGCAGTCCACCGGATTCTCGCATTTCCAGATTTTGTGACCCTTCTGGCCACATCGGAAACATGTCGCTTCTGTTGCTCCACACTGGGCCACCTTGTGGTCGTAGCCTCCGCATCTGTGGCATACGTGGGTCCTTACGATCCAGCGGAACCTGTAGCTGAACCACTGGATATAGAACCTCTCACGGCCTTCCAGCAAGGACGCAATCGAGTCGTCTACCTCGATGGAGACGTTCACTCTCTTGCCCTCTTGCGCGACCCATGGCTTTGACACCATGTGTACTGCCTTCTTGAAGGACTCTACCGTCATCTGTTTGAAATTGTTCTCATACAGCTGCTGCATGAAGACCTCCGGGGTGAGTTTGGTGTCAACCTCCATCACCTTGAGAGAAGGTCTTGCCGCCTTCTTCTGCTGGACATTCAGTCCAACTTCTGCGAACTTTTTGTTCGCTACCACCCGCTGTATTTCGCCGACCGACGGCGTGCGGATGACAGCGCCACCGCTCCTGAGTTCGCGTACCTCATGTACTCGTACTCCCAGCGTCGGTGCGACCTCCTTCATCACCCGCTCGGCCACTTGCTTGCTAGACACGCTCGGGTCCCGACTCGTGACCACCGCGGACCACGTCTCAGCTGGCTTGCTGATCCGTGGCGCGGCGACCGGCACTCCGGGGACGGGGACAACGGCAGCAGCTCTGGCAGTGACCGCGGGGAAGGCAGCATTGTACGCAGCAATGTGCGTAGCAACAGGGGTGGTGGGCGGCTGTGCAGCAGGCCTGCTCTCTGCCGCCTCCAATAGAGCATTCCTTAGGGTCAGCGATGTGGCCAACTCCTCCAATCGTCTGATGGCAGACGATAACTGCATCGCAGCTAGCGGCTCCATGCCAACCATGGCATTCCTTATGGCTTGCCCTGAGGCGCCAATCTCTGCGAGAATCGCAGACGAGCCACCGGCGACGATTCGCCACGCTCCGCTACGCGGTATCTCGACCTCAGCTGGTCCAGCGGCTGGACTTTCGGCAGCTTCGGGAGTGGCGACGGCGGCAGCCTTGCGCTTGGCTGGCTTCGCGGGCGGGGCGGCGGGGGCGGGCATAGACACGCTGTCCAGGAGCGGCTTCTTCGCGACGGGGGCGACTTGCTCCAACACCGGCGACGAACGTGCCGAGCGAGCCTTCGCCTTGCGGGCCTTCTTCTCGCGCTTTCCGACGACGGCAGTCATCTCTGCGCCCGATTCGTCTATGGTGTCACTACCGGTGACTCCCATAGACTCCGCGGCCGACTCCACGCACGACGCAACGCTGCGGGCGCTTTCAACGGCGCTGGAAGCGCTCATCACGCTGACGGCGCTTCCACTGCGGCTCAACGAACCGTTCATTCCGACGGCTCCGCACAAATAGTTCGTGTCACGCACGAACTATCGGCTCACGCACGAACAATCGGCTCACGCACGAGTCCGATCACGCACGCCGAAAAATGCAATTGGCCCTTTTAGCGAGGGCACACTGTATTTGCACTCTTATCGAGTGTCCACTGTACTCGAGCACGTGCTCACACACACACTCGCACTGTCACTCACACGTACAGGCACAACTGGTAAACAAGTTACCGTTGGTTAGCGCACTAATCCACTTGTTTACTACAAAGTGGGCACTTCACCGTTGTAATCGGTGTCTCTGCTTTGCACTTTTCTCACTGTTTGTTACTGTTTGTTTTGCGCTCGAAATTCGCAATTTATATCACCGCGACACAACCGCACTCAACCACAGTCCAAATACGACTGAGTAGATAGGGACAGTAGGAATCTCGTTAATCCATTCATGCGCGTCACTAATTAGATGACGAGGCATTTGGCTATTTTTTTTTTTTTTTTTTTTTTTTTTGATCGCTGAGGAAGGAAATCTTCAAAGATACGAGCAACCAACTACTGGACAATCTCGCATGCACGATTCACTGCGTCATCGGAACAATGAAGTCCCACAGTGCCTACGTACTAAAACCACCTCTTTTTCCGTGCGATGTTTGTACCTTTTTAGATGTTATGCCAAGGTAGCAGGCAAAATATAGAGAAGCTAGAGTTCAATACACCTAGCTTCGAGTGTACCCAGCACAGTACATAAAATATTTAAAAGACGTCACCCCGCCAGTGACTGCTCTGACGCTAATGATATTGGTATCACTAGCGATGAGGAGACCTTTTGCAATCAATCGTTTTACCGACTGATTACTCCAGATTCCTCTCCAGTTGAGTGTAACGGAATGAAACTCGATGTCACCTGTCGCTCCGAAAGATCGCCGCATTTGTGATCTTATGTCAGCTCTGTCGTACCTTTCAACCTTGCGCTGATGCGCTTGGTCTAAGGAATGTCCGTCTGTCACAACCTGAACGTCTATCACATACATGTGATTTTGTCGGATTCCCACCAGGTCCGGTTTATGTAAGCCCGAGTCGCATTGCAGACTTGGTTCGACATGGACAACGCAGCCTCTGCCTTCAAGTCCCCGCTTGACGGCATTTACTACGCTGTTGTGTCTAGCTACCCGCCTCCCGTGCGTACGATAGCATTTCTGCAAGATGTGGTTTGTTGTCTCGGGAGCGTCACATCCTGCACGACACCGTCTCTCCAATTCGTGCCTTCCCCTCGTCGTACGAGACTTAGAGGGTAGGGCATTTATCCGCAATTTGATCCCGTGCAAATATTCCTTTCCTGTTAGCAAGCGCGTGGGCTGACTCACCCATCCATGTTGCGGGCCATAATGACCTGCTTCACGGAGACCGCAACCATCAACAGACATGTACAACCTGTTTGCAAAATACGAGTCAATCTCTGGACGCGAACCTAGTTCCATATCCTCCGCCTTTAATCTATCTCGAGCCCTTTGCAATTCGTCGTCAATGAAAGAGCTAGCTACCTCGGATTGTTCGAGGTGGGGCCATTTTATATTGCTCAATCGCTTCAGACGCAGCATTGGTGCTATCCATCTAATTGATGGGATCCCGAGACCCCCGTAAATGTGGGGGGCGTGATAGAAAGCAGTAGGTACATCCAGTGGGAGATCTAACCACCTCCTAACGAATTGCCGTACCAATCTGTCACATTTCCTTAAGACGCCTATCCTCACACTCCCAAGTGTTAGTTGGTGATAGAGTTGTGGGATAAGGACAGTCCTAAGTGCAAACAACTTCTGTTGAGGTTTCAAGGGGGCTCTTGTTAATCTTAACAGCTTCGGACCGAGGTCGTCTGCTGGACTATACCGAGCCCGCCCATCCGCGGTGAACCGGATACCTAAATACTTCCACTCTTCAGTACGCTTCAATGAAGGACACTCGCGCTCCCCTACACAAAAGCTCCGCCGATCAACGACAGTACACTTCTGCTTGGCTTGCCCCTTTATACTGATAGTGAAACACTTGTCAGAATTAAGGGTGAGTCCCACGGAGGCTAAGAAGCCTACCGTAGTATCCAACAATTTTTGAAGCCCCATCGGAGTTTCCGCAAATAGCACCAGATCATCCGCGAACGCTGCCGCGCTTGTTATGGTATTTCCGACTTTGGCACCAATCTCTTTGGGGTAGGACCTAAGTAATCTATCAATGATAAGATTAAATAGTATTGGAGACAGAGGGTCGCCTTGCTTAACGCCACTCGCAGGTATAAACACCTCTGAACTCCATCCTGCCCCATTGAGGGAGGTTCCGCCGCCCTTATACTGTTCTGCTATAAAGCTGACAAAATTTTCAGGAGCACCATAGGCCTGTAAGGTCTTGATAATGGCCTGGTGTGATACTGAGTCAAAAGCCTTACTGACATCCACTGTCGCAAGGTAACATGACTTCCACCTTTTATGATGCTCCCTTAAAATGAGATCAACTAACGTCGCATTATCAGCACACCCATCGGTAGGTAGGAAACCGCGCTGCCTTGGATCCCAATTAACTTTAGAAGCCAATCGAGAAGCCAGAACAGCGTTTAATTGCCTGACCAAAACCGAGGGGACTGTTATTGGACGAAAGTCTTGCGGTCGATCTGCCTTCACAGTCTTCGGAATGAAGATAGTTCTGGCCAGCCGGGTAGAGTATGGTAACTTGCCGCACCAGAGAATCAGGTTCATTATGCGTAGCATAATGCCCGAAGGTACACTCCTTGCTGTTCTTGGAGTGATGCCATCAGGACCCGGAGAACTTGACAACTTTAACTTATTTTCCCTCAGGTCGCGTAGCGTTATTGCTGACCAAACCGTCTCAAGCGAATGTTCCATACGGAATCTTGTGTTATCGCAAGAGCATGTGCTGGGATTTGTCATTATTTGTTTCCAATAGGGCTCCATTATATCTTGGTTTGGCATAACCGACTCATCTGTTCCATCAAGCAGGGATTTAATGCATCTCCCGGTATTCTTATCCCAACGACGCTGAACCTGTGCGTATTCTCGTTGTCTTAACTGTCTCCTGGTTTGACGTCCTCGCGAAATGCTCGGACGGATGGTGTGTGGTTCGTTTGGTGGTGGAAATATATCCAGGAGATAGTTGGATAAGCATTGGAGAGTGTTCTGCTTCCCTGCGGTCTGCGCACTATCTACGATAGATTGCAAGACCTGGGCTCTCCACCGGGGATCACATTCTACAGGGCGATAGCCCTGCAGTATCCGCAAGATTTCCCAGTTCGACTGTTCTTCTGATGGATTGATTGGTTGCGCTTCCGACGATGATACTTGGTGGTGTCGCTCGATTGAACTAGGGCGACGCTGTGAGGTATTTGAGTCCACTGCTTCTGGGGTGGGAGTAGATTGCCCTCTTATCTGCTCCAGTTTTGCCTTATATTCACCCCTCTTCCGAAAACTTTTAATTGCTTCGGAGCTACGGTGAGTAAATACTTCCGCTAGCTTTTTATTAGGAAATCTCAAATTACCACTTGCTTCGAGCTCCACCTCCTTTCTCGCCATCATCCACGCTTCTTCCTCGCTCCATCGGAGTTTTACATCTTCACGCTGACGTTGTGTATCTAATTCGTCTTTGTGTTGATGTGACATATGTACATTGAGCCCCCTTCTAGTATTGAAGAGGCGCCCACATACTGCGCAGGGAACCTCTGCCACAAGGTTTACCACTGCTATAGCCTCTCTCGGTTGGTCCCCAGGACTGTTTGTCACTGAGGTTGTATTTGTGATATTTCTCCGAGGCACAGTATTACGATCTTGACCAACGCTTCTTGGCTCAAGGGGCAGGTAACCCCAAGAGTTGCTTCGCCGCTCGAATTAGCTACTGATGAGAACCTAGATGGAACTCAGCAGCACCCGGGACACACCACGAGGAGGTTCCGAGTCGACTTGATCAGACTTACGACTTACGAATTTCAGTGTTCCGAAGAACACCCCTTCTGCGCTCATCAGACCCTGTATCCCTTAAGAGAGTCATAGTTACTCCCGCCGTTGACCCGCGCTTACTTGAATTTCTTCACTTTGACATTCAGAGCACTGGGCAGAAATCACATTGTGTCAACACCCGCTAGGGCCATCACAATGCTTTGTTTTAATTAGACAGTCGGATTCCCCAAGTCCGTGCCAGTTCTGAATTGATTGTTAATTGATAATCGTTATAATTTAAAAGAACTAATTAAAATTAATTAGTATTCTTAAAAATTTTAGCAAGAAAGTTCCACAATTGGCTACGTAACTAACTATCCGGGGAACAAATAACTATCATAAATGATAGAAACTCTATTTACCCAGAACGAGCACATAAACCATGTTATTGTTTCCCAATCAAGCCCGACTATCTCAATCTTCAGAGCCAATCCTTATCCCGAAGTTACGGATCTAATTTGCCGACTTCCCTTACCTACATTATTCTATCGACTAGAGACTCTTCACCTTGGAGACCAGCTGCGGATATTGGTACGGCCTGTTGAGAAGTTTGCGTATCCCCACCATAAATTTTCAAGGTCCGAGGAGAAAATATCGACACAACAGTATATGTCATGCTCTTCTAGCCCATCTACCATATCTCTCTGCGAAAGACTTCCATGGTAGTACGGCTATAAAACAGAAAAGAAAACTCTTCCGATACCTCTCGACGGCTTCTTTATGGTCGTTCCTGTTGCCAGGATGAGCACGAGGCCCATATTTAATAACAAACGGATACTCAACAGGTTACGGAATTGGAACCGTATTCCCTTTCGTTCAAAATTATTCAAGTGTTTTATTTTTTATATGATTATATCATTTGACATTTTTAAAACTTGAAAATTTTCGGCTTTCGCCTTGAACTTAGGACCGACTAACTCGTGATCAACCACTGTTCACACGAAACCCTTCTCCACTTCAGTCCTCCAAGGTCTCATTCGATTATTTGCTACTACCACCAAGATCTGTACCAATGGCGGCTCCATGCAGGCTTACGCCAAACACTTCTAAGCACACCATTGTACCTTCCTACTCACTAAAGTTTCAAAATTTATATTATAAATAACATAAATCATCTACTTTAGCGGTAATGTATAGGTATACAACTTAAGCGCCATCCATTTTAAGGGCTAGTTGCTTCGGCAGGTGAGTTGTTACACACTCCTTAGCGGATTTCGACTTCCATGATCACCGTCCTGCTGTTTTAAGCAACCAACGCCTTTCATGGTTTCTGTATGAGTTGTTAATTTGGGCACCGTAACATTACGTTTGGTTCATCCCACAGCGCCAGTTCTGCTTACCAAAAGTGGCCCACTGGGCACAATATATCATAACCTTAAACTTCATATCAAGAAAGTTAAGGTTCTTACCCATTTAAAGTTTGAGAATAGGTTAAGATCGTTTCGACCCTAAGGCCTCTAATCATTCGCTTTACCAGATAAGATTATTTTATATAACATTTCAATGCACCAGCTATCCTGAGGGAAACTTCGGAAGGAACCAGCTACTAGATGGTTCGATTGGTCTTTCGCCCCTATACTCAATTCTGACAATCGATTTGCACGTCAGAACTGTTTCGGTCTTCCATCAGGGTTTCCCCTGACTTCAACCTGATCAAGTATAGTTCACCATCTTTCGGGTCACAGCATATATGCTCAAGGTACGTTCCAGTTAGAGGTATAAATAATATAAATATCATTATACATAACTATATAGAACGCCCCGGGATTGTGTTAATTAACTATAAATAGTTAAAAAACTAATCCCATTATTAGTCAAGTTAATTATGCTATTAGGTTTATATCCCAATAACTTGCACATATGTTAGACTCCTTGGTCCGTGTTTCAAGACGGGTCCCGAAGGTATCCTGAATCTTTCGCATTGTTAATCATACAAGTGCATATAATAAACACAGAAAATCAATGATAATCATGCTATTATATAATTCCGAAAAATTAACGCACTGTATTCATATAAATCTATCAACACTTTATCAAATTAATGACATTTATTCTATGTTAAAATGCAAGCAAAATAATTTAAATAAACTATAAGTCATATTTTATGATAAATTTGGTTCATGTTAATAGATTACAATGTCCTTATATGGAAAAAATGCACACTATTATTATAATATTATTGAAATATTACAACTCTAATGATGAATTTTCCATAATGGATATTCAGGTTCATCGGGCTTAACCTCTAAGCAGTTTCACGTACTATTTAACTCTCTATTCAGAGTTCTTTTCAACTTTCCCTCACGGTACTTGTTTACTATCGGTCTCATGGTTATATTTAGTTTTAGATGGAGTTTACCACCCACTTAGTGCTGCACTATCAAGCAACACGACTCTTTGGAAACACCATCTAGTAATCATTAACGTTATACGGGCCTGGCACCCTCTATGGGTAAATGGCCTCATTTAAGAAGGACTTAAATCGTTAATTTCTCATACTAGAATATTGATGCTCCATACACTGCATCTCACATTTGCCATAAAGACAAAGTGACTTAGTGCTGAACTATTTTCTTTTCGCTCGCCGCTACTAAGAAAATCCTTGTTAGTTTCTTTTCCTCCCCTAATTAATATGCTTAAATTCAGGGGGTAGTCCCATATGAGTTGAGGTTGTATATACACATAAATATATTATTTAATATATTAAAACCCATTGTAAATTTTAACCTTATTTGAAGAATAATATTATGACATAATTATTTTTTTTACATTTCACATCATTAATAAGAGGCAATTCTAGATGAAAATTTTATATTTTTTATGCTAGACATTCCTCAGTATCATTTGATGTGAAAAAGAAAATTATACATCTTCGTTTTTCTCATACATATGAGAGAGCCAATGTGTTTCACTTATTATTAATATTATGAATATACATAAAAATAAATCCAATAATATACCATACGTTTCAATATTTCGTAAAATACTAAAACAACTTACTTAGCATAGTCTTACAACCCTCAACCATATGTAGTCCAAGCAGCACTCTAAAATTAATTAAAGTACCATAACAGCATGGACTGCGATATGCGTTCAAAATGTCGATGTTCATGTGTCCTGCAGTTCACACGATGACGCACAGTTTGCTGCGTTCTTCATCGACCCATGAGCCGAGTGATCCACCGCTTAGAGTGATTAATAAATTGTTTATTTATTTCATTACGTCAATAATATTTTTATTGAAAGAAATTAAAAATACACCATTTTACTGGCATATATCAATTCCTTCAATAAAACCTTAACCCAAACGAATGCTGCGAAATGTCTTAGTTAACATAAATGATTGAATACTGGACTTGATAATTTAAAAACTTGACAACATTAATTTTGTAAGCGATCTAAATTTACGTTAAACTTTAACCTTAAAATATCAGAGCTTCTGCATGCGGTTTTCGGGTTTTTTATTTTTGTTTTCTCTTATTTTTTTTTTTAATTTTCTTTTTTCTTCCTTCTTTCCCCCGGAAAAAAACACCCCCCAAAAAAAAATTTTTTTTTTTTGTTTTTTTTTTTTTTTTTTTTTTT
This sequence comes from Drosophila equinoxialis, assembly GCA_018150345.1. Classification (NCBI taxonomy): domain Eukaryota; kingdom Metazoa; phylum Arthropoda; class Insecta; order Diptera; family Drosophilidae; genus Drosophila; species Drosophila equinoxialis. The sequence continues at coordinate 338,823 of JAECWI010000454.1, forward strand.
TTTTTTTTTTTTTTTTTTTTTTTTTTTTTTTTTTATTAAATTAAAAAAATATTTTTTTTTTTTTTATTTTTTTCGTAGTTAAATCTGTATTTATTAATTATTATTGGTAATTTTTATTTTTTGAAATGTTTGTTTAGGCTTATGATATTGTGTTTTTTTTTGGGTATAAAAGCCACAAAAAATTTCATCCTAATAGCTCTTAAGATGGCTGGTAAGGCGCGGACGCGGCGCGGACGATGGCTGGTTGTGTTTGTGTGTTTGCTTTGTGGGGTCGGAACGTTCCTTCTGTGCGTAATTGTTTATTCTTTAAAAGCAGGTACAACATTGTACATTTGAGATGTTACTTTAACCATTGTATGCCCAAAACCAATAATGGCCAATACAATACGCAACGCCTGTATATTATGGTACATATACACGCAGATAAATAAAGATATACAAAAATCATTTTCAATTTCAGATCGGAATACATAATTTTTATTTATGGGGTTGCCAAACCCATATAAAGAGCTAAATATTTCCACCGTCAAATTGTTATATAAAATTTATACTCTTTTTCTTATTCTTCAAAATCAATTCAAATCAATTCAAAATAATTCAAAATCAAATCAAATCAAATCAAACAAATATTTTATTAAATTGACTTTTATGTTTCTCATCTTTAATTTCATTTTCATTTAATATATCTTTACTTTAATTTGGTATTACTTTACTTTAATAACGGTTGGAAAATACAATAATGATCCTTCCGCAGGTTCACCTACGGAAACCTTGTTACGACTTTTACTTCCTCTAAATAATCAAGTTCGGTCAACTTTTGCGAAACAACCGTAACACACAAGGCGTCACAGTGATCACGTCCGGAGACCTCACTAAATAATTCAATCGGTAGTAGCGACGGGCGGTGTGCACAAAGGGCAGGGACGTAATCAATGCGAGTTAATGACTCACACTTACTAGGAATTCCAAGTTCATGTGAACAGTTTCAGTTCACAATCCCAAGCATGAAAGTGGTTCAGCGGTTTACCCGGACCTCTCGGTCTAGGAAATACACGTTGATACTTTCATTGTAGCGCGCGTGCAGCCCAGGACATCTAAGGGCATCACAGACCTGTTATTGCTCAATCTCATTATTGCTAGACGCAATTTGTCCATTTAAGAAGCTAGTGTCCTTATAATGGGACAAACCAACAGGTACGGCTCCACTTATATAAACACATTCAAACACAATAAACATTTTACTGCTACCATGAATGAAGGCAATATAAGCTTCAACACCATAATCCTGAAGATATCTATTTAATATATTTGAGTCTCGTTCGTTATCGGAATTAACCAGACAAATCACTCCACGAACTAAGAACGGCCATGCACCACCACCCATAGATTCGAGAAAGAGCTATCAATCTGTCTTACACACTTATGTTCGGACCTGGTAAGTTTTCCCGTGTTGAGTCAAATTAAGCCGCAGGCTCCACTCCTGGTGGTGCCCTTCCGTCAATTCCTTTAAGTTTCAGCTTTGCAACCATACTTCCCCCGGAGCCCAAAAGCTTTGGTTTCCCGGGAAGCGACTGAGAGAGCCATAAAAGTAGCTACACCCAATTGCTAGCTGGCATCGTTTATGGTTAGAACTAGGGCGGTATCTGATCGCCTTCGAACCTCTAACTTTCGTTCTTGATTAATGAAAACATCTTTGGCAAATGCTTTCGCTTAAGTTAGTCTTACGACGGTCCAAGAATTTCACCTCTCGCGTCGTAATACTAATGCCCCCAAACTGCTTCTATTAATCATTACCTCTTGATCTGAAAACCAATGAAAGCAGAACAGAGGTCTTATTTCATTATCCCATGCACAGAATATTCAGGCATTTGAAGCCTGCTTTAAGCACTCTAATTTGTTCAAAGTAATTGTACCGGCCCACAAAAACACTCGATTAAGAGCACTAATGTAGGTTTTTAAATAGGAGGAATATATAAAAAAGTACAAGTACTTAATTACATATAAGAACTCCACCGATAATACGCTTACATACATAAAGGTATAGTACTAACTACAAATGTATGTTGTACTACCCGTATGAAGCACAAGTTCAACTACGAACGTTTTAACCGCAACAACTTTAATATACGCTATTGGAGCTGGAATTACCGCGGCTGCTGGCACCAGACTTGCCCTCCAATTGGTCCTTGTTAAAGGATTTAAAGTGTACTCATTCCAATTACAGGGCCTCGGATATGAGTCCTGTATTGTTATTTTTCGTCACTACCTCCCCGAGCTGGGAGTGGGTAATTTACGCGCCTGCTGCCTTCCTTAGATGTGGTAGCCGTTTCTCAGGCTCCCTCTCCGGAATCGAACCCTGATTCCCCGTTACCCGTTGCAACCATGGTAGTCCTAGATACTACCATCAAAAGTTGATAGGGCAGACATTTGAAAGATCTGTCGTCGGTACAAGACCATACGATCTGCATGTTATCTAGAGTTCAACCAATATAACGATCAAATGATCGCTTGGTTTTAGTCTAATAAAAGCACACGTCCCAGAAGGTCCGTGTTTTAATTGCATGTATTAGCTCTAGAATTACCACAGTTATCCAAGTAACTGTTAACGATCTAAGGAACCATAACTGATATAATGAGCCTTTTGCGGTTTCACTTTTAATTCGTGTGTACTTAGACATGCATGGCTTAATCTTTGAGACAAGCATATAACTACTGGCAGGATCAACCAGAATAATGTTATTATTTAATGTGTTATTAAAAACATAATTATATGATTTTTACCAAACACATACGTTAATATATTTAAAGATACTTGACACAATATGATATACTTTTGAATAAAATAAATATATTGTTTTTGGTAACATTTTACGAATACGGCCAAAATTTAATAGCGTTCATTTTCGTTTTTCATTAATTGAATATATATATTTAATAATTTTGTTCAAAAATATCTTTATTTTTACACTTACAAAATATATAATCACATTTATTTTAATTTTGTTTATTTCCAAAGAAACTAAACATTTGTATTTTGATATTAAATTTAAAATTTAATTTTAATTTGACATTTAATGAGTGAAAATTATATATCAAGTGAAACCATCGTGCACATTAAGTGTGATGAGTTTATTTCAATTATAAGACATTAATTCAATAATAATAATAAATTGATATTAAAAAAATAAAATTTTGCTCTATAATATAAGTGACAACAAATTATTTAAGTTGCAAACATGACACAATTAATGATGCAATACTTAATTCAATCCTTCTCTTACAAAATGCGAATAAAGATTATGAACAATTAAACTAAGAACTAATTTAATGCCCATAATTTTATTCCAAGTATTAACGATAAATCCAAATATAACCAGTGAATAAACTTCAGCAGAGAGAACGATCCTAAGATCGTTTCATCATACACCTTAGAATACTATGGTAGGCTTTTTCATTATCTTATATTAACATATTAAGGTTGAATTAGAGCAAACTTCAACATGACTGAACAACCACTGTTCATCATGAGTAGGTTTTGTGCCACACATTCTCAAAATCGCCCATTTATGTTTGAAGGTACCACTCAACAATAAATTTTCATATGTATTTTTATAAATACCATTAAACTTCATAATAATTAATAAATAAATAGACATTGCCGATTATAAATGCATAAGCCATATGTATTTGAGAGTTCTACTGATATAACATATGACTGACTATGCTCGACATCACACCACCTAAGTAGGTTTTGTGCCACATCTTTCTTAAAATCGCCCATTTATGTTTGAAGGTACCACTCAACAATAAATTTTCATACTGTGTACTGGTGACAATCAAATAACGGAGCCTGTTTCTCCCTTAGCCGCCGGCATGGGTGGCAATAGCGCCACGTGCTCACCCGAAATTGGGAATTTAAAAAGACCCACTTGGCAAGCAGCAAAAGTTGGTGCAAATAAAACCGCTAAACGCAAAGGAGACTCTTCTCCCAAGTCCGATAGGAAAAAGGTGAGAACCAAAAACCCAAGACCTCTGGAATCATCCGAAGAATCGTCAAATGACTCTGACATGTCAATAGCTGACTCTTCTCTCCCTGAAGAAGGCGAGTTTAAGATTTTAGCGGTAAATTATGCAAGGAGGGCCTCAGTCAGCAAGGCATCGATTAAGAGTGGGGAACTTGCAAGTACTTCCAGCGGCCCCAACCGATTTGCATTGCTTGCAAACCTGGACAACGACAACAATTCAAGCGAAACCAAAGAAGCTGCAAGCTCAACATTGGCCAACAACAAAGCTGAGCCATCCAAACCGAAGCCACCTCCATTAATTCTTCCTGAGGTATCGGATATAAAAGGTATGACCGATGATCTGAAAGCAGTAGCAGAAGAGGGCACCTTCACTTACAAGGCGGGTCGTGACGGCAAAGTACGTGTTATGGCCAACGACATAGCGACTTTCAGAAAGTTTCAAAAATTCCTCGACGAACGCAACATGTACTATCGAACTTATCAACCGAAGGAAGAAAGGGCATATCGCATTGTCATCAAGGGTATTCACCACTCAACTCCTTGTGATGACATAGCTGAGGAACTAAACGCGCTGTGCGCAATATTATCAACGCAAAGAGCAAAACTAATAAAAAGCCAATGTCAATTTCTTCTTCGCCAACCTTGAGCCACAAGTCAATAATAAAGATGTCTTCAAAATGAGATATTTATGCCGTGCTGTGGTCACAATCGAGCCACCAAAAAGATTCGATGATCTGGTCCAGTGTGACCGCTGCCAAGATTTCAGACACACCAAGCGGTATTGCAATCTCCCGTTCAAGTGCGTTAAATGTGCCGGCAACCATAACACACTGGAGTGCACAAAACCTAGGGAAGACCCACCCAAATGCATACACTGCGGCGAGTCCCACACAGCTTCCTATAAAGGTTGCAGAATTTACTTGCTTGCAAAGCAGAGGAACGGCCCCAAACCACCCAGATCGCAACGTACCAACATCAACGAGGTAAATGGAACTGCTACCCATACCATCAGTCATACCCAACCTGGCCTCAGCTACGCAGATGCTGCCAAAACTCCAAATGAAGGCACTCAGGCCAATACCCACAGTACAAACGAGATATCCATCCTAGCCAAAATGGAAGCCATGATGGAGAAAATGTTTGACCAATTCAGCTTGCTCACACAGCTGCTTACCACCGTTGTGGCAAAGCTATGCAAATAGGTCTTAGAGCAGCCATATTTAATGCCAACGGTCTCTGTGCACAAAGGCCAGAAATTGAACTATTTATAAAAACCCAACACGTTGACATTCTGCTGGTTTCAGAAACCCACCTTACCACCACGCAATACTTTAAAATCCCAGGATACGACCTCGTCATCGCAAATCACCCAAGTGGACGTGCACGAGGAGGATCTGCTATCTTGGTGAAATGTGGAATCAAGTACACAGCACTTCCACCAATCGAACAAACCTGGATCCAGTGTGCCCGAATAACGCTATCAAGCCCAACAGGAGACCTTACAATTGGAGCAGTCTACATACCCCCACCCAATTTGGTAGACACTCAGATGCTCGAGCAATTCTTCTCAGAACTGGGGCCAAGATTTATAGCAGCTGGCGACTACAACGCGAAAAATCCTTGGTGGGGCTCGCGGCTAACAAATCCCAAGGGCAAAGCACTTCAACGCTGTTTGGGCTTAAAAAATCTGTGCGCCCACTCATCCGGAGAACCCACATACTGGCCTACGAACACCGGGGCAATACCTGACGTACTCGACATCGCAATCAGCAAGGGAATCAACCCGAATAAAATTGTGCTCAAAAACTCTATGGATCTTTGCTCGGACCACTGCACAGTCATGATGCTGCTAAACTTGCCCGCCAATCTCATTAAAGGCCCTGCTAGGACTTTCCGCAAAAGCACCAACATAAGTCGCTACCAAAATTGGATCGAGAGAAACATCAGCAGCAACGGGCAACTGAATAACGAAATGGAAATTGACAATGAGGTTGAAAAGCTAACTAAGCTAATACACGAGGCAGCATTCCAAGCAACACCGCCACTACCGCCTGGCCCCAGAACAACTGCTCAACTCGAACGTCACCTATGGACTCCCGAAGTCGCCGCAGCAGTGCGTGAGAAACGCAGGCTCCGAAGAGTCTTCCACACATCCCGAAACCCGCTTGACAAAAGGGCACTCAACAGGGCAACCAAAGAACTTAAAGAGCTTCTGATCTCCCTCCGCAATCAGGCTTTTGCAGATTACATAAAAGACCTCGAGCCAGGAGATGCGTCTAACAACCTATGGAGAGCCACGCGATACCTCAAAAGGCCAACAAAGAGAATCGCCCCAATACTAGGTCCCAACAACATCTGGTACAGATCGGAAGAAGAAAAAGCAGAGGCATTTGCCGACCACCTAAGCGCCACCTTCACCCCTGTGCTGACCTGCTCTCAGGAAGATCACGACAACATTACCAATTTCATAGACATACCCTGCCAAATGGACTTGCCCATACACGAAGTCGATCCAGAAGAACTCATTGAAGAAGCCAACAAACTCAAGCTCACGAAGGCACCTGGATATGACGGCATAGGAGCAGCACCGATTAAGGCACTACCTTCTGTGAACTCATTAGCCGTATTTTCAACAAATGCTTATTGCTTGGACATTTCCCATGCCAGTGGAAATGTGCTGAGGTTATCCTCATTCCCAAGCCAAATAAGCCTGAAACCCAAGTAACCTCATACCGCCCAATCAGTCTTTTGCCAGTGCTCTCTAAATTACTCGAAAGAGTAATTTTAAGAAGAGTACTGCCTATTCTAGAAGACGACGGCCTAATCCCTAACCATCAATTCGGATTCAGGACTAGACACGGCACCCCCGAGCAATGTCATCGTTTAGTGGAGACAATCACTACGTCTTTCGAGAGGAAGGAATACTGCTCAGCCGTATTCCTAGACGTCAAACAAGCATTTGATCGCGTCTGGCACACCGGGCTCATACAAAAGCTAAAGAAACAACTTCCAATGCCCTACTTCCTTTCCTACTACCTGCTTGAGGTCCTTCTACGTCAGGGTAGGCAGTGAAGAGTCCAGGATTCTACCAGTGAATGCGGGAGTGCCGCAGGGAAGTGTACTTGGCCCAATCTTATACACTCTTTACACGGCAGACCTTCCAATATATTATCACCAAGACCTGCTGGTTGCCACATATGCCGACGACACTGCCTTCCTGGCGCATGCTAAAGATGCAACGGCTGCATCACTAATCCTCCAAGAACAGCTCAATTTGGTGAGTCCATGGCTGGAAAAGTGGTGCATCACAATCAACACAGATAAGTCTCAACACACCACCTTCGCACTGAAAAGAGACGACTGCCCACCAGTAGCACTAGATGGTCAAACCATCCCCAGATCGGACGAAGCCAAGTACCTGGGATTGACCATGGACAGGCGCCTAACCTGGGCCTCCCATACCAGAAGCAAACGCAAACAGCTAGATGCTAAGCTCCGAAGAATGTACTGGCTCCTGGGAGGCAGGTCCAAGTTGAGACTCCAAAACAAAATCCTGTTATACAATACGATGCTAAAACCAATATGGGCATACGGATTGTCCCTACGATAGATCTTAAATAACGCCTCAAACAACCCAAAGAATTCAAACTTTAAAAAAAAAATGTATACGTTTGATAAATACCGTTAAACGTTCATAATATTACGAATAAAAACTAAACCGTAGACATTGCCGATTATGAAAGGTGCATAAGACCATATGCATTTGAGAGCTTGGAGCCACACCGATAAGGCTGAGTAATCATGAGAACAGCTATGCAATCAACCTGCTGGACAATAGCTTACACATCAGAAGGCTTAAATTTATCCTAATCAGCGTCCATTTTATGCCTTTGTCTAATAAATTTATTAATCACCATTTATCAAATAAATTTATTTCATATGATATGAGATATTCCATATGATATGGATGTTCCCATACGATAAATTGGCAATATTAAATAAATTTCATTTCATATGATATGAGATATTCCATATGATATGGATGTTTCCATACGATAAATTGGCAATATTAAATAAATTTCATTTCATATGATATAGATATTCCATTGATATTTCTATGATATGGATGTTTCCATACGATAAATTGGCAATATTAAATAAATTTCATTTCATATGATATGAGATATTCCATATGATATGGATGTTCCCATACGATAAATTGGCAATATTAAATAAATTTCATTTCATATGATATGAGATATTCCATATGATATGGATGTTCCCATACGATAAATGGGCAATATTAAATAAATTTCATTTCATATGATATGAGATATTCCATATGATATGGATGTTCCCATACGATAAATGGGCAATATTAAATAAATTTCATTTCATATGATATGATAGTATTCCATATGATATGGATGTTTTCTTTCATTACGATAAATGGGCAATATTAAATAAATTTCATTTCATATGATATGAGATATTCCATATGATATGGATGTTCCCATACGATAAATGGGCAATATTAAATAAATTTCATTTCATATGATATGATATATTCCATATGATATGGATGTTCCCATACGATAAATTGTCAATATTAAATAAATTTCATTTCATATGATATGAGATATTCCATATGATATGGATGTTCCCATACGATAAATGGGCAATATTAAATAAATTTCATTTCATATGATATGAGATATTCCATATGATATGGATGTTCCCATACGATAATGTGTTCAATATTAAATAAATTTCATTTCATATGATATGAGATATTCCATATGATATGGCGCGCGATGATAAATTTCCCATACGATAAGGGTCAATATTAAATAAATTTCATTTCATATGATATGAGATATTCCATATGATATGGATGTTCCCATACGATAAATGGGCAATATTAAATAAATTTCATTTCATATGATATGAGATATTCCATATGATATGGATGTTCCCATACGATAAATTTTCAATATTAAAAAATTTCATTTCATATGATATGAGATATTCCATATGATATGGATGGTTCCATACGATAAATGTGGCAATATTAAATAAATTTCATTTCATATGATATGGATATTCCATATGATATGGATGTTCCCTAAATGATTTTCAATATTAAATAAATTTCATTTCATATGATATGAGATATTCCATATGATATGGATGTTCCCATACGATAAATGGGCAATATTAAATAAATTTCATTTCATATGATATGAGATATTCCATATGATATGGATGTTCCCATACGATAAATTTTCAATATTAAATAAATTTCATTTCATATGATATGAGATATTCCATATGATATGGATGTTCCCATACGATAAATGCAATATTAAATAAATTCTTTCATATGATATGAGATATTCCATATGATATGGATGTTCCCATACGATAATGTTTTCAATATTAAATAAATTTCATTTCATATGATATGAGATATTTTCCATATGATATGGATGTTCCCATACGATAAATGGGCAATATTAAATAAATTTCATTTCATATTGATATGAGATATTCCATATGATATGGTTGTTCCCATACGATAAATTGGGCAATATTAAATAAATTTCATTTCATATGATATGAGATATTCCATATGATATGGATGTTCCCATACGATAAATGGGCAATATTAAATAAATTTCATTTCATATGATATGATGATATTCCATATGATATGGATGTTCCCATAGATTAAGTTTCATAATGGGCAATAATAAATAAAATTTCATTTCATATGATATGAGATATTCCATATGATATGGATGTTCCCATACGATAAATGTTCAATATTAAATAAATTTCATTTCATATGATATGAGATATTCCATATGATATGGATGTTCCCATACGATAAATTTGCAATATTAAATAAATTTCATTTCATATGATATGAGATATTCCATATGATATGGATGTTCCCATACGATAAATTGGCAATATTAAATAAATTTCATTTCATATGATATGAGATATTCCATATGATATGGATGTTCCCATACGATAAAATGGGCAATATTAAATAAATTTCATTTCATATGATATGAGATATTCCATATGATATGGATGTTCCCATACGATAAATTTTCAATATTAAATAAATTTCATTTCATATGATATGAGATATTCCATATGATATGGATGTTCCCATACGATAAATTGGCAATATTAAATAAATTTCATTTCATATGATATGAGATATTCCATATGATATGGATGTTCCCATACGATAAATGGGCAATATTAAATAAATTTCATTTCATATGATATGAGATATTCCATATGATATGGATGTTCCCATACGATAAATGGCAATATTAAATAAATTTTTCATATATGATATTCATGATTGTATACGATAAATGGGCAATATTAAATAAATTTCATTTCATATGATATGAGATATTCCATATGATATGGATGTTCCCATACGATAAATGGGCAATATTAAATAAATTTCATTTCATATGATATGAGATATTCCATATGATATGGATGTTCCCATACGATAAATGGGCAATATTAAATAAATTTCATTTCATATGATATGAGATATTCCATATGATATGGATGTTCCCATACGATAAATTTTCAATATTAAATAAATTTCATTTCATATGATATGAGATATTCCATATGATATGGATGTTCCCATACGAATTTTCAATATTAAATAAATTTCATTTCATATGATATATTTTTTAAAAATATTAAGATATGAGATATTCCATATGATATGGATGTTCCCATACGATAAATGGTCAATATTAAATAAATTTCATTTCATATGATATGAGATATTCCATATGATATGGATGTTCCCATACGATAAATTTTCAATATTAAATAAATTTCATTTCATATGATATGAGATATTCCATATGATATGGATGTTCCCATACGATAAATGGGCAATATTAAATAAATTTCATTTCATATGATATGAGATATTCCATATGATATGGATGTTCCCATACGATAAATTTTCAATATTAAATAAATTTCATTTCATATGATATGAGATATTCCATATGATATGGATGTTCCCATACGATAAATTTTCAATATTAAATAAATTTCATTTCATATGATATGAGATATTCCATATGATATGGATGTTCCCATACGATAAATGGGCAATATTAAATAAATTTCATTTCATATGATATGAGATATTCCATATGATATGGATGTTCCCATACGATAAATTTTCAATATTAAATAAAATTTCATTTCATATGATATGAGATATTCCATATGATATGGATGTTCCCATACGATAAATTTTCAATATTAAATAAATTTCATTTCATATGATATGAGATATTCCATATGATATGGATGTTCCCATACGATAAATTGTCAATATTAAATAAATTTCATTTCATATGATATGAGATATTCCATATGATATGGATGTTCCCATACGAAAAATTTTCAATATTAAAATAAATTTCATTTCATATGATATGAGATATTCCATATGATATGGATGTTCCCATACGATAAATTGGCAATATTAAATAAATTTCATTTCATATGATATGATATATTCCATATGATATGGATGTTCCCATACGATAAATTTTCAATATTAAATAAATTTCATTTCATATGATATGAGATATTCCATATGATATGGATGTTCCCATACGATAAGGTCTCAATATTAAATAAAATTTCATTTCATATGATATGAGATATTCCATATGATATGGATGTTCCCATACGATAAATGGGCAATATTAAATAAATTTCATTTCATATGATATGAGAATATTCCATATGATATGGATGTTCCCATACGATAAATTTTCAATATTAAATAAATTTCATTTCATATGATATGAGATATTCCATATGATATGGATGTTCCCATACGATAAATTTTCAATATTAAATAAATTTCATTTCATATGATATGAGATATTCCATATGATATGGATGTTCCCATACGATAAAATTGGGCAATATTAAATAAATTTCATTTCATATGATATGAGATATTCCATATGATATGGATGTTCCCATACGATAAATTGTCAATATTAAATAAATTTCATTTCATATGATATGAGATATTCCATATGATATGGATGTTCCCATACGATAAATTTTCAATATTAAATAAATTTCATTTCATATGATATGAGATATTCCATATGATATGGATGTTCCCATACGATAAATTTTCAATATTAAATAAATTTCATTTCATATGATATGAGATATTCCATATGATATGGATGTTCCCATACGATAAATTGGCAATATTAAATAAATTTCATTTCATATGATATGAGATATATTCCATATGATATGGATGTTCCCATACGATAAATTTTCAATATTAAATAAATTTCATTTCATATGATATGAGATATTCCATATGATATGGATGTTCCCATACGATAAATTGGCAATATTAAATAAATTTCATTTCATATGATATGAGATATTCCATATGATATGGATGTTCCCATACGATAAATTGGCAATATTAAATAAATAAATTTCATTTCATTCATATGATATGAGATATTCCATATGATATGGATGTTCCCATACGATAAATTTTCAATATTAAATAAATTTCATTTCATATGATATGAGATATTCCATATGATATGGATGTTCCCATACGATAAATTGGCAATATTAAATAAATTTCATTTCATATGATATGAGATATTCCATATGATATGGATGTTCCCATACGATAAATTTTCAATATTAAATAAATTTCATTTCATATGATATGAGATATTCCATATGATATGGATGTTCCCATACGATAAATGGGCAATATTAAATAAATTTCATTTCATATGATATGAGATATTCCATATGATATGGATGTTCCCATACGATAAATGGGCAATATTAAATAAATTTCATTTCATATGATATGAGATATTCCATATGATATGGATGTTCCCATACGATAAATTTTCAATATTAAATAAATTTCATTTCATATGATATGAGATATTCCATATGATATGGATGTTCCCATACGATAAATTTTCAATATTAAATAAATTTCATTTCATATGATATGAGATATTCCATATGATATGGATGTTCCCATACGATAAATGGGCAATATTAAATAAATTTCATTTCATATGATATGAGATATTCCATATGATATGGATGTTCCCATACGATAAATTTTCAATATTAAATAAATTTCATTTCATATGATATGAGATATTCCATATGATATGGATGTTCCCATACGATAAATTGTCAATATTAAATAAATTTCATTTCATATGATATGAGATATTCCATATGATATGGATGTTCCCATACGATAAATTGTCAATATTAAATAAAATTCATTTCATATGATATGAGATATTCCATATGATATGGATGTTCCCATACGTATAAAATATTTCATATGATTCCATATGATATGGTTTCCCAATATTAAATAAAAAATTTCATTTCATATGATATGAGATATTCCATATGATATGGATGTTCCCATACGATAAATTTTCAATATTAAATAAATTTCATTTCATATGATATGAGATATTCCATATGATATGGATGTTCCCATACGATAAATTTTCAATATTAAATAAATTTCATTTCATATGATATGAGATATTCCATATGATATGGATGTTCCCATACGATAAATTTTCAATATTAAATAAATTTCATTTCATATGATATGAGATATTCCATATGATATGGATGTTCCCATACGATAAATTTTCAATATTAAAAAAATTTCATTTCATATGATATGAGATATTCCATATGATATGGATGTTCCCATACGATAAATTGTCAATATTAAATAAATTTCATTTCATATGATATGAGATATTCCATATGATATGGATGTTCCCATACGATAAATTTTCAATATTAAATAAATTTCATTTCATATGATATGAGATATTCCATATGATATGGATGTTCCCATACGATAAATGGGCAATATTAAATAAATTTCATTTCATATGATATGAGATATTCCATATGATATGGATGTTCCCATACGATAAATTTTCAATATTAAATAAATTTCATTTCATATGATATGATATATTCCATATGATATGGATGTTCCCATACGATAAATTTTCAATATTAAATAAATTTCATTTCATATGATATGAGATATTCCATATGATATGGATGTTCCCATACGATAAATTTGCAATATTAAATAAATTTCATTTCATATGATATGAGATATTCCATATGATATGGATGTTCCCATACGATAAATTTTCAATATTAAATAAATTTCATTTCATATGATATGAGATATTCCATATGATATGGATGTTCCCATACGATAAATTTTCAATATTAAATAAATTTCATTTCATATGATATGAGATATTCCATATGATATGGATGTTCCCATACGATAAATGGGCAATATTAAATAAATTTCATTTCATATGATATGAGATATTCCATATGATATGGATGTTCCCATACGATAAATTTTCAATATTAAATAAATTTCATTTCATATGATATGAGATATTCCATATGATATGGATGTTCCCATACGATAAATTGTCAATATTAAATAAATTTCATTTCATATGATATGAGATATTCCATATGATATGGATGTTCCCATACGATAAATGGGCAATATTAAATAAATTTCATTTCATATGATATGAGATATTCCATATGATATGGATGTTCCCATACGATAAATTTTCAATATTAAATAAATTTCATTTCATATGATATGAGATATTCCATATGATATGGATGTTCCCATACGATAAATGGGCAATATTAAATAAATTTCATTTCATATGATATGAGATATTCCATATGATATGGATGTTCCCATACGATAAATTTTCAATATTAAATAAATTTCATTTCATATGATATGAGATATTCCATATGATATGGATGTTCCCATACGATAAATTTTCAATATTAAATAAATTTCATTTCATATGATATGAGATATTCCATATGATATGGATGTTCCCATACGATAAATGGTCAATATTAAATAAATTTCATTTCATATGATATGAGATATTCCATATGATATGGATGTTCCCATACGATAAATGGGCAATATTAAATAAATTTCATTTCATATGATATGAGATATTCCATATGATATGGATGTTCCCATACGATAAATTTTCAATATTAAATAAATTTCATTTCATATGATATGAGATATTCCATATGATATGGATGTTCCCATACGATAAATTTTCAATATTAAATAAATTTCATTTCATATGATATGAGATATTCCATATGATATGGATGTTCCCATACGATAAATTTTCAATATTAAATAAATTTCATTTCATATGATATGAGATATTCCATATGATATGGATGTTCCCATACGATAAATTTTCAATATTAAATAAATTTCATTTCATATGATATGAGATATTCCATATGATATGGATGTTCCCATACGATAAATTTTCAATATTAAATAAATTTCATTTCATATGATATGAGATATTCCATATGATATTGGATGTTCCCATACGATAATATTTTCAATATTAAATAAATTTCATTTCATATGATATGAGATATTCCATATGATATGGATGTTCCCATACGATAAATTGGCAATATTAAATAAATTTCATTTCATATGATATGAGATATTCCATATGATATGGATGTTCCCATACGATAAATTGGCAATATTAAATAAATTTCATTTCATATGATATGAGATATTCCATATGATATGGATGTTCCCATACGATAAATTGGCAATATTAAATAAATTTCATTTCATATGATATGAGATATTCCATATGATATGGATGTTCCCATACGATAAATTGTCAATATTAAATAAATTTCATTTCATATGATATGAGATATTCCATATGATATGGATGTTCCCATACGATAAATGGGCAATATTAAATAAATTTCATTTCATATGATATGAGATATTCCATATGATATGGATGTTCCCATACGATAAATGGCAATATTAAATAAATTTCATTTCATATGATATGATATTTCCATATGATATGGATGTTCCCATACGATAAATTTTCAATATTAAAAAAATTTCATTTCATATGAATTCCATATGATATGGATGTTCCCATACGATAAATTTTCAATATTAAAAAAATTTCATTTCATATGATATGAGATATTCCATATGATATGGATGTTCCCATACGATAAATTGGCAATATTAAATAAATTTCATTTCATATGATATGAGATATTCCATATGATATGGATGTTCCCCCACGATAAATTGTCAATATTAAATAAATTTCATTTCATATATATGAGCAATGCCATCGCATCGTGCAGAAGGTGATCTACGTTTTTGAAGACAAGTTGTATTCCTCCGCTGTCTTTCTATGACGTGAAGCAGGCCTTTGATCGAGTCTGGCATGATAGGCTCCTGCACAAAATAAAGCTGTTCCTCCCCCCGCAGTACTACATGGTACTTAAATCATACATCTTGGACAGACGGTCTTACGTTAGGTTAAATGAATTTCTTATCAATGAATAGAGCACATCAAAGAACGGGCGTCCCCATACGGTAACTGGGCAATATTATATAAATTTCATTTCATACTGTCTGAGCTATCCAGTGGTGCAAGAATCCGCAAACTACCTGATTGCTCTCATATGCAGATGGACACAGCATTCATATGGATGCGCACCAAACCCTACGGAGGCGTCAGCGATCATCCAGGAACAACTGCTCACATGCTTGAGCCCTGGCTAAGCAGGTGGAACATCGCTGTTAACACAGACAAGTCGCTGCACATGACTTTCGCCACACGCAGACTCGACTGCCCCCCAGTCAGTGTTCATGGGACGCTTCTCCCGAGCGTGGATTCGGTCAAATAATTTGGGCTTACTCTGGACAGGCGATTAAACTGGAAGGCGCACCTTAAAGCCAAACGTGTTCAACTCAACACGAAGCTGGCTAGGATGCAGTGGCTAATCGGCACCAAGTCACAGCTCAGCATTAGCAACAAGGTGCTGCTGTACAAGGCCATTATCAAACCAGTGTGGACTTATGGGATTCAGCTCTGGGGCACGGCCTCAGTTTCGAACGTGAACATAATTCCAGAGCAAGCTGCTCCGCAGAATATGATATGGTCCTCCATCCATTCGTTCGCAACTCGGTCATCCACAGAGACCTGAACGTCCCATCAGTAAGCAGCGAAATTAAAAGATACGGCACTCAACACTGCTCCAGGTTGGAGACGCATGACAATATTCTGGCACTCGCCCTGCTAGATAACAGCACCCAAACAAGACGGCTCAAAAGATGTCATCCCCTGGACCTACCCTTCAGGCAAAAACAGGACTGGTGAGTCCCTTTTAGATGGACATGAAATTTTTGAAATGTTGAATCTTTGTAACAAGCCATAACCACACAATATCTCCTCTCTTTTTTTTTCCTTTTTTCCTCCCATATATATATACTCTTTACACCTCAAGTTATTGTTAACCCCATTACTTAATTTGCTTATTGTCCTTTTAGGATAGATTGCAAATTAAATATACAAATAAAAAAAAAAAAAAAAAATTTCATATGATATGAGATATTCCATATGATATGTGTATTTCCATACGATAAATTGGGCAATATTAAATAAATTTCATTTCATATGATATGCGATATTCCATATGATATGGGTGTTCCCATATGATAAATGGGCGATATTAAATAAATTTACATTTCATATGATATGAGATATTCCATATGATATGGATCTTTCCATACGATAAATGGGCGATATTAAATAAATATTTGATATGATATGAAACGATGGCTGCATTATGATGATCACAGTTGAATCCGCCGTTTTTGGTTCTTTTTTAAGTTATATACATATATAACTTTTTTTTCCCTTCTTCAATAGGAAAGTCGAGTTTATTTAACGTGGCGTGTACCCATTAATAGGGTTTAATACCACAAAGTAAATAAAATTAGTGTATAAGCGGGTCAAAATAATGCGTCAACCAACGCCCTTCAGAGATGTTGCTATTGCAGCATCTCGTCGGTGCCTATTGAATGCCATGCTGCCGGACATGACATTCCCCCTGGGT
Organism: Drosophila equinoxialis; assembly: GCA_018150345.1. Lineage (NCBI taxonomy): Eukaryota > Metazoa > Arthropoda > Insecta > Diptera > Drosophilidae > Drosophila > Drosophila equinoxialis. Next base: position 356,978 of record JAECWI010000454.1, read on the forward strand.
AAGGAGCGAGGCCCATCTAAAACCTCTGCTGGTCTTTGGGTACAGCACCCGGTTGTATAACGCAACTCCACGCTGAGTCAATGACTCTCCCCGCGTTTGGGTATCAAACCACAACCACTACGATCTCCCACAAGGGGGCCAACCACTAGTTGGGCTAGCCTTGGGCCACTAGCCCATCCCTAGTACCGAATCACAGCTTCGGTCGGCTGTTCGCAGTCAGAGACTACTAGCCATATGTGTCCTAGGCAACACGGAATGGATCGTCCTTGACTCCCCCTCATGGGGTTCGTCTGCCAGATTGTAGCTTTGGCGGGCTGTTCGCAGTCAGAGACTACTAGCCATTTTAGTTCAACACGAACATGGAATGGATCATCCCCGACTAGCCCCTCATGGGGTTCGTCTACCAGATTGCAGCTTTGGCGGGCTGTTCGCAGTCAGAGATTACTAGCCATTTTTGTTCACCTGAACAAGGAATGGATCCCCGAACAAGGAATGGATCATCCCCGAGTCACCCCGGTGGGGGTTCGTCTGCCAGATTAAAGCGCTCTGATACGGCTTTGCAGTGTGTGTGAGGTACTGCTACCAGTTTTGGCCCGTCCGACCCGGCACTGGTTGATCCTGTGTCATACTTCGCCGCCTTTTAAACGCCGCTCGCGCAAACAATTCCAACATCTGGAGCTGGTCCGGTGTGTCCAGGACCCGGGAAAAGTCCCAACGGGTATCCTCCCTCCTGACACCAAGTCCATCGAGGTCTCGCAAATCTGTGTAGAGTGGGCAAGCCACTAGCACGTGCTGCCAGTCTTCGCATTGCGCACCACATTGACATGTGGGCGTTCGGCGTAGACTTTTCTCATACAGAAATGCGTTCAGCGATCCATGGCCAGTCAGCAAGAATCCAGCGTGAAGTCCAAAACCAAGGTCCTTCCGGCTGAAGACGAAGCATGCGTCCGGGATAAACTCGTGAGTCGCTCGACCGCACTCATCGTCATCCCACCTGCGTTGCCACTCGCAGCACATACGTTCGTCCAGCATCGCCTTCATCTGACTCAGATCCAGATTTGCTACATCCAGACCGAACAGCCAATCGCCTTCCTCCAACGGCGACAATCGTACTCTTAACCGCGGAATACCACACTGAGGCACCAAATAGCGCACAAGGCACCATGAGTCCAGCATAAACAGTGCGTCTGGATCGGGTACTGAGACCCCAGTCGACCCTCAGAACGCGACTGAGTGCACCACTGACTCCAGCCAACTTACCGCGTAATCCTGCGATGTGCGGCTGAAAATTAAGCCGCTCGCCGACTGTGATGCCCAGGTATCGGTACTGAGTTACATACTGTAGGAATGCTCCTGCAAACGCTACAGAGGGTGGCCTACAAGCGGCCAATCTCCCTTTTAGTAACATCATTGCCGTCTTGCTGGTCGAAATCGAAACTCCAACTTCAGCTCCCCAAGCTCCCACGACGGACATCAGCTCCTTTACACGACGTTCCAGCTCGGCTCTCGACCTTCCCTCGACGAGGACCAACAGATCGTCTGCATACGCACTGAATACGCACAGGGGCTCCAGACGTTGGAGCAGCACATCCATCGTAGTGTTCCAAATAAATGGTCCACTGATGGATCCCTGCGGACATCTTCGGGTGACCTCCACGTCAACCTCTCCGAATCTGCTGGTCATCCTAGCTTTTCTGCCACTGAAGAAGCTTCTCCACAAGCTGGCTTCTTGGCATCCCGCGTCGATCAAGCGGCGCATCACAGCGCTTCACTCGACATTGTCGAAGGCACCCTTGAAATCCACGAAAAGACCCAACACGTATACCGCCTGGCTGGCGGCAACGCTGGCCTTTACATGGTGCCAGGCATCCTCAACACAGCGTCCAGGTCGAAAGCCGAATTGCCATCTATTTCCATCCGGAAGCACCTCTTTCATGCGATTCACCATGATCCCCTCTAGCACCTTCCCAAACACTGGCAGAAGGCAGATGCCCCGATAGGAAGTAGGATCACTCCTTTCCTTGTCGGAGCCCTTGAGGAGCGCCACTACTCTCGGGCATTTCCACTCAAGGGGGAAATATCCCTCTGCCATCCTCGCGAAGGCATCCCAACTCTGTGGACCGCTTTCGTCCTCGGCAAATTCTGTACGCATGCCCCCATGGGTCATCTCGATGGTCTCCAACGAAGTTCCGCCAATCATCCTCCTTCGTCTTCAGGATGAGCTTCTTGAACTCGCGGACCGCCGTCCGCAGATGAGTGCCAGAAACTGCGCAGTTTCGTTCCCTCTGCGCCTAGCATCCTGGAGCCTCCGCCTAAGTCTCCTGACTTCATGACGTTTTGTACTCAGTTCAGTGGACCACCACTTCACCTTTCCAGCGGCTCGCGACGTTCTACGACCTAGCACCCTGTCGCACGTAGACTGTACGGCAAGGCGTAGCGCAGACACCGAGGAGTCCAACGGCGACATCCTGATGTGCTCCAACGGAAGGTGCTCCCGAATTTCCTCTACCAGTTCAGAGTCGAACAACCGCCAGTTAGCATTCCTGAGCTTCCAGGACGGCACAGGAGCATATGTGCTCTCAACTGTGTCTGGGGAAGGCGTCACCACAACGGTGATAATGTTGTGGTCGCTCATCTCCCACTCGTCCACACTCCAGTCATACGCGGCCCACGCAGACGCTGCTTCGCTAACGATTGTTACGTCAATATCGCTTTGTCCACGGCGATTATCGAACGTGTACACCTCGCTGAATCTGTTGACGACTCCGGCTCGGCTTGCGAGAATCCAATCCTCTAGCTGCTCACCCCGTCTGTAGTTCAGCTGGCCACGAAAGCTATCGTAGCGTTTACTGAACCACATCGGAGATACAGCGTTCGCATCTAGGCAGAGGATGACCGGAGTACTGCTCGCCAGTAGCAGTATGGCATCCATGTACTGGAAATATCCTGTCAACTCAGCATGTGCATGGCAGTACAGTGAGGTCAGGTAAATAGAGCCAAATTTACCCGTGACCCTCACGCATACTCCAGCCTCGGTGATTAGCGACTCGACCGGCAGGCAGATGGCATCTGGATCGTCCATGATGACGGCAGAGTTCCTTCGGTGTCCCTCGAAGATTCGACTACCGAAAATTTTCATCCCGGCTGGGAATCCAATTATTCGGCCATCCAAGTCTGTGTGGGGCTCCTGTAGCAACGCAAAGGGGTGGCCGAAATCGCGCATACGCACACCGACATCGATGCACGCAACGCGACCCCGACCACAATTGGCTTGGATGAAGCTAAACATGGTTAATGATTAGCCGCAAACCTTGCCTCCTTCGCAGCGAACATAGGACAGTCCAACGAGAGCATTAAATGCCCCGATGGCCTTCCATTGAAGCGGCAATTCCGGCAGTCCACCGGATTCTCGCATTTCCAGATTTTGTGACCCTTCTGGCCACATCGGAAACATGTCGCTTCTGTTGCTCCACACTGGGCCACCTTGTGGTCGTAGCCTCCGCATCTGTGGCATACGTGGGTCCTTACGATCCAGCGGAACCTGTAGCTGAACCACTGGATGTAGAACCTCTCACGGCCTTCCAGCAAGGACGCAATCGAGTCGTCTACCTCGATGGAGACGTTCACTCTCTTGCCCTCTTGCGCGACCCATGGCTTTGACACCATGTGTACTGCCTTCTTGAAGGACTCTACCGTCATCTGCTTGAAATTGTTTTCATACAGCTGCTGCATGAAGACGTCCGGGGTGAGTTTGGTATCAACCTCCATCACCTTGAGAGAAGGTCTTGCCGCCTTCTTCTGCTGGACATTCAGTCCAACTTCTGCGAACTTTTTGTTCGCTACCACCCGCTGTATTTCGCCGACCGACGGCGTGCGAATGACAGCGCCACCGCTCCTGAGTTCGCGTACCTCACGTACACGTACTCCCAGCGTCGGTGCGACCTCCTTCATCACCCGCTCGGCCACTTGCTTGCTAGACACGTTCGGGTCCCGACTCGTGACCACCGCGGACCACGTCTCAGCTGGCTTGCTGATCCGTGGCGCGGCGACCGGCACTCCGGGGACGGGGACAACGGCAGCAGCTCTGGCGGTGACCGCGGGGAAGGCAGCATTGTACGCAGCAATGTGCGTAGCATCAGGGGTGGTGGGCAGCTGTGCAGCAGGCCTGCTCTCTGCCGCCTCCAATAGTGCATTCCTGAGAGTCAGCGATGTCGCCAACTCCTCCAAACGTCTGATGGCAGACGATAACTGCATCACAGCCAGCGGCTCCATGCCAACCATGGCATTCCGAATGGCTTGCCTTGAGGCGCCAATCTCTGCGAGAATCAGGCCACCGGCGACGATTCGCCACGCTCCGCTACGCGGTATCTCAACCTCAGCTGGTCCAGCGGCTGGACTTTCGACAGCTTCGGGAGTGGCAACGGCGGCAGCCTTGCGCTTGGCTGGCTTCGCGGGCGGGACGGCGGGGGCGGGCATGGACACGCTGTCCAAGAGCGGCTTCTTCGCGACGGGGGGCGACTTGCTCCAACACCGGCGACTAACGTGGCGAGCGAGCCTTCGCCTTGCGGGTCTTCTTCTCGCACTTTCCGACGACGGCAGTCATCTCTGCGCCCGATTCATCTGTGGTGTCACTACCGGTGACTCCCATAGACTCTGCGCACGACGCAACGCTGCGGGCGCTCTCAACGGCCCTGGAAGCGCTCATCACGCTGACGAACCGTTCATACCGACGGCTCCGCACGAATAGTTCGTGTCACGAAAAAATTCGAAAAAATTTTTACGTGTCACGCACGAACTATCGGCTCACGCACGAACATCGGCTCACGCACGATCCGATCACGCACGCCGAAAAATGCACTTGGCCCTTTTAGCGAGGGCACACTGTATTTGCACTCTTCTCGAGTGTCCACTGTACTAGAGCACGTGCTCACACACACACTCGCACTGTCACTCACACGTACAGGCACAACTGGTAAACAAGTTACCGTTCGTTAGCGCACTAATCCACTTGTTTACTACAAAGTGGGCACTTCACCGTTTCAATCGGTGTTTCTGTTTTGCACTTTTCTCACTGTTTGTTTTGCGTTCGAAATTCGCAATTGATACTACCGCGACACAACCGCACTCAACCACAGTCCAAATACGACTGTGTAGATAGGGACATGAAGTCGAGTTTATTTAACGTGGCGTGTACCCATTAATAGGGTTTACAACCACGGTACTCTAATATGCCACATATGTGACATATAGGACAGCGGGTCAAAATAATGCGTCAACCAACGCCCTTCAGAGATGCTGCTATTGCAGCATCTCGTCGGTGCCTATTGAATGCCATGCTGCCGGACATGACATTCCCCCTGGGTAAGGAGCGAGGCCCATCTAAAACCTCTGCTGGTCTTTGGGTACAGCACCCGGTTGAATAAAGCAACTCCACTCTTGAATTATTCAACTCATACCCGCATTTGGGTATAAACCACAGCCACTACGATCTCCCACAAGGGGGCCAACCACAAAGGGCTAGTGGGCAAACTAGCACTAGCGCACTAATCCACTTGTTTACCACAAAGTGGGCACTTCACCGTTTCAATCGGTGTTTCTGTTTTGCACTTTTCTCACTGTTTGTTTTGCGTTCGAAATTCGCAATTGATACTACCGCGACACAACCGCACTCAACCACAGTCAAAATACGACTGAGTAGATAGGGACATGATAGTCGAGTTTATTTAACGTGGCGTGTACCCATTAATAGGGTTTACAACCACGGTACTCTAATATGCCACATATGTGACATATAGTACAGCGGGTCAAAATAATGCGTCAACCAACGCCCTTCAGAGATGCTGCTATTGCAGCATCTCGTCGGTGCCTATTGAATGCCATGCTGCCGGACATGACATTCCCCCCTGGGTAAGGAGCGAGGCCCATCTAAAACATCTGTAATATCTCCAAAGATATATTATGCCATTTGAAGGGTTTTTATAAGTCAAGACACAAACAGTTGTTGTGGGTTTGAGTTTGCTTTATTGAATGATTCTTAATTCTCTAACAATTGTCGTCTATAGCTAAGACCGCGTAGCTGCGCTGCTAGTCATGCAGGCAGAGGAGCGGTATGCTTATGTATAAACATACTTATGTATAAATGTATAAATGTTTACATAAAAGTATGTATGTTTATATGCCGTCGCAGCGGTAGAGTGAGGATGCATCATATTGCATATTGGGCCAAAGCGGCCGCGCGTGTTATATTTGCCGACACAGCAATTGTCCAGCACCATGCACTCATGGGTGGTCATGTTACTTAAGAGGCAAATGCACTTGAATGTTGCGCGCATAAATATTGTGACTAATTGCTACAATATGTTTGTATTGTTGTTAATATGTTATTCCACAACATGCTACATCCCCCCTCTTTAGAAAAATAACGTAATTATATGGAGTTATTTTCTAATTTTTATTATATAGAAATTTATTTACTTACTATTGTTTTTTTATTTTTTTTATTTTATTTTCTTTTGAATGTTCGAGTGTTTGTTTAATGATAGATGTGGTAAAATTATATTAGTATATGTATAGTGTCATTAAATGTTGGTAATTTATTTGTTCAAATTTATTTCCTTTGTTTTATTGTTATTATTATTATTTTTTTATATATATATTAATTGGTTAAGATCTTTAACCTATCTTTATGCACTGATTGTTTTTTATTCTTTGTATCTTTAATTAAAATGTTATCCCTATCTTTTATTTCTTCTATGGTGTATGGGCCTAAATACTTAGATTCTAGCTTATGACCCATATCGTTACGTAATAAAACCTTATCTCCTATTTCTAATTCAATATCTTTTACCTTTTTATCATATATTTCCTTATTCCTTGCCTTGTGCTGTTCTAACACAATTCTTGCTCTTTTATAAGCCTGTTCTAATCTAAATTTTGATTCCTTAGAATAATCTTCTATGTTATATAGTGGATTTATTTTATCAACACTATTAAATTGTTGTGATAAATTTGAAGTTTTACCGAATACCATCTCATATGGACAATAATCATGTGCCATAGAGGGTGTTGTATTAAAACAATATGCGAAGTATCTTATCCATACATCCCAGTCAGTTTTGTCAACTGAAATGTATGATCGTAAAAATTCATTTAGTGTTCGGTGGCTTCGCTCCACAGTACCTCCACAGTCTGGTGATGATGTGCAGTTGAAGTTATCTTTTTTATTTGCAAGTTTTTGCATAAATCTTCAATTATTGAGTTTCTATATTCTGTTCCCATGTTCGTAATGAACGTCTTCATTGGACCGTACCGCAGAATGAAATCTTCAAATATAGCTTTTGCTACTGTTTTTGCACTTTTGTCTTTAATTGGTATTATTACTAAGTATTTTGTTAAGTCGCAGATTAAGGTTACTGCGTATTCATTTCCGTGTTCTGATTTTGGGAGTGGACCGATCGTATCCACAATAACCCTATCGAAAGCCTGTTGTGGCGTTTCAGTTATGATTAACGGAGTTTTTGTATGCTTTGTTATTTTTGCTTTTTGACACTTATTACATTTTTTATATAGTGAGATATCTCTCGTGTCATATTTTTCCAATAATAATGCCTTTTATTTTGGCCATAGTTCTCGATATTCCAGTATGACCTCCTTGTATGGGGTCGTCGTGGAATGTAAACAGTATTGCTTCTTTTTCTTAATCATTATTTGATAATAGGGTCACCGGCTTGAGTAGCGCTACTCTTAAAAATTTCAATATTTTATTGCCCATATTTTTGGAAGATTCTATTGAAATGGTTTCAAAGATCTTTTCGCTCGGTGCCACTTTGACTTTACTGATGTTGATTATACCGGCTTCTTTTTTCGAGCCTTTGAAAAAATTGACCTAAGTCAAGAATCCCATTGGTATACATATTGCAAATGTCAATTCTTGCTATAACTTTCTTGCCATGTTTAAATGTGATTAAAGAATCAGTTATCCGCAAGGTCACTACTTTTCGTACTTCGTCATTTACAATGACGTCATATACGTTGGGCTTAGAAGCATTAAGAGATTGCTTTTGCAACTCTTTTATATTATTTTCTTTTTTCTTTTCCTGCGCAGGAATTTGACTGTTTACTTTGATTTCTGGTAGTGACTCTCAGAATTTTGTTACTCGTTTGTATATTTTGTAAATCTGTGATTGTTATTCTTGATAGGGCATCTGCTACATAATTATCTTTACCCTTTAGATACTCTACTGTGAAGTCATATTCCTCTAATTCAAGTCTCATTCGCGTTAGTTTCGAACTCGGATTTACCATTGAAAATAGATAAGTAAGTGCTCTGTGATCAGTTTTGACGGTGAAATGTCTACCATAAATGTATGGTCTGAAATGTGTTATTGCCCAATGAATAGCTGCTAATTCTTGTTCTGTTGTACTCTTGTTGCTCTCACCTTTTGTAAAGGCTCTTGATGCGTATGCAACTGGTAGCTGGAGTCCTTCTTTGTTCTGTGTTAGGGCTGCTCCACATGCGTGCTTACTCGCATCAGTGATTATGCAAAATTCTTTGCTAAAATCTGGGTATTGCAATAGAGTTGGGTTCATTAATGCCGATTTTAGATGTTCAAAGGCATTCTGACAGTCAGCTGTCCATTCAAATTTTACATCTTTTTTACATAATCTTGTTATGTGACGAGAATAGTCGGCAAAATTCTTTATGAATCTACTGTAATAATTGCAAAATGCAATAAATCTTCTAGCGCTGTCCGCATCGTGGGGGACTGGATAATTTTGGATGACGTCGTATTTTGTGTCATCAGGCAAGATTCCTTTGTCTGTGCATTTATGCCCCAAAAAGGTGACTTCATGCATAGAAAATGAACATTTTTCTGGATGTAATTTTAGGTTGTGTTGCCTACATTTCTCAAACACATCTGTTAAGTTATTGAGCATATGTTTTTCAGAACAACCAATGACTATTAAATTGTCCATATAAAGGAATGCTTGAGAAGGTTCATTCCATTCTCTGGAATGAATTTGGCGCTATCTTTAGACCAAATGGTAATCGCGTGAAGCGATATGAACCATTGTTTGTTGAAAAGGATGTAACATTTCGTGACTCTTTTTCGAGTTCTATCTGATGAAAACCTGACATTAAATCCAGGCACGAAAAGTACTTCGCCCTTCCCAGTTGATCTAGAATATCATCAATCCTTGGGAGTGGGAATTTATCGGACAACAATTTTTTATTAATCTGACGATAGTCAATTACTAATCGCCACTTTTTCTTTTCGGAATTAGGCAGTGATTTCTTTTGGTACAAGTAACAGTGGGCTGTTATAAGCTGATACCGATGGTTCCACTATTTTGTTATCTATTAACTTTTGGACTTGTTTTTGTATCTCGTCTTTTTGACTATGAGGATTTCTGTAGTTCTTTATATATATTGGTTCATCATCTTTCAGTCTCAGTTTTTGTTTATAAAAATTATTGGTAGTTATAGGTTCGGTTTCCAAACCGAACACATCACTATACTGTGTGCATAATTTGGTTAGTTGGCTATTGAACTGTGGTGGGAAATTCTTCGAGAGTGTCGCTAATACCGTTTTCCCTCTATCTTCTGAACTTGTTTTAACTACTTCGTAGTTCGAAAGTGATTCGTACTGCAAGTTATTTATCTTGACTATTTGATTTGTGTTTGTTGTATTTAGCAATTTTATGAATGCGTTTTGAGAAGATGCTATGGTATTTGCTATGTAAATACCCTGCTGAATTTCTTGGTTCGGAATTAATATACTGTCTTCCGCTGAGGTTATTTCAATTTTTCGGACAACTTGTGATCTTGCTGGCAGAACTATGGAGTTGTTGCCAGAATTGTATGCTATTGGTACATATATGGGATATTGTAGATTATTTGGTCTAATTATAAGCCAATCCTCAGTCGGTTTGAAATCTAATTGGCAGTTATATTTTCTTATGAAATCGATACCTAGTATTCCATCACAAGGAATAGCGAATTGTAAATTTACAATATGAAAATCGTGTGGAATTATGTATTTAGAGGTTTGTATTTCTATGGAAGTAAGTCCTTTTGATTTTGTTATTTCTTGACTTATTCCCTGTATATTTATTATTTGATTGGTTTGGATATATGGAAGTTGTCGGAATTTTCTTTTAATATGGATATGTCAGCACCTGTGTCTATTAAAAATACTAATTCTTTTCCTGTTGCTACGTTAGTGAAACTTGCAAATGTGCTTTGACTGAGACTGATGGTGTAAGCCTTGTAATTTTTTATTGCTGAGTATCTAAAGGTTGTTGGGAGTTTCCCGAATTATTCTGGGCTACCCTAACAATGCTATTATTAGAGTTATTACCTCTGTTTTGTTGGTTGTTTCCTCTATTCCCTCTGTTATTATTTCTGCCGTAACCTCTGTTGTTTCCTCTCTGGTTGTAGTTCTGGTTATAATTTTGGCCATTGTTATTATAATTGTTATAATTATTATAATTACCGCGACCATTACCTCTACCACGATAATTATATCTGTTATTATAATTACCACGGCCTCTTCGAGCAAATAGAACCGTATTTGGATTGCCTGATATCTCAGTACTTTTTTGTAAGTACTTTGCTATAGCTTCGTCCATGGTTTTGAAATTACCAGAGTCAAGTATATTTTTAATTCTATTGTGTTCGCAATTTGCAATCATTGCTTCTATAGCATCGTCTGTGCTATTCTTAATAGCAATTGCTGCAGGCATACCTTCTTCGATATATGCTGATTGAAGTGTTTTGCGTAAGTTGTCTATCTCCGAAGTATATTTGTCAGCGGTTTTACCTTGCTGAGTTGTATTCTTCAACTTGGCTTTTATAACTTTGGATGTTTCACCAATTACAACGCCTTGCAATTTTTGTATTATTGCTTCTATTGAAGTTTCTTCGTGGACTTCATATAGTGTTGGGCCAATAATTTTTGATTTTATTACCTCAACTGCTATATTTTCGTAGTCGCCTTTCATCATATCTACCAACTTCAGGGCTGTAATGAATCTTTTGAGTTGCATTTTCGTGCCGTTAAATTCAGGTATGGGTATGTTTATTTCTTTCACATATGCCCTTCGGGCATTTAAGGGCACACTGTATTTGCACTCTTCTCGAGTGTCCACTGTACTAGAGCACGTGCTCACACACACACTCGCACTGTTACTCACACGTACAGGCAAACTGGTAAACAAGTTACCGTTGGTTAGCGCACTAATCCACTTGTTTACAACAATGTGGGCACTTCACCGTTTCAATCGGTGTTTCTGTTTTTCACTTTTCTCACTGTTTGTTTTGCGTTCGAAATTCGCAATTGATACTACCGCGACACAACCGCACTCAACCACATTCAAAACACGACTGAGTAGATAGCGACTTATAGTCTATTTTGTTTAACGTGGCGTGTACCCATTGTTAGGGTTTACTACCACGGCACTCAAATAAGTCACATGGACAAATAGTATACGTGACGATACGAGGCGTCGCCAAACGCCCGTTTGAGAACTGCTTTTGCAGAATCTCTCCAGTGCCAGTTGAATGCCATGTTGGGCGGACATGACATTCCCCCTGGGTAAGGAGCAAGGCCGACCTAAAACCTCTGCTGGTCTTTGGGTGCAGCACCCGGTTGAATAAAGCAACTCCACTCTTGAATTATTCAACTCATACCCGCATTTGGGTATAAACCACAGCCACTACGATCTCCCCACAAGGGGGCCAACCACAAAGGGCTTGTGGGCAAACTAGCCCATCCCGTAGTACCGAATCACAGTTCCGGTCGGCTGTTCGCAGTCGAAACTACTAACCATTTTCGTCACCGCCAAACAGGAAATATGTTAACCCGACCTAGAATTAGCTACTGCTGAAAATTTCAACAATACCCAGGAAGCATCACTTGGAGGTATCGAATCGACTTGACCTGAATCACGTCTTATGAAATACGGTACATCTGCATCTCCCCTTCTGCGATCATCAGGCCCAGCTTCCCAGTAGATAGGGACATGAAGTCGAGTTTATTTAACGTGGCGTGTACCCATTAATAGGGTTTACAACCACGGTACTCTAATATGCCACATATGTGACATATAGTACAGCGGGTCAAAATAATGCGTCAACCAACGCCCTTCAGAGATGCTGCTATTGCAGCATCTCGTCGGTGCCTATTGAATGCCATGCTGCCGGACATGACATTCCCCTGGGTAAGGAGCGAGGCCCATCTAAAACATCTGTAATATCTCCAAAGATATATTATGCCATTTGAAGGGTTTTTATAAGTCAAAACACAAACAGTTGTTGTGGGTTTGAGTTTGCTTTATTGAATGATTCTTAATTCTCTAACAATTGTCGTCTATAGCTAAGACCGCGTAGCTGCGCTGCTAGTCATGCAGGCAGAGGAGCGGTATGCTTATGTATAAACATAATAATGTATAGTGCCATTAAATGTTGGTAATTTATTTGTTAAAATTTATTTCCTTTGTTTTATTGTTATTATTATTTTTATACCCTTGCAGAGGGTATTATAAAATTGGTCAGATGTTTGTAACGCACAGAAGGAGACGTTTCCGACCCCATAAAGTATATATATTCTTGTTCAGCATGAGAAGCTGAGTCGATATAGCCATGTCCGTCTGTCCGTCTGTCTGTGCGTACGCGTGTTACTCAGCCATCTTAAGAGCTATTGGGATGAAATTTTTTTTGTGGGCTTTTTATTACCCGGGCTAGATAAAGTATGAAATTTGTCAGGATCGGGCCACTATATCATATATGTAGTTCTAGAACAAACATTTTTGCAAAAATTGGAGTATCCCCATGAAATTTACCAATATGATAGTATTTGACATAAATTGACAGATCCCAAAATTTTAATCTGATCGGATAAATAGAACAGAAGTTACAGTCAACACAAATCGGTTCAAATGATGACCTAGTAGACAGCAAGCAGCGCTGCCGGCAGCAAACAGCATACACACACACAGACGCAGCGCTACAAGAACTGTATGTGTATGCGTGTTGTGCTTTGCTTAGGGAATGATGCAAGAAGAAAGAAAATTTATTATAAAAAGAGAAATAATTTGAATGTTTTGTTTGTGTATTGATGAATTCAGTTGCAGGGAAAGAAAATTTAAAATGTAAAAAAATTATTGCCAAAGACTGCAAGGGTATATAAACTTTGGCATAGCCGAAGTTAGCTTCTTTGATATTTTTTTTATATATATATTAATTGGTTAAGATCTTTAACCTATCTTTATGCACTAATTGTTTCTTATTCTTTGTATCTTTAATTAAAATGTTATCCCTATCTTTTATTTCTTCTATGGTGTATGGGCCTAAATACTTAGATTCTAGCTTATGACCCGTATCGTTACGTAATAAAACCTTATCTCCTATTTCTAATTCAATATCTTTTACCTTTTTATCATATATTTCCTTATTCTTTGCCTTGTGCTGTTCTAACATAATTCTTGCTCTTTTATAAGCCTGTTCTAATCTAAATTTTGATTCCTTAGTATAATCTTCTATGTTATATAGTGGATTTATCTTATCATCACTAATAAAATGTTTGGGTACATTCGAAGTTTTTCCGAATACCAATTCATATGAACAATAATCATGTGCCATAGAGGGTGTCGTATTAAAACAATATGCGAAGTATCTTATCCATACATCCCAGTCAGTTTTGTCAACTGAAATGTATGATCGTAAAAATTCATTTAGTGTTCGGTGGCTTCGCTCCACAGTGCCTCCACAGTCTGGTGATGATGTGCAGTTGAAGTTATCTTTTTTATTTGCAAGTTTTTGCATAAATCTTCAATTATTGAGTTTCTATATTCTGTTCCCATGTTCGTAATGAACGTCTTCATTGGACCGTACTGCAGAATGAAATCTTCAAATATAGCTTTCGCTACTGTTTTTGCACTTTTGTCTATTATTGGTATTATTACAAGGTATTTTGTTAGATCGCAGATTAGAGTTACTGCATATTCATTTCCTTGTTCTGTCTTGGGAAGTGGACCGATCGTATCCACAATTACCCTGTCGAAAGCCAGTTGTGGCGTTTCAGTTATAATTAACGGAGTTTTTGTATGTGTGTGCTCTCTTGCACGGAATTTTTCAGGCACTGTCTAACGGTGTCTGTTAAAAGAGAATCGCAAAAACTATACAAAAAGTAAGTTTTGCCCAACGGACTACTGCCCCTGCTCTGCGCGAAGTCGCAAACGAGGGGCAATAAAAACACTACCGTTTCTCGCGAGCAAACGGTTCTTGATGCTGGGCAAACGCAAATTTAAAACAACCAAACTTGCGAATTGACCAACGATGTCTGAGAACTCGTCTGATCAGCTCCAGCTTAAAAATAAGCTGTCTGATGATGAGGAGATGAGGGAAATAAAGTACAAAACACCTGCAGAGTTGCGAGCTACCTTGGCCAAAGATTTACTTGAATCAAGCGAAAGGCTCAACTGTGATGTTAACTTGATTGCAACAACAACAAGCACTATGACATTTTCAAATGGAAGCAGTAAATCGAAGAATTTAATGGCAAATACCATAATTAGCAGCTCAAGTTTCCTTTCTAGCACATCGTCAGCGCATGCTACGAGCACAAGTCTGACCAAAAAGCAACCCCGTGTTAATGATTGCTCGATTCAGATGCCGAGAACCCCTCCTTGTAAAAAACAAAAAAGAGGTGACAAATCCTCAAAACTACTTGAAACGGGTACTCGCTTAAATGCTCATAAAAAACAACATATACAAGAACTTCTCAGAAAGACAACTGCCACCACCTCTTCGGCTTTACTCCGAAACAACAGTTTCGCAGAGCTATCTGAAGAAGCTAATGCTTTGATAGATCTTGATATTCAAGATCAACTAGAGCAAGTAGAAGCTGGCAGTCAAGAACTTGCTGATAATGACCAGAGGCGAAGCATATTGCCCAAGCCGTCGGCTATATGCGTACCACATGTTGGAAACATGGGCGAACTCGAAGAAGCCCTAAATTCTACAGTGTCAGCTGACATGTATGACATACGCACATCCAGGTTCGGAGTCTTTCGAATATATGCAAAAACTCCGATGTTTTCGTGCGGTGGTGCAAATATTGACGAAGAAAAAATGTCAATTCTGGCACCACCAGCTGAGAGAAGATGCTCCGTTCGGGCTAATCGTTCGGGATATTCATCCAAATGTAGCACAAAAACTAGTCGAGAGAGCTTTTACTGATCAGGGACATACAGTCATGAATGTCTACTGCCCTAGAAAACCGAATTGGCGCAACATTGAAATCAGTGAAGATGATGATGAAGATGAAATTAATGCGAAAACTAGGCAAAATATGTTTTTCGTCAACTCAAAGAAGACACCAAAAGTTGCAGAGGCTCTTAAAATTACTCAAATTGAAAGGCACAGAGTAACAGTGCTAAAGGCGAAGCGCAATAGAGAACTTGTCCAATGTCTTAAATGTTAAGATTTCGGCCACACGAAAAATAACTGTTATATAAAGGCCGTTTGTGGCAAATGCTCAGGCAACCACCTAACTCATTTATGCGTCCTCAAAGATGGAGACAAAGCTAATTGTGCTAACTGCGGTGAGGACCACCCGGCTAGTTACAAAAAATGTCCGGTCAGACTCGATCTTACCAAAAAGCTTAAGCCAGCTGCAAAACTCCCGGAAAAGCATCTTGTAATCCAAACACAGCAAAGGTCGAATACAGCTCTAAGAAGTGGCTTCTCCTATGCTGACGTCACTAGGTCTCGTGAAATCCCTAGAAATTTAAGCCTAACGCAGGATGGAACCAGGTTGGCAGATTTTTCTGATGATCAATCTTTCAACAGTAAATTCCAAATATTGGAAAAAGCCATTAACGATCTTAATAGCAGAATGAATCAAATGTTCAAGCTCATACAGGAAACGATGGAGGCAAACAAAGCTTTTCGTGATCTGGTACAGAAGCTGATATCAAAATGACTAACACGAATCTAAAAATCGGATTGTGGAATGCACGAGGATTAGTCAGAAACATCGAAGAACTCCGACTTTTTCTAAGTGCAAATAACATAGATGTAATGCTGATTACAGAAACGCATATGCGCCCAGGACAACAAGTATACTTACCAGGCTTTGATCAATATTATGCTAATCATCCCAGTGGAAATTCCAAAAGTGGATCTGCTGTTTTCATACGAGAATATATCTCTCATATTCAAAACGAACCTACATTGAGTCCTACTATTCAAGCTGCAAGCGTAATTGTGCCGACCAATGGTGGATGCATCAAAATCTCCTCCATTTATCTGCCTCCCAACCAACCTTGGAATAAAGCTGACTTTGAGCAACTATTTCTTGGCCTGGGTGGCAAATTCCAACGTACCTTGGTATACACGAAACTAGGATATCGAAAGGGACCTGGGCGTCCCTACGGTGGGAGATGCTATGAAGCAATATGCAGCAAATTATCTGCAACGCCTCGGTGGTCACCCAAATAGTCTAGCCAGACGTCTCACTGCCAGACCAAGGAAGAGAAGACTGAAGCGATACCACCCAATGGATCTTCCTAATAGGTCCCACGACTAATCAAATCAACCGTCTTGTAAATATTGTTATAATGTAATATTGTAAATTTTGAATGTAATGTCATTCAACGTATGTAAATATCACCTGTGATCAATTGTTTTTTCACTTTAATGTAAAGCTAGGTTAAGCTGCCACTGAAGGTATCAGAAAACTAGTTTAAGCCAAATATACAAATTAAAAAAGAAAAAAGAAAGAAATTATTTGTTGTTATTGATTCGGTTTCTAGTCCGAATACATTTCTTGCACAACTTCGTAAGTTGGCTGTGAAACTGTGGGGAAACATTAATAACGTAGTTAGTACTGCGTTTTCACGCCGTTCATACTTTAAACTTGATATGTTTACTATTTGATCTTTATTTGTAGTATTTAGCAGTCGTATGACTGCGTTTTGGGGTTTAGTTATGGTATTTGCTAAATAAATACCATATTGAATTTCTTGGTTTGGAATTAATACACTGTCTTCTTGTGAACTTATTTCAATTTTTCGGACAACTTGGGATCTTGCTGGTAAAACTATTGAATTATTACCAGCACTGTACGATTTTGGTACGTATATCGGATATTTTAGGTTATTTGGTCGAATTATTAACCAGTCTTCGGACGGATTGAAATCTAGTTGACAGTTATATTTTCTTATGAAATCGATTCCTAGTATTCCATCACATGGAATAGCGAATCGGTTATTAACGATGTGAAAGTTGTGTGGAATTTTATATTTTGAAGATTGTATTTCGACAGAAGTAAACCCTATGGATTTAGTTACTTCTTGACTAATTCCTTGTATATTTATTATTTTATTGGTTTGGACACTTTGAAAACTGTCTGAATTTTCTTTTACGATCGATATTTCCGATCCTGTGTCTATTAAAAATACTAACTTTTGCCCAGTTGCTACATTCGTGAAGGTAACGAACGTATTTTGATTAAGACTGATGGCGTGAATCTTATTATTCATTACTGCTGGGTATCTAAAGGTGCTTGGGAGTTTCCCGAAGCATTCTGTGCTACCCTAACATTATTGTTATTATAACCGTTTTGTCGGTTATTTCCTCGGTTACCTCTATTATTCCTGTTGTAACCTCTGTTATTTCCTCTGTAACTATTATTTCTGTTTTGTTGGAAATTTTGGCCGTTATTGTTATTGTTATAATTGTTGTAATAACCACGACCATTGCCTCTACCACGATAATTATATTTGTTATTATAATTACCACGGTTTCTTTGGGCGAACAGAACCGTATTTGGATTACCTGATATCTCAGTACTTTTTTGTAAGTACTTTGCTATAGCTTCGTCCATGGTTTTGAAATTGCCAGAGTCGAGTATAGTTTTAATTCTGTTTTGTTCGCAATTTCCGATCATTGCTTCTATAGCATCGTCTGTGCTATTCTTAAGAGCAAGTGCTGCTGGCATACCTTCATCGATATATGCAGATTGAAGGGTTTTGCATAAGTTATCTATCTCCGAAGTAAATTTGTCAGCGGTTTTACCTTTCTGAGTTGTATTCTTCAATTTGGCTTTTATAACTTTGGATGTTTCACCAATTACAATGCCTTGCAATTTTTGTATTATTGCTTCAATTGAAGTTTCTTGTTGGACTTCATATAGTGTTGGGCCAATAATTTTTGATTTTATTACCTCAACTGCTATACTTTCGTAGTCGCCTTTCATCATATCTACCAACTTCATAGCTGTTACAAATCTTTGGAGTTGCATTTTCGTTCCGTTAAATTCAGGTATGGCTATGTTTATATCTTTCATATACATATGCCCTTCGGGCATTTAATTCTGCCATCCTGTCAGTTGTGTTTATTACACTTGTATTAATTTCTAAATCTGATTCGTTGTCCTGTTCAGACAACGCTTCTGTATCAGGTAATGTTAATAGTGCAGGAATTGTTAGATCGTTTAGATCTTTCTCTTCTATTTCCTCCTCGCTTGTTTCAGATTCTTCACCTTCTTGCTCTGTTTCCTTTTTACAGGTGTCTATGCTCAGAGGTGAATTAACTACGGTAGGTACGAATATATCAAGATTGTATTTTGTCTTTATAGAGATTAGGTTTGCACGTAACTTGATCAATAGATTGGAAATCTTTGACCAATTTGTTTTACCTATGCTCTCTCTATTAACATGCACTAAATTTCTTGCTTCGTTAAAAGAATCCACTAGAATTTTTGCGTGCTTGTTTATTGTTTCCTTTTGGAAGTTTCTATTCTGTGTAACGCACTTATGGGATTTTTTGATATTTTCTTTAATATTTTGGATATGGAGAAGAAATTCTTCCCATTCCATGCTTAAAAGTTTATTTTGTTTTTTTTTTTTTTAATTTCTATTACTTGGACATCCTCATCTGATTCTTCTACATTAAAAGTTTCTATGTCTGCTTTAAAAATATTATGTACCCATGCAGACACATCCTTATTCTTAGGTCTTCTTAGTAATAATCTGCTATATGCTATTTTTATGGATTTTTCCATAAGTTCTACAATATTTCTTTTAAATTTGTAGTTTTTAAGTATCCAAAATTTAATTTCCTTGTACTTTTTATTTACTGGTCCTGACTGTATCAGGAAATCAAGAAAAGGAATATATTTTTGGAGATGTTTAGTTTCAACTTTATTCTTACTTATTTAATTTGTATTTAAACTCGGTAATTTTGTGACAACTTATTGTTGTTGGGCTTCATCCATCAGGTAGAAGCGAAATGTACCTGTTGAATTTGAGAAACAACATATATTTGGCACTGTAATAACAAAACATATCTGTACCATTGCAATTCCTTGAACTGGGAATTCTTCTCCAGTCACATCAAGGTATGCTGATCTGATCTGTACTAAATTTATTGAATTTTGTGCTGAATTAACATTACCTCTTCTCACAAAACCTCAAGTAAATCTGCTGCAATGCTAGGATTCCTATCTACTATCTTCCTAAAATAATCGTCTAATGTACTCATCTTAATCAATTGATATATATATTTTTGTTTTTTAGTTTTTTTTTATACCATTGCAGAGGGTATTATAAAATTGGTCAGATGTTTGTAACGCACAGAAGGGGACGTTTCCGACCCCATAAAGTATATATATTCTTGATCAGCATGAGAAGCTGAGTCGATATAGCCATGTCCGTCTGTCCGTCCGTCCGTCCGTCCGTCCGTCTGTGCAAATCAACTTCACGCCGGCATCTTAAGAGCTATCGGAATGAAATTTCATATTTGAGCTACTTTTAGCCGGGAGATGATAAAGTATGAAAATTGTGAGGATCGGACTACTATATCATATAGTTCTAGAACAAACATTTTTGCAAAAATTGGAGTATCCCCATGAAATTTACCAATATGATAGTATTTGGCATAAATTGACAGATCCCATTTAATTTAGTAATAATGTTTTGAGCTGAAAGCTCTCTTTTTTTTTTTTTTTGTTACATATATTCCTGCCTACTTTTTCGTATGGTTTTCAGGCCACACTCTAATCGGACAGCTTTTAATGCTGCACAATTGTACATTGATTACTTAAATTCTATATAAAAAAATGTGCATCGCAGTACACTCAAAAAAATGTGTGACGCAGCACATAATTTGTTCATTTATCTCTTTTTTTCGTCTCCGGTTAGCCTCTAGCCTCAGCTGGTCGTCGCCGGTTGGCACGCTGATGCTCCATCGATGGCGTAAAAGCGGCCTGCTTTTCACGCTTGTAGTCTCAGCTGCTGATGTCCGGGGCCTATGAGCTCAGGCGGTTCCGGTGCCGGTCATCGCACCAGATTTGTTGATTCTTTGACTTATTTTCTCTTCACTTCCTTCGGTTGGGGACTGGCTTCTCCTTTGGAGTCCCGTAGCAATGTCCGCATGTATACTCGCAGTATGCCGAGTATAATGGGCCCTCGCAGTCGTCTGGGCAGACCTTCTTTAACTTTGGTAGCTCTTTCACAGTTTGTGGACTTATTTTTATTTTCGGTTTTGCCACGTTTTGAATTGCAGAGTATGGGATTCTGGTTATTGTGGTTTTATTTTTTCTTTCTTCTAATTGGGTTTTTATAAACTCTACCTCTGCGTGTAATTTTACCGAGGTATTCCAATTAGTCTGTGGGCTATTTAGTACCCTTTCTGGCCTTTAATTTTTTAACCACACCAGATTTTTTTCCCATCACTCTACTTACTGTGATTGTAATGTGTTCTTCTTTTGTTTCTTTTGTTCCTCCATTGTATTTCCCTTTTGTAATTTGGTCACTTTTTGGTCACTCTTATTTTTTCTTTGGTGACCACTGTCACGGCCGCCATGTAATATCTCCAAAGATATATTATGCCATTTGATGGGTTTTTATAAGTCAAGACACAAACAGTTGTTGTGGGTTTGAGTTTGCTTTATTGAATGATTCTTAATTCTCTAACAATTGTCGTCTATAGCTAAGACCGCGTAGCTGCGCTGCTAGTCATGCAGGCAGAGGAGCGGTATGCTTATGTATAAACATACTTATGTATAAATGTATAAATGTTTACATAAAAGTATGTATGTTTATATGCCGTCGCAGCGGTAGAGTGAGGATGTATCATATTGCATATTGGGCCAAAGCGGCCGCGCGTGTTATATTTGCCGACACAGCAATTGTCCAGCACCATGCACTCATGGGTGGTCATGTTACTTAAGAGGCAAATGCACTTGAATGTTGCGCACATAAATATTGTAACTAATTGCTACAATATGTTTGTATTGTTGTTAATATGTTATTTCACAACAAGCTACACATCTGCTGGTCTTTGGGTACAGCACCCGGTTGTATAACGCAACTCCACGCTGGGTCAACGACTCTCCCCGCGTTTGGGTATCAAACCACAACCACTACGATCTCCCACGAGGGGGCCAACCACTAGTTGGGCTAGCCTTGGGCCACTAGCCGATCCCGTAGTACCGAAGCTGTGATTCGGCACAGCTTCACAGGGTTCGTCTACCAGATTGCAGCTTTGGCGGGCTGTTCGCAGTCAGAGACTACTAGCCATTTTAGTTCAACACGAACAGGGAATGGATCATCCTCAACTCCCCCCTCATGGGGTTCGTCAGCCAGATTGCAGCTTTGGCGGGCTGTTCGCAGTCGGAGACTACTAGCCATTTTAGTTCAACACGAACAGGGAATGGATCATCCTCAACTCCCCCGTCATGGGGTTCGTCTACCAGATTTGCAGCTTTGGCGGGCTGTTCGCAGTCAGAGACTACTAGCCATTTTAGTTCAACACGAACTGGGAATGGATCATCCTCAACTCCCCCTCATGGGGTTCGTCTACCAGATTTGCAGCTTTGGCGGGCTGTTCGCAGTCAGAGACTACTAGCCATTTTTGTTCACCTGAACAAGGAATGGATCATCTCCGAGTCACCCCGGTGGGAGTTCTGGAGCTGCTCCGGTGTTTCCAGGACCCGGGAAAAGTCCCAACGGGTATCCTCCCTCCTGACACCAAGTCCATCGAGGTCTCGCAAATCTGTGTAGAGTGGGCAAGCCACTAGCACGTGCTGCCAGTCTTCGCATTGCGCACCATATTGACATGTGGGCGTTCGGCTTAGACTTGTCTCATACAAAAATGCGTTCAGCGATCCATGGCCAGTCAGCGAGAATCCAGCGTGAAGTCCAAAACCAAGGTCCTTCCGGCTGAAGACGAAACATGCGTCCGGGATAAACTCATGAGTCGGTCGACCGCACTCATTGTCATCCCACCTGCGTTGCCACTCGCAGCACATACGTTCGTCCAGCATCGCCTTCATCTGACTCAGATCCAGATTTGCTACATCCAGACCGAACAGCCAATCGCCTTCCTCCAACGGGTGGGAATGCTTCATTTTGTACCTAATTGCCAGTTGCTTGGCAACCAGGTCCAATGGGGGGGCTCCAGCAAGCACCTGCAGTGCCACAGTGGACACTGTACGGCATACCGGCAGGCATCCTAAGAGCATGACTCTCTGGCAAGAGCAGAGGTGCCTCCTGGCGACCATCGTACTCTTAACCGCGGAATACCACACTTAGGAACCAAATAGCGCACTAGGCACCATGAGTCCAGCATAAACAGTGCGTCTGGATCGGGTACTGAGACCCCAGTCGACCCTCAGACTGAGTGCACCACTGACTCCAGCCAACTTACCGCGTAATCCTGCGATGTGCGGCTGAAAATTAAGCCGCTCGTCGACTGTGATGCCCAGGTATCGGTACTGAGTTACTTACTGTAGGAATGCTCCTGCAAACGCTACAGAGGGTGGCCTCTCCCTTTTAGTAACATCATTGCCATCTTGCTGGTCGAAATCGAAACTCCAACTTCAGCTCCCCAAGCTCCCACGACGGACTTCAGCTCCTTTACACGTGTTGCAAATAAATGGTCCACTGATGGATCCCTGCGGACATCCTCGGGTGACCTCCACGTCAACCTCTCCGAATCTGCTGGTCATCCTTGCTTTTCTGCCACTGAAGAAGCTTCTCCACAAGCTGGCTTCTTGGCATCCCGCGTCGATCAAGCGGCGCATCACAGCGCTCCACTCGACATTGTCGAAGGCACCCTTGAAATCCACGAGAAGACCCAACACGTATACCGCCTGCCAGGCATCCTCAACACAGCGTCCAGGTCGAAAGCCGAATTGTCATCTATTTCCATCCGGAAGCACCTCTTTCATGCGATTCACCATGATCCCCTCTAGTACCTTGCCAAACACTGGCACTGGTTAGATCGCTCCATTCCTTGTCGGAGCCCTTGAGGAGCGCCACTACTCTCGGGCATTTTCACTCAAGGGGGAAATATCCCTCTGCCACACAGCGAAATAACAACGCTGTTATGTGCTCGGGGATAGCACGCCATACTGCTTTGCAGATACCACCTGTGATGCCGTCCAATCCGGGAGAGCGCCTGCTCTTCAACCGGGCGACGCATACTCCGATCTCGAAGGCTTCGAGAACCGGTGCAGCTCCGCTTGGAATGGTAATGTCGTCACTCGCTGCCGCAACTGGAAAGAAGTTACGGAGGAGGAGACTCGCGCAGTCGTTCCAGGTTACGACCGGCCTGCCATCCTCGCGAAGGCATCCCAACTCTGTGGACCGCTTTCGTCCTCGGAAAATCCTGTACGCATGCCCCCAAGGGTCATCTCTGTGGTCTCCAACGAAGTTCCGCCAATGATCCTCCTTCGTCTTCAGGATGAGCTTCTTAAACTCGCGGACCGCCGTCCGCAGATGAGTTGGCAGAAACTGCGCAGTTTCGTTCCCTCTGCGCCTAGCATCCTGAAGCCTCCGCCTAAGTCTCCTGACTTCATGATGTTTTGTACTTAGTTCAGTGGACCACCACTTCACCTTTCCAGCGGCTCGCGACGTTCTACGACCTAGCACCCTGTCGCACGTAGACTGTACGGCAAGGCGTAGCGCAGACACCGAGGAGTCCAACGGCGACATCCTAATGTGCTCCAACGGAAGGTGCTCCCGAATTTATTCTACCAGTTCCGAGTCGAACAACCTCCAGTTAGCATTCCTGAGCTTCCAGGACGGCACAGGAGCATATGTGCTCTCAACTGTGTCTGGGGAAGGCGTCACCACAACGGTGATGATGTTGTGGTCGCTCATCTCCCACTCTTCCACACTCCAGTCATACGCGGCCCACGCAGACACTGCTTCGCTAACGATTGTTACGTCAATATCGCTTTGTCCACGGCGATTATCGAACGTGTACACCTCGCTGAATCTGTTGACGACTCCGGCTCGGCTTGCGAGAATCCAATCCTCTAGCTGCTCACCCCGTCTGTAGTTCAGCTGGCCACGAAAACTATCGTAGCGTTTACTGAACCACATCGGAGATACAGCGTTCGCATCTAGGCAGAGGATGACTGGAGTACTGCTCGCCAGTAGCAGTATGGCATCCATGTACTGGAAATATCCTGTTAACTCAGCATGTGCACGGCAGTACAGTGAGGTCAGGTAAATAGAGCCAAATTTACCCGTGACCCTCACGCATACTCCAGCCTCGGTGATTAGCGACTCGACCGGCAGGCAGATGGCATCTGGATCGTCCATGATGACGGCAGAGTTCCTTCGGTTTCCCTCGAAGATTCGACTACCGAAAATTTTCATCCCGGCTGGGAATCCAATTATTCGGCCATCCAAGTCTGTGTGGGGCTCCTGTAGCAACGCAAAGGGGTGGCCGAAATCGCGCATACGCACACCGACATCGATGCACGCAACGCGACCCCGACCACAATTGGCTTGGATGAAGCTAAACATGATTAATGATTAATGATTAGCCGCAAACCTTGCCTCCTTCGCAGCGAACATTGGACAGTCCAACGAGAGCATTAAATGCCCCGATGGCCTTTCATTGAAGCGGCAATTCCGGCAGTCCACCGGATTCTCGCATTTCCAGATTTTGTGACCCTTCTGGCCACATCGGAAACATGTCGCTTCTGTTGCTCCACACTGGGCCACCTTGTGGTCGTAGCCTCCGCATCTGTGGCATACGTGGGTCCTTACGATCCAGCGGAACCTTTAGCTGAACCACTGGATGTAGAACCTCTCACGGCCTTCCAGCAAGGACGCAATCGAGTCGTCTACCTCGATGGAGACGTTCACTCTCTTGCCCTCTTGGGCGACCCATGGCTTTGACACCATGTGTCCTGCCTTCTTGAAGGACTCTACCGTCATTTGCTTGAAATTGTTTTCATACAGCTGCTCCATTAAGACCTCCGTGGTGAATTTGGTGTCTACCTCTATCACCTTGAGAGAAGGTCTTGCCGCCTTCTTCTGCTGGACATTCAGTCCAACTTCTGCGAACTTTTTGTTCGCTACCACCCGCTGTATTTCGCCGACCGACGGCGTGCGAATGACAGCGCCACCGCTCCTGAGTTCGCGTACCTCATGTACACGTACTCCCAGCGTCGGTGCGACCTCCTTTATCACCCGCTCGGCCACTTGCTTGCTAGACACGTTCGGGTCCCGACTCGTGACCACCGCGGACCACATCTCAGCTGGCTTGCTGATCCGTGGCGCGGCGACCGCCACTCCGGGGTCGGGGACAACGGCAGCAGCTCTGGCGGTGACCGCGGGGAAGGCAGCATTGTACGCAGCAATGTGCGTAGCAACAGGGGTGGTGGGCGGCTGTGCAGCAGGCCTGCTCTCTGCCGCCTCCAATAGTGCATTTCTGAGGGTCAGCGATGTGGCCAACTCCTCCAACCGTCTGATGGCAGACGATAACTGCATCGCAGCCAGCGGCTCCACGCCAACCATGGCATTCCGAATGGCTTGCCTTGAGGCGCCAATCTCTGCGAGAATCGCAGACGAGCCACCGGCGACGATTCGCCACGCACCGCTACGCGGTATCTCAACTTCAGCTGGTCCAGCGGCTGGACTTTCGACAGCTTCGGGAGTGGCAACGGCGGCAGCCTTGCGCTTGGCTGGCTTCGCGGGCGGGACGGCGGGGGCGGGCATGGACATGCTGTCCAAAAGCGGCTTCTTCGCGACGGGGGCGACTTGCTCCAACACCGGCGACGAACGAGCCGAGCGAGCCTTCGCCTTGCCGGCCTTCGCCTTGCGGGCCTTCTTCTCGCGCTTTCCGACGACGGCAGTCATCTCTGCGCCCGATTCATCTATGGTGTCACTACCAGTGACTCCCATAGACTCCGCGGCCGACTCTACGCACGACGCAACGCTGCGGGCGTTCGAAAAATTTTTTCCGTGTCACGCACGAACAATCGACTCACGCACGAGTCCGAACACGCACGCCGAAAAATGCACTTGGCCCTTTTAGCGAGGGCACACTGTATTTGCACTCTTCTCGAGTGTCCACTGTACTAGAGCACGTGCTCACACACACACTCGCACTGCCACTCACACGTACAGGCACAACTGGTAAACAAGTTACCGTTAGCGCACTAATCCACTTGTTTACTACAAAGTGGGCACTTCACTGTTTCAATCGGTGTTTCTGTTTTGCACTTTTCTCACTGTTTGTTTTGCGTTCGAAATTCGCAATTGATACTACCGCGACACAACCGCACTCAACCACAGTCCAAATACGACTGAGTAGATAGGGACAGTAGGAATCTCGTTAATCCATTCATGCGCGTCACTAATTAGATGACGAGGCATTTGGGGTTTTTTTTTTTTTTTTTTTTGTTGATGGCTGAGGAAGGAAATCTTCAAAAATACGAGCAACCAACTACAACTACTACACGATTCACTGCGTCATCGGGACAATGAAGTCGCACAGTGCCTACGTACTAAAACCACCTCTTTTTCTGTGCGATTTTTTGTACCTTTTTAGATGTTATGCCAAGGTAGCAGGCAAAGTATAGAGAGTAGCTAGAGTTCAATACACCTAGCTTCGAGTGTACCCAGCACAGTACATAAAATATTTAAAAGACGTCACCCCGCCAGTGACTGCTCTGACGCTAATGATATTGGTATCACTAGCGATGAGGAGATCTTTTGCAATTAATCGTTTTACCGACTGATTACTCCAGATTCCTCTCCAGTTGAGTGTAACGGAATGAAACTCGATGTCACCTGTCGCTCCCAAAGATCGCCACATTTGTGATCTTATGTCAGCCCTGTCGTACCTTTCAACCTTGCGCTGATGCGCTTGGTCTAAGGAATGTCCGTCTGTCACAACCTAAACGTCTATCACATATATGTGATTTTGTCGGATTCCCACCAGGTCCGGTTTACGTAAGTCCGAGTCGCATTGCAGACTTGGTTCGACATGGACAACGCAGCCTCTGCCTTCAAGTCCCCGTTTGACGGCATTTACTACTGTAGTATGTTGTATGCCACATGAGCATATGCCCACTGTATTGTAGAGTATACAACATGACAATTGGTCATATGCCCAACTATAAAGTAAGAGTAACACCTCATAACATAACGACACTTTGTTGCTATGTTTATACAATAACAAATATACATAAGTGCAGTAATAGGATCCGCCACTTATGCGGACTGGCCGCAGCGTGAGAACGCTACCGTAAGCACTTATTGAGTATGTACCATCCGTACATATATATACATACATATATACAAATACATACGGCATGCTATATACTCCCGTTCTGCCGCCACTGGGCGACAGAACTCCAAACTTCATTATGTACTTTAGGCTAAGTCAATTATTTAATAAAGAGAGACGATTCATTCTGTATCTGTCAACAGCAAAGACAAGAAGTAATCTTTTTTCAGTTTCCACATGGCGACCGTGACTGTGAGAAACAACAACAAATGAATCCAAACGAACCAAATGCCAAACGTGTTCGTCTCTCCGGTGCCGGCAATCAACAGGATTTTCATCACCAGCAACAGGCAGCCCAACAACAACAACAACAACAGCATCAACAATAGCAACAGCAGCAGCAACAAAATTTCCATCAACGGAACAGCAAGAGAAAAACTAAGACAGCAGCGATGGAGGGATAGCTGTGGGGAGACAAAAACAAACTAATATCTGAGTGAGTAGAGTGCGGATGAATAAAAATCAAAAACGACATAAAAAGCGCGGCGGTGTTGAACAAAGACTGAGGTCGGAAATTGACCGTCTCAACAAAATCTTGAACAATCAAGATAACCCGCCAGCATGGAACGATTCTGTTTCCATACATGAAAAGCGCTCGTTTCGTGAAGCACAACTAGTGCAATTAATAAATAAAAAACAAAACCCATCCTGCACCTACCGCCAGATTACAAATATATATACTCCAGTAACTCCCCCTGTTCCAACAGCTATCCCAGAATATAAGAGGCAATGTCCCGCGGACTGTGAAGGTCCTTTCTACAACGTTTGCTGCGCACTAACTTGCGTGCATTGTCGGCCTGTGCGTGAACCAGCACCGGCAACGTGAACGCGTCTCACCAATAGACCGGCAGCGCTACAAAGAGCGCCCACCAAAATTAACTATAAAACTATGCGCTGCGTCGCACATTTTTTTTTGAAATACACTGCGATGTATATTTTTTTTATATACATACTATATACTTATTGTAAAATTGAGCGAGAACTCGCCCGATTAGAGTACATGTTGGGAGGCTGTACAAATTATAGGCAGGAGATCACTGCATTGATCGATTATAAAAAAAAAAGAAAAAAACAAAAAAAAATATAAATATTATTTTTTTAATAACATAACATAATGAAAATAAAATAAACAAAACATTTTAATTTCTACAATTAATTTCTTCTAAAATCTTTTAATGGCTACATGAAAATTTTCATTCTGAATTAGGTTCAACTAGACATGATAATCACTATTAGAAATTATAGAAATATATAGAATATAGAGGATTGCCTATGATGGCATCAGCGCGAATTTAAAGCTGGATAGGAACTGGAACTATGTCAGTGGGGCCGTAATTAGAATTGCAAAAGAAAAATTTTTTATACGTATGTTCGATAATAGCATAAGTAAATTTGATGATATATCCGTTAAACCCACAATGGGGTTGATCGAAGCAAAATCAGTGGACTCCACTGCAAATGTCATAAATAAAATTGAATCATCAAATGCTGATATGAGGTTAACGAACATACTACTGTTGATAATTGTCATTATATTGTGCGCATATGTATTATATAAAGCTTACCTATTACACAACAGGTGTGTAACTAAAAGAGCTCTAAGCCAAGCTAATGACCTAGATACGGTCTAAAAATACATATGCAAACAAGCTATAATAAATCAAGAAAGTTTCGAATAAAAGATTAAATAACTACCAAAAATAATGGCCAGTAAGCTTTAAAGCTTAAAATATACATACATCCATTTTAAAATGCCCAACCAGTTAGTGTAGAATATGGATGAAATAGAATTTCAAAAACATTACTTAATAAATAATCTTTAAGCAAGGAATGGGAAGAAATTTTTCTCCATATCCAAATCGTAAAGAAAAGATATATAGGTCGAGTCACCTTGACAAAGTAGAGATTTTCCCATTATGACAGAGTGGGAACATATTCTAAATGAAGCCCGTGAAATCAAAATAGGAATCGACAAGTCAATCAAGTGCCTCTCCCAGGATAGAAATACCTCAGAGGGCACTATAGAAAAGCACACAAAAATCATAAAAACCAATTTAGAAATTTTAAGGCTTCTGTTAAAGACCCATTACAACAGCCTTTCTAAATACCACCAAACGGCAGCTGTAGCCTTCTACAATGATTGCACAAAAAAAGCTACATTGGCATTGAAGCGACATCAGATAACATTGAAAGAAGTTTCTGATTTAATCTCCAGTATAAATTTACTTAGTACAGAAGGCAAAATGACGCAAACAGTGGTAGAATTCATAAACACAGCCACCAGGCTTCTACCATTCTTTGATGGTGACATCAAAAATCTACCGGGTCTCCTTGGAGCGCTTCGTGTACTTAACACTATAAAAGAAACGCACGAAGCAATAGCGATCGAAATTATAAAATCCAAATTAAGAAGCCAAGCGGGTAATACCCTGAACTCTGAAACAACGATTGATGAAGTAATACAAAAACTGTCAACAATCTTTAAGGGTGAATCAGTAGATCAGTAGAAACCCCAATAATTGCGTTTCATACACAAAAGAGATTACTGAATTGACCGACGCTCTTAAAGGCGCATATATTTCGGATGGTCTTCCAAATGAACAAGCCATAAAATACTTCACCAAAGTGGCAGTAAATGCCATGGTAAGCCATACCAAAAGTCAAAGAGTCCAGCTATTAATAGAATCAGGAAACTTTGATTCGGCTAAAGAAGCCAATACTAGATTCACCACTCTTTCAGTAGAGTCGGGCTGCACGGAAAATTTCCAGAATAATACCATTTTTTATGCCCAGCGTAATGCCCAGGTAGACGCCGCTATATCAACAATGGTAACTGGAGAAACAATTCAAATTGGAACAATAATGATAACCAAAGAGCCCAACGAGGCAGAAATTATTCACGCCACCGAAGAGGCGGTCGTGGAAGTGGTTATAACAATAACAGGCAGAACCCAAATAACCAACACAATGGTTATAATAACACCAATGTCTGAATAGCACAAGATACTACTTCGGGAAACTCCCAGACACCTCCAGATACTCAGCGCTAAATAAAACCAGAGGGCCGGGGTTAACTTCGACCGCGTCGAAGTTTGTATACCCTTGCAACTGTTTTGGTAATTCTGGTCACTGTTTTCCACCTATCGTTTCTATGGGAGCTATAATGATATAGTCACCCGATCTTGACCAAATTTGGCACATTTATAGCTTCAATAAACTAACGTTTATTAAATTTCACGACAATAGCTTAAAAAGTAACGAAGTTATTGAGAAAAGTCACTGTTCGTGACTTTGCCGTTTGTATGGCAAAGAACATAAAACTGACAAATACCAACTTTTATGACAATAGCTATAAAATTAATGAAGTTATTGAGAAAGTCACTGTTCGTGACTTTGCCGTTTGTATGGGAGCTATATGATATAGTCACCCGATCTTGACCAAATTTGGCACAGTCGTTTATAGCTACAATAAACTAACTTATATTAAATTTCACGACAATAGCTATAAAATTAATGAAGTTATTGAGAAAGTCACTGTTCGTGACTTTGCCGTTTGTATGGGAGGTATATGATATAGTGACCCGATCTTGATCAAATTTGGCACAATTATTTAAAAGAACACAAAACTGAGAAATACCAACTTTTATGACAATAGCTATAAAATTAATGAAGTTATTGAGAAAGTCACTGTTTCGTGACTTTGACGTTTGTATGGGAGCTATATGATATAGTCACCCGATCTTGACCAAATTTGGCACAGTCGTTTATAGCTACAATAAACTAACTTATATTAAATTTCTCGACAATAGCTATAAAATTAATGAAGTTATTGAGAAAGTCACTGTTTCGTGACTTTGCCGTTTGTATGGGAGGTATATGATATAGTGACCCGATCTTGATCAAATTTGGCACAATCATTAATAAGAACATAAAACTGACCAATACCAACTTTTATGACAATAGCTATAAAATTAATGAAGTTATTGAGAAAGTCACTGTTCGTGACTTTGCCGTTTGTATGGGAGCTATATGATATAGTCACCCGATCTTGACCAAATTTGGCACAGTCGTTTATAGCTACAATAAACTAATTTATATTAAATTTCACGACAATAGCTATAAAATTAATGAAGTTATTGAGAAACTCACTGTTCGTGACTTTGCCGTTTGTATGGGAGGTATATGATATAGTGACCCGATCTTGATCAAATTTGGCACAATTATTTAAAAGAACACAAAACTGAGAAATACCAACTTTTATGACAATAGCTATAAAATTAATGAAGTTATTGAGAAAGTCACTGTTTCGTGACTTTGACGTTTGTATGGGAGCTATATGATATAGTCACCCGATCTTGACCAAATTTGGCACAGTCGTTTATAGCTACAATAAACTAACTTATATTAAATTTCACGACAATAGCTATAAAATTAATGAAGTTATTGAGAAAGTCACTGTTTCGTGACTTTGCCGTTTGTATGGGAGGTATATGATATAGTGACCCGATCTTGATCAAATTTGGCACAATCATTAATAAGAACATAAAACTGACCAATACCAACTTTTATGACAATAGCTATAAAATTAATGAAGTTATTGAGAAAGTCACTGTTCGTGACTTTGCCGTTTGTATGGGAGCTATATGATATAGTCACCCGATCTTGACCAAATTTGGCACAGTCGTTTATAGCTACAATAAACTAATTTATATTAAATTTCACGACAATAGCTATAAAATTAATGAAGTTATTGAGAAAGTCACTGTTCGTGACTTTGCCGTTTGTATGGGAGGTATATGATATAGTGACCCGATCTTGATCAAATTTGGCACAATTATTTAAAAGAACACAAAACTGAGAAATACCAACTTTTATGACAATAGCTATAAAATTAATGAAGTTATTGAAAAAGTCACTGTTTCGTGACTTTGACGTTTGTATGGGAGCTATATGATATAGTGGTCCGATCCGGCTGAATCCTAGATATACAATGCCTGCAGTATATACAAGCCTAAGTGCAAAATTTCAGCTCTGTAGCTCCTACGGTCTCGGAGGAGTTCGCGTTGATCCAGACGGACGGACGGACGGACGGACGGACGGACATGGCTATTTGTACTCGTCTCGTCGTGCTGATCAAGAATATATATACTTTATATGGTCTGAGATGCTTCGTTCTATGCGTTGCACACTTCTGACCAAAATTAATATACCCTTTTTGCAAGGGTATAAAAATATATACAATTAACTTGAGTCTCAATAATTTCGTATTATTCAGAAATGTTTCAACAAATAAAAATTTAACATTTCTGATTGATACAGGTGCAGATATTTCAATTATAAAAGAAAATACTGATGTCTTCCACGACATCCATACAAATAAAATTATAGATATTCGAGGCATAGGAGAAGGGATAATAAAATCCAAAGGATTAGCCTCAATTGAACTACAAACAGACAAATACATTATTCCATATAAATTTCACATACTCCATGAAGATTTCGCAATCGCCTGCGATGGAATAATAGGACTAGATTTCATGAAAAGATTTAATTGCCAATTAGATTACAATAGTTCCGAGGATTGGTTAATAATTAGACCACCAAATCTAACGTATCCTATCTATGTTCCAATAACATTTAGTTCTGGTACTAACTCAACACTTCTACCAGCAAGATCTCAAGTGATACGTAAAATAGAGTTGTGTTCAGCAGAAGAAAACATTTTAATCCCCAATCAGGAAATTAAACCTGGTGTTTATGTCGCAAACACTATTGCAACAGCCCAAAATGCTTTTGTCCGATTCTTAGATACCACAGATACATGCCAAACAGTAGGCATTAATAACATGAATCACTTTCGAACTATGATGTAGTCCGAAACCTAAAAGACAATAGAAGAGCGTCTGTAATTAGTATATTAAAGAAAAATTTTCCGATTCCGTTTAAAAAGCAACTTGAAGAAATATGCATCGAGTATAGTGATGTGTTCGGACTTGAGACCGAACCAATCACAACAAATAAGTTTTATAAGCAAAAATTGAGACTTAATGATGATGAGCCAGTATATGTAAAAAATGATCGATGTCCGCATAGCCAAATAGAAGAAATCCAACGTCAAGTTGGAAAGTAATTGAACAAAATATTGTTGAACCGTCTGTATTGCCATATAATAGCCCACTTTTATTAGTCCCGAAGAAA
This sequence comes from Drosophila equinoxialis, assembly GCA_018150345.1. NCBI lineage: Eukaryota > Metazoa > Arthropoda > Insecta > Diptera > Drosophilidae > Drosophila > Drosophila equinoxialis. Next base: position 390,780 of record JAECWI010000454.1, read on the forward strand.
GCTCTTCCGGGCTCTAAAGAGAAAAAATGGCGATTATTAATTGACTATCGCCAAATAAATAAGAAATTGCTGTCAGATAAATTCCCACTTCCCAGAATTGATGATATTCTTGATCAATTGGGTCGAGCTAAATATTTTTCTTGCCTTGACTTAATGTCAGGTTTCCATCAAATTGAACTTGAAGAAAACTCAAGAAATATTACGTCTTTTTCAACAAGCAATGGATCATATCGCTTCACGCGATTACCATTTGGGTTAAAAATAGCGCCTAATTCATTTCAGAGAATGATGACAATAGCATTCTCAGGCCTTGAGCCTTCGCAAGCTTTCCTTTATATGGATGATTTAATCGTTATTGGTTGTTCTGAACAACATATGATTAAAAATTTAACACATGTTTTCAAACTCTGTAGAAAAAATAATCTCAAATTACATCCAGAAAAATGTTCATTTTGTATGGACGAAGTGACATTTTTAGGTCATAGGTGCACAGATAAAGGAATCTTACCAGATGACAAAAAATTTGACGTCATCAATAATTACCCAGTCCCTACGGACGCAGACAGCGCTAGAAGATTCATTGCATTTTGCAATTACTATAGACGTTTTATAAAAAACTTCGCCGAATATTCACGGCACATAACGAGATTATGTAAAAAGAATGTCCCATTTGAATGGACAACAGAGTGTGAAAAAGCATTTCAATATCTAAAAAGAAACTTGTTGAACCAAATTTATTACAGTACCCAGATTTTAGCAAAGAATTTTGCATAATCACGGATGCAAGCAAACACGCATGTGGAGCAGTTTTAACTCAAAACTATAATGGACTCAAACTCCCAGTTGCATATGCATCACGAGAATTCACTAAAGGTGAAAGCAATAAGAGTACTACGGAACAAGAGTTAGCAGCAATACATTGGGCGATAACACATTTTCGACCATATATTTATGGCAAACACTTTACAGTTAAAACTGATCACAGACCTTTAACATATTTATTTTCCATGGTTAATCCTAGTTCTAAATTAACACGCATGCGACTCGAATTAGAAGAGTACGATTTTACGGTGGAGTATCTGAGAGGTAAAGATAACTTTGTGGCAGACGCCCTATCAAGGATAACAATATCCGATCTAATTGACATAAACAAAAAAGTCCTGAAAGTCACTACCAGGTACCAAAGTAGACAAAACAATTTCTGCGCAGAAAATAAACAAGAACTATTGCCAAGGCAAAATCTTGAAAAAGCTTCCAAGCCTATACATTTGCGATATGTATACCAATGGAATTCTCGACTTAGCTCAGTTTTTTCAAAGGCTCGAAAAAGAAGCCGGTATACTTAGTATCACCAAAGTCAAAGTGGCACCGAGCGAAAAGATCTTTGAAACTATTTCAATAGAATCTTTCAAAAATATGGGCAATAAAATTTTACAATTTTTAACAGTAGCGCTACTGAAGCCGGTGACCCTCATCCAAAACGATGAAGAAAAAGAAGCTATATTGTCTACATTCCATGAAGATCCAATTCAAGGAGGTCATACAGGTATAAATAAAACAGCTGCAAAAATAAAGAGACGATATTATTGGAAAATCATGACTAAATATGTAAAAAAGTACATTAATAAATGTCCAAAATGCCTGACGTCGAAAACGACGAAACATACAAGATCACCTATGATTATAACCGAAACTCCACAATATGCTTTTGACAGAGTGATAGTAGACACAATTGGTCCAATACCACATTCGGAAAATGGGAATGAATACGCAATCACATTAATATGTGACCTGACAAAGTATTTAGTAGCAATTCCTGTTGCAAACAAAAGTGCAACAACTGTGGCAAAAGCCATAGTCGAATCTTTTATTCTGAAGTACGGTCCAATGAAGACGTTCATTACGGACATGGGAACAGAATATAAAAATTCCATTATAAATGACTTGTGCAAGTATTTAAAAATAGACAACATAACGTCTACAGCACACCACCACCAGACATTAGGTACCGTTAAAAGAAGTCATAGGACGTTCAATGAGTACATTCGTTCATATATTTCAGTAGATAAAACTGATTGGGACATATGGTTGCAGTATTTCGTGTATTGTTTTAACACAACACCATCAGTAACACATAATTATTGTCCATATGAACTAGTATTTGGTAGACAAAAAAATATCAAAGAAGCTAACTTCGGCAATGCCGAAGTTTATATACCCTTGCAGTCTTTGGCAATAATTTTTTTACATTTTGAAATTTCTTTCCCTGCAACTGAATTCATCAATACACAAACAAAACATTCAAATTATTTCTCTTTTTATAAAAAATGTTCTTCTTCTTGCATCATTCCCTAAGCAAAGCACAACACGCATACACATACAGTTCTTGTAGCGCTGCGTCTGTGTGTGTGTATGCATGTGCTCTTATTGATTTCATGCTTGCTGCCTACTAGGTCATCATTTGAACCGATTTGTGTTGACTCTAACTTCTGTTATATTTATCCGATCAGATTCAAATTTTGGGATCTGTCAATTTATATCAAAAACTTTCATATTGTTAAATTTCAGGGGATACTCCAATTTTTGCAAAAATGTTTGTTCTAGAGCTATATGATATAGTGGTCCGATCCTCACAATTTTCATACTTTATCTCACCCGGGTAATAAAAAGACCACAAAAAAAATTTCATCCCAATAGCTCTTAAGATGGCTGAGTAAAACGCGTACGCACAGACAGACGGACAGACGGTCAGACGGACAGACGGACAGATGGACATTGCTATATCGACTCAGCTTCTCATGCTGATCAAGAATATATATACTTTGTGGGGTCGGAAACGTCTCCTTCTGTGCGCTACAAACATCTGACCAATATTATAATACCCTCTGCAAGGGTATAAAAAGAGTAATAATTTGAATGTTTTGTTGTGTATTGATGAATTCAGTTGCAGGGAAAAAAATATCAAATTGTGGAAAAATTTATACTGCAAGGGCATAAGAACTTCGACATTGCTGATATTTCCTCTAAAATTCGAATAAACCGTTTCTTTTTTCACCCAAAATGAAATTTTTGTATTGTTTTAAACTTCTATATAACGTTTTTTAATGTTTCATGGGTGCTAGAGGCGCCCAAAGTTGAGACATTTTTCGTAAATGGGAATAAATGATAACTTTTACAAAAAATCTCAACTTTAAAACTGAATATTGGGCGACTTCAACAATCGATCTTGGATTTTTGTTTTATCTGAAAAATATGTTCTTTATTAATAGCATGTTATGTACATTTTAATAATTACTCAAATCGTTATTAAACTAGAATCGTTGAAAAAATACACAAAATTATGACGTTTTTTGAACATTGGTGGAACAGAACTAACAGGGATCAACTAGTATCAATACGGGACTACATACACTATGTAGGTGACAAATATATTTACCTATCAGATGTATATGATCCCAATATGCGGAGACTTGCGACACAACGGTGCGTAAGCCATAAAACTAAGGCAACCTAGCCTAAAACATTGGCGATCTTTGGGACAAAGTCAAAGCGGATTGGCATGGAATCCAAAAAAACCTCCTTAATCAAATGATTTCCAGTAAAGTCTTTTGGACAAGATATTAAATTTTTTTGAGTTTATTATTTTGTCGAAATTTTCGAATTTTTTCCTACATTTGTGAGTCTAACATTATTATTTTGTTGTGGTGCCTATAGGCTAGCACCCTTTTTTTATAGGAGTATTTTATTGCTGCATCTGCTGCTGTTGGTTCTGCTGCTTCGCCTCTTTTGTTTTTGCTGCAGCTCTTGCAGGTTCTAATCCAAATCCGGCACGTCTTCACCACCACCTGCTTCCTCAATCGGACGAGATAGCCACCTCGACGCTTTACTTGGGGGGATGGTCCGGGGCAACGGTATCCTTTGTGGCAAGGATTTGTTATATACATATATATCTTTTTTTTTGCCTATTGCATTTTGCCAAGAGAAGGTGGGATCGCCATATGTTATGTTACAATATAACATTTTTATGTAAAAAAATATGTGTATCTGTCCAATGTTTTGTTAATGTCTGGAAACGTGTTGTCAAACTTAAAACTATTGTCACATCGTGCGGTTTGAGTTGCGATCGGCGGGTCTTTCGTTGTTGTCATTGCGATTGTTTAGCGAACTTTGTGTTGTTATAATTGGGTTTCACCAGACTTCAATTCAATTAAATTTCACAAAAAAATTACAAAAAGCATTTAACAATTACACACTAACGAATTTTAAATAACTTGTAACATATATTATTTAACAATTGTCAGTTAAGTCGTGTGGCTTATTGCTTGTTGAGTTGCCGCTGGTCCTATACGATTTTCCGCATAACTTCCAAGGAGCCAAATTCGTTTCCTTAGCTCCTATTAACAAAAAACTCCAAACAGCACAGCAACTACCTTTTCCCTCTTTTCTGAACGATTATCATTATACCATACACCCATAGGGTGAAATGGTATATTAAAGTCGCCAAAATGTATGTAACAGGCAGAAGGAAGCTTTTCCGACCCCATAAAGTATATATATTCTTGATCAGTATCAACAGCCGAGTCGATCTAGCCATGTCCGTCTGTCCGTCCGTCTGTCCGTCTGTCCGTATGAACACCTAGATCTCGGAGACTATAAAAGCTAGAGCCACCAAATTTGGTATGTAGGCTCATGTAGTATGTAGAGTGATCAAGTTTATTTCAAATTTTTGCCACGCCCCTTTCCGCCCCCGCAATTTAAAAAAAACGTTTATCTCAAATACTATTGCAGCTAGAGACACCAAATTTGGTATGTATATTTGCATAGTAAATGCGCACATTTTGTATGTATAAAGTTTTTGCCACGCCCCTTTCCGCCCCCGAAATTTGAAAAACTCGATTATCTCCCGTAATTTTTTACCTTGTGCAATCAAATTTGGCACACTTAAATAAATGTATGCGTGTTGTGCTTTGCTTAGGGAATGATGCAAGAAGAAAGAAAATTTATTATAAAAAGAGAAATAATTTGAATGTTTTGTTTGTGAATTGATGAATTCAGTTGCAGGGAAAGAAATTTCAAAATGTAAAAAAATTATTGCGAAAGACTGCAAGGGTATATAAACTTCGGCATTGCCGAAGTTAGCTTCTTCGATATTTTTTATTTGAAAGTTTAGAGTGACGGTTTATAAATGAATAAAGAATACGAACAGTTTTGTTAATTTTATCTATGGTGTTACTTATATGGCTACTAAATAACAATTTTTTGTCTAAAGTAATTCCTAAATATTTAACAGATTCCTCCCATGAGATTTTAATTCCATTCAGTTCAAGTTCTGAAGTGGGTAGCGAACAAAGCTTACGTTTTTTGCTGAAAAATAGTGCTTAGGTTTTGTTGGCATTGAGGTTAATTTTCCAACTATAAGAGCATTCATATTTAATGTTTTGTGTTTTGTAAACTATTGTGAATATCCGAGTAACATGTACCAGAAGAAAATAGTATGGTGTCGTCTGCAAAGATTAAGGCCTTGCAACTTAAAGTCCTAGGAAAGTCAAAGGTGTAAATATTGTATAAAATAGGGCCGAGAACAGAGCCTTGTGGGACTCCGGCACAGATGGATTTTTTTGGCTGACAAAGTTTCGTTCAAATATACGCAGAAGTGTCTATCAGTCAGGAAACTTCTAATTATATGGATCAGGTAGACTGGAGTGTTAATGGCTCTCAGTTTTTGGATTAAACCGTCGTGCCATACAGTGCCGAAGGCAGCATAACCATCCATGGTTACCAAGCTAACAGATTGCTTTGCAACGAACTTAGTTTGACAAAGTTAGTCGATTTGTCCAAAGGGAAGATACAGCTATAGTGCTCTCTAAATCCATATTGCATTGATGGTAAAATATTGTTTTCTTCAAGGGGGGTGTTGAGTCTGATCTTGATGATCCGCTCAAATATTTTAGATAAACCACACAGAAGGCTAATCGAACGATAACTCAAAGGAAAATTAGGAGGTTTACCTGGTTTTCCAATTGGAATAAGCTTAGCAGTTTTCATGAGGAAAATAACCAATTTTCAGACAACTAATAAAGATCAGTGTAACAAATTCAACTGCACCTGCTGGTAAGTTATTAAGACAAATATTAGGTATTTTGTCTATCCCAGGTGATTTTTTGTTTTTGAGTGACTTTATTATGGATTTTACATCTGTAGTTGAAATAGCGAGTTCAATGAGAGAGTTATGCACTAACTTAGAGGTAGCACTATTAGAGAAGGTTACTGTAATATGGTGTTTGGACTCAAATATTTCACTAAGACAGTTTGCTTTTTCTAAGTTTGTAGTGTAGATCTTATCGTCATGGTTGAATCAGGGAATAAACGGCTTTTCGTTTTTTATTATTCTTGTAAGTTTCCAGAAAGAGTTGTAGTTATAACCCAGCTAAGACAGCTTTTCTCCCCAAATAGTATTATTATGATTAAATAGTTCCTGCTTTATGATTCTATTTAAGTTGTTCATTCTAGTTTTGCAGCTTGGCAGTCTCGTTCTGATCCATTGTCTCTAAACAGCATTTCTGGTAGCAATAATGTCTGTTATTCTGGCTGGAAGTTTTCGGGCTTGTAACTTAACTTGTATTCTTGGGGTGCAGTGTTCAATTGCCTGTGTTATTTTTTCTGTAATGGTCTTGGTCATACAGTCAATTAATGCTTTATCTGGGACGCAGTCTTTGAAGGCATTTAGGTCAGACTGGATTGATTTAGCAAGTGTACGTCTAAACGTTTCCCAATTTGACCTAGAATATTGCAGATGAGTTTCAACAAAACTGGCATTAGTATCAGTAGCAAGGTTGCAGGTAATTTCAGAGGAGAGATCATTGTGTACTTTGGGATGAGAGAGCTTTCTGGGTTGATTTGTTAGAAAAAGATCAAGAGTTGATGGCTTTCCTTTGTAGTTTGGAGGTATGTATGTAGGATCATTGAGGTGGAATAAAGTGAATTTCCCCATAGTAGAAAGGTCATTAAGGGTATTGCCAAAAGTGTTTGCTCGAGAGCAGTTACAGACTCTGCTTCTGCAATTTAGTGGTCTTTGATTCGAGAAATCTTAAAAGGATCGGCTTTAAACATATCTTTTATGTGAATTGATCCATTTGGTGAGATGCATTGGCTTTTCAGACATTTAGCTGAGATGCCAGGGAAGTAGGCTGCAATTACAAGAGAGCATCTAAACAAACTTTTTATTGGAACATTTTCAATAAGGTGAGTGTCAATGCTCTGGATCTGAGAGTGTTTAATGGATTTCTTAACAATTATTGCAACAACCCCTCCTCTAATGACAGAGCGATCGTTTCTATAGACTGAATAAGTATTTTATTTATTTATTTATTTGTAGAGTTAACTTAAACTTACAAAGTTTAAGCCAACAGTTTGTAGCCATGGCTACTGAGGCCTTCGGCTTGATTATATGTACATAATTATATTATAAAGATATCTTACAGCTACTATACAATATATATACATATATATATTTTGGGGGAAAGAGATTATTTACAGAATTCTTGGGTTGTGGTCTTGTTAAGCTAGTTTTGGTGATAATATTAACATTACAAAATTAAGGATAGGAATTTATTAATTTTGCTACTTATATATTTCATTTCTATATTCATTATGTATATTTTTATAGTCTATGAAATATGTTACATTCTTTAAGATATTTTATTATTAATTTAATGTTTTCTGAAGATGGGTTGGATAATAAGGCAATTGGTGGATGATGGGGAAAATATTGTGCTCTGATTTGGATGAATGCGGGACAATAGGTAAGGAGATGGTCAAGACTAATAGAGTTGTTGGTGTTACAGAAGGGGCATAAGTTTGAGATGTTTTTGTCCATGTAGTGTGCATGTGTTATATTTGTATGTCCCAGTCGGAGACGTATAAACTTAATTTCATCTTTGCGAGAGATCATTACTTTATCCTTGTATGAGAGATAATTTTTTATACTATTTTTTTCTGAATTTATTAGTTGATACCAGTTGGATGTATCTATGAAAGCATTTTGTTGGTTTTTGTGATACAACTTTTTTATTTGGTTTTTTATATCTGCATTATTGTGGTTTGGTGTATAAGTAAGGGGAAAATGCCTAGCGTTCTTTGCTGTTATATCAGCAAACTCATTTCCTTTTATGTTAATGTGGCTGGGGATCCACAGAAGGGAGAATTTTGGGAATAGTCTTATCAATAGATTTCGTATCTCAACAATGTGATAGGAATTGTTGCTAATATTTTTTATGGCATTGAGGGAGGAGAGAGAATCTGAACAAATAACAAATTTTCCTTTTCGAGCTTTTAAGAGTAATATGGCTTCGTGTATGGCTATCAATTCTGAAGAAAACACAGTTGAGTATGTCGGAAGAAGGCCAATTTTTAAGACGTCAGTATCAGTTGTTATAGCGTAACCTGTCGATTCATTTATTTGCGAACCATCTGTATATATAAATGTTTTATTGTTCTGCTCTGATTTGTATTGAAGGAACTGCTGTCTATATACTGGAAACGTTGCGCTTTGCTAAAGCTGCTGAATTGTGTGTTTATTGCATTTGAGTTAAGTGCCCATGGGGGGGCTTTTTGTTTCAGTTTCTTTGGAGGTCTTATGCTGATTTCAATAGACTTGTTTGATAAAAGGACTCTGTCCAAGACCAAATGTTTTTTCCCCACTTTCGGTGGCTTTTATTTTTTTATTACATTATTGATTGGGGAGTCAGAGCTGCTTAATATGAGGTTAAAAAGATTAGTTGTAGTGATTCTTTTCTGACTTGAAGGGGGTTGGCGTGGTTCTAAATGCTCCCAGGGCTATCCTCACACCCCAGCTTAGGATTGTTTTGATTTTTTTAAATGGCTTGGTGCTGCCGTTCCATATATTGGCAAGGCAAAGTCTATTTTGGACACTAAAAGAGATTTAAAGATAAATATTAATGTAAGTGTACTGCATCCGAATTTAGGTGCTGAAAGACATTTAATAATATCTAGGCGTTTAGACAGAGAAACGTTGTGTTTCTTGTTGAATGTAACACCTAAAAGTTTCAAAAATCTACATTCGGAATTTGAAAATTGCCGGTAGATACATTAGATGAGCAATTGTGTTTATTGCAGATATGTATATGTTTACATTTCGCGGGCGCAAGACTGCCCCCGGAGTAGAGACACCAATCAGATATATTGCTAAACAAAGAGTCGAGGTTTATTGTTTTATTTTTTGTTTTGTCTAATTTAATCATAAGATTAAAATCGTCGGCATATGCGCTTATGCTTAATTCCTTTTGTAGATCAATAATTTCTGTAAGTTTTTTATGCAATGAGGAACAGGATCACTGAGAGTGGTGATCCTTGAGGAATACCATTCTCGAGTGGAAGTGATTTTGAATAGAATTTTCCTACTTTAACTGTTATTTTTCTGTTTGCCATGAAGCTCTTGACGTAATTAAGTATAATTGGGCCAACTTTCCACTTTATAAGCTGATCTATTACGACATGTATTCCTATTTTATCAAATGCCTTAGCAAAGTCGAGAGATATTACTAAGATATGGTTTTTGGTCTCCAAAGATTTAGTCACTGGGTGGTCTATAAATAGGAGACAGTCCATAACAGATTTTCCTTTTTTAAAGCCGACTTGACTATTGTGTAGAAGTTTATTTGTAGTTACAAACCACCATAGTCTTTTTGCTATAATTTTGTCGAGGACTTTTGCCAAGCATGAGTTAAGGGAAATTGGTCGATAAGACGAGACATATGTTTTTTTTTGATAGGTTTTAATATTGGTATAACCATGCTCAGTTTGTATTGTTGTGGTATAGTGCCACCCATTGTATGGTTATAAGTTGTTCTATCGAGTGTTAATCATGGGTAAGTTATTCGATCCAAACCTGGTGTGTTTCCTTTTAGAGAATCAAGGGCAGAGGAAAATTCAATGATATTAATTTTTTCTTCTATTGGGACAGCATTTTTTCCTGGGGCATACAATAAATCGTCCGCTAATATCCTACTTTTGTTAGACTTAAATAAGTTGGTGAAGTTGGAGTTACTTGCTTCCATAGACCAGTTACTTGCGAAGATATCAGTAATTTCTTGTTGTTGCGTAGTATTTTCAGTTGTGTTTGGTTTTTGAATACAGTGTAGTCCCTTTGAGGGGTTCAGACCGCAGAGTCTGCGAATGTTGTTCCAGATTTGTGGAATCGGTGTTAAAGGGTTGATTTCTTTGGTAAATTTTGCTAAAGATTCTTTCTTAGCTTGTTTCAGAGTTCGTCTAAAATGTGCATTTTTTTTTCTGTAATCTATTATATTTTCGTTAGAAATGTGTCTCTTAAGTTTTTGCCAGGCTGTGTTTTTGTGTTTACGAAGGATCTCGAGTTCCTTGCTCCACCAAGGCACGCAATGCGATGTTTTGGGAGAGGACTTTGGGATACTTTCGTGCGCGCTTCTTAAAATGATTTTGTTTAGGTTGGCTGATTCTTTGTTAATGTTTTGGCTTACTGGTATAGAATAGTTGTGTCTAATAGAGAGAGTTGTATAGAGGTTCCAGTGAGCTGCATTTGTTTTAAAAAGAGGTCTATGGGTTGGTTTCTGAGGTTGGACTCTCTTAAATATCTCACAAGAAATTGGCAAGTGGTCGCTACCAAAAAAGTCTGTTTCAATTGACCATTCTGCTTCTAATGCAAGATCGGTTGTGCAAAGAGTGAGATCAATGTGAGTTAGTGTGTTGTGTGTGCTCAGGTGTGTTGGACTACCATCGTTTAAAATAATTAGGTTGGACTGAGTAATGAATTTCTCTAAGGTAACGCCTTTCCTGTTATTAGTGGGGGAGCCCCATCTTCTATGCCAACAGTTGAAGTCGCCTGTTATTAAAGTCGGAAGGTTATTTGGAATGCTTAGAACTGAGAAGATGTTATTTAGGTTAAGCTTTGCACTAGGTTTAATGTATGCAGAAATTATTTGAAGCTTTTTCTTTGAACAGATTTCAACGCATATGGCATACAAAGTCTGATCTAAGAATTCTTTCTTTATATTCTATAGACCTATGGATGAGAATCGCTACCCCACCATATGATGGAGAGGAGTTAAGAGTAATCATTACATAGTTGGTGGGGGTGGGGTGAATATTGTGTACTAAAATATGTGTCTCTTGTAGGGCTATGACATGTGGCCTGTATTTTGCTATGAGGACTTGGAGTTCACTGTAGTTGTTGTTGTAGCCGTTAATATTCCATTGTATCACTTTCAGAGACATTGAGATAGTTAGAGAGTTTTATGGAAATGGGTAACGTAACACAGTAAGTTAATTTTTATTTGAGTTCATATTCTGCATTGGAGCATTCCATTTGTTCATCTGAGGACGAGCAGCTATTGTTATTTTCGTTTGACAGAAGTTCTTGTGATAAGATTATGTTATTGTTTGGTTTTGTTTTTGATTTTACTTTAGCTTTAAGTTGTGACTTAAGTCTATTTGAAATATTTTTAGGAAGGATTTTAAAAGTTTGGTTTATGGTGGGTTGTGTGGTGTCGGTTTGTTGTGGTTGTGCTTTTAGTATATTTTTTGAAGAGGTGGGTAGCTCTTTACTCTGAGTCAGGTCATCGTAGGGTATGATCTTACGTATTGTTGCTGTCTGATGTGGCACCGCGACGATGTTACCATTTTTGGTATTTGCATGTTGTTGAAGATTGGGCACTGTTGGGGTTGTTTTTTGCTACGCTGGAGTACAAAGATCCATTGTGTGGGCGTCTTGAGTTGTATATGAGAATAGCATTTTTGTAGTTTACTTTTTCGAGGGTCTTTATGGCCTGTATTTCTTGTTGTTTCACAAAGATGGGGCATTTTCTAAAGACTGATGAATGGTTGGTTTCGGGAAGATTCTCCTCCTTACAGTTTACACAGCATTTTTCGAAGGTACACAGCTCTTTGGAGTCAGGGTCCGTGTGATATTCTTTGGAGCAATTAATACAACATTTTATGTTGCGGCAGTGTTTGGTGATATGTCCAAACCGGAAGCATTTGTTGCAGCGGAGTGGGGCAGGTATATAGGTGCGTACCTTCACCAGTTCGTATCCTATTTTTATATTTTCTGGTGTTGTGTGTGAGGCAAATGTAAGTATGATCAATCCAGTTTCTTCCAGTTCGTTGTTGACTTTTCTCATTATTTTCTTCACTTCAACGACGTTTTGGGCTTTTAGTTCTTCTTTGATGACCTCTTCGGCTAGGCAGCGAAGATCATTTGAGTAAATGACACCTTTACAGACATTTAGGGTAGAATGTTCATAAACTACGACGGGGAAAGGTCCCAGCAATTGTAGTTTCATCAATTTTTGAGCTTGTATACCATTTTTTGTTTTAATTAATAGGTTTCCGTCGCGTGTTTTCTTGGCCATTAGCACTTCACCGTTGCAAGCGAAGTCAATAGATTTCTTAATTAAGAACGGAGATATATTTGCCATTGAGTTGTCATCACTGCGTTTCATGATCAAAAATTTGGGCTCAAGCATTAATTTCAGCTTATCGGGGGATCGACGGTCCCCATCGTAACGGGAATTATTTTCGGATTTATCAAGTTTAACTGTTTTTTGTTTTGTTTTATGCTTTGTGCTTTAGTTTGTTTACGAGTTTGGTTTGCGATAGGGCGCGAGCAAAAGAAGTTTCCGTAAAACCTTTTTTTGTTTTGAGGGAAGTCAGCTTTGAACTGAGACTGAATAAGTAGGGATGAAGAATCTGTTTGTTTGCGTCAGCCAAGTTTCGCTGACAAGACATATATGTATTTGGTTTTCGTTCAAAAAGTTAAAATTAGTTCTAGACGTTTTTTTGAAAACGGCACGTGAGTTCCATGCCATGATACTAAGAGCGTTTGATTGACTATTTGTACACATATTTAAGAGCTAGTTCAGTAATAATATTAAATTGATCGCTTTTAGTTTTACAAAGACTAAGTTTGTTTATCAATTCCCTAGCAAGAGTAGTAATTTCCTCAAATGTGAAAAGATCTTGGTTGGTGGAGTTGTTTGTACCATTAGTGACGACTTGGCTATAGCTCAGAGATGTAGTTTGAGCCACGCTCTGGATAGTCTTGGATACAGTAGCAGCCCTAGGCGTTGATTGGGAAGCATAATTGTTTTGGTATGAGTTGCGAGGCATTTTACTGTTGGCAGGTGCAGTAGCAATGCCAAATATCAAATTACGACGTTTAATGATTGTTTTTGGTTGTTGCTATGCAAGAAACAGATAAGCACGCGCTATTTTTAGCTTAAAGTACCGTACGTTTTAACGAAGAAGTGAAAAGATAATCGGATGACTCAGATTAAGGTAAGACCTCTCGCGTTGAGTGATACAACAAGACTGAATTGCTGATAAAATAACGAAGTTATTGAGAAAAGTCACCGTTCGTGACTTTGACGTTTGTATGGGAGCTACATATATGATACAGCGGTCCGATCCGGCTGAATCCGAGATATACAACGCCTGCAGTATATACAAGCCTACGTGCAAAATTTCAGCTCTGTAGCTCTTACGGTCTCGGAGGAGTTCGCGTTGATCCAGACGGACGAACGGACATGGCTATTTCAACTCGTCTCGTCGTATTGATCAAAAATATATATACTTCATATGGTCTGAGATGCTTCGTTCTGTGCGTTGCACACTTCTGACCAAAATTAATATACCCTTTTTGCAAGGGTATAAAAAGTTCGTGTTTTTTCGTGTTCATGTTGCTCTGAACGAACACGCACGCCCATGGACAAAATTCAACTTTTCAACACGCGATCGCGGACGCCCATCGTGTCACGACGTGACACGATAAAACCCAGCCCATGCCCAACTCTATTCTGTCCGTCTGTCCATCCGTCTGTGCATACGCGATTTACTCAGCCATCTTAAGAGCTATCGGGATGAAATTTTTTTTTTGGGGGCTTTTTTTACCCGGGTGAGATAAAGTATGAAAATTATCGGGATCGGACTACTATATCATATAGTTCTAGAAGAAACATTTTTGCAACATTTTGTTTTTTTTTTTTTAAGTATCTCCATGAAATTTACCAATATGATAGATTTGGATATAAAACCTCAGAATCTGATCGGATAAATAGAACACAAGTTACAATCAATATAAATCGGTTTAAGCGCTGCCGGCAGCGCTGCTTGCTGCCTACTACGTCATCATCAAATCAACAGAGCTCATCCATACGCTGTATATGTATGCGTGCGGTGCTATGCTTACGGAATGTTGTAAGAAAAAAAATTTTGTAGTAAAAAGAGTAATAATTTGAATGTTTTGTTTCTGTATTGATAAATTGAGTTGCAGGGAAAGAAATTTCAAAATGTAAAAAAATTATTGCCCAGGACTGCAAGGGTATATAAGCTTTGGCAAAGCTGAAGTTAGCTTCTTTGTTATTTTGACGACAATTTAGGATACTTTCTGTTTTTTTCTTTTCTTTCTTTTGGTATTGTGGATTCTCCGGTTAAAATATGGCTTTCGCAAGCACGCATTTATTTTAATAGTAAGCAGTAGCCCTCAGCATAAGGAATTCAAGAACAACCCACACTCGTGGCCGACGAGCCAGTAGCTGGAATTCATTACAGCGTACATACCTTAGCTGAGAAACACCAACTAGCCTACACGTGTTCGTTGCCCGTTACATTTAAGTTAACTCCCACATAACTACGCGGGAGCCACCTTACGATTAGTAAGGATTTGTTACAGGAGTTATTTACCCAAATAATGATAATCCGTTGAATTCAAAAAACATTACAAGTTCTTTATTTGGTTCTTAAATATAATCGCAATGAATTTGTGGTTGTTACTTTCTAGCTAGCTGCTACCAGAATAATTCTTTACGCCGCCGCCCAGAAGCGCCAAAGCTCCCTAGCTGGCCCTATGTTGCTGATGCAGCACGAATGACCGTCCAACGGCCGCACGCGCATCCGGTTTCACCGCCTTGGCTCTTGCGCAAGCGGTTGGTATGTCTGCTTGTCCTTTCTGCTGAGCCAGCAAACCATGCTGACCCAGCAGTTTGTGTGAGGGGAAGAGTGGCCTAATATTTGTGTGCACTCGCGGAGTTCATGGTGTTAACTCCTCCCCCTCCGAAGATCTGCGTCCCGCAGATTAGGATGAAGACGACGGGTTGGCCTTCTGTGGTATCGTCAGGCCCCTCGTGGATGTAGGCAATGTATACCAGGATGACAACGCATGTGGTTCCAATGACCTCTGTTAATAGCGATATCTGGAGCCTTCTCGATACGTTGTATAGTTTCCTCAGATTTTGGACAGAGAATTCGTGGACGTACTGCAGCGTTGGGGTGTAACCTATATCCGTTACATTGGAGAAGACCGCCGGCATGGCGGTGAGAGTGGAAATATATCGGCTCGAGTAGGTCTTCTTTCTGATGGTTATCGTTTCATTATCCAGCTTCACTATAAACGAGCCCTGGAGTCTACGTTGTCCCGAAGAGGTGGTCACTGTTCCGTTAAAGCCAGTGAGTAACACCGTACTCTCGTCTATTAGTGTCACCGATTCCTGTGCGTCCCTCAGGTAATGGCATTGTGCATTGCCATCTTTGATGAGTCGTGGGATGCAGCCTTCCTCATTTAATTTGCGCAGGTTTTCTTCCTGGCAGACAGTCGTGTTGGTTTCGGTTGGGTCCACTGCCACTAGATTGACATCCAAGATGAGCTTCTGACCCTCACGGGTCGTGGGAAGTAGGTGAAGTAATTTATACTTTTTGTCCATCACCTTAGGAATGACTAGGACGTAGAGTAGGGAGGTCCCATTAGAGACGACCGTTGGGCGGGAGAATTTGATGGCCCCAATCGCGTTCTGGTACGGGAGTCCTGATACTTCGCTCAAGATATCGTCTACTTCCTTTCCGTTTAGTAGGTCCGAGTTCACCGCTCCCGTCTTGGCTAATTGGCATGCTCTCGTCACCTCTTGGACTTGGTTTGCCAGAATCATGGCCTTATGCAGGGTTGCAGTGGCGGCGTAGATGTCTCCATCTATAGAGTTGACCTTGCCGATGATGCCATTCAATTGTTCTAGAGTGCGATATGTAGCCTCGAAAAGCTTTTCGTTGATACGGACTTGCTGGTTATTGCCCGCAATAAGGTTATCCTGGGTGAATAGGGATTTCCGAAGAAAGAAGAAAAAGAAAATAACCCAATCTTCATTCGTTGAATTCAAAATATGAACTGATTTTATTTACAAAATTACGGAGTTTATATAGGATTATCTTAGGCTCTAGGAGGTAACAATTGTTCTTAGAAGATCTTATTCTAGACTCACACCCACGTATTTGGGGGTTGAAAATTTATTATCATTTTGGACACGGCGTCGGCCACTTGACATCCTGCCGTTGTGATCTTTTGGGTTTGTTTAGAATTACAAGTGGTTTTTCCCACATCGTGT
Source organism: Drosophila equinoxialis (assembly GCA_018150345.1). NCBI lineage: Eukaryota > Metazoa > Arthropoda > Insecta > Diptera > Drosophilidae > Drosophila > Drosophila equinoxialis. The sequence continues at coordinate 407,201 of JAECWI010000454.1, forward strand.
GTAGCTGTTGTAATTCTAGTCATATGCTAGATTAGTTGTTTGGTACAAAGGTACAGTTGTATTGTGTTTTCTTTAGTGCATCTGATTTGGTGAAGCTAAACATTCTTTAGAATTACAAGTATTTTTTCCCACATCGTGTGTGGCTGATTGTAATTCTAGTCATATGCTAGATTAGTTGTTTGGTACAAAGGTACAGTTGTATTGTGTTTTCTTTAGTGCATCTGATTTGGTGAAGCCAGCTCAGATGAACACTATGTTCATTCTTAAACATTCTGCAAAGAGCCACCAAATGCGGCGTTTTGGAATTTATTTTTATAGTTAGTTGTCTTATACAAATTATTATTAATATTATCATTAGTAAGATAACTATTGTTAAGGATCATGATCAGTTACATGACGGACGTTCAACCTAGTCAATCTTATGTTCCTTTACCGAGTGTAACCGACTTCCTATTCTTACCAATTTTGACGTATGTATTACTGAGTTGGCTTCTACTGGTTTTTAAATTATTTGGCATATTACCTAGCGATTTCTGTTTTGGGATATCTACCCACTCCTGATGTGTATTAGTGTGCTGACTTCTAGCCTTTTTATAAGGTGGAGTATTGAAACAATAACTACTTTTACTTTTTGACTTGTTCCAATGTGTTTTTTGCTCCACTATTTTGAAATATCGCTGATTGCTGAAATTTGAGTGGTTATTCTGGTCCTTATTAAATGTTGTCCGTTTATAATTATTTTGCCATATCTGCTTTTTTGGTAGTACAGTTTCGGACAATTTACTACCGGAATCTATTTTAATATTATTTTTTAGATAATCATTATCTAATTGAACCATTGCCTTCTGAATATTTTCATTTTTTACTGGCTCTGGGATATATACTTTTTCTTCCCTAGTTTTCAATTTACCTCCAATGTGAGGTCCTGCCGGGGGCCATAAATTTATCTCTTGAGTTTTGTTCTTCTATTTCTTTGGAATTGTATTATTTTTATTTTGAAATTTACCTTTCTTTTTCTCGCAACGTTGTTGAAAACCTGTGACATCTATTGTTGTTGCCACTACAGATTTATTCTGATTTGATTTGGTGCATCCCGAAACGATCCAACCAAATTGAGTATTCTGGCCTAGCAGGCCATCAATCTTTGATTTGGGTATATACGTTTACCCCCATTATTATGTCAACCGTACCAGGTTTATTAAAGGTAGGATCAGCTAGAACGTAAGTTTGCCATTTCGACATATCCACGTTTGCTATTTTTAATGGAAGAGCTTTCATTAACTTTGGCAACACAATTGCGTCAACCTTTAGATGTCGTTTCCAGGGATTTCGCGTCTTTACATCTATCTTTACCTTATATTTTGATTTTTTGGATTTTATGGAGGACACGCCACTTATTTCTGTATATTGTTGAATTTTAATATTTGAGCGGCCTCTTCGGACAAAATGGTGCTCTGTGAACCACAATCAATAAGGGCTCTTAGAGTCTTATATCCTCCATTTACATTTTTTACTTGTATTAAAGCTGTGGCCAACAGTGTTGGTTGTGCGGTTACACAAGTATTAACTCTCTCCTGTATTTCTTCAAAGTGGAGTAAGGTATGGTGTCCCTTACTGCACAATGAACAGACCATTTCATTATTGCTCCTGAATGCTTGAATGGTTCAAGCATCTTATGCAACACTGCACTTTTTTGGCTATTTCATACCTTTCAGGAGGTGTCAAACCTTTAAACATATAGCACTTATACGCTTTGTGCCATGCAATTTTGCAAATCGGACATTTATCTTCGACTTTCACATAATTTAACACAGTTCTTATAGGTTTTTTCTCTTCTTTGCTCATGGCACTTAGCGAGCAATATCTTTGCTCAAAGTATTCCATGACACCAGATAGCATTTGAATTTGCCTTGTTTTTCTAATCTGACTCTCATACAATTGTAGAGTCTCTCTGTCAAATTTCCGAAGTATGAGTTGAGCGACTATTACGTCATCGGACAAATTTGCTTTAATTTTAATTAAGTTTATTGACTCATTAATTATGTCAATCACTCCTTTTATACCTTTTGCGGATTCATTGTTAATCATCGATAAATCAACGATCCGACTTATTTGTTCGGAAAATACCCTCCGATTATTTTCATACCGCTTGGTTAACAATTCCCAAGCGGCACTATAATTGTCAGCTGAACCTGACAATAGATGGGCTACCATGCTCCTTGCTTCGCCCTTTAATGCGGATTTTAAATAGTAGAGTTCAAATAGAATAAGCGTAAGACTTAGATCCTCTCTTTTTTTTAATCAGTTCCGTGAATAATTCTACAAACAAGTCCCATTCTCTTGGCTCTCCAGAAAATGTGGGTACTTGTTTTTTTGGCAACACCGGTAGTTCGCCTCTCACGGTAACATTCTCAACTTTCAAATTTTTCTGATCATTTATTTTCTCTTCTAATGCTACCAAGGTATTCTGAAGATCGAATTCTAATTCTTCTATGACTTCTTTAAACGTTTTATTACATATAAGTTCACCTGTATAAGCTTGGCACATCTGTACCTTCTTGAACAAAAATTTTATTTTTTTTAATATACATTGTCCGATGCTGACATCAACATTTTCTGACATCGTTGCATCTGCTTCACTGCTCTCCGACTCAACAGTGCCCTGCCTACTTGACTCTCCTTTGGCCATTAATCTGGCTGCCATATCTAAACCCTCCTCATACTTTCCGTCTGTAAAATAGTAGTGTTCGGTTACACCACTCTGTATCATTTGGCTATGGTAACTAATCCATTGCTTCTGAATCTCGGTTACTTCATTAAGAATCTTGCTAGTTAACTTACTAGCATCTAACTCTTCTATCTTCTTTAATCTTTTGTGCAACTCGTGTTGCTTCCCTAACAATTTTTCAGTTTTGGTAGGGAACATTTTTGTTTTATGCGTATATTAGGATATCGATATAAGTATATAATAATAAAAATAGATAGATGTACTTATAACTATCTTAATTTATATCTTATCTGATGAGCCTGTTGTTGACACCGTTCGCCACTGTTGTCCGCCAAGTAGAGTTTGCCAAGTAGGTTTTGACGATAATCTGCTGCTGCTTGTCTGCCAATGGGTTTGCTGATAGTTTGCTGGTGGTTCGCCGTTTCTTTACATTCGCCTCGCCTCCAGTCGTCTCTCCTTTGCAACTATCTTGTTGCTCTGCTGCTGTCTCTAGTTACCGATTTGCAACTATATATATAGCGTATATATACACTATGTAATTAAAATTGTTTTACTTTAGATATTAGGGCTTCGAATACGCCACACACAAAAACTCCCGCCGCCGAAATTACTACAGTTGCTCCACTAGCCAAACTGTCTTTAAAATCGGACGCAAGCACTTTTTAATTATTAAGCAATATTGCTTTTTTTTTATATTATACTCTGTCTCTTACCACTGGTGGGGGAAAACAAGAGTTGTTTTATTTTTGCTACCTTTAGCTGATCTTAGCATTTACACTTGCATAAGAATTCAGACTTTAAGGAGCTGATTCAATATCTGAGTCTCTTACCACTGGTGGGGGAAAACTGCAGAGTTCCTTTTTTTCGAAGAACCAAAATGAATCCATCCGGCTCGAAGGACCAAAATGAATAGGGATTTCCGAAGAGAAAGAAAATAACCCAATCTTCATTCGTTGAATTCAAAATATGAACTGATTTTATTTACAAAATTACGGAGTTTATATAGGATTATCTTAGGCTCTAGGAGGTAATAATTGTTCTTAGAAGATCTTATTCTAGACTCACACCCACGTATTTGGGGGTTGAAAATTTATTATTATTTTGGACACGGCGTCGGCCACTTGACATCCTGCCGTTGTGATCTTTTGGGTTTGTTTAGAATTACAAGTGTTTTTCCCACATCGTGTGTGGCTGATTGTAATTCTAGTCATATGCTAGATTAGTTGTTTGGTACAAAGGTATAGTTATATTGTGTTTTTTTAGTGCATCTGATTTGGTGAAGCCAGCTCAGACACTATGTTTATTCTTAAACATTCTTTAGAATTACAAGTATTTTTTCCCACATCGTGTGTGGCTGATTGTAATTCTAGTCATATGCTAGATTAGTTGTTTAGTACAAAGCTACAGTTGTATTGTGTTTTCTTTAGTGCATCTGATTTGGTGAAGCCAGCTCAGATGAACACTATGTTTATTCTTAAACACTGGGTCTTCAAAGCCGCGTTCCAGTCGGCCGCATCCGGGGAGCCAGCGACCCATTTCCAAGCTGAGCCGAGCCATTCTTCGGCCCTGGGCTTCCGAGCCGGTGTGGAAAGTAATCTTTTTGTATCCTCTTCAGCCTGATCCAAGTAGTGATTCGCTATCATCCTTGTACGCTGGTCGGCTAGCAGTGTGAATTCTTCCCGAGTGGTTTGGATTGCCTGCTGGAATTCCAGGAGATTTATGACGTGAATCAGTCGAAACACGCCACTAACTCGCCAGACGTATCCCTGCTGAAGGGGAATTACCGGAGAGTAATAATTGAAGAAATGGGCAGCACTTGCCTGCTGCATCGTCACCATTGCCATCCTTGAAGATGAAGAGAGTTAGTAATGCTTATAATACGAATTTTCTTAGGGCTAAGTATTACTTACCACCTGGTTCGTAAAGAGTGCTTTGTTTAATGATTTCTTAGTTTTTAAATAATTCTTTATTCTTTGGTTTTTTTTTTTTTTTTTTGTTTTTATGTTTGCTTGTATCTTTTTTTTTTTTTTAAATGTATTTTTTTTTTTGTATATTTTTGTCTTTTTGCCGAAACGGGTTAATGAGAGGGGCGATTTCCTATCTATTTATTGTTTGGCTTAGATTTTAAGTGAGCCTTGTGGAACACTTTTCCTGATTTCGTTCTTATTGTGGGCCTTCTATCCTCCTGTGTTTTCTCAATATTAAATAAGTTTTTCTCCTTCCCTTGAATTGGTTTGTTTCTAACAAAGACTTCTTCCCCTGGTTCGAACTCTACCTGCTTCTTTTTTCCCTTGTTTCGCCTGCGGAGAACTGCTTCCTATTTAGATTGTATAATTCCGCTTACATCTTCTATAGTATAACGAATAAAATCTGTCAAGCCTTGATAATTTATCCTAGACGTCCTGGCTTTTTTCCGATAACGGAGTGAATTGAATTGTTGTATCTATCGACGGCCATGGGTTCGTACCCATGTTTGGATACTCTGAGGGTCGAGAACTCGGACTTTAGGCATCTATAGATTTCGAGGAATGTCGAGTGGAATCGTTCCACTTGCCCATTGACCTTGCTCCGTTCGGTGGGGGTATGGTATACGGCTATATCCAGCAATTTGAGGTAATTGAGAAGAGTGGGGCAAAGGAGCCCTCGTTCGTTGTCTGTTACCAAGATTTTGGGTGCTGTGAAATAGTACAGCACCTCCGCTAACCTTTCGCGCAAGTGGAGGGCAGATTTTGACTCTATTGAGAATAGCTTGGCAAAATTTGAAAATTTGTCAATGCAGCTGAGAAATTTTTGTTTTTCCAACGCGAAGATGTCTTAACGTATCATCGTTAATAATACCGTCAAAGCTGTTCAGATTTGGTAATGTGTAAAATGTGAGCTGAGTGTTATTGCCCAAGGGGGCGAAAAAGGGGCCAGTTGTAGATTTCGATACTTTAATAGGGCCTCCGGCTGACTGCACTAGGAATGGGGTTTGCAGAGCCGAAGCCCCGTCAGATAGTTCCTGACTAATGAAGTTTCTGTTTGCGCCAGTGTCAATGAGAAACTGTCGTACTACCCCATTCCTATCCTCATATTCTATGTATGGTACCCTTGAGAGTAGAGCTGGGAAACTATCGATGGCACTATCGAGGTATCGAATATTTACTGTTTTGCCCCACCATTGATTTTTTTTCGCTATCGATAGTGCGGAGAATTTTTCACATCACTTAAATTAGCGGAAAGCACTAGGCTGTAGTAGAAAACATCCAAAGATTGTTTTCTATTTTAAATATTTAATATGAACCACACATATGTCTGTTGCGTTTGAGTTTGGTTTATTGAATCATTCTTAATTCTATAACAATTGTCGACTATAGCTAGCCGCGCTGCCAGTAATGCAGGCAGAGGAGCGGTATGCTTATGTATAAACATATTTATGTATAAATGTATAAATGTTTACATAAGAGTATGTATGTGTGTATGCCGCTGCATGTATGTGTGTATGCCGTTGCAGCGGGTGAATGAGGATGTATCATATTGCATATTGGGCCAAAGCGGCCGCGCGTGTTATATTTGCCGACACAGCAATTGTCCAGCACCATGCACTCATGAGTGGTCATGTTACTTAAGAGGCAAATGCACTTGAATGTTTCGTACATAAATATTGTAACTAATTGCTACAATATGTTTGTAATGTTGTTAATATATTTTTTTTTTTTTTTTTTTTTTAATAATAGACGTAGTCGTACAACGCTCAGTACGAACAAGTGGCCCATATGACACCAGGCCCGGGCCTGTTACGAATGACCCTAAGTAAAGTTAATGTTACAACCTCTACCCACTCCGACCTAAGGGCATAGGCGTATTACATATATAAACATAAAATTAAACTAAAGAAATAGAAAATATTAAATGTAATAAGATAATAAGTTACATATAAAAAGAAAACAGGATAGGTTAAAATAAAGATGATTACAACTAATTACGAGCGAGGAAGGACAAGATTGCAGTTTTTATAACCGGAAGCGATGTTTCGGAACCGATAACGTGCCAAAGTCTGTTGTAGTCACTACATAGTATACGAAAAGGTTCATGCAGAGAAAAGTTAGTTGTGCAAGTGGGAAGTAAAAGCGGTGTGAAATTGCGGGTCCTTCTAGATGGAACAGAAATGTTAATTTGGCTCAACAGCTCGGAAGAGTCAATCTCGCCATTCAAAAGTTTGTAAAGAAAAGTTACACCAAGCATAGTTCTACGATTAGCTAAAGAAGTAAGGTTAATTAACTGAAGTCGACTAGAATAAGATGGAAGTTGTACAGTTGGATCCCAGCGCAAATCACGAAAGGCAAAGAGTAAAAACTGTTTTTGTACAGATTCTAATTTGTTTTGATAAAACTCATATGAGGAGACCAAACACAAGATCCATACTCCAATATGGGACGGACTAAAGAAGTATAAAGTATTTTGGTAGTATATGGATCCTTGAACTCCTTCGACCAGCGCTTTATAAAGCCAAGAACACTTTTAGCCCTACTAACAGTAGTCGATATATGCTGATTAAAACTAAGTTTGTGGTCTATTAAGATCCCCAAATCTTTTACAACCAAAGAAGTATTATTAATTCTTTCTAACGGGAAATTATTTAAAAAGTAACTCGTTAATTGGGGAGAACCTCTGTAAAAAGACATAATTTTGCACTTAGAACAGTTTAACGATAACAAGTTAGCCCTACACCACCCCTGAAAAGCATTCAGGTTAGCTTGCTAGGTATGACATGAGAGAGAGTCTACGATGCGATTAGCAATTTTTACATCATCGGCATACATAAGAACTCTAGAATTTAAAAGAACGGTGGGGAGATCATTAATAAAAATGGTGAATAGTAATGGGCCAAGGTGACTGCCCTGTGAGACTCCCGATTCAACACAAATGATCTTAGAAAGAGAGGACTTAAAAAGAACCCTCTGCCTCCTATTGCTTAGATATTGTGATATCCAAGCAAGCAGAGCATCCGGAAAGCCAACTAAATTCAGCTTATGTAATAGTAAGGCATGGTTTACCGAGTCGAAAGCCTTACTGAAATCCGTATATATAACATCAGTTTGCCTTTGTTTCTTAAAACCTTGGATTACAAAAGATGTAAACTGTAGAAGGTTAGTTGTGGTAGACCTATTCTTGACAAACCCATGCTGGTATGGCGAAAAAATAGATTTACATAAATGCTGTATTTGAGACGTCATAATTTTCTCAAACAGTTTAGGTATCGCTGACAATTTAGAAATTCCTCTGTAATTAGTGACATCGGATTTATTGCCACAATTGTGAAGAGGTAAAATAAACGAATCCTTCCATATAGTTGGAAACTCGGACAGTGTAACGGACAACTCAAAAAGCTTAAGTAAAGGCGAGCACAATGACTCCGCACAGAACCTCAGGACACAAGCGGGAATACCGTCTGGACCCGGTGAGTATACCGGCTTAATCGTCATTAGTTCCTTAGCTACCGAACTTTCCGTTATAATAGGATTAAGAATGCAGTTGGATTTCGTTATAGGATATGGATATATCTGACTAGAATTGTACTTAGTGGATGTGTACGTAGTCAAGAAGAAATTAGCAAATAAATTAGAAATAGATTGATCAGAAGAGGCCGAAACATTATTAAAAACTGCAAATGATGGAAGGGAGATAGAATGTCGCTTTGAGTTAACGAAACTATAGAACTCTTTAGGATTTTCAGAGAATTGCAACTTGCAACGTTGTAAGTAATTATTATAGTAATTAAAATAAAAAAAAAAAAAATTTATTTTAAAAAAAAAAAAATGAAGTATGATAAACCTATTATACTTTGTACACCTTACAGGAGACACTAGGGGTACACAGTCATTAAAGATTGAGTCAACAGTGGTATAAAATAAAGAAATGGCGGAGTTCATATCCGTACAAGTGTATAAATTAGTCCAATCGGTATTAAGAAAGGCATTGTTTAGTGCGACAAAGTCAGTCTTCCGAAAACATCGGGTGCGTACCGTAGGATCACACTCGGACATGGGCTCGCGGCTGGGAAACTCAATAGATAACTCTAAAGTTGGATGAAAACTATCCTCTGGTAACACCATTGGACTAGTTCTAGATACTTCACAAAAACTGGGATCAGAAGTAAAAATCAGATCCAGAAATCTGCCAGACGTATTAGGAATCGAATTCAGCTGGACCAACGAAAGCTCAAGCAGACCATCAATAAAATCGTGACACCCAGAGGGCAGCAACGTTTTGCTACCATTAAGTGTCGACCAAGTTATAGTGGGCAGGTTAAAGTCCCCAAGGACAATTAATGAGTCTCTGTCAGAAAGTAGTTCAAGTATAAATTTAATAGATTCTAAATGTAGTAAGTAGGTTGGCCATTCCGATTGGGGCGGAATGTAAGAACAGGTAACAAAAATGGAAAAACGAGTAAAAGATACCTTAACGCATATAAATTCGATACTACTTGAGACAGGTATTGTTATCAGACCCGATGATAGGGCGGAATCTACAGCAATAAGAACTCCACCACCCCTACGATCAGTACGATCACGTCTAAAAATGTTGAAATTAGAGGGTAAAACTGTGGCGTCAAAAACGTCAGGTTTTAACCAAGTCTCAGTAAAGACAATTAGGTCAAAATCAAATGACAGACTATCTACAAAGAGTTTAGTAAGTTTAGTATTAAGGCCTCTGACATTCTGATAGCCGACAGAGAAGGAAGTTGTTAGTTTTTTGATAGAGTAGAAGAAGGAATAGATAAGGAAGGAGTGGGAATAGATGAAGAGGAAAGAGGAATAGATGGTGAAGGAATCCTTGTTTGACCCCGTGTCTTCCTTTTTCTGGATGTAAACTCCTTCACAATTAAGCTTTTCGGCCAGAAGCTAGAACTGCAGATACAGTCAAAGAATTCAATTGGAACACTGATTTTAAAAGATGAAATTTCTCTAGAATATGAAAATTTAAACTTTTCTATGGATATATTAGAGACATTCAGTTTTGCCCGAATGTGGGTGATGACATCATCCGATGTAGCATCAGGGAGAAGTCTCGAAACAAAAATATGTTTTTTAGGAGGCACTCCCACCAATGGTTTCGGCATTCCAGGTATTGCATCAGCTACCGCATTAATTGTAGCATCAGTTGCAACAAGTGGCACTCCGGCATTACTAACATTAGGATCCCTGTCGGCAATATCCATGGGTGTAGATTCTTGCCCAGACAAAACGGACACTACAGACATCGTCTGTGGAGTTGGAGTTTGCATTGGTTGAGAAGGGGTCGGAACCGATATAGATGTGGAGACCGGCAAACGCAAGGACAAATCGGGAGTCTGTTCTCCCGCCTTCTTACGCTTTCGAGACTCAGTCAGTAGCGTTAAACTACTAAACTGGGACTCAACAGCTTTAAACTCTTGCGAGAGTTTAAGAAAACTGGCAGACAGACTCATCAGGTTATCCTTTGTTTGCCGCATGAAAAGTTCCATTTCATCTTCCACGATCCGGCATGACTCACATCCCCATTTGAAACCATTTTTTTGATCTAAAAGATCCTTCACCCTGCATGTAAAGCCGGCACACTTAAAATGTACTGTAGTTTTACACAACCAACAGTAAATAAAACTATTCAAGGGTGGGGCGGGATGCAAACAATTTTTAATCGAACAGACAGTCATTATGAGGTAATAAGAAAAAATTGGTAATCAAACAAATAAAAATGAAAAATGAGAAATGTTTGGTATTAAAATATATAACTCACTCTGAGGTCCAGAAATAATAAGAAATAAAGATTTTGAGGGTGCACAAGGGTTAAAAGAAAAGAGCACTGACTAAGAGAATATAGACTCTAAATTACAGACACACAACAGACTGCAATATGAGCGCAAATAACGGCGACGAGTGAAACGAAAACGAGAAAAAAAAAGTCAAAGAGCGCGAGCGCGGGAGTTAGAAATCACAATAACAAAACACTGCAACAAGAACACTATGAAATTGCAAGACAACAACAACAGAGCGTTGCTTGTGATTTGCAAGGCAGAAAAAATGAGATTAAGGTGGAAGAGAGAGGAAGAAAAGAAAGAGAAAAAAAAAAAAGGAAAAAAACCAACAAAGGTTATAAGCAGAAATTAAAGTTGTTAAAAATTGTTAACACAAACACACATATGTTATTCCAAAACATGCTACATTCCCCCTCTTTAGAAAAATAACGTAATTATATGAAGTTATTTTCTAATTTTTATTATATATAAATTTATTTACTTATTATTGTTTATTATTTTTTTCATTTTTTTTTTTTGTTTTTTTTTTGTTTTGAATGTTCGACGGTACGTTTAATGATATATGTGGTAAAATTATATTTGTATATATGTATAGTGTCATTAATTGTAGGGAATTTATTTGTTTAAATTTATTTGTTTTGTTTTATTATTTTTTTTTTTATATATATCAATTGGTTAAAATTTTTAACCTATCCTTATGCACTAATCGTTTCTTATTCTTTGTATCGTTAATTAAAATGTTATCCCTATCTTTTATTTCTTCTATGATGTATGGGCCTAAATACTTAGATTCTAACTTATGACCCGTATCATTACGTAATAAGACTATTTCCTATTTCTAATTCGATATTTTTTACTTTTCTATCATATATTTCCTTATTCTTTGCCTTATGCTGTTCTAACATAATTCTGGCTCTTTTATAAGCCTGTTCTAATCTACATTTTGATTCCTTAGCATAATCTTCTATGTTATATAGTGGATTTATCTTATCATCACTATTAAAATGTTTGGGTACATTTGAAGTTTTTCCGAATACCAATTCATATGAACAATAATCATGTGCCATAGAGGGTGTCGTATTAAAACAATATGCGAAGTAACGTATCCATACATCCCAGTCAGTTTTGTCAACTGAAATGTATGATCGTAAAAATTCGTTGTGTTCGGTGGCTTCGCTCCACAGTGCCTACAGTCTCGTAATGATGTGCAGTTGAAGTTATTATTTTTATTTGCAAGTTTTTGAATAAATCTTCAATTATTGAGTTTCTATATTCTGTTGTCATGTCCGTAATGAACGTCTTCATTGGACCGTACTGCAGAATGAAATCTTCAAATATAGCTTTCGCTACTGTTTTTGCACTTTTGTCTTTTATTGGTATTATTACAAGGTATTTTGTTACATCGCAGATTAAAGTTACTGCATATTCATTTCCTTATTCTAACTTGGGAAGTGGACCGATCGTATCCACAATTACCCTGTCGAAAGCCAGTTGTGGCGTTTCAGTTATAATTAACGGAGTTTTTGTATGCTTTGTTATCTTTGCTTTTTGACACTTATTACATTTTTTTATATATTGAGATATATCTTGTGTCATATTCCTCCAATAGTAATGCCTTTTTATTTTGGCTATAGTTCTCAATATTCCAGTATGACCTCCTTGTATAGGGTCATCGTGGAACGTAAACAGTATTGCTTCTTTTTCTTTATCATTATTTGATAATAGGGTCACCGGCTTGAGTAGCGCTACTCTTAAAAATTTCAATATTTTATTGCCCATATTTTTGAAAGATTTTATTGAAATAGTTTCAAAGATATTTTCGCTCTGTGCCACTTTGACTTGACTGATATTGAGTATACCGGCTTCTTTTTCGAGCCTTTGAAACAATTGACCTAAGTCAAGAATTCCATTGGTATACATATCGCAAATGTCAATTCTTGCTATAACTTTCTTGCCATGTTTGAATTAAAGAATCAGTTATTCGCAAGGTCACTACTTTTCGTACTTCGTCATTTACAATGACGTCATATACATTGGACTTAGAAGCATTAAGAGATTGCTCTTGCAACTCTTTTATATTATTTTTTTTTTCTTTTCCTGCGCAGGAATTTGACCGTTTACTTTGATTTCTGGTAGTGACTCTCAGAATTTTGTTACTGGTTTGTATATTTTGTAAGTCCTGTATTGTTATTCTCGATAGCGCGTCGGCTACGAAATTATCTTTCCCCTTTAGATACTATACCGTTAAATTATATTCCCGAGTTCAAGTAGCATTCTAGTTAGCTTGGAACTTGGATTTGTCATTGAAAACAAATAAGTAAATGCTCTGTGATCTGTTTTGACAGTAAAATGTCTACCATAAATGTATGGTCTGAAGTGCGTGATTGCCCAGTAAATCGCAGCTAACTCTTCAGTTGTACTCTTATTACTCTCACCTTTTGTGAAAGATCTAGACGCATATGCTACTGGAAACTGTAGTCCATTTTTATTTTGCGTTAGGACTGCTCCACATGCATATTTACTTGCGTCAGTGATTATGCAAAATTCTTTGCTAAAATCTGGGTACTGTAATAGAGTTGGGTTCATTAATGCTGATTTTAAATGCTCGAACGCATTTTGACAATCGCTTGTCCATTCGAATTTAATATTTTTCTTATATAAATTTGTTATGTGACGAGAATATTCAGCGAAGTTTTGTATAAATCTTCGATAATAGTTGGAAAATGCAATGAATCTTCTAGAGCTGTCCGCATCATGTGGGACTGGATAATTCTGAATGACATCATACTTTGTGTCATCAGGCAAGATTCCTTTATCTGTGCACTTATGTCCCAAAAAGGTGACTTCATGCATAAAAAATGAACATTTTTCAGGATGTAACTTTAGGTTGTGTTGCCTACACTTCTCAAAAACGTCTGTTAGATTATTGATCATGTGTTTTTCGGAACAACCTATGACTATTAAGTCATCCATGTAAAGGAATGTTTGCGAAGGTTCAAGGCCAGTGAATGCTATAGTCATCATTCTCTGGAACGAATTTGGCGCTATTTTTAAACCGAATGGTAGTCGCGTGAAGCGATATGAGCCATTACATGTGGAAAAGGATGTTATGTCTCGTGACTCTTCTTCCAGTTCAATTTGATGAAAACCTGACATTAGGTCGAGGCATGAAAAATACTTTGCTCTACCTAGTTGGTCTAAAATGTCATCAATTCTAGGTAATGGAAATTTATCGGACAACAATTTTTTTTTATTAATTTGACGATAGTCAATTACTAATCGCCATTTTTTATTTTCAGCACTTGGTAACGATTTTTTCGGTACCAATAAAAGTGGGCTATTGTAAGGAGATACAGAAGGCTGAACTATTTCGTCTTTTATAAGCTTTTGGACTTGTCTTTGTATTTCGTCTTTCTGACTATGAGGATTTCTATAGTTTTTAATGTAAATAGGTTCATCGTCCACCAGTCTTAATTTTTGTTTGTAGAAATTATTTGCAATTCATCGTGGGCATTCGAAGTAAACGGACGTATCGCGCTGTGTAATTTTTTCAAGTTGTACTCTGTGCGCTTATCTTGCACGGAATTTTTCGGGCACTGTCTAATGGTGTCTTTTAAAAGAGAATCGCAAAAACTATACAAAAAGTAAGTTTTGTCCAACGGACAAAGCTACTGCCCCTGCTCTGCCGCAAACGAGGGGCAATAAAAACACTACCGTTTCTCGCGAGCAAACGGTTCTTGATGCTGGGCAAACGCAAATTTAAAACAACCAAACTTGCGAATTGACCAACGATGTCTGAGAACTCGTCTGATCAGCTCCAGCTTAAAAATAAGCTGTCTGAGCATGAGGAGATGAGGGAAATAAAGTACAAAACACCTGCAGAGTTGCGAGCTACCTTGGCCAAAGATTTACTTGAATCAAGTGAAAGGCTCAACTGTGATGTTAACTTGATTGCAACAACAACAAGCACTATGACAACAAGTACTATGACATTTTCAAATGGAACCAGTAATTCGAAGAATTTAATGGCAAATACCATAATTAGCAGCTCAAGTTCCCTTTCTAGCACATCGTCAGCGCATGCTACGAGCACAAGTCTGACCAAAAAGCAAGCCCGTGTTAATGATTGCTCGTTTCAGATGCCGAGAACCCCTCCTTGTAAAAAACAAAAAAGAGGTGATAAATCCTCAAAACTACTTGAAACGGGTACTCGCTTAAATGCTCATAAAAAACAACATATACAAGAACTTCTCAGAAAGACAACTGCCACCACCTCTTCGGCTTTACTCCGAAACAACAGTTTCGCAGAGCTATCTGAAGAAGCTAATGCTTTGATGGATCTTGATATTGAAGATCAACTAGAGCAAGTAGAAGCTGGCAGTCAAGAACTTGCTGATAATGACCAGAGGCGAAGCACATTGCCCAAGCCTCCGGCTATATGCGTACCACAAGTTGGAAACATGAGCGAACTCGAAGAAGCCCTAAATTCTACAGTGTCAGCTGACATGTATGACATACGCACATTTAATTAAAACCAGGTTCGGAGTCTTTCGAATATATGCGAAAAACTCCGATGTTTTTCGTGCGGTGGTGCAAATATTGACGAAGAAAAAATGTCAATTCTGGCACCACCAGCTGAGAGAAGATGCTCCGTTCAGGCTAATCGTTCGGGATATTCATCCAAATGTAGCACAAAAACTAGTCGAGAGAGCTTTTACTGATCAGGGACATACAGTCATGAATGTCTACTGCCATAGAAAACCGAATTGGCGCAACATTGAAATCAGTGAAGATGATGATGAAGATGAAATTAATGCGAAAACTAGGCAAAATATGTTTTTCGTCAACTTAAAGAAGACACCAAAAGTTGCAGAGGCTCTTAAAATTACTCAAATTGGAAGGCACAGAGTAACAGTGCTAAAGGCGAAGCGCAATAGAGAACTTGTCCAATGTCTTAAATGTCAAGATTTCGGCCACACGAAAAATAACTGTTATATAAAGGCCGTTTGTGGCAAATGCTCAGGCAACCACCTAACTCATTTATGCGTCCTCAAAGATGGAGACAAAGCTAATTGTGCTAACTGCGGTGAGGACCACCCGGCTAGTTACAAAAAATGTCCGGTCAGACTCGATCTTACCAAAAAGCTTAAGCCAGCTGCAAGACTCCCGGAAAAGCATCTTGTAATCCAAACACAGCAAAGGTCGAATACAGCTCTAAGAAGTGGCTTCTCCTATGCTGACGTCACTAGGTCTCGTGAAATCCCTAGAAATTTAAGCCTAACGCAGGATGGAACCAGGTTGGCAGATTTTTCTGATGATCAATCTTTCAACAGTAAATTCCGAATATTGGAAAAAGCCATTAACGATCTCAATAGCAGAATGGATCAAATGTTCAAGCTCATACAGGAAACGATGGAGGCAAACAAAGCTTTTCGTGATCTGGTACAGAAGCTGATATCAAAATGATTAACACGAATCTAAAAATCGGATTGTGGAATGCACGAGGATTAGTCAGAAACATCGAAGAACTCCGACTTTTTATACCATACACCCATAGGGTGAAATGGTATATTAAAGTCGCTAAAATGTATGTAACAGGCAGAAGGAAGCTTTTCCGACCCCATAAAGTATATATATTCTTGATCAGTATCAACAGCCGAGTCGATCTAGCCATGTCCGTCTGTCCGTCCGTCTGTCCGTCTGTCCGTATGAACACCTAGATCTCGGAGACTATAAAAGCTAGAGCCACCAAATTTGGAATGTAGGCTTGTGTAGTATGTAGAGTGATCAAGTTTGTTTCAAATTTTTGCCACGCCCCTTTCCGCCCCCGCAATTCAAAAAAGACGTTTATCTCAAAAACTATTGCAGCTAGAGACACCAAATTTGGTATGTATATTTGCATAGTAAATGCGCACATTTTGTATATATAAAGTTTTTGCCACGCCCCTTTCCGCCCCCGAAATTTGAAAAACTCGATTATCTCCCGTAATTTTTTATCTTGTGCAATCAAATTTGGCACACTTAAATTTGATACTAATACCGAGCAAAATACCAAATTTGATCAAAATCGGACAAAAAATAGCTAAGTTATGCATATAAACGTTTTTGCATAAGGCCTTTGATGGCCGTTGGCGGGTGGGGGCGCTAGGGTGCTTATATGCATAAGTGCGCGAGATACTGAGATATGCTTGTAAAAAGCATGTGAACAGAATTCTGAAAAATAGGCAAATGCATTTGTTATTACAAATTTGAAATATTTGTTTTACTGGTGTATGGTATACCCAAGTCGGCGAGACGACTTACTTACTTCATTCTAAGTGCAAATAACATAGATGTAATGCTGATTACAGCAACGCATATGCGCCCAGGACAACAAGTATACTTACCAGGCTTTGATCAATATTATGCTTATCATCCCAGTGGAAATTCCAAAAGTGAATCTGCTGTTTTCATACGAGCATATATCTCTCATATTCAAAACGAACCTACATTGAGTCCTACTATTCAAGCTGCAAGCGTAAGTGTGCCGACCAATGGTGGATGCATCAAAATCTCCTCCATTTATCTGCCTCCCAACCAACCTTGGAATAAAGCTGACTTTGAGCAACTATTTCTTGGCCTGGGTGACAAATTCATCGCAGGTGGTAATTATAATGCAAAACACCCCTGGTGGAGTAACACAAGAACATGTGTTCGAGGAAAGCGATTGCAAGAAGCCATAGCCAGTTCCACATGCCAGATTTTAGCCACTGGCGAGCCAACTTTCTTCTCATATAATACAAGGCTAACACCATCTGCTCTGGATTTCTTAATAGTTAAAGGAGTTTCATTAAATACGCTCGCGATTGAAACTAAGTATAAGCTCTCTTCCGATCACCTACCGATTAGAGCATCATTACTTCACAAACCTCAAGCTAAAACCAGAAAGCAAAATTTGCTCCCTCGAGGTGCATGCCTTGAAGCTTTTAAAGATGAGTTGGAACGTAAAATCAACCTTAATATCGACATCAACAGCCCAGATGATATAGAAGATGCAATCTCAATTTTCATGAGAAACACAAAAAGCGCTGCTTCTAATGCTACACCACCCAATCAAAGCCCAACAAGACAACGAAATGCATCTCTTCCGGTAAGTGCTGATGCCCTCTTACGCCCGAAAAGACGAGTAAGAAAGGAATACGCGAGAACAGGTGATGATCGCATCTACCAGATCTACAAAAGATTATCAAACCGGTTGCAAAAGGTTCTCGCGAAAATCAAACAGAGAAGCATAGATGATATCTTAGAAGCTGCTGGGCCAGATGCATCTTTTAACCATACTCTTTGGAAGCTTACGAGCCGGTTCAAGCGAGTTGTAATCCCGAAAACTCCAATTAAAGATCCAGCAGGAGAATGGTGTTACTCCAGTCAGCAGAAAGCTGAAGTATTTGCAGACAGTTTAGAGGAAAGATTCAAGCCTTTTAATTTTACAACTCCGGAGACGCGATCGGCTGTAAAGATGAGTCAGGAAATCCCGTTTCAGATGTCTTTACCAACAAATCCAGTAACACTGCAAGAGGTCGTGGAACAAATTAAGAACTTCAAGGTCAAGAAATCCCCTGGAGAGGATTAACTGGACAACAAGAGCCTGAAGCTTTTACCAAAAAGAGCTCTGCTGTTTATAGTCCTGCTATTAAACAGTATTTTAAGGATTGGTCACTTCCCAAGCTGTTGGAAGACTGCTTTAATCACCATGGTCCCAAAGCCGAAAAAGCAGCACTCTGATGTCAATGGTTACAGACCAATTAGTCTGCTCTCAGCGTTGGGCAAAATGACGGAAAGGGTGATTCTTAACCGAATAATGAACCTAAAGTCTGTAACTGAGACCATTCCAAAGTGGCAGTTTGGATTTAGGCAAGGTCATGGAACACCTGAACAACTTCATCGTGTTGTAAATTTCGCCCTGGATGGTATGGAGCAAGCTTTTGATAGGGTGTGGCATGATGGACTCCTAGCTAAACTGAAAACAATATTAACGCCGCAGCTATTCCAACTAGTTCGCAGCTTCCTAGAAAGTAGAAATTTCAGAGTTGTTGTTGACGGAGTCGAATCCTCAAAGCGCCCAATATGTGCAGGAGTACCGCAAAGCAGCGTTCTTGGTCCTACGCTATATATGTTATATACAGCTGATATGCCCACCAGTACAGAAATAACTAGGTTGGGCGAAAATAATGTGCTGATAGCTACCTATGCAGACGACACTGCAGTGCTGACCAGAAGCCCAAGCCTTACCTGTGCCACTGAAGCTCTACAGCAATATGTGTCCAGTTTTGAAGACTGGGCCTCAAAGTGGAACATAGGCGTAAACAGCAGCAAGTGTGCAACCGTTACTTTTGCAACAAGACCCTTGTCTTGCAGAGGCATCACAATGATGGGTTCTACAATCCAACACAAGAGCTCTTATAAATATCTGGGTATCATTTTGGACAGGAAATTAAAGTTCAAATCCCACATCACCATGGTCAAGCAGTCTATAATGGCAAAAACACGAAAAATGGCTTGGTTGCTCGCACCTACAAACAAACTGTCATTACACAACAAGGTGACAATCAACAAAGCCATACTAAGCCCCATATGGAAATACGCAGCACAAATTTACGGAGTTGCAGCTACTTCAAATTTAAAGAAGATAAGTGTGATGCAATCAAAGATATTAAAGCGTATATCCAACGTACCTTGGTATACACGAAACAAGGATATCGAAAGGGACCTGGGCGTCCCTACGGTGGGAGATGCTATGAAGCAATATGCAGCAAATTATCTGCAACGCCTCGGTGGTCACCCAAATAGTCTAGCCAGACGTCTCACTGCCAGACCAAGGAAGAGAAGACTGAAGCGATACCACCCAATGGATCTTCCTAATAGGTCCCACGACTAATCACATCAACCGTCTTGTAAATATTGTTATAATGTAATATTGTAAATTTTGAATGTAATGTCATTCAACGTATGTAAATATCACCTGTGATCAATTGTTTTTTCCCTTTAATGTAAAACTAGGTTAAGTTGCCACTGAAGGTATCAGAAAACTAGTTTAAGCCAAATATACAAATTAAAAAAAAAATTAAGAATTAATACACTGTCTTCTTGTGAACTTATTTCAATTTTTCGGACAACTTGGGATCTTGCTGGTAAAACTATTGAATTATTACCAGCACTGTACGATATTGGTACGTATATCGGATATTTTAGGTTATTTGGTCGAATTATTAACCAGTCTTCGGACGGATTGAAATCTAATTGACAGTTATATTTTCTTATGAAATCGACTCCTAGTATTCCATCACATGGAATAGCGAATCGGTTAATAACGATGTGAAAGTTGTGTGGAATTTTATATTTTGAAGATTGTATTTTGACAGAAGTAAACCCTATGGATTTAGTTACTTCTTGACTAATTCCTTGTATATTTATTATTTTATTGGTTTGGACACTTTGAAACACACTTTTCTTTTATGATCGATATTTCCGATCCTGTGTCTATTAAAAATACTAACTTTTTCCCAGCTGCTACATTCGTGAAGGTAACGAACGTATTTTGATTAAGACTGATGGCGTGAATCTTATTATTCATTACTGCTGGGTATCTAAAGGTGCTTGGGAGTTTCCCGAAGCATTCTGTGCTACCCTAACATTATTGTTATTATAACCGTTTTGTCGGTTATTTCCTCGGTTACCTCTATTATTCCTGTTGTAACCTCTGTTATTTCCTCTGTAACTATTATTTCTGTTTTGTTTCTAATTTTGGCCGTTATTGTTATTGTTATAATTGTTGTAATAACCACGACCATTGCCTCTACCACGATAATTATATTTGTTATTATAATAACCACGGTTTCTTTGGGCGAACAGAACCGTATTTGGATTACCTGATATCTCAGTACTTTTTTGTTAGTACTTTGCTATAGCTTCGTCCATGGTTTAGAAATTGCCAGAGTCGAGTATAGTTTTAATTCTGTTTTGTTCGCAATTTCCGATCATTGCTTCTATAGCATCGTCTGTGCTATTCTTAAGAGCAAGTGCTGCTGGCATACCTTCATCGATATATGCAGATTGAAGGGTTTTGCATAAGTTATCTATCTCGGAAGTAAATTTGTCAGCGGTTTTACCTTTCTGAGTTGTATTCTTCAATTTGGCTTTTTTAACTTTGAATGTTTCACCAATTACAACGTCTTGCAATTTTTGTATTATTGCTTCAATTGAAGTTTCTTGTTGGACTTCACATAGTGTTGGGCCAATAATTTTTGATTTTATTACCTCAACTGCTATACTTTCGTAGTCGCGTTTCATCATATCTACCAACTTCATAGCTGTTACAAATCTTTGGAGTTGCATTTTCGTTCCTTTAAATTCAGGTATGGCTATGTTTATATCTTTCATATACATACGCCCTTCGGGCATTTAATTTTGCCATCCTGTCAGTTGTGTTTATTACACTTGTATTAATTTCTAAATCTGATTCGTTGTCCTGTTCAGACAACGCTTCTGTATCAGGTAATGTTAATAGTGCAGGAATTGTTAGATCGTTCAGATCTTTCTCTTCTATTTCTTCCTCGCTTGCTTCAGATTCTTCACCTTCTTGCTCTGTTTCCTTTTTACAGGTGTCTATGCTCAGAGGTGAATTAACTACGGTAGGTACGAATATATCAAGATTGTATTTTGTCTTTATAGAGATTAGGTTTGCACGTAACTTGATCAATAGATTGGAAATCTTTGACCAATTTGTTTTACCTATGCTCTCTCTATTAACATGCACTAAATTTCTTGCTTCGTTAAAAGAATCCACTAGAATTTTTGCGTGCTTGTTTATTGTTTCCTTTTGGAAGTTTCTATTCTGTGTAACGCACTTATGGGATTTTTTGATATTTTCTTTTATATTTTGGATATGGAGAAGAAATTCTTCCCATTCCATGCTTAAAAGTTTATTTTGCCTTTTTTTTTTTTAATTTCTATTACTTGGACATCCTCATCTGATTCTTCTACATTAAAAGTTTCTATGTCTGCTTTAAAAATATTATGTACCCATGCAGGCACATCCTTATTCTTAGGTCTTCTTAGTAATAATCTGCTATATGCTATTTTTATGGATTTTTCCATAAGTTCTACAATATTTCTTTTAAATTTGTAGTTTTTAAGTATCCAAAATTTTATTTCCTTGTACTTTTTATTTACTGGTCCTGACTGTATCAGGAAATCAAGAAAAGGAATATATTTTTGGAGATGTTTAGTTTCAACTTTATTCATACTTATTTAATTTGTATTTAAACTCGGTAATTTTGTGACAACTTATTGTTGTTGGGCTTCATCCATCAGGTAGAAGCGAAATGTACCTGTTGAATTTGTGAAACAGCATATATTTGGCACTGTAATAACAAAACATATCTGTACCATTGCAATTCCTTGAACTGGGAATTCTTCTCCAGTCACATCAAGGTATGCTGATCTGATCTGTACTAAATTTATTGAATTTTGTGCTGAATTAACATTACCTCTTCTAAAAACCTCAAGTAAATCTGCTGCAATGCTAGGATTCCTATCTACTATCTTCCTAAAATAATCGTCTAATGTACTCATCTTAATCAATTGATATATATATTTTTGTTTTTTAGTTTTTTTTTTTATTTGGTAAATTTGGAAACTGATTTCTTTTTTTTTTCATATGCATATGTTATTTAGATCTTATCAAGATCATTAGCATGGCTTAAGGCTCTTTTTGTTACACATTTGTTGTGTAATTTATATGCTTTGTATAACACATATGCGCTCATTATTACCACAATTATTAATAAAAGTGCATTTGTTGGCTTTAAATCTACATTTGAGAACTCTATTTTGATGATTACATTTACAGTGGAGTCCATTGTTTTGGTATGTATTAACCCCATATTGGGTTCATCAAATATGTCATCAAACTTGTTTATTTTGTTATCAAATATTCCATTTAAAGAATAATTTTAATGAATTTTTTTTTTTTGGTTTCTGTTCGTTTTTAATATTTTAGTTTTTAAATGTTTTAAATGTAGTATAATAGAATAATAATGTAATAATGTTTTGAGCTGAAGGCTTTTTTTTTTTTTTTTTTGTTACATATATTTCTGCCTACTTTTCCGTATGGTTTTCAGGCCACACTCTAATTGGTCAGCTTTTAATGCTGCACAATTGTACATTGGTTGTTTTAGTTCTAAAAAAAAATGAAGTAAGTAAGTCGTCTCGCCGACTTTGGTATACCATACACCAGTAAAACAAATATTTCAAATTTGTAATAACTAATGCATTTGCCTATTTTAAAAAATTCTGTTCACATGCTTTTTACAAGCATATTTCAGTATCTCGCGCACTTATGCATATAAGCACCCTAGCGCCCCCACCCGCCAACGGCCATCAAAGGCCTTATGCAAAAACGTTTGTATGCATAACTCAGCTATTTTTTGTCCAATTTTGATCAAATTTGGGATTTTGCTGGGTATTAGTATCAAATTTAAGTGTGCCAAATTGATTGCACAAGGTAAAAAATGACGGGAGATAATCGAGTTTTTCAAATTTTCGGGGGCGGAAAGGGGTGTGGCAAATGTGTGCAAATATACATACCAAATTTGGTGTCTCTAGCTACAATAGTTTTTGAGATAAACGTTTTTTTTGAATTGCGGGGGCGGAAAGGGGCGTGGCAAAAATTTGAAACAAACTTGATCACTCTACATATGACATGACTAAATCGACTCGGCTATTGATACTGATCAAGAATATATATACTTTATGGGGTCGGAGAAGCTTCCTTCTGCCTGTTACATACATTTTGGCGACTTTAATATACCATTTCACCCTATGGGTGTATGGTATAAAAATGTGCATCGCAGTACACTCAAAAAGAATGTGCGACGCAGCGCATAATTGTTCATTTAAAAATCTCATTTAAAAATTTCAATTGTCTTCAGCTAGCCTCTAGCATCAGCTGGTCGTCGCCGGTTGGCACGTTGATGCTCCATCGATGGCGTAAAAAGCGGCCTGCTTTTCACGCTTGTAGTCTCAGCTGCTGATGTCCGGGGCCTCTGAGCTCAGGCGGTTCCGGTGCCGGTCATCGCACCAGATTTGTTGATACCCTGTTTTTTAGGGGGACACTTCCTTTCCTTGGGGACTGGCTTTGCGTTTGGAGTCCCGTAGCAATGGCTGCATGTATACTCGCAGTATGCTGAGTATAATGGGCCCTCGCAGTCGTTTGGGCAGACTTTTTTTATTTCTGGTAACTCCTTTACAGTTTATGGACTTATTTTTATTTTTGGTTTTGCCACGTTTTGAATCGTAGAGTATGGGATTCTGGTTGTTGTGGTTTTATTTTTCCTTTCGTTTAATTGGTTTTTTATAAACTCTACCTCGGCGTGTAATTTCACCGAGGTATTCCAATTAATTGTCTCTGGGTTATTTAGTAGCGTCAATATCTGAGCCTTTCTGGCTTTCAGTTTTTTCACCACACCAGATTTTTTTCCCATCACTCTACTTACTATGATTGTATTTTCCTTCCTTTTTCATTCTCCAGTGCAGCTGAATTTTTTTCTTCTGTAGGTACTGTATCGCCTTGCTGGTCACTCCTTTTGCTGTTTAGTGACCACTGTCACGGTCGCCATGTAGTAGAAAACGTCCAATGATTGGTTTCTATTTTAAATATTTAATATGAACCACACATATGTCTGTTGCGTTTGAGTTTGGTTTATTGAATCATTCTTAATTCTATAACAATTGTCGACTATAGCTTAGCCGCGCTGCCAGTAATGCAGGCAGAGGAGCGGTATGCTTATGTATAAACATATTTATGTATAAATGTATAAATGTTTACATAAGAGTATGTATGTGTGTATGCCGCTGCATGTATGTGTGTATGCCGTTGCAGCGGGTGAATGAGGATGTATCATATTGCATATTGGGCCAAAGCGGCCGCGCGTGTTATATTTGCCGACACAGCAATTGTCCAGCACCATGCACTCATGAGTGGTCATGTTACTTAAGAGGCAAATGCACTTGAATGTTTCGTACATAAATATTGTAACTAATTGCTACAATATGTTTGTAATGTTGTTAATATGTTATTCCAAAACATGCTACAAGGCAAAAAGGTAAAAAAAAATGCAAATAATTTAAATTTAAACTTTCCAATAAGTCTACATTACTACCATTCTAGATAAAGTTAATATGGTGTGAGATGGTGGCTCTAAGCATGGAGAAATACTTAGTGAATCGCAAAAGAAAAGGTAATTATAAGTTTTACTTTATATGTGCCAATCGTATTTATGTATTTGTGTATATATATGTGTATTTGTAGAAAATAGCGCAGCAGAAATTAACGGCTCAGATGAGGAAAATAATGAAGTTGAAAGACCCAGGATTGGAAAATCAAAAGTATGGTATTTTTTCGTAAAATACAAATATGGAAAGTCGGCAAAGTGTACCGCTTGCGACAAAGTGTATAAAACAAGTGGAAACATGCCCAATCTCTTTGATCACTTAAAGCGTGACCATCCAACATTGAACGTTGCAGATTTAGCGATGTCTTCATCAAAGATGATGCTTTTCTCAGTGCAAACTATTATTCAAATCGCAGTCGAAAAACTGAACTTGATAACGTTGTTATGAAATACGTAGCCACATATATGCGGCCTTTTTTGGTTGTCGGAACATGCTAAATGTTTTTGATCCGCGCTATAAATTACCATGTCGCAAGACATTAAAAAATGAGTTAATGGCAGAGCAGTTCAAAGAAAAATCAATTAAATTAATGGAAATATTACAAAAAAATTATTCTTGTGCTATTACCACAGATCTCTGGACATCGCAGGCAAATGAATCGTTTATAACTGTAACGTGCACATTCATCTCCAATCAGTTTAAGCTGCAATGGCATACAGCACAAAATATTATAGAAACTTTAGAAGCCATTTTCGACAAATGGTACATATCTTCTAAAGTTGTTGCAATAGTTACAGATAATGCTAGTTCTATGATTAAATCATGCGAATTACTTAAAAAACCAAATCTATCTTGCTTTGCTTATTCTATTAATTTAGTAGTGCATGGCTGTCTCAATATACATAGATTGTTTAGCCGCTGTACTTGCTAAATTTTAAATTATTAGAAAATCAGATGACAATCTTCAAAAACTCCATAGATGATAAAACACTCAATGCATTAGGGCTGTCAACACCGCTTTAAAATCGCCAAACTCTATTTCAATTTGTTCAAAAAAAATTGAAGACTTGCCTACATAAAAAACGGCAGACGCAATACTTGACCTTCGACAACATTTTAACTCGAAGCATTCGGATGAAGATGTGGATCCCTTACAATACTGGAAGGTAACTATAAGAATTTGCACAAACTATTAAAAAAAATATAAATAACATTTCTATAATTTTTTCAGCACAATGCACACAGGGCTGAACTGCCAAATAAGTGGCATAAAGTCGAAAATTTTGTGGAAGCAAATAATAATTATAATTATGTTATTTGGTTAGATTACGACCCATTTGAAATTTAAATCAAACCTTGCAATTTAGCCGGCTCGAGGTCAATCTTACAAAAGAAGATTATTTCAAAGGCAACACAACAAGGTGAGCAGATTGTCTGTATAGCTATTTCAAGAACTACCAAGTTCTATCATCAGCAGACTTAAGAACTAAAGAACTTCGGAATTGCAATAGCCATACCATGTCTTCAACGCTAGAATTAGTTGGGAATTACAGCAACCAAATGAGGCGAAAAAAGTTGGTAAAGCCTACAACACCGAAGACCACCTTTTTGTGCATACCCTTAGGCGCTCTGAAAAATTAGTGTAAGAGCTTCGCCCTTACCAAACTAATATCACGACCTGTTATTTCATATGCGGTACATTGTACCATATAGAAAAAGGGTTTTTTTTTTTTTTTTGGAATAAAAATTCCAAAGTAACGGCGTGCCTTCCGTTGGTGTTATCTGGTTAGATTACGACCTATTTGAAATTTAAATTAAATGTGTTGCCTTTGAAATAATCTTTTGTAAGATTGACCTCGAGCCGGCTAAATTGCAAGGTTTGATTTAATTATAGTTATGTATATTCAAACTAGAGTCTTTAAATAGGAAAAATCGATGATCGCTTTTACCAAACATGCAACCCTGTCATTTTGATCAAGCTTCAAAGTCAGGTGATTAGTCAGCTGATGCCTGCGACAAAATTGGCGGGAAATTTTTATTCACTTTGAGCGCTTGGCAAATTTACACAAAAGAAAAATAAGATACTGTAAAAAATGGATTTTGGAGGCCAAGGTATGTAGAATATATTTTATATATGTGTACTGTTTTGTATTGTCCAAAAAGACAGAAAACTAAACATATCTTTTCGTCTTCTGTGGAGTAAAAACTAACCTTCTGCGTGTTTCTGTGATATGTAATGTATGTGAAAACAAAGTAGAGAGTGTGTATAAAAAGTTAGTAATAATCTTGTTCGCTGCTTTTTGCGGCTTTGACGGTATTTTGAACTTGTAGATCACATTGAGTTCTGTCATTCAACGCTGCTGGAGGTATGGATCGCCAGCGGCCGCAACTCTGCCGTTCTTGCTAACTGCATATTTGGCCAATTGACGGAATGTTCGCTAACCAATGAAAGCATTAGTGAAATTAAAAAAAAAGGTAAAAGTTTTGAAATATACATTACTTCGAATTTACAAAAGTGCAGCAGAAATATGCGCACATTTCGAATAAAACATTTACAGTGGCTATCAATGAGCTTTAAAATTGGATTGGACAAGAAAGAAGATACGGACAGTCTTCAATTGGGTAGACCAGAGCTACATTATGATGAAGCTGGGCCCC
This sequence comes from Drosophila equinoxialis, assembly GCA_018150345.1. Taxonomy (NCBI): domain Eukaryota; kingdom Metazoa; phylum Arthropoda; class Insecta; order Diptera; family Drosophilidae; genus Drosophila; species Drosophila equinoxialis. The sequence goes on from JAECWI010000454.1 coordinate 434,578, forward strand.
GTCTTAAAAGAAAACTAGCTGCCGATGTTGCAATGAACAATAAGAACGACAGCAAACTTTTGATTCATGCTGCTACAGTGGCACCCAGAAAATCAAATGAAAGTGACACTGCATGTGTGCTTAAAAATTTTAGCAATTCTGAATGTGATGCTAGTGAAGCTAAAAGAAAATTTGGTATTGCGGAACCAATACCTTTAACAATAAATGAAGCTTTGGAATTCTTGCTGGAACACTCGATAAGCAAACGATTATACAATGAAATTCGTCAAATAAGCAAACAGCTTAATTGTGACATATATCCAAGCTACCGAAATGTCCAGGAAGCTTAATTGCAATTGAGACTTACGGGTATAACAGTTACAGAAACTATGGCAAAAGTTACCTTGCAAGATTTGTTAAATCACACTGCTAGCCGCATCGTATTGTTACAGCAGGAATTATTTGCTAACTTAGAAATCGTCCCAAGTTTAAAATTAATTGCGAGTTACGGATACGATGGATCAACTTAACAAAGTATGTACAAAATAAGATTTGAAACGAACGAACCTGATACTGTTGATCAATCTTTATTTGTTACTACCGTGATACATCTGAAGCTTATAGACGAAGCATGAACAATATTTTGCAATAATAGAACTCCACAGTCTGTAAGATTTTGCCGACCCCTCAAAGTGAAATTCGCAAAGGAAAGAAGAGAACATGTTCTTGCAGAAAAAAACGATTTGGACACTCAAATAAAACAATTGACTCCTTGTGTAGTACCAATATCAAATGAAAGGAAGATCATTGTCTCCTTCGACCTTTATATGACTTTAATAGATGGGAAAGTTTTAAACGTTTTAATGGGCACAAAATCTAGCCAGTTGTGTTCAATTTGTAGTGCAGGCCCAAAACAAATTATGGAAATCTATGACACAAATTCTTTTAAACCAAACCCTCGGCATCTTTAATATGGAATAAGTCCACTTCACGCTTTGATACGCATTTTTGAATTGCTGCTTAAAATATCATACAGATTGGGGTTTAAAAAATGGCAAGTAAGAAACGAAAAAGACAAATTAGAAATGATTGAAAGAAAAAAACATATACAAAGAAGATTGCGGGAAGAAATGGGTTTGCATGTAGATAAGCCAAAGCCGAATGGAAGTTGAAACACGATCGATGGCAATACTGCGAGAAAAGCGTTTTTAAATACGAAGTTGTTTGCATCAATTTTAGATCTCGACTTGGAGTTACTTGAGAGTCTTCATACTATTCTAATAGCTATTAACTGCGAATTTGCAATTCGCTTTAAAATTTCAAAATTTCTCAGATAAAACTACCCTACAAGCATTTGGAAGACTGTTTTAACAGAAATCGCCTTGATGAGTCTTTTTTGAGTCCCCTTGACGATTAAAAAACGACTAATCTCCTGGGCGATCGAAAGAAGACTCATAAATGACCCTTCCTTATGCCCAAAGTATGATTGGTTTGAAATAAAAATTTGTTTTAAAACGAAATGCAAAGCAATCGCCAAATTAGCATGCAGGTGATTAAAATATGATCATTGCTTGGTTTTGCTTTCTTACTATGCACTCATGTTCTGCTTGTTTGGCTGATCCAAAAGCGATTCTTTTCTAAGCTTAGATCTAACAATAAGGTAAACGGCACTTTTCTTCAGCACATGCCGAAATGTGAAAAATTTGTCATTCGATCGTGAAAGTGCAGTTGAAGTGGAAATACAAAGTGCAAAGTGCAAAGCGTAGGCGTTTAGAGTAGTGAATTTCTATTACTATTTTTGTTATTTTTTCTTTTAAATTTCTATGCTCGGTTTTGAATATCTATTTACTTTTCTTGTTGTTATTTTTTAAGATAACATATGTTTAGTAAATAATGTGAAATGATTAAAAAATGACTCGTGGAAGACTCTTTTTATGATTAAAAGATGACTCGTGGAAGACTCTTTTATGACTAAATGAAGAGTCATAGGGTACCATTTTCTCCCGACGAATGGGTCATTTATGATCAGAAAATGAGCGCATATATGACTATTTTCAATCGTCGCGCGACTCATAAAAAACTCAATTATGCTCTGTTAACTTCAAAAATGCTGGGTGGGTATTAGATCATACATGTTACATTATTCATGGTATCCTATGTCACCAATTCTCCATAAAATTTTAGTTCTTGCATCACAAATAATAACTGCATCAGTAATGCCGGTGGGGTGTCTTGGAGAAAACGCGTCTGAAGCGAAAAATAAATTTTACAAGCGTGATCGGCTACTGCACGCTCGACACTATTCGCGGGTAAATAATATGATGGATGTGTTCCAAAGATCTATGGACACTTCAGATCCCCTCATCTCAAGTATATCCATTAAGAAAACGGCAGCTCGACATAAAAAAACCCCCTTTCGCGAGTTGTCATTGAACTTTTAGAAACACCACATTATAATTTTCCAATAAATGTTCAGTCTTTAAGTAATGATTACAGTTTTCATGATGACTCCGACTCAGAAATAGATGATATAAATCCATATGCGCTTGAATTAGATGTGGAAAACAATTAAAATATGAATTTTTCTAAAATTGTTAGTAACTAAGACCTGTCTTTAAGTAAGAATTTAATCATAATAAATATTATATTACTATCACTAAAACATAAAAACTATTAAAATTTTTGTACTTTATATATAGTTCTCACACTTTCCTTTGTGATCACGTATACGCATTGTTGCCTTATATGGGCTATTGGGGTGGGCGTGGTCAAATGATTGGTACTATTCTTATCAAATATTCCAAATTTTAGCTCGATATCTGCGTTATTCGACTTTATGCCACTTATTTGGCAATTCAGCCCAGTGTGCAATAATTCTAATTTGAAACATTTCGTCACAAAGATTTTATGCGTTCTTACAACATCGACGGAGTCGGAGCGTATGTTCAGCAAGACTGGACTTGTAATTAGTGACCGCAGAGCTTCACTAAAGGCGGAAAATGTTCATATTGTTGTTTTGTTAATTACACAATGCTTTGTCTTCTTATTCTTCAAGTTGATCTCTAATGGATAGAGTATGTTTTTGTTGATTACACTTTGTTTTGTTTTTGTTTAATTTTTAAGTTGCTATCAGTGTATAAGGAAAAGACATATCTAACTGAACTGATAGAATTATTTTGAGTTGCCTTACAAAACATAAAACTGATATATCTATATAATGTACAAATATTTTTATTTTGCGAAATAAATAATGATGCATAAAATAAAAAAAAAATTCATTAAAGTTGCTCCTAATTTTAGTAAATAACATTTATTTGCAACAAATTAGTAATTGTTTAAATATATGGTGTTTCAAAAAACGATACAATCGATAGTATCGAATTTTTACTCTATCGTAAATATCGAATGGCGCTACTATCAATAGTTTCCCAGCACTAGTGTGTACGCATGCGTTTTCAAGGCCAAATGGGTACGAACGTCGAATATGTATGTACGCATGCGAATTCAATAGATAACATTCATATAAATGTAAGATGTGTGCTGGGTTGCTGGTCGTTTTTGGTAGCCCTGGCGATTGAGAGAAGAGGCAGAAGGTTGGCGAGAGTCGAGAAGTAGCGTTGTCGTCGTAAAGTTGCCAGTGAAAGAAGTCGAAAGTCGTCGGAATAATTAAGTTGAAAAAGTCAAGTCGTTTTTAAGTTGAACATTTAAACGTTGTATTTAATTAAGCCTAATTTGTGAATCCTATCCTATCTATTAAAACTTTCTATTTGTGTTTATATCAATAAACCCATTACATATATGTATGTATGTATGTACATGGATGTAAATATGCATGCGTTTTCAAGACTAAATGAGAAAAATGTACGTTAAAATATATGTATTATTCTTATTAAAAATATGAAAATGTTTAAAGTTTGATTTATCCTAAATGGACAATAAGCTAATATTGTCAAAGGTAATCATGAAATGGGCGTGGTAACATATATACATACATATGTATATATAATGTACATAAGTATATACATATGTACATCCATACATACATATATTTTACAAAATTTGATAAAATTATTATTATAAAAAAATATATAATTATTTACGTGGCAACTTTGTATGCATTTTATAATTTCGCAAAATGGCTAATATCAACATCACGAAGTCGGTGAGTAAAAATTATTTAAAAATAAATTTGAAATCATGTAAAAAAAAATGTTAATATTGAACCGATTTCATAACATTTTTCAGACCTTTCATTTGACCTGTTATTTTGGGCAACCACCGCATGGAACACCAAAACCCAAGCCCAAGCCGAAAGCGAACGCCATAATAAAAAAAAAAAAAAAACAATCAATGAGGCCGAAATTGCGTGCTGCAGCCCTAAAGGCGCAAGCCGATGTGACCACCGAGAAACATCAGGAGGAGACCGAAGCAAAGACTCCGGCAAAAGATGACAAGGCGCAAGTAGACACAATTTTGGATCAACTAAAAGTTCTTAAACTATAAAAAAAAAAATTATAAAAAATAAACCAAATACAAATTATTTAGTATTCAAAACTTGTTTGTTTATTTTTATTGCTATTGGAGAGGCCCTGTCAAATTTTGATAATCCTTCTCAAGTTATATTTTGCTTATTTGCCATGGATACTTAAGTGAGATATTTTTGCGATTTTGACGTGCAGCAATATCTACGCCAGATTTACTAAAAATGTCTAATAAGAAACTTTGCAATTATACATAGAGAAAGTTGGAATAAGAAAAGACCTAAAAAATTGAAATCGGGTTTATTCAAAGGTGATTTTACCGGACCAAAGAGAATTCGGGATTCACACATGCAAAAAAATGAAGAATTGCAAATCCGAGAAGGAAATGAAAATATAAATGATTCCTTTGACTTATCAATTCAATTTGATCATTCGTATGCTCGCAAGACTGAACCGTTTGGAATAGAAGAAGCCTATAAGCAAAAGCTTATAAACCATTTCAAACTTATTAGTTGCACTGCAAATAATGTAAAGTTTTACATTTTGCAATGCAAAACCCTTTTGAATATGTACATGGTACCAATGCCCAAGGTTTCTTGTACAATATCGAACTAGACGATATTGTTACCTTGTTGGGTAAGTCTTGGCTATCAAACTTTATTATTGATGCAGCTTTGACTGCAATTATCTTTAATCAGAACGATAGTAGTATCGTCAATGTTCCATGCCAAGTCGAGCAAGCTGCATTTAACAATAAAATAATCGAAAATGCATTGAAAAGCTCTTCAAACATTATAGTTATACCTCATTGTTATGAGAACAATTTCTATGTTTTGATCTTGAATAAAGAAAATTTGGAGTTCGCTTTCTTAAATCCTTTTGGAAAGGATTTTATAACTTCAAAGTTTGTGAATTATTACCAAGGGTTGCTTAAAAACTATAGATCTCTTGAAATTAATCACGATATACAAAGGGAATCTTATAATTGTGGTATTTTCATACTGCAATATGCAGAGTGCTACATCCAAAATAAAGCTTTGACAAATTTGTTACCTCCTGCTTTGTTTAGAGAAGACACTTTTAGAAAATTGATTGGCTGTAGTGATGAAACATGCATTGCTCACGCACTACATCTGACGCCCACTGCATTAGATGCAACAGGCACATTTGCATTAATTGCTACTTATAAAAATTTGTATACAATAGCTAAAACACATTTAATTTTTAAGCTATAAATGGTTGCAGGAAGAAAACTTACCGTAATTGACCGCCCTATCAAATAGTGTACATGTGTCGACTTCTGTCTCTACTTCCATATATCATAACCTTTTTGTCAGAATTTGTTGCTAAATATTATGTGGATTAGGCCTACTGGGGACACCACTCTACCTCAAGGTGGTGCGGACAAGAGTTGGAGATTTTTTTGTCAAGAAACAAGGCATTGGTTGATGATTTGAATACATTTTATATTTATTTGTAAAATGAAAAATAAATTTTTCAAATTTGTATGATTTGAATATAAATAACGTTTCATTTAATTTATTTATTTATTTGAACAGTGTTAGCTTATAGATAAATGTATAGCTACAGGCGGGACAGCCATAGCTGCTATGGCGTTGGGCTGGTTCATGTTTAGATATTCATTCTTTAATATAATTCATATGGTTTTTGCTTAGTCTATATTATATTAGATTGTATGTTAGCTTATCTTATAAGAGGTTCATAATATTGGTTAGATTGAGATATTTTATAATTTCTCTTAGATTTTCAGGGGTTGGGTTGGATAGGAGTGGGATAAGGTTTTGGTTCAGGATATGGTTTCAAAAGCTTTGAAACACCGTGCATGTGGTCATGATAAGTTCTATATTCATAATAGAGTTTGTGTTGCAGAATTTACAGTGGTTGGGATTATTTTGAAGGAATTGGTGTTCGGTTGTGTGTGTCTCGTATGTCCTAGTCGTAGCCTTATAAGTTTTATTTGGGATTTTCTAGGTATTTGGCAAATTTCTAGTTTTTTAAAATAGTCATCAACATTGTATTTGATATGTCTGTGTATCTCTTGATACCAGCATGATGTCTGTTGAATTAGTAGTGTATTTAGGTTGGAGAAGTGGTTTTTAATGTATCTGTTTATGTCTGTTTTGTTATAATTGGGATGCGTTAATTCGTCAGCAAATTCGTTGCCCTTTATACCAACATGGCTAGGGACCCATAGGAGCATGATTTTAGGCTGTTTTTTATTAGTGTTTTTCGAATTATGTCTGGGTAATATGTGTTGTTGTTAATATTTTGAATAGCTTCAATTGCTGACAACGAGTCAGAACAAATGCATACTTTGCCTTTTAGCTTGATGGCTATTATAGCTGCATCGAATATGGCAATGATTTCTGCCGAAAATACCGATGAGTATAGTGACAGAATCCCCAATTTAAGAATCTCGTTTTTTGTCGTTATTGAATACCCTGTTATACAATTTTTCAGATAACCGTCGGTTGTTTAGTGTAAATTTCATTGCTCGTGTGCCCTTTCTTAAAAACGTTCAAATGTAGGTCGATTGTATTCATGTTAATAAACCACGGTGGATCTTTTTTTGTAATACCCAAATTGAAGCAAGAATTTATGCATTTTTGTAAGGTCGAATCTCTGTACGCCTTCCTATTATTATACCCTTCCAAAAAGGGTATATTAATTTTGTAGAGTGCAACGCATAGAAGAGGTGCCGAACATGTTCGTGATATTAGTGCCGGGCAGTGTTGACGGCGCCTCTACACCCAAAAATTACGGTTTTTTTATACCTTGCAAAAAGGGTATAATAATTTTGGTCAGAAGTGTGCAACGCATAGAAGAAAGCATCTCCGACCATATAAAATATATATATTCTTGATCAGCACGACGAGACGAGTTCAGATAGCCATCTCCGTCCGTCCGTCTGGATCAACGAGAAATCCTCCTAGACCGTAAGAGTAAGAGCTGAAATGCACGTAAGCTTCTATATATTGCAGGGGTTGTATATCTCGGATTCAGCCGGATCGGACCACTTTATCATATAGCTTCCATACAAACGTCAAAGTCACGAACAGTGACTTTTTTCAATAACTTCGTTATTTTCTAAACTATTGTCTTGAAATTTAATATTATTAATTCATTATAGCTATAAACGACTGTGCCAAATTTGATCAATATCGGGTGACTATATCATATACCTCCATAGGAAGATATCATGACTATATCAGATAGCTCCCATAGGAACGATCGGTCTAAAACAGTGACTTTTGTCAATAACTTCGTTATTTCCTATGTTAAGATTGTGGGCTGTTCTTTCGCAAAAATTACTTTTTGTAGATAAAACGTTTTTCCACTTTGACGGCTATAAGTGAGGAAAGAGTACCAAACAACTTGCAAGGGTGTGCAAACGTCGGCGCGGTCGAAGTTAGGCCCGACCCTCTGGTTTTTATTTATTTTATTTGTTATTTCTTTAAGTGGAGTGCCGTACGAATTAAGGATTGGGTTAATCACTTTGGTCAATAGCTGTTGGGTTCTGTTTTCAATAATTTTTATTGACGCACACTCTGATTTGCCTATTGGCCATGAAATTTTTAATGAATTTTATTATTGTAGGGCCGCATTGCCATTTTATTAATTGATTAATAATGGTGTGGACTCCGACTTTATCAAAATCAAACGAGACAAGTGATATGCAAGATTTTCCATATTTTTGGAAAAAGCAAAACATTCTACTGTACATATACAGTATAAGAGTTAAACTCCACGTAAGTGGTTTTTTTCTTGTAGCGCAATAAAATGATAATTTATTCAGGGACTTCTACATGGCAATGTAGTTCTGAAGGTGCGTGTTGGTCTCGATCTGGCCCGGGGTTCAAATGGTGTGGGTCGTTGTATGTTTTTTTTCTATTTATTCAAATAATGCTTCAATTATGAATATGTACATTGTACGTATATTTACATTCGTAAATACTTTGTACATACATATGTATATCGTATGTACTTATACAATATTAGCTTATTGTTCATTTAGGATACATCGGAAATAAAAACCAGAGGGCCGGGGCTAACTTCGACCGCGTCAAAGTTTGTATACCCTTGCAAGTTTTTTAGTAACTCTTTTATCTAAACTAACTGTTTAATCTAAAAAGAGTAATATTTGCGAAAGAACGGCCTTCAATCTTAGCGTAGGATATAACGAATATTTTGATGAAAGTCACTGTTTTCCACCGATCGTTCCTATGGGAGCTATTTGATATAGTTACCCGATTTTTATCAAATTCGGCACAGTCATTAACAGATATATTAAACTAATAAATTGTAAGATGTCAGTTATTTTGGCAGTCTGTTAAATGTTCACACTTATATCGAAGCCCGTATTTTAAATATCGATTGTTAGTAGTAAGTCAGTATTATAAGTATCGATTGTTAGTAGTAAGTCAGTATCTTTAAGTATTGATTGTTAGTATTAAGTTCCCCAGGAAAATATCGATATGCGGCTTAAGGCCACACTGGAGTTGGCCTCTTTCTTCTTCCGGCAACAAGACAACTGAACAGATGCACTAGCTGCGCAGCGAAAAATAAATCTATTGCCATCGCTAATTGTACTTATATTTTCAGAAAATAAATACGCTATTACAACTCAGAAGTGGGATGACTTCCCGAAACGATACATATTGCGGTACACGGCAGGCCACGCGCTCCGCATCCAAAGTGGCCGCCACCACGCCCACCGCATCCACTGCCGTGTCTGCCGCCGCGGTGCCTGTTGTCACTGTGCCGGCGGCTGATGTAGCCGCTGCAAACATATCCACTACTGTGCCTGCCGCTGCGGTGCCGGTTGCCATGGGGCCCGCCACTGATGTCGGACCCACTGCTGTGCCTGCCGCTGCGATACATGTCGCCGCTGCACCCGCTGCCGCCGCACAGTGGTTGCGCCCATAGGCCAAAAATCAAAAAAATCCATCGCAACCAATTTTGACAAAACCCAAACAAATTGTCTCGTAAATGTCCAAACTTCTTAATGGCAAACCGTTTTTTTTCTAAATTTGCACCGGTACTTTCTAAAAATAGCATTGAAATCCCGAACACGTGTTCATTTTCGCACAGCTGATGCGCTCAGTAAGCTTTTTTCTCTTTAGCGTTGGATTTCAAAGTGGTCAGACGTTATCTTAAGTGGTCCAGATTAATTTTTTTTGAATGGATTTTGAAGTACAAGGTATTTACTCTAATTTCTAATGTAAATAACTAATCAACTAATCAAATTGTTATTGTGAAATTAATTTATTTGATTTAAATTTTTTATGTGTGTTTTTAGGCGTCTTTTTTATATTTAGGTGGAGTTTTAGTTATGATCCCACAAAATTGCACAGATATGTTGTATGTATATTCTTGTATTTGTCAACTTTTAGGGTAATAAATCTGTTTAGTTTAGGTGCCCAAATTTGACCATGCATTTGTAAACGTAAATAATGTGACGGCGTCTCCCATTATTAAAGGTCACCTGGGTCTTGCGAAACAGGTGATTGGCGTATTGTTTTATTGTCGTTGTCTCTGTTTTCATCGTTTGTGGTTATGTATGATTTTGAAAATTGTTTATTCTTTTATTAATTAACCTTTTTTTTTTATTTTGATTTGGTTGATTAAATTTCGTAGACAATTTTTATAGGTGTGTTTCTACGCGCCTATGTATTTTTGATCTTTGGTGCACAACAAACGGAACCAATGCAGAAAAACTAAGGACAATTATAGAAATTGTACACATTGAAATTAAAAAGAGCGGTTACATTGTCGACCTGGATGATTTGTCAAAGCGTATTTCGTACATTTGCAAAAGAATCGCAACTCTTTGGCAAAAGCACAATCGTACAAAATCCTCTGCATTGCAATATCAAAATGTTTGGCTTAAAGAAAAGGAAACAATTTCATTGCGCTGTGACCACCAGATGTCCCAATCAATAGCCAAATCAACTGTTCGTGGAAGGCCGAAAAAAGATTTCATCGAGTCTTCTGAAAGGACAAAACGTCGAAAAATTGCTAAGCTTTCAAAATCCGATGAATCCGTTGCTTGTGCCCTACGTTCCTGCAACTTATCTAGTCCAGAGTTTTCGGAATTCAGTGCCGATGAAGTGCTATCGATTCTCGTGGAGACAGGCAGTATTTGACAATACGAAGTTTTATTAATTCTAAAACGTCGTATAATTTACTCCCAAGCTACGAAAAACTTCTGGCAGCCAAAGCAGCAAGTTATCCTGTTAACATCAATGTCAGTGATTCGCAAGCTGAAGTTGAACTGCAGAGCTTGGTAGATCACACGGCATCGCGAATTGTCCAACTTCAAGCAGATGTTCTTGACTCCATTGATGGTTACGATTTAACTTTAATTGGGAAATGGGGCTTTGATGGCAGTTCTGGGCATTCGGAATATAAAAAAAAAAACAACGATTAATAATTTTGACGATTCAAGTTTGTTTGTTACCTCTTATGTCCCACTGCAAAGATGAAGATCCTAGAAACCGCAAATTAATTTGGAAAAATCCTCGACCGTCATCTACACGCTACTGCAGACCAATAAGGTTCCAATTTCAAAAAGAAACAACACAATTGGCCCTTAGCGAAGAAAAATACTTCAAGGAGAAAATTGCAGCTCTGAAACCCACAACGTGCATTGTATCCAATTCACTAATTCAAGTTGAGCATAATTTGCAACTGACTATGGTTGACGGAAAAGTTTGCAGTGCTTTAAGCCAAACATCTTCTTGTAAGTGCTACATATGTGACGCAAAGCCAACAGAAATTAACGATTTGGAGCAATGTTTGACAAGAAAAGTTCACGAAGCACGATATGAGTTTGGCTTGTCACCATTACACTCATATATTCGTTTTTTTGAATATTTCTTACACGTTGCCTACAGATTGGATATAAAAATTTGGCGAGCTTGTACCCCACAAGAGAAAACTGCTCTTCTGGATAGGAAAAAGAAAATATAAGCAGATTTTTGTTCTAAAATGGGATTGATCGTCGACAAGCCGAAATGTGGAGGAAGTGGAACAACCAACGACGGAAATTCTGCAAGAAAATTTTTTTAGTGATCCGAAATTGTCTGCTGAAATTACAGGATTAGAGGAAAATGTTTTAATTAGGTGTTCAACAGTACTGCAATGCATATCGTCTGGCTATAAAATTAATATAGAAAAGTTTGGAGACTATGCACTTGACACTGCAAAACAACTAATTAAATTGTATCCATGGTACTACATGCCACCATCTGTCCACAAAGTTCTGCTACATGCTCCTGAAATAATAAGTTATGCGTTGGTTACCATAAGAGAATTGTCTGAAGAAGCCGCAGAATCAAAAAATAAAGACATTAAAAAATTTAGAGAGCAACATACGAGAAAAATTTCACGTATTTCAACCAATACTTATTTGTTAAATAGATTGTTACTTAGCTCAGACCCTTTCATTACTGGTCAAAGAAAGTTACCTTGCCCAAAAAAAACAAAATTATTAAACAGTACATTCCAGTTATTATTAGATGAATAAATGTATGTAAATATAATCTTAGAACTTGATAATATTAGTTTTTATTATATGATTTTAGTTTTTCTTACTGTTTGCTTTATTTATATATAATAAATCTTCTGTTTGTTCTAATGTTATATTTTATTCATTTTTTTTTTTTTTTGAGGTTACGTATTAGGGGGAAGTGTAGGGTGCTGGTGGGCTATACGACTTATTTAGGCATGCTATATTACTTATTATATTTTTATAGAATTTTGGAAAAAATTTCATAATTTTATCTCCACTAGAAGTATTTTTGGCCGCTCTCCCCATACAAGCGCAACCACTGTGCGCCGCTGCACCCGCTGCCGCCACTGCACCCGCTGTACCCGCCGCCGCTGCCCCCACATCCATTGCTGTACCCGCCGCCGCTGCCACCGCATCCATTGCTGTACCCGCCGACGCTGCCGCCGCATCCATTGCTGTACCCGCCGCCGCTGCCGCATCCACTGCTGTACCCGCCGCCGCTGCATCCACCTCTGCTGTGCCCGCCGCTACCGCACCCGACTCTGCTGTACCCGCGGATGCTGTGTCCGCCGCCTACATGTCTGCTATGCGGGCTGCGGCCTCGCTCGCCGCCCCCGTCACTGACACCGACGTTCCCTGGGCTGCGGACGCATGGGAAGATATGCCCGCTCTAGTACCCTCCGCGCCGTCCGCCGCTGCCGCCACCACACCCGCTGCTTCCGCCTCCTCCAGTCTGGACGAGCAACTGACGACGCTTCGGAAACAGCATGAAGTGTTACAGCTGCAGCAGCAGATCCTGAAGCTGCAACAGAGGATGGACGAATGCCGAGAGCCGAGGCAGCAAGTCAGTGACTTGAGTGTGATCGAGAGCATGGTGGCCCGATTCTCAGCGGATACGGCATATGATGTTAAAAAATGGTTGGACGATCTGGAGGATGCGTTCGAAATCCTACAGTTGAATGACCGACTACGTTTGATTGCATGCCGTCGCATGCTGGAGGGGACGGCGGCGGTGTTGCTGCGCACGATATCGGTGCACAGCTACAGAGAGCTCAAAGCAATCCTCCTCCGTGAGTTTGGACGCTCGCGCAGCATCGAGGAGGTGTACCACGCTCTGCGTAGCCGGCGCATCAAGGCAGGCGAAGGGTGCTTGAGATTCGCAATCGAGATGCAGGAGATTGCCATGAATGCTCCGATTCCGGAGAACGAGTTGGTCGACATGATCATCGATGGACTGCGGGACAACTCTACTCGAGTCGGCATGCTGTACTCAGCTCGCAAGGTGGCCGAATTGAAGCCCCTACTGGAACGGTACAAGCGCCTCCGTATGCAGACGGCGGCCTCCAAGCAAAGTCTCAGCGTGAAGGTGCAGCCAACAACAACTGCCTCGTCGTCTGGGAATAAAGCCTCAGGCACCGCCACAAGTGAAACCAGATGTTTTAACTGCTCGGGATGGGGGGCAATACAAAAGCCAATGCCCGAAGCCGATCCGACCGCCGAGTTCCTGCTTCAAGTGTGGCATAGTGGGCCACATTTATAAAAACTGCCCGTCTCGGATGGAGACTGCCGTCGCTACCACTGCCGCTGCCGCTCCTGATGATGGGGGAGAGAGATTGAGCCATTTACAACTGGTGAGTGTTGCTTTTGTTTGTGATGAAGTGCAAGATAGGAAATTTATAAATATGTTTTCCCTTCTCGACTCGGGCAGTCCGAAGAGTTTTATCCGTGAGGCCGAAGTCCCCTCCCAACTGCCGTCTTAGTCCCAGTCGATTGAACTGCCGTGGGTTAGGAAATAGCCAACTTCGGTCTTTGGGCCAAGTCCATTGTCGCGTTCACCTCCGCAACTCGGAGACCATTCATACGTTTGAAGTTTTGCCCAACAAAGCAACCGAACTGCCGATGATTATAGGCAGAGATCTCCTATATAGAATTAATATTAGACTTTGTAAATTGGAAAAATTAAATATGAAAAAGAATCTATATTACTTATGAATAAACCGACAGAATTTGTAAATATGAAACTCACTGCTGTTCTGAAGTCCTTTGACATATTGAGGGAAGAGATAGCGATACTGCCGTGCGATAGGAATGAGATTGTATCTGCCGAATTGTCTGATTCTCCCCTTCCAAAAACTTCTGCTGTACCTCCAGAAACACTGAATGATGCACTTATGGCCATAAATGCCATTGAGGTCCCCGCTGTCAATGATTTAGAGTTTGACATAGAGCCCAGGTTACGGGAAGAGCAAATCGCAGACTTGAAGTCTATTATTTCCACTGCATATGTACATGTTGACCCAGATTTAGTTAAGTCCTTGAACTATGAAATGAAAATAGAATTGACTAGCCAAACTCCGATTTTCTGCCGCCCCCGCCGTCTGTCGCACCATGAGCGCATCGAGGTGCGTGAGATCTGTGATGATCTCTTGGAAGCTGGCATTATTCGCCACAGTAATTCCCCTTACGCTGCCGCGATTGTCCCTGTACGTAAAAAGGACAACACCATGAGAAAGTGTGTAGATTACCGGCCGTTGAACAAAATTACAGTTCGAGATCATTTTCCGATTCCTCTGCTAGATGATTGCATCGAACATTTGGGTGGTAAATCATTCTTCACTGTCTTGGACTTGAAGAACGGGTTCCACCATGTGAAAATGCATCCAGACTCAATCAAATATACTGCCTTTGTAACCCCTGATGGCCAGTTTGAATATGTACGCATGCCCTTCGGACTTTGTAATATCCCTTCCGTGTTCGCTAGATTCGTTTATTCTGTCCTTAAGAAATTCATAAACCAAGGTCTGCTGGTGATATATATGGACGATATACTAGTCACATCGCATGATTTCGAAACCCATCTAGAGGTGAAGAAAACACTGTATACGTTAAGAGTGAACGGGCTATGCCTGAAGCTGACTAAATGCCGTTTTGCGTATAGGGAACTAGAGTATTTGGGTTAGTTAGCCAATTCTGCCGGTATCACGCCCAAACCAGCTCATCTTCAGGCGATACGGGATTTGCCCGTCCCAGGGAATAGCAAGGAATTAGAGCGCTGCTTAGGCCTGTTCTCATACTTCCGCCGATTTGTACCTGGTTTTGCCAAGATTGCGTATCCGATGTCCCGATTGTTAAGGAAAAATACCCCTTACGTGTTCTCCGAGGAATGCCTCGAATCTTTCCGAACCCTGAAGTCGAAACTGATCGAATCCCCCGTGTTATCCATCTACAACCCGAAGTTTGAAACAGAGTTACACTGTGATGCTAGCTCAACTGGTTTTGGAGCAGTGCTCCTCCAGAAACAAACCGACGGTAAATTGCACCCAGTTTTCTATTTCTCTAAGATGGCCTCCGCCGCCGAATCGAAACTACACAGTTATGAACTAGAAGACGTTAGCTATCGTGTATGCCTTGAAACGTTTTGAGACGTATCTTAAGTTCATCCCGTTCAAAATCGTGACTGATTGTAATTCCCTGGCGCTGACACTGAGAAACGGGGGACATTCCGCTAAGATTGCTCGATGGGCCCTGCTGTTAGAAAATTACAACTATACGATTGTACACCGCTCGGGGGTTAGTATGCCCCATGCCGATGCCCTAAGCAGAATAGAAACTGCCGCCTACGTTGACGATTTAAACCTCGACTTCCAACTGCAGCTAACTCAGAACCGTGACCCTGAGATTGTTAAACTCCGAGATGATTTAGAGAAATACGAAATAGCAGATTTCAAACTGCAAGACGGAGTAGTGTACCGCCTGGCCCCGACGGGTGTACCACAACTGTATGTCCCTTCCGAAATGATAAATCATGTCATCCGAGTAGTGCATGAAAAACTTGGCCATATGGCCACGGAGAAGTGTTGTACACAAATCAAGAAGTACTATTGGTTCCCGTGTATGAAGTCTTACGTTAACAATTACATTAAAAATTGCCTCAAATGTATATATTACTCCGCTTCCGCTCCTAACAGTCGTGTCACGCTACACAGTATTCCGAAAGTGCCCCTGCCGTTCGATACCATTCACATTGATCATCTAGGTCCCCTTCCGTCCATACGCTCTAGGAAGAAGTATCTTCTGGTGGACATTGACGCTTTCACTAAATTTGTGAAGCTGTATCCTGCCGCCACTACTAATTCGCGTGAAGTATGTCAGACGTTAAAGACTCAGTACTTTGCAAATTACAGTAGAACCCGAGGAATTATCAGCGACCGAGGTACCTGCATTACGTCCTCCGGAGAATTTCTGAGGTCCAATAATAAAATTCATGTGCCAAATGCTCCTGCCTCACCCCGGGCCAACGGCCAAGTCGAGCGGGTTAACCGGGTTTTGGGCCCTATGTTGGGTAAACTGACGGAACCCGTGGACCACGCGGATTGGGTCCAACAACTGCCGAACATAGAGTTCGCATTGAATAACTCCGTCCACTCCACAACAAAATTTGCCACTTCCGTACTCCTATTCAGAGTTGAACAACGAGGCGTGGTAGTGGATGAACTAACAGAACGAATGGGCGAGAGGACGGAGGAGGTCGATGCCTAAGAGGTAGACGTCCGGAGAATAGCCTTCCGTAACATTGTCAAGTCCCAAGAATATAATGCTGAGTACTATGCGAAGCGTCACCTCCCTGCCGTTAGTTTTGAGGAGGGAGATTTCGTAGTTATTAAGAATGTGGATACTTCGGCAGGTGCAAACAAAAAACTTATCAAACGGTATCGTGGTCCGTATGTCGTTCATAAAAAACATCCGAATGACCGATATGTTATCCGGGACGTAGAGGGCTCCCAGATCACCCAACTGCCGTATGATGGGGTACTGTAAAACCTTCCTTGACCGGGTTCCATTAGGTTTAAAGAATGTAAGATCGGACATGTCTGTGCCGTTTGATTGTAGTTTTTAGATTGATTCTTTATTCCAAATTATTCTTGCTTAAGCTAATTTTACATATATATTCTTATGCTGCGACTTATGCGACAGCTACAAAAGACAGAGGGAGAGTGTCAGTACATACATACATACTGTTGAAGCGCATGCATCAAAGTGCTTGGTCAGCGGTCCCACGCTGGCCTGGCTCTAGCTCATGTTACGCTTGTGCATACAGTGCTTATATGAATACATGTATGTGCATATACAAATGCACATACATATATGTTCATGCTTAATTGTATGTTTATGTGAATACTTCAATGTATACACATGAACATATTCAAGTGCACAATTATATTTTAATGCGTATATGTTTAATTGTTTATACTTGCAACAAAGTGTTACAAGTTGAGCTTATTGTATTGAATGATTATTTGTATGAATATACTACACCTCCCCTTTTTAGAGAATAACGTAATATTGTGGAGTTATTGTAAGGATTATTGATATAGAAAGGTAAAATAAAGGTAAAGTAAAGGTGTATCTTACGAGAAAAAAAAAATTTTTTTTTTGTTTTTCTTTTCTTTTTCTTGTTTTTAGAAATTGCATGAATTTGTTTTCAATAATAGATGAATCCATAAAGATTTTTTTTTTTTTTTGTTATACCATTGCAGAGGGTATTATAAAATTGGTCAGATGTTTGTAACGCACAGAAGGGGACGTTTCCGACCCCATAAAGTATATATATTCTTGATCAGCATGAGAAGCTGAGTCGATATAGCCATGTCCGTCTGTCCGTCCGTCCGTCCGTCCGTCTGTGCAAATCAACTTCACGCCGGCATCTTAAGAGCTATCGGAATGAAATTTCATATTTGAGCTACTTTTAGCCGGGAGATGATAAAGTATGAAATTTGTCTGGATCGGGCCACTATATCATATAGTTCTAGAACAAACATTTTTGCAAAAATTGGAGTATCCCCATGAAATTTACCAATATGATAGTATTTGACATAAATTGACAGATCCCAAAATTTGAATCTGATCGGATAAATAGAACAGAAGTTACAGTCAACACAAATCGGTTCAAATGATGACCTAGTAGACAGCAAGCAGCGCTGCCGGCAGCAAACAGCGCTGCTTGCTGCTCAAACAGAGCACCTGCATACACACACACAGACGCAGCGCTACAAGAACTGTATGTGTATGCGTGTTGTGCTTTGCTTAGGGAATGATGCAAGAAGAAAGAAAATTTAATATAAAAAGAGAAATAATTTGAATGTTTTGTTTGTGTATTGATGAATTCAGTTGCAGGGAAAGAAAATTCAAAATGTAAAAAAATTATTGCCAAAGACTGCAAGGGTATATAAACTTTGGCATAGCCGATATTGATATTGATATTTTTTTTTTTTTATATTTTGTTTTGTTTTTTTATACCATACACCCATAGGGTGAAATGGTATATTAAAGTCGCCAAAATGTATGTAACAGGCAGAAGGAAGCTTTTCCGACCCCATAAAGTATATATATTCTTGATCAGTATCAACAGCCGAGTCGATATAGACATGTCCGTCCGTCCGTCCGTCCGTCCGTCCGTCCGTCCGTCTGTCCGTATGAACACGTAGATCTCAGAGACTATAAGAGCTAGAGTCACCAAATTTGGTACGTAGACTCGTGTATTACCTACGGTGGTCAAGTTTATTTCAAATTTTTGCAACGCCCCCTCCGCCCACGAAATTTAAACAAATTTGATTTTCTTAAAGACTATAATAGCTAAAGACATCAAATTTAGTATGATTAATCCTTTAGTAAGCGCGCACAAATTTGTTGCAAAAAAAATTTGCCACGCCCCCTCCGCCCACGAAATTTAAACAAATTTGATTTTCTTAAAGACTATAATAGCTAAAGACATCAAATTTAGTATGATTAATCCTTTTACTAAACGCGCACAAATTTGTTGCAAAAAAATTTGCCACGCCCCCTCCGCCCACGAAATTTAAACAAATTTGATTTTCTTAAAGACTATAATAGCTAAAGACATCAAATTTAGTATGATTAATCCTTTAGTAAGCGCGCACAAATTTGTTGCAAAAAAAATTTGCCACGCCCCCTCCGCCCACGAAATTTAAACAAATTTGATTTTCTTAAAGACTATAATAGCTAAAGACATCAAATTTAGTATGATTAATCCTTTACTAAACGCGCACAAATTTGTTGCAAAAAAATTTGCCACGCCCCCCTCCGCCCACGAAATTTAAACAAATTTGATTTTCTTAAAGACTATAATAGCTAGAGGCACCAAATTTGGTATGTATATTTGTTTAATAAATGCGCATATATTGTATATGCAACGATTTTGCCACGCCCCTTTCCGCCCCCGTAATTTGGAAAAACTCGATTATCTCACGTAATTTTCTACCTTTTGTAATTAAATTTGGCACACTTGAATTTGACACTAATACCCAGCAAAACACCAAATTTGATCAAAATCGGACAAAAACAACGAAGTTATGCATATAAACGTTTTTCCATAAGGCCGTAGTTGGTCGTTGGCTGGTGGGGGCGCTAGGGTGCTCGTATACTTGAGTGAAGGAGATTCTAAGATATGCTTGTAATAAAAAGCATGTGAAAATGCATTGGTTTAAAAAATTGGAAATATTTGTTTCACTGGTGTATGGTATACCTAAGTCGGCGAGACGACTTACTTACTTCATTTTTTTTTATGGTTGATTAATTTTACGGTTGATCATTCCGAAAACGGTTTTAGTCTGTTTTTATGAACCTGTTATGTTATTTCTATTCTAAATTTTATTTCCTTAGAGTAGTCGTCTAAATTGTATATTGGATCTATTCTATCTATTTTGTTAAAATCTATTAACTGATTTGGTAGTCTTCCAAATACTAGTTCGTATGGACAATATTCATGCACTGCCGAGGGTGTTGTGTTGTAACAATAAGTGAAATATTGTATCCAAGCATCTCAATCGGACTTATCTGCTGATATGTGACCGATATGACCGAATATATTCATTGAATGTTCTATGACTTCGTTCTATTGTCCCTAAAGTCTGGTGGTGGTATGCTGTAGATGTCAGATTTTTAATCCTCATGTACTTGCATATATCTGTTATAATCTGATTTTTATACTCAGTTCCCATGTCCGTAATGAGTGTTTTCATTGGACCGTACTGTAGTATACAATTTTCGAATATAGCTTTAGCTACATTACTTGCACTCTTAGATGCGACTGGAATGGCTATTAAGTATTTTGTCAGATCGCATATCAATGTGACAATATACTCATTTTCATTATCTGATTTTGGTAGCGGACCTATTGTGTCCACTATAACTTTATCAAAAGCCTTCGCTGGTGTTTCTGTTATTATGATGGGAGTCTTCGGATGTGTCGTCGTTTTTGACACCTGGCATTTATGACATCTCCTTATGTACTCTTTTATATGGCGTCCCATATTTTTCCAATAGTAGTGTCTTTTGATTTTTGCCAGTGTTCTGGTAATGCCAGTATGACCTCCTTGAATTGGATCATCATGATATGTAGACAGTATTGCTTCTTTTTCTTTTTCATTTGCTATTAGGGTCACCGGCCGGAGTAGCGCTACTCTTAATGTTTTCAATATAGTATTGCCCATATTTTTAAAAGAATCAATTGAAATAATTTCAAAGATCTTTTCGCTCGGTGCCAATTTTAGTTGGCTGATTTGCTTGATTGCTTGCATCTGTGATTATGCAAAATTCTTTGCTGAAATCTGGGTACTGCAATAGATTAGGTTGAACGAGCTTTTCTTTTAAGTATTGGAATGCATTTTCGCATTCTGCTGTCCATTCGAATGGAACATTCTTTTTACATAATCTTGTTATGTGCCGGGAATATTCGGCGAAATTTTTTATGAAACGTCGATAATAATTACAAAATGCAACGAAACGTCTAGCACTATCTGCATCATGTGGGACTGGATAATTCTTGATGACGTCAAATTTTGTGTCGTCTGGTAAGATTCCTTTGTCTGTGCATTTGTGACCTAGGAATGTCACCTCATGCATAAAAAGTGAGCATTTTTCTGGATGCAGTTTTAGATTGTTTTTTCTGCAAAGTTTAAAAACATCTACTAAATTTTTAATCATATGTTGTGCAGAACAACCGATAACGATTAAATCATCCATATAGAGGAAAGCTTGGCTGGGCTCAAGCCCTGAGAATGCTATTGTCATCATTCTCTGAAATGAATTAGGTGCTATTTTTAGACCGAAAGGTAATCGCGTGAAGCGATATGAGCCATTGCTCGTTGAAAAAGACGTTATATCTCTTGATTTTTCTTCTAGTTCTATTTGGTGAAAACCTGACATTAAGTCAAGGCAAGAAAAATATTTTGCTCTTCCCAATTGATCAAGAATATCATCAATTCTGGGGAGCGGAAACTTACCTGACAGCAATTTTTTGTTTATTTGACGATAGTCAATTACTAATCGCCAGTTTTTTTTCCTTAGATCCCGAAAGTGTTTTCTTTGGGACTAGTAAGAGTGGGCTATTATAAGGCGAAACAGACGGTTCAACAATACCCTGTTCAATTAACTTTCCAACTTGTCGCTGGATCTCGTCTATTTGGCTATTCGGACTCCGGTAATTTTTCACATATACCGGTTCATCATCCTTAAGTCTTAATTTTTGTTTATAAAAATTATTTGTTGTGATCGGTTCGGTGTCAAGTCCGAAGTCACTATACTCAGTGCATAACTCTTCAAGTTTGTCTTTGAATAGTGTTGGGAAATTTTTCTTCAATTTATGAATTACATATTCTTTTAAAACTTCAATTATAACGAAAACCAATATACTTTTTGTTAGTCTTTGTTTAGTTTTAATTTCAGTACCTATAGCGAATCAATAGTATAATAATTTTCGATCCCCCTCAGATTCGTTATATCGAGTTTCACTGTATTTGGTATTTTGAACTATATCGTAGTTCGAAAGTGATTCAAATTTTAAATTGTTAAAGCCTACTATTCAATTCAATTCAACCGCCGCCGCGTGCAGACGTGTTTTTTAATGCACTCCGCAAAATTTAGTGTAAAAAAAAAAAAGACCGCGTTTGCAAAAATTGTGTAGGGCTCTCAGTCACCGCAGAGACGCCTATTTACAATCATATTGCTATTAGTTCTAATAGCAATAAATACTAAGTTGCAACAGGAAAGCCTGGAAAAGCCATGTCCACCAATTCGGGCCCAAGCTCTCTCGATCCCCACCAGCAACAGCTACAAGAACTACTTGTACAACAACAACGTGAGCGTCGTCTCTCGGTCCAACGCAACAACGCGTACTTTTCGGTGGTGTCGCCGACCCCACTAAATGCTACCGTAAGCAATAACACCGAAAGTGCAAGCCACTCAGCAATCAACAGCAATTTACCGTGGAGAGAGCAGTGTGCTTCTCCATCAATATCGATAACTGGGTCACCGATTGCACCGACCAGCACCGTCAGCTCGTTGACAGCAACTACTGCAACGTCTACCGAAGTATTGACCTGCCTCAAGCCGTCAACGACAAGTCGCCCAGAGTCAGCCACGACAATAAACCCAACGCCTTCTGTCCAAACTGGAATGGATAGATATATTAAAATAACTAAGCGGAAGCTAAGCCCGCAAAAAGAAAAAAAGTGGCAATACGCCAAAAATAACCAAACCTAATGAACGAGTAGCACTTCTTAGCGGGAATCGTTTTAAAATTCTTGCCGATCAGCAAGACGATCAAGCCGGCGCTGTAGATAAAGTTAAATCGGCTAGACCACCCCCCTTATACATCCGTGGAGCCAACTGCAGCGTCCTGATTTCGAAGCTAGTAGAAACAGTAGGGGCAAATAACTTTGTTGTAACCCCTCTCAACAGGGGTAACATAAAAGAAATTAAATGTCAAACCCAAACTGAGGACAACTTCCGCATCATCGAAAAGTACCTCCGTAATGCTAACATCAACTTCTATACCTACCAACTAAAAAGCAGTAAAGGGCTCCAGGTTGTGTTAAAGGGGATCGAGCCATCGGTCCCACCCCAAGAAATAGCAGACGCATTGGCCGAAAAAGGGTTTGCGGTTAAGTCCGTTGTCAACATCATCAACAGGAATAAAGTCGCACAGCCGCTCTTTAAAATCGAGCTCCAACCAGATGCAAAGCGGACGAAGCCAAATGAAGTGCATCCAATCTACAACCTTCAGCTCCTATTGCACAGAAGAATCACCGTAGAGGAGCCCCATAAGAGATACCAACCACCTCAGTGTAAAAACTGCCAGGAATACAACCACACCGCTAACAATTGCAATCTTAGGTCAGTGTGTGTTGGCTGCGGCGAACATCATAAAGATGGCATTTGCCCCAAGGACAGAAACAACGTCGCACTAAGACTATGCAGTAACTGTGGAGGGAACCACACAGCCAACTACAGGGGATGTCCTGTCTTCAAGGATCTTAAATCGCACCTAAACGGGCGTAAGCCCCCAGCTGGACCAAAAATCACCTTCAACGCCTCCAAAACTACACCGGAGGTATTCTTCGCCAAGGCTGTTAGATCATCTAACATGCCTGCTACAACCAAACCTAGTGTATCCTTCGCTAGTGTACTCCGAACTGGACAGACGGAGCCCGCGAAAGAGACCCCGTCACTCCACCATCTACAGAATCCGCAACCTAGCGCACCAGAACTTGGCCAGCAAACTCCAAGTGGTATAGAGGCCCTATTGATCTCACTTAATCAAAACATGACTGGTTTTATGACGTTCATGCAAAACTGTATGCAGGAACTGATGCGGAATCAAAACCTGCTTATCCAGAAGCTTATCGAGAATAAATAATGGCTTCCCTAAGTCTATGTCTTTGGAATGCTAACGGCGTCTCCAAGCACAAAAATGAACTGCAACTATTCCTAGACTCAAGTGAAATCGACGTCATGCTGATATCTGAAACACATTTAACATCAAAAAATAATTTTCAAATACCAAAATATGCCTTCTACGCAACAAACCATCCAGACGGAAAAGCTCATGGCGGGACTGGTATCCTAATCAAAAACCGTATAAAACACTCGTTTCTCAACAGATTCGAAACACAGCACCTTCAAGCAACTGCTATAACCGTCCAAACCAGCTGCGGCAACACTACGTTGGCTGCCCTGTACTGCCCACCACGCTTCTCAATCTCTGAAAAGGAATTCACCGGTTTCTTTAACACACTCGGAGAACGCTTCATTGCAGCAGGGGACTATAACGCCAAACATACGCACTGGGGATCTCGCCTGGTAAATCCTAAAGGCAAGCAGTTGTACAACACAATAGTCAACCCCTCAATAAGATGGATTGCGTCTCACCGGGTAGGCCTACTTATTGGCCCACAGATCCACAAAAAGTGCCTGACTTGATTGATTTCGCAGTAACCAAGAGGATTCCGCGTAATCGGATCACTGCGGAAACACTGCTAGATTTAACCTCCGATCACTCTCCAGTGCTATTCACACTGTTAACAAGACCTCAAGTACTTGATCGCCCATATATACTTACAAACAACAAAACAAATTGGCTTAAATTTAAAATGTACATGAGTGCCCACATTGACTGTTCGCCGAAACTGGATGCTGCAGAGGACATTGACATGTGCGTCTCTACACTTGAGTCGATGATGGGAGCTGCAGCAAGAGTATCTACTCCACATGCCTCTACTTACGCTAAACCTGCTGCCAGGCCTACGAACCGGCGGATAGAACAATTAGTAACGGAAAAACGACGTCTAAGAAGAGAATGGCAGGTTACTCGATCACCAGCAGCAAAACTTCGCCTAAGGCATGCCAGCCGCAACCTCTCCAAGGAGTTAAGACAAGAGGAAATCTGGGCTCAAAGGAAATACATAGAAAAGCTCAGTCCATCCAGCACTAAACATCCTCTGTGGAAAGCCCACCCAACTTTAAGCGCTCCTACAGAGACAGTTTCACCAATAAGGGGTCCTACCGGTGGATGGGCCCGCAGTGACGAAGAGAGGGCATCCGTATTTGCCACACACCTTAAACTGGTTTTCCAGCCAAATCCAACATCAAACTCATTTGTACTTCCCCCTTCAAGCACATTAACGGATAGTGAGTACTCGGAACTCCAATCGGATGAGATCACTGCAGTTATTAAAAACCACATGAAGCCGAACAAAGCCCCTGGCCATGACCTAATCACACCGAAAATGATCCTAGAACTCCCTACCATCGCCATACAATACATCTGCAAAATGTTCAACGCTATAATAAGAATTGGCTACTTCCCAAGAGCATGGAAAAGGTCCATTATCATCATGATTCCTAAAGTGGGAAAGGACAAAACCCAACCATCATCCTATAGGCCAATTAGTTTGCTGCCATGTCTTTCGAAGCTTTTTGAAAAGGTCCTGCAGATTCGTCTAAACTCATTTCTGGCGTCGGAGAACACAATCCCTTCACACCAGTTCGGCTTCCGCGAAAAACATGGGACAATTGAACAAGTCAATCGTATAACATCCGAAATACGAACAGCATTCGAACTAAAAGAATACTGTACGGCTGTCTTTCTCGACGTTGCCCAGGCTTTCGACAGAGTTTGGCTGGAGGGTCTAATGTTCAAAATCCGGCAGAAACTCCCACAGTACACCCACAAACTCATGGAATCTTACCTTTACAATAGAAAATTCGCCGTAAGATGTAATGGCTCCGTCTCGGCTGACTTTGAAATCAAAGCTGGTGTACCGCAAGGCAGTGTACTCGGCCCATTGCTCTACCTGCTGTACACTGCAGACTTACCAACGAGTTTAGGACTTACAACGTCCACTTTTGCCGATGACACGGCAATCCTCAGCAGATCCAAATGCCCAATACAAGCCTCTGCAAAATTAGAGGAACACCTCAAGGTGGTAGAGGAATGGCTAGCAACCTGGCGTATCCGGGACAACGAGCAGAAATGCAAACATGTTACATTTACGCTTAACAGAAGAAACTGTCCAGCTATAATGCTAAACAACGCACCAATTCCTCAAGCCGCGGATGTCACTTACCTTGGTATCCACCTAGACAGAAGACTAACTTGGCGCAAGCACATCGAGGCAAAAAAGTCACAGCTTAAACTGAAAGCGAGTAGCTTACGTCTGGAGTATAAAGTCCTCCTATACAACTCCGTACTGAAACCCATCTGGACTTACGGCGCCGTACTATGGGGAAATGCAAGTACCAGCAATATCGACATTATACAAAGGGCGCAGTCGAAGATTTTAAGATCAATCACTGGGGCTCCGTGGTACATACGGAACGACAACATTCAAAATGATCTAAATATACCTAGCGTAAAATATGAAATAGGTAGTCAACAACTAAAGTATTCTGCGAAACTGGATATACACCCTAATGTTCTTGCCAATTCCCTTACGCGAACTAATGATAGAACTCGTCTTAAACGAAATGACAGACCAACCCAATAATAAATGATTAGGGCCGCCTGCAATATCCCCTGGATATATCATAAGTACTAGATTAAGAAAAATATCTCAAACTTGTTGTTAGGCTCTAATTTAAGAGTAGATTCAACAAATAAATTAAACGTAAAAAAAAAAAAAAAGCCTACTATTTGGCATTTATCTGTGGTATTTAAGAGTCGGACAAAAGTACTTTGGCTTGTTGCAATAGTGTTTGCAACATAAACGCCCGGTTTAATTTCCTGATTCGGAATTAAAATGTTACCTTCTGCTGAAGATAGTTCTACTTTGCGTACCACTTGGGATCTTGCTGGTAGAAGTGTTCAGTTATTACCAGAATTGAATGTTATTGGAACATAGATTGGGTACGTTAATTCTTGTGGTCTAAGTATAAACCAATCTTCTGAATTGCCGTAATCTAATTTGCAATTAAAAGTTTTTATGAAATCTAATCCTATTATTCCATCGCATGGGATTGCGAAATCTGAATGAAGCAGATGAAATTCGTATGGAATAATGTATTTATCTGTCTGTAATTCTATTGAGACTAGGCCTTTGGAGTTTATTACTCCTTCTCCTATGCCTCGAATGTCTACGGTTTTGTTTACTTGGATGTCGTGAAATACATCAGAATTTTCTTTTATTATTGAAATATCTGCACCGGTATCAATTAAGAATGTTATTTCCTTATTGGTTTTAACATTCTTAAATGATACAAAATTATTAAGACTTAGGTTAATAGAGTAGACTTTATTTTTTAATTTTGAGCATTTGAAGGAGCTTGTCCGTTTCCTGGTCACTTTGGGTAATTCGGACATTTGTGTTGTTATTACCATTCTGTTGGTTATTTGTGTTTTGTCTATTATTATTGTGTCCACCTCCACGGCCGCCTCTTCGGTAGCCTGAATAATTTTGGCCTCGTTGGGCTCTGTGGGCATGGCTATTGCTCCAATTCGAATTGTTATTGTTCCAATTCGAGTTGTTTCTCCAGTTACCATTATTGTTATAGCGGCGTCTACCGCGGTCATTATGCTGGGCATAAAAAATTGTATTATTTTGGGAACTTCCTGTGGAGCCCGACTCTACTGAAAGAGTGGTAAATCTAGTGATGGCTTCTTTAGCTGAATCAAAGTTTCCTGATTCCATTAATATCTGGACTCTTTGACTTTTAGTATGACTTACCATAGCATTCACTGCCACTTTGGTAGTGTATTTTATTGCTTGTTCAGTTGGAAGACCATCCGAAATATGTGCGACTTTAAGGGCGTCGGTCAACTCAGTAATCTCCTTTGTGTATGAAGCACAGTTACTGGGGTTTCTCTGCAGATTTTTAATTTTTGCCGTTAAAAGATCCACTGATTCACCCTTGAAGATTGTTGATAGTTTTCGTATTACTTCATCAATCGTTGTTTCAGAGCTTAGAGTATTACCCGCTTGACTTTTCAATTTTGATTTTATGATTTCGATGGCTACTGCTTCATGCGTTTCTTTTAGGGTGTCAAGTACGCGAAGCGCCCCAATGAAACCTGGTAGATTTTTAATATCACCATCGAAGTATGGTAGCAGCCTGGTGGCTGTGTTTATGAATTCTACCACTGTTTGAGTCATTTTGTTGTTTTCTTTTGGAATCGCTGGTTTGTTAAGAATTATGTTTGATTGATCAGAGCTCACTGATGGTTCTTCTTGACCTATTTCTTCATCAGCCATTAGTTGCGTTTTATCTTCCAGTACTATTGAAGTTTCCAAATCAGATGTTTGTTTAAATTCAATATTGTGTCTGGTTAGCACAGTTATTGCTTTTTGTTTGTAATCACTGTAGAACGCATTTGCGGCTGTTTTTTGCCCTGCCTTTAGTTTGCTATAGTGCTCAGTTAATACTGCTCTAATAGCTTGAAGCTTTTCAGTTATTATTTTCGTGTGTTTGGTTACTGTGTCTTGGGATGTTTCTCTGTTTTGCGAGAGGCACTTACAAGATTTAGTTAATTCTTGTGCGTGTATTCTAGCTTGTCCTATTATCTCATCCCAAGTAACCATAGTTTGTTAAAAATAACAAAAGTTTCGAAAATGTTTATATTTTTTTTTTTTTTTTTTTTTTTTTAGTCTGTATCTATTATTTCTACATCTGAGTCGGTAAGATCGATTGGTTCTTTACTCGATTCTGATATGTCTATCAGTGCGATTGAGTCCTTGAAAAGTTCGTGAACCCATTCGGGCACGTCTTTACGTAAAGGAGTCTTAGCTAACAATCTACTATAAGCTACTTTTATGGATTTTTCCATAAGGTATACAATATTTTTTTTCAAATTTGTAGTTGTGGGCTATCCAATACCTTATTTCCTTGTATTTGTGATTTGTTTCGCCTGATTGTATCAGGAAATCGAGGAAAGGTAAATATTTTTGTAGCTTTTTTTGTTTCTTTCTTATCCATATTCTACACTAACTTGTTAAGCCTATTAGTACGGATGTATTTATATATAAAAAAAATCATGTGGTCTTACTGCCTTGGTTCCTCCATTAGGTAGAAACGATATGTGCCTGCTTCATTTGAAAAACAGCATACATATGGTACTGTGAGGATGAAACTCATCTGTACCCTAGAGTCTCCTCGAACTGGGAAATCTTCTCCTGTTATATTGAGGTAAGCTGATCTAATTTGTACCAAGCATATTGAGTTTTGTGGTGAATTGATCTGCTCATTTCTAAAAACCTCAGTTAAATCTTGGACAATACTGGGATGCCTAGCGTTTATTTTTTGAAAATATCTATCTAGAGTGGCCATTATTTTTCAGATTTTCTTTTAATCTATAGTCGCTTGCGTGCATATGTATTTTTAGACCTTATCTAGGTCATTAGCTTGGCTTAGGGCTCTTTTGGTTACACATTTAATGTGCAATAGGTAAGCTTTATATAATACATATGCGCACATTACTACGACAATTGGCAATAACAATATGTTCGTTAATCTCAAATCAGTATTTGATGTTATTCTATTCTATTCTATTTCTATTAACCCCATTGTGGGTATAAGAGATATATCATCAAATTTACTTATGGAATTATCGAACATATGGAGTTTATTAAAAAAATTTTTTTTTGTATAATTCTAATTATAATCTCACTGACTAACGCTCCTATATGAGACTATTTTAATTTAATAACATTAATATGACAAATACGGGGAAAAGAGAAAAAAAAAATATATATATATAGGAACAAGAGCCCCTAAAAACAGCTCAAAACCTTTTGTTTAGAAATTAAATTTTTTTTTTTTTTTAAATTTTTTTTTTTTATATATGTATTTCAAGCTTCTGTCTTATTTGCTTGAATACGAATATTCTTTGAAATATAAAAAAAAATTTTATGGATTCATGGTTATTAATTTTTATTTAAAAAATTATTATTTTTTTTTTTTTTTTTTGTAATATTTTAATTTTTATATGTTTCAAGTGTAGTATAATAGAATACTACAATAATAATAGTATAATAGCTGAAGGCTCTTTTTTTTTTTTACATATGTTCCTGCCTACTTTTTCGTATGGTTTTTAGGCCACACTCTAATTGGACAGCTTTAATGCCGCACAATTGTACATTGGTTGTTTTAATTCTATAAAAAAAAAAATGTGCATCGCAGTACACTCAAAAAAAATGTGCGACGCAGCGCATAATTGTTTATTTAAATTTCTTTTTTTTTTTTTTTTGTTAGCCTTTAGCATCAGCTGGTCGTCGCCGGTTGGCACGCTGATGCTCCATCGATGGCGTAAAAAGCGGCCTGCTTTTCACGCTTGTAGTCTCAGCTGCTGATGTCCGGGGCCTCTGAGCTCAGGCGGTACCGGTGCCGGTCATCGCACCAGTTTTCTGTGGTCCAGGACAATCTTGGGGGCACTTCTTCTCTTCTTTTGGTGTGGAGGAGTTTTCATATTATTATTAATTACTTTCAATGTAGATATGTCTGAGTGAGAGTGAGTTTCTGGCTTGTTGCTTGTTTTCAATGACTTTAAAAAGACAAATTCTTTTTGACTTCTTGGCTTGAATATAATAGCCAATTAATGTGTGCTATTCTTTTCTTTTTTTTTTTTTACTTTGCACTCCTTCTCTCTTTGCCATTTCTCACACTCTACTCACTCAGAATATCCATTTGCCTTTTTTCCGTTGCTCTTTTTTTTTTTCTTCTTTTAAAAAAATCCTTTGCTCCTCCAACGCAGATTTGCGTGGATTTTAATGGGTCTCCACTTTCTTTTGTTGATTTGCGTGGATTTTAATGGGTCTCCACTTTCTTTTGTTGATTTGTCACAGTGGTGACGGTCTCCAGGTCACTTTGTTAATTTGTGACCACTGTCACGGTCGCCATGTAGAACCTTCCTTGACCGGGTTCCATTAGGTTTAAAGAATGTAAGATCGGACACGTCTGTGCCGTTTGATTGTAGTTTTTAGATTGATTCTTTATTCCAAATTATTCTTGCTTAAGCTAATTTTACATATATATTCTTATGCTGCGACTTATGCGACAGCTACAAAAGAGAGGGAGAGTGTCAGTACATACATACATACTGTTGGAGCGCATGCATCAAAGTGCTTGGTCAGCGGTCCCACGCTGGCCTGGCTCTAGCTCATGTTACGCTTGTGCATACAGTGCTTATGTGAATATATGTATGTGCATATACAAATGCACATACATATATGTTCATGCTTAATTGTATGTTTACGTGAATATGTTTATGTGAATACTTCAATGTATACACATGAACATATTCATGTGCACAATTATATTTTAATGCGTATATGTTTAATTGTTTATACTTGCAACAAAGTGTTACAAGTTGAGCTTATTGTATTGAATGATTATTTGTATGAATATACTACAGTACTAGAAGCCTCCAAATTAAAGCTATGGGCACCCCTGATCAAGAGTGTACTTCTGATATCCAAACAAGGGCGACACTAGCCACCTAATGTTATTATGTATCTCTTTTTGTTAGCAACTAGAATGGAGGTCGATTCCTTGTCAGGACGGCCGAGTTGTAAGATGTCAGTTATTTTGGAAGTCTGTTAAATGTTCACACTTATATCGAAGCCCGTATTTTAAATATCGATTGTTAGTAGTAAGAGTATTATAAGTATTGATTGTTAGTTGTAAGTCAGTATCTTTAAGTATCGATTGTTAGTATTAGTTCCCTAGGAAAATATCGATATGCGGCTTGAGGCCACACTGGAGTTGGCCTCTTTCTTTTTCCGGCAACAAGACAACTGAACAGATGCACAAGCTGCGCAGCGAAAAATAAATCTATTGCCACCGCTAATTGTACTTATATTTTTAGAAAATAAATACGCTATTACAAAATGGTTATTTTGAAAGCAATAGCGTCAAAAGTAACGAAGTTATTGACAAAAGTCACTGTTTTCGACCGATTGTTCCTATGGGAGCTATCTGATATAGTCACCCGATATTTATCAAATTCGGCAGTCACTAACGAAAAAAATTTTATTTTAAAAGCAATGGCGTCAAAAGTAACGAAGTTATTAACAAAAGTCACTGTTTTTGACCGGTCGTTTCTATGGAAGCTATCTGATACAGTCACCCGTCCTTGATCAAATTTGGAACAGTTGTTTATAGGTGCAATAAACTCACCTATATTGACGATAGCTCAGAAAATAGCGAAGTTATTAACAAAAGTCACTGTTAGTGACTTTGACGTTTGTATGGGAGCTATATGATATAGTGGTCCGATCCGGCTGAATCCGAGTATATGTACAACCCCTGCAGTATATACAAGCCTACTTCAGCTCTGTAGCTGTTACGGCCTAGGAGAAGATTGCGATGATCCAGACGGACGGAAAAACGGACGGACGGACATACCTATTTGAACTCGTCTCGTCGTGCTGATCAAGAATATATATACTTTTTATGGTCGGAGATGCTTCCTTCTATGCGTTGCACACTTCTGACCAAAATTAATATACCCTTTTTGCAAGGGCATAAAAAAACATCTAAATATCAAACAAGCTAACTTTGGCTATGCCAGAGTTTATATACCCTTGCAGTCCTCCGCAATAATATTTTGACATTTTGAAACTTGTTTCCCTGCAACTCAATTCATCAACAAGCAAACAAAACATTGTTACTCTTTTTACTACAATTTTTTCTTCTTCTTACAACATTCCCTAAGCAAAGCACCGCATACATACACATACAGTTCATGTAGCGTTGTGTCTATGTGTGTATGAATGTGCTCTGTTGTTTTGATGATGACGAAGTAGGCAGCAAGCAACGCTTCCGGCAGCGCTTGAGCCGATTTGTATTGACTGTAACTTGTGTTCTATTTATCCGATCAGATTCAAATATTGGGATCTGAGATTTTATATCGAATTCTATCACATTGGTAAATTTCATGGGGATACTCAATTTTTTGAAAAATTTTTTTTTGAGCTCTATGATATAGTAGCTCGACCCCAAAGATTTTCATACTTTATCTTACCCTGGTAATGAAAAACACCCAAAAAAATTTCATCCCGATAGCTTAAGATGGCTGAGTAAAACACATACGCACCGACGGACATAGCTATATCGACTCAGCTTCTCATGCTGATCAAGAATATATGTACTTTATGGGGTCAGAAACGTCTCCTTCTGTGCGTTACAAACATCTGAACAATTTTATAGTACTCTCTGCAAGGGAATAAAAACGAAACTCCAAGTCAAAGAAATGAAGTTAACCGAACAGAGCCATTTACCATGCTGTCTATTAATTCTTTGAAAAATGCAAACACGGGTTGAAAGAAGACGAAAGAAAAGTTAACGGGACATGAAAGTCAGAAACGACAAATCGGTAGTTTTTTGTATGAATTCGTAGAACTCATTCGCCTTAAAAATCATATTAGGTTCACTACATGTTTTGTTCAATTTGAAATTTTCGCAATGCCTGGCAAACGTACTGATGATTACAATTTATTCAGTTGGTTTTCTTTTACCACAGTAAAGGAAAAACAGCAAAAGAGTTAGACGAGATGTTTAATGTTAAACTAAGAACAGTTTACAATATTATAAATGTCGACCCCGAAAGTTCTCTAGACGGGATTGTTTCAACATACTCAAATCAGTGGAAAACCAACCCCAAACAAGCCTCAGGGAGTTAGTGGAATAAGCGAAAACGGGCTTGAACAAGACCGTGTGCCCTGAGACTGTGAGGAGAGTACTCAAGTGCCACAAATACTCATCCGACGTCGCAAGGAAGAAGCCATTGCTGTCAGCTGTGAATGTGGAGAAACGTTTAAACTTCGCCACAATGAATAGAAACAATCCTGCTGAATACTCCACACTCCAACGAAGATCATGTTTTACTACAACGATGGCCCTGGAAAAGTTTGGCGTAAACCAAAAACCGCTCTTCAGGCCAAAAAACATAGTGCCAACTGTTAAATTTCGCAAGTTGCCAGTCATGGTGTGGGGATGCATTTCTTAGAAAGGTGTTGGGGAGCTGCAAATTCGATAGTGAAATTATGACCAAGGAGTTCTATTTGGACATTTTCAAAACGGAACTTTCAAGAAGTGTGCAGAATTTTGGCTTCGTTGATCCAGGAAACACCAGCTAACTCCAATATAAGCTGTACCAAGACAATGATCCGAAGCACAAATCGTTCTTGTGTCGCACTTGGCTGCTTTACAATTGCAGCAATGTGATTGACACGCCCCTAGGGTGAAATGGTACATTAAAGTCGCCAAAATGTTTGTAACAGGCAGAAGGAAGCTTTTCCGACCTCATAAAGTATATATATTCTTGATCAGGATCAACAGCCCAGTCGATCTAGACATTTCCGTCCGCCCGTCTGTCCGTAATGAATACGTAGATCTCAGAGATACATATTTTGTATATGTAAATAAGATTTTGCCACGCCCCTTTTCGCACCCGTAATTTTGAAAAACTCGATTATCTCACGTAATTTTCTTGTGCAATCAAATTCGGCACACTTGAATTTGATACCAATACCTAGCAAAATACCAAATTTGATCAAAATCGGATAAAAATAGCCAAGTTATGCATATAAACGTTTTTCCATAAGGCCGGAGTTGGCCGTTGGCTGGTGGGGGGCGCTAGGGTGCTCGTAAGCGTGACATATATACATATACATTAGAGCTGTGCGAAACATCGATGTAGTATCGATACATCGATGTTTCTCCTTTCGTAAGAAACATCGATTTTTTTCTCTCCGATGTTCGATGTTTTTGTTAGCTAGCTTTTCCATCACTGAGAAAAGATCTCATCAAATAAAACATTTCGACTGAAACCGTACGATTGTTCAGTAAGGCTGGAATTATAGTAAGCGAGAAGAGAAGTTCGCTTAAGTTTAATGTAGACATGCTTCTTTTTATACATTGTCACAAGTGAATCTCTGAATTGCATTGTTTTATATTTTTAAGTTTGAAAAAGATTGATTTTTTTTTATTATGTTTTATAGTATTCACACCGCTTATACTTCCCACTTGCACAACTAACTTTTCTCTGCATGAACCTTTTCGTATACTATGTAGTGACTACAACAGACTTTGGCACGTTATCGGTTCCGAAACATCGCTTCCGGTTATAAAAACTGCGATCTTGTCCTTCCTCGCTCGTAATTAGTTGTAATCATCTTTATTTAAACCTATCCTGTTTTCTTTTTATATGTAACCTATTATTTTATTACATTTAATATTTCCTATTTCTTTAGTTTAATTTTATGTTTATATATGTAAGACGCCATGCCCTTGGGTCGGTGGGTGAGGTTGTACATTAACTTTCTTGGTCATTCGTAAGGCCCGGGCCTGGTGTCATTGGCACTTGTTCTCTGGGTTTGCTTCATAATAATAAAAAAAAACACCTGTATGTATTACGTTTGAAAAAGATTAAATTTCTGCTTTATAGTTTGTTGGAGGAGACGTCATCGTTGAAATTAGATTTGTATATGTATATTAAGATTTCTTATATTATTTGTTTAAGATTATTGGAATTTCTACCACTGTATTTACATTAACATGTTCTCATGAAGAGCTTCTATCTCATGAAACCAAAATATAAAGAAGACTTCTGAAATCGAAGAGGAGAAGACCTTTTTTCCTTATTCCACTCCACATACTAATGAGCATTGGAGTCTTGTACCATCTGCAACTGGGCAGGTCATAGTTTTAAGTTTGGAAAAAGAATGCTATTTTTAACAAAGATTTATATTACTTCGATGTAGTATCGATACATCGATATTTTTTCCCTGAAAGCATCGAAACATCGATGTGGCCAAACATCGATGTTTCAACAGCTCTAATATCATACATACATATGTGTACGTACATATGTATGTATGCATGCATACATTTGTCAACGCTGGTCGAGAAACGTAAAAAAATTGCAGTTATCTTCTAAAGCTTTGGACTGGCGTGTTTAGTAAATTGTTGGTAAAGTTATTGAATGAGGCGTAGCAGGGTCTACCTGTATTTTATTTTTTCCCTTTCCGCCTTGTTTGACGGCGAAATTCAAATGGCCTGCGTTTTATCGAACATCGCATCAAGAAGTCTCGGTTCGGCTCCATTCCGTGAATTCGCTCTCTCAAACTGCTCATATGTGCACAGCGTTGTCTCTCGCTTTGCTCAATGTCATGGCAGCTCAGTTACGAGCAGCCTCTCCACTTCTCTTGACCACTGGCGCCGCTGACTGCAGTCGGTCATCACTCTTCCGACCGCAGCCAATCATAGAAGAGATCTAATGACCAATCAGATTCTTTCTACAAATGAAATCATGGCGGCGGACACAGTATTGGATAAAACACAAAATGAAGTTAGTTCAAGAGTTGTGCCTTGTGAGGCATTATCATTACTTTGTAAACACTATTTTATTTTTAATTATTAATCCCTTGGGATTGCCATTATAATTATAATGTCTATTTTTCGAGAGAGTGAGCTCGTCTTCTCCTTAGTAAATTATACTCTTTAAGTGTGGCTCTATTCGGTTATTGTGAGTATAATCCAATGAGAAGTCGAGCTGGCTTATTTAAAATATGCTTACAATTAGTGTTTACAATTCATATATATATACAGTGGTGTTATATGTTTTAGGATCGTTTGTTCAATTATATCCTTTATTTTTTGTTTTGTATATATATATATTATTTTTTTTTTTTTTTTTTGATATTGATAGTTTTATTTATTTATTACAGGCGTTCGGCTCGCAGTTCGGCCTTAATCCTGTAGTTTAGCTTGTATCTGGAATTAATAAACAAAGTGTTTTGTAATAGATGATATAATGGTATTGAAACAATTAAAAATATGGTTAACTACAGCTAATTCCGAGTAAATGAGGGTTTTAGAGCAGAAGATTGTAATCAGAACATAGGACTCGAAAAGGTTCATGCAAAGAATAGTTAGAACTACAATGTTTTAAGGATAGAGGAATAAAATTTCTAGTAGGTCTACGGGGTACAGATAGGTTTAATTGGTTCAATAGCTCAGGAGAGTCTATTTCACCTATTAAAAGTTTATGAATAAAGATAGCACCAAGCACTACTCTACGATTAATTAAAAAAGGAAGATTGATTAAAAGAAGCCTACTAGAGTATGATGGCAAATTGACATTGCGATCCCAATTTAGACCGCGAAGATCAAAATACCAAAAATTGCTTTTAAACAGATTCAATTTTGCTTTGATGCGTCTCATATTGAGGTGACCAAATGCAAGATCCGTACTCTAAGATAGGACGGTTTAATGAAGTATACAGAATTTCGGTTGTGTACGGATCGTCAAACTCTTCTAAACATCGTTTCACAAACTCAAGAACATTCATAGCATTATTAACTGTAGCAGAACTATGAGGATTAAAGGTTAATTTATGGTCCATAAGAACACCTAAGTCATTGATAATATCTAACCGCCCTAAGGCAGTGTCGTTAAGATAATAAGTTGCTTAGTATGGAGTGCCTCTATAAGAAGACATAACTTTATATTTAGAGCCGTTAAGGTTTAATAGGTTGGTTTCACACCAACTCTAAAGATCATTAAGGTCCGATTGAAGTAGGCAAGAAGACGATATGTCTTTAAAACTGAGGTAAAGCTTGACATCATCCGCGTACATAAGTACCCAAAAATGTGACACTACCTGTGGAAGATCATTTATAAAAAGACTGAATAGCAATGGACCCGAAAGACTACCCTGAGGTACTCCAGAGGTCACTTGGATGGTCTTAGCACAAGTCCTTTTTAAGCACTTAAAGAGGACCTTTTTAAGTTTTTTTCTTTAGAAAGATATTGAAGAATCCAATCTAGCAAAAGGCTGGGGATGCCAAATGCGTTTAACTTATATAAAAGCAGAGTCAAAGGCCTTGCTGAAGTCAGTATAAATGACGTCAGCTTGCACCCTTTGATTGAGTGAGATGTAAATTCTAATAGGTTAGTAGTTGTCGATCTACGTTTTTTAAACCCATGTTGGTATGACGAAATGATTGAGCTACAAAAATGCTGCAATTGAGACGTTATTATTTTCTCAAATGCTTTGGGTATGGCAGACAGTTTAGAAATACCCCTATAATTGGAGGCTTCGGACTTTTTCCCCTTTTTATGAAGAGTAATAATATATGATTCCTTCCAGATGGACGGGAAGGCGGAAGATGTAACGGACAGTGCAAACAACTTAAGTATTGGCTTACATAGGGCCTCTGCGCAAAACCTTAATACGCAGCCTGGTATTCCATCAGGGCCAGGTGCATCATTGTCAGCTTTATTTTTTTTTAAAAGACAAGTAAGACGGGTGCACTGATGTCTTACGTTTTCCATTGACGAATTTATAAAATTGCTTAGGATCGCGAGAAAACCTAAGTTTACATCTCTGAAGATAATCCTTATAGCATTGTGAATTCAGCACCATAAAATTTGATCGAGCAACTACGTATAGGGAAAAATCCGATGCTTTACCGGATTTTTTAAATCTTTTATAGCATCTCGATTTTACGTTCTTCAAGTTACATAACTCACGTGAGAATCAAGGAGTTTTATTAGACCATCCTTGAGTCACACGCGGGACACTAACATCAAAGAACGACTCAAGAGTTTTATAGAAGACAGAAATGGCAGAGTCCATATCCGTGCAAGTATACAGATATGTCCAATCATTAGTTAACAAGAGTTTTTTAAGTTTAGTAAAGTTTGTCGGGATCAGTCCTGGAAATATCGCAGTTGGAAGAATTCAACACAAATACCAGATCTCGTGATCTGTTCCGACTATTCCGGACAGGATTTATTTGAGTTAGGGATAACTCAAACAGACCATCTATGAAACAATGTGACGAGGAGGGCAACAGTAATAAAGAATCATATGAGAGGGTACAGGCAATCTCAGGTAAATTAAAATCTCCCAGAACAACGAGCAAGTCGTTGTCAGAGTATATGAGGAAACAAGTTGAATAGCTTCCAAATGGTGAATGTATACTGCCAAGTCGGACTATGGTGGAATATACGAACAAGTGATATAGGCAGAAAAAGAATTAAGAGAAAATTTTAACACAAACATATTCAATCTCCTGATTGGAAGACTGTACAATTTCAGACAAGAACGCCGAATCAACAGCGATCAAAACACCACCGCCATTACGGATATTCCGATCATGTCTATATATTAAATATTTTGAAGGGAAAATTGAAGCATCGACAATATCAGGCTTTAGCCAAGTCTCAGTAAAGGCAAGAATATGAAAGTCAAAAGCTAAACTATCTACATAGAGTTCTGATAGGCCAGAGTCAGGGACAAAATTAGTTTTTTGACTTGCCAACAGGTGCCGACGATCCGGAAGGAACATTATTCACAGACGCAGGTAGCAGGCTAATCGGAGGCCTATTCTTCTTTTTTATTGTATACTCTTTTACAATAAGGTGTTCCAGCCAAAAATTTCTATGACATATTTGGCCAAAAAGATCTGGGGAGACACTTATTTTAAAGGACGAAATGTCCCGAGTATATGAAAAACGGAACTTTTCCACAGCAATGTTTGGTGCTTGAACTTTGCCCTGGTAGGCTATGACTTCTTCAGAAGTAGTATTGGGATCAAGCCGCGAAATAAAAATTTGCTTTTTGGGTGGAACTACAACAAGGGAACTAGAAGTGCCAGACACAGCAGTAGCAGCAACAGCAGATGCAGCAGCAGCTGAGCAGCCATCTTTACCAGCTCCTCTTGTAACTACTTTATTGGCAATATTCCTGGAAACGGATGTTTGCCCGGACGGTTCGGAAACTACAACCGATATCGTGTTAGTAGGTGGGATACTTTCTCCGGGGGAAATGGGAAGAGACTCCACACCTTCCAAAGCCGGACTCCTAAACGATATCAGCTGCTGTATATTTGGTGACATAGGGTCATTGTCGGAAGCCGGAACTGGTAGAGAACGATGTGCCGACGGTCATTGTTTTTGAATATCCGATGGGTGGTTTTAATCGTCTCCTTGCTTTGTCGTTGGCAAGCTCGTTTGCCAGGTTGTTAGGGTGTTGCAGTAACTTGTGATGGTGCCTCTCTGCCATTTTGCTGGCGATCGAAGCAATGTAGGGAATGTCAAGATCGCAGTGTAATATGCTTCCTCGTACGAACCATGGGGCGCTTGTCATGGTGCGCAGGGCCATATTTTGCTTAACTTGGAGGCGTTTTATCTGGCTGTGTGATGCTGTCCCCCAAATTTGTATGCCGTAGCGCCATGTGGGTACAATTACTGCTTTATACAGGGCTAATTTGCATCTCAGGCTTAGTCCACTTTTATAATGCAGACACCAGTTTAGTTTGCTCATTCTATAGTTGTGCTTCTTTAATAGTGCAGATATGTGGTGTTAGCCAGGTTAGCCTTCTATCAAGGGTCATTCCCAGGTATGTCGCTTGCCTTGTTTGTGGAATCGGGAGTACTTCGTAATATACTTCGGGGCAGTTTTCTTTACGTAGCGTAAATGTAATGCTTTGGGATTTATTTGTATTAATTCCGATTCTCCAATGTCTGGCCCATTCTTGGAACTTATTTAGATAATCCTGAATCTTGGCAGTGCAGTAATATGGGCACTGCGATCTTACGAACACAGCAGTGTCGTCGGCAAATGTTGCCAATAGCATGTCTGTTTCGATTGTACTCAGTTCATCGTTGGGCTTGGGCATGTCAGCTGTGTAGATGGTGTATAAGACCGGGCCAAGAACACTGCCCTGCGGAACACCGGCATTCACACTGCGTGTCAATGAAAATGTGTCTTCAATGGACACCTGGAAAGTTCGCTTATCTAGAAAGGATTCAATAGTTTTGAAGAGCGGCTGGAAGAGAATTGATTGAAGTTTTGTAAGGAGGCCCGTATGCCACACACGGTCGAATGCCTGTTTCACATCCAACTGTGACTTCTTCGATGTTAGTTTCTCTGGTTGATGTAGCTGCACTTGTAGATCCAGTTCTGTTTTGCGACAGGGGTTGGTTAAGAGAATGGACTTCGGCCTTTTCCTTCCTGGAGGAAAGCCAACGGCCATCCGCTCCCTTTATAGGGTTTTGTGGTGGAGCTTGCCTTTTGAGAGTTTTCGTGGGTCTTTAAATGCAGTAGGACGCCAGTAACATCTGCGTCAAAGTGTTCAGCTCTAGCTTCACATAGAATTTTCTTTAGGAGCCTGGAGACTTCTTTCAGTAGTATTAAGTCTTCTGGCCTTCTGTATCGTCTGGCGTGCTTGTACAGTTTTCTTCTGGTTCTTATGAGATCACGTACCTCTAAAGAAATTGCAAAATGAGTTCCTCTCCTTGATAAGGTTTGTGTGCGGGGTCTTGCCTGTGATGCAGCATTAGTGATCATTTCAACCAATTTCTCAGTCGCAAATTCGATATCCTCTTTACTGGTAATTTCTATTTCAGGATGAACTGTGTCTCTCAGCAATCTTTTAAATATTCCAATATTTGCTCCTCTAGGCAATAGTTGAAATCTTGGTGCTTCCATAACTGGTTCCTTGTGGGGTTGATCCATAAGTGTCAAATGATCAGAAACTAAGTCATTAACTTCAGTGATGTTTAGTCTTTCTGGCAAGATGCCCTTGTAAATGCAGAAATCAATGGTAGTTGGGCTATGCGATATAATCCTAGGGAAGTGCGTCGGAGCTCCAGAACAGAGGATTTCATAGCGGCCAAAGTAATCGGATTTGTAGAGTTCTATCCCGCGGCGATCGCAGCTTTTGTTGCCCCAGTAGTAGTGCTTAGCGTTCCAGTCTCCTGCAAGAATGAATTTGGGACTCATTTTAGCTAGAAGACTTGTAAATTGAGCCTCGTTAATAGAAGAGTGAGGTGGGCAGTAGATTGCACCAAGCTCCAAATTACCTCTTGATGTATTTACGCGAATAAGGGATAGCTGCATTTCGAAATTAATTATTGGAAGTAACTGAATGTGTTTAATTGAATTTTTGATAATTATAGAAGCCTCGCCATTTCTTTTGGATTGGTTGTTATAAGCATTATAGTGTGTGTATCCCGGAAATTTTACGTTTTGGGCACGAAAATGTTTCAGATATCATCATTATGTCAATGTCTCTTCGTTGAAGGACCTCTGCCAGCTCTTGATATTTGGTAAGCAAACCATTGGCGTTCCAAAAAACAATTTTAAACATTATTTATGGTGGATCATCAGTTGCTGATGCTGTTGAAGCAGCTGTAGCATCATATTGAAGCTATTACGCATTTCTCTCATAAATTCCATCATATCATTTCTTTGCTGCTGCTGTATGGCAAGGAGTTGCTTAATAACTTCGCTTTGGGCGTATTCTTGATCATTCGGTTGTTCTGAATGATGAGACTGATTTTACGTTACTCCACTAGTGACTTGAGAGTACGAGAGTCCTGTGTTCCAGTTGTTCTGGCCAACTGGTATGAAAGTTGGCTTTGGTTTTTGCGGGAGACTGGACTTATAGAGCAGTTGGTATCTCTCACAGCCTTTGTAGTTAGCCGTATGGTTGCCCTTGCAGTTAGCGCATTTTGGAGTTTCCTCTTTCTTTTTTGGCCATTCTGTAGACGGATGCCTTCCGCCGCATTTTACACATTTGAACTTGCGATTACAGTTGTTCGCAGTATGCTTAAAGTCCTGACATCGGTGGCACTGGACAAGGTCGTTGAAGCGTCTAGGCAGTTCAACAGTGATGCGCTGCCTACAGAGTACTTTTATTTGCATTGCCTCCTTATTGTTTGCTTTGGGCTCAAGGTCTACAAAGAATAGGTTTAACGAAGTTTTGCCCACTTTACTTTTAGGATTATAAACGTTTCCTCCTTATTGTTTGCTTTGGGCTCAAGGTCTACAAAGAATAGGTTTAACGAAGTTTTGTCCACTTTACTTTTAGGATTATAAATGTTTCTGGCTTCATGGCCAAGTTCGTGAAGTTGACCGCGTATATCATTTACTGTTGTCGAAGAATGAAGGCCCCTGAACACAAGCCTGAATGGTTTATCTTCATTGAGTTGGTAAGTGTGTAATTCGCAAGAAATTGATTTTAGCTTGTCAATTATTTTCCGGTAGGAATCACTATCGACGCAGTCTGACGCCGTTTGCCGAGGATTTCAAAGAATATCTATCGTTGGCCACGCTATCCAACAAAATTTGAAAATTTACAATGTTTCCTATGTTGTTACGAATAACAATTGGAGGAATTTTTTGATGCTTGTTGCTTTCCTTATTGCTAGTGTTTTGTCTGCCAGTAGTTGGCACTAATTTTTGAATGTTCTTTAAGGCCGCCTTACTTGTTGAGGGCCTTACATAAACTTCGTTTTCTTCTAGATCTTCATCGTCGGATGAGTCAGTAGATAACTCTTCGAACCTATTTTTTTGTTGTTGAATTGATTTTGGGGAGTTTGTTCTGACAACTTTGGGGGTCGGCAGTGGGCTGTATAAGTTTTTGCGCTTTCTTTGTGAATGTTTGTGGGGGACAGTTATGAAATCATTCAGAGTTATAGTGCAAGCTTGTGGAGTGCTGCTAGATTTTTCATTAGTATCCACTCTTGGAAGTTGAGGGTTGCATCTTCATCCATGGGCGGAAACATATCATCGTAAATTTGTTTATATGTTTAACTGATACTCATTTTTTTTTTTCGTTTGTTTCTTGTTATTTGATTATAACTTTAACTGTACCGCTAGGCGCGGCACCGCCAATGCGGGCTTAGTTTTTTTTTTTTATTGCTTTTTTTTTTGCCTAAGTAACCGGAGTGCTTAATGCGCATAAATAGGCATTCACTCGTAAGAACGAGCGTGGGAGGCAATTGCTTGCGGTTGGCGGTAGTTCTTCACTGCACTTTTGATTTGTTGGTTTGTATGTACTTGAGACTGTCGATGCAAAGGCACGTCCGTTCTTCTCAGAAGGTAGATCGCGACTTCCCACAATTCATATGAAAATTCTTTTTACAAGCTGCGTATCAAAGAATGTGCTTTCTCGCTCATTCTTACAAGCACGTTACATATATGCATACTTAGCCAAATAGCCATTTTTATACGC
Organism: Drosophila equinoxialis; assembly: GCA_018150345.1. NCBI lineage: Eukaryota > Metazoa > Arthropoda > Insecta > Diptera > Drosophilidae > Drosophila > Drosophila equinoxialis. The sequence continues at coordinate 478,393 of JAECWI010000454.1, forward strand.
TTGCAGAGGGTATTATAAAATTGGTCAGATATTTGTAACGCACAGAAGGAGACGTTTCCGACCCTATAAAGTATATATATTCTTGATCAGCATGAGAAGCTGAGTCGACACAGCCACGTCCGTCCGTCCGTCGGTGCAAATGCGTTTTACTCAGCCGGGCTGAAAATTTTCTTCTGTGACTTTTTGTTACCCGGATAAGATAAAGTATGAAAATCATCAGGATCGGACTACTATATCACATAGCTCTAGAACAATCATTTTTGCAAAAATTGGAGTATCCCCATGAATTACCAATATGATAGTATTTAATATAAAATCTCAAACTAAAATCTGATCGGATAAATAGAATACAATTTACAGTCAATACAAATCGGTTCAAGCGCTGCCGGAAGCGTTGCTTGCTGCCTACTACGTCATCATCCAATCAACAGAGCATATTTATACACACATAGACACAACGCTACATAAACTGTATGTGTATGCCTGCCGTGCATTGATTAGGGAATGGTGTAAGAAGAAGAAAAAATTGAAGTAATAAAAGAGTAATAATTTGAATGTTTTCTTTGTGCATTGGTGAATTGAGTTGCAGGGAAAGAAATTTTAAAACGTAAAAATATTATTGCCAAGGACTGCAAGCGTATAAAAACTTCGGCATTGCCGAAGATAGCTTCTTTGATTTATTTTTATTGAGAAACTTATTCCAAATATTTTAATTCTTTTCGTTAATAGTTACATATCAATTCTATCAGAATAAAGAATCAACACATCTTATATGTTTTTCTTATAAACAAACAACAAACAAACAAACAACGAATTTTAATTTTTATATATAGAAAATAGGTACAGGTGCATTTCACTTTTAACTTCTCATATTTTTTGATTATTTTTACTTTCGCAGAATAATATTACCTTTAATATTTAATAGAGTCTCCCTTATTTTTATAAAGCTCATCTAGCTTGTTTGGCATTGACGCTGTAAAAACCGGGTTTCTTTGGTTAAGAGTTTTTAAAAAAAAACCCCTTTTTTTTTTTTTTGGAATTATAAAAATTATTTTTATTCCAAAAAAATTTTTTAAAAACAATATTTTTAAAAAAAAAATTTTTTTTCCCCCTAAAGAAAAAAAAAAAAAAAAAAAAAAAAAAAAAAAAAAAAAAAAATTTATTATTTTAAAAAAAAAAAAAAAAAAAAAAAAAAAAAAAAAAAAAAAAAAATAAATTTATATATTAATAAATTATTTTTATTTTATTAATTTAAAAAAAAAAAAAAAAAAAAAATTTTTTTTTTTTTTTTTTTTTTTTTTTTAAAAAAAAAAAATTTTTTTTTTTTTTTTTTTTTTACACTACCAGGTTTTGTAGAGTTGATAGCTCAAATTTTTTTCATTCTCTAACAATTGCGTTTTTCAACTCTTTAAGTGTATGATACTGCTTTGCATGCATACATTTTTGCGTAAAGGATTCCCCAGAGATCCTCTATCGGATTTATGTACGGAATTAGTGAGGGCCACTTTATCAGGGGTATGTTGTGGCCCAAAGTAATTCATTGTAGCTCGTGGATTGACGCATTGTCCTTCTGAAAAGTCAAATTTCCACCATGAAACTCTTCTTCAAAATGAGATAGCATGCCATCTACTAACTCAATATAAGCTTGACTGGATATTTCAATATTCATTCGACTGGATACAAAACATATTCCTTTAGCACTAAGGGCCGACCATTCCACCTCTATGATTTCGCTTATAACATTTGGCTTGTGGGAGACGTGGACTCCTCCAATATTTATGATAACCGTCAGGACCGTCCAAATTAAATTTTTTTTCATCACTGAATATTATACTTTGAACTCAGCATCCCGAAACTTATGTTTTTCATAAAACCCTATCCGTGCACATTTATGGAGTTTCGATAACCAAGGTTTACCGACTTTGTTTTGGTATGTAAGATCTAAATTATTTTTCAAAAATTAGCTCACTCGTTGCCTGGTAACATCTAATCCCAGATCAGCTTTGATTTAGTTGCAGCTCATATATATTATTTATTTAAATTTTATTGTCTTTTAGTTTTTTTTTTCAACTCCATCATATTTGGTGTTGGTGGCGGTGGTGCCTCAGCCGCCTTGGCCACACTAGCTGTGATGCGTTTAGGCTTTCCATTTTTGCACTCCGCGCCCCGGGAATTTGTCGGCCCTAGCCCCTTAAACCCGATGCGTTTACGGTGACGATCTTAAAATAAATAATAATATAAATAAGTCCAAATTGTTTAACAAAAAGACAAAAAAAAAAACCAAAAATACTTACACAATTTTTGAAGATAAAATTCATCCTTTCGCGATCGTTGTTTAGAGCTCTACACTAAACAAACAACAAAACCACGAGTCAGCCAAATATGGTCACAAGACGATATCCTTGACTCCCAACACACAAACCCTGGCACTGAAGACGTCCCAGAACGCAGCTGGCTCCCTATTACAACTGTGCCTACACCTAAAAGAGAGATGACAAGGATGAATACGAGGCTCCTGCTCTGCAAAACCTTTTCTTCTTCTTTCAGAACTAACTGGTCACTGAGGCTACCTGCGAGCCCTCTTAGGATGCTCAATGGGAAACCTGAAAACGAAAAACATGGTATCAGAAATAAAAGGAAAAACACACAAGTTAAAATTTGCAAATTGGGCCCTTGTTTACATCAATTTACCAAAGTATGTAAACTAAATGTTAACTAACAGCTAATATAAATGACTGCTGAATAGAGCTGTTGAAACATCGATGTTTGGCCACATCGATGTTTCGATTTTTTTAAGGGAAAAATATCGATGTATCGATACTACATCGAAGTAATATAAATCTCATGTTAATGTAGATATGCTTCTTTTTATACATTGGCACAAGTGAATCTCTGAATAGCATTGTTTTATATTTTTAAGTTTGAAAAAGATTGAATTATGTTTTATAGTATTCACACCGCTTATACTTCCCACTTGCACAACTAACTTTTCTCTGCATGAACCTTTTCGTATACTATGTAGTGACTACAACAGACTTTGGCACGTTATCGGTTCCGAAATATCGCTTCCGGTTATAAAAACTGTGATCTTGTCCTTCCTTGGTCGTAATTAGTTGTAATCATTTTTATTTAAACCTATCCTGTTTTCTTTTTATATGTAACCTATTATCTTATTACATTTAATATTTCCTACTTCTTTAGTTTAATTTTATGTTTATATATGTAATACGCCTATGCCCTTAGGTCGGACTGGGTAGAGGTTGCAACATTAACTTTACTTAGGGTCATTCGTTACAGGCCCGGGCCTGTTGTCATATGGGCCACTTGTTCGTACTGAGCGTTGTACGACTACATCTAAATTAATAAAAAAAAAACCTGTATGTATTACGTTTGAAAAAGGTTAAATTCAGAGATTCACTTGTGACAATGTATAAAAAGAAGCATGTCTACAGTAAACTTAAGCGAACTTCTCTTCTCGGTTACTATGATTCCAGCCAATATGTTAATTGCTTTATTTGATGAGATCTTTTCTCAGTGATGGAAAAGCTAGCTAACAAAAACATCGAACATCGGAGAAAAAAATCGATGTTTTTTACGAAAGGAGAAACATCGATGTATCGATACTACATTGATGTTTCGCAAAGCTCTACTGCTGAACTATGTACTCTTAACCACAGTCACTTACACTAGCACTTAGCACTATTTTGTTCTTATATTACTACTTTAAACAATACACTAAAATTCATGCATGCAACTTATTACTTGAAATAATACTAGAACACCTAAACGTGTAGTAGCCCTCTTTAATAATAATAGTCTCAATCGCATTTCGATAAAAAATTTGGAAGAATTAATGAAGAACCCCCTTGGCGTACTACGCACTTGTCTTCACTTGGTACGGTTCTTACTGTCATTTCGCACAGCGAATACAAAGCGTAAGCAAAGAAGAGAGCATGGAAAGATCCTTTAGAACTTCGCTTGGAAACAGAATTTTTGGTACAGCCTTTTACATTTAATTTGAGAATTTGATTGCGAAAAGACGCGAATATTAAAATTCGCATAAATATAAAGTTGGTTAAAATTGACATCCGGTTTTTTTTTTTTTTAACTTCAAATGTAAAATGTTTAAAATTAGGACAAATTCAAAAATTAAAAATGGTACACTAATGAGGGATTTATTGTTTTTCCAAAACTGTAAACACATTTAGGTTTTATTTAATACTATTATTCAAAATACAGCAAACAAAGAAAAACTCAAAATTTCGCGTTACATTAATATTCGGTTTGTGTCATTCGTCAAAAAAAAAAACCATGATGGTAACTCCGAATTTTGAAAAATGGCACAAAAACGGTATTTCCCACAAAAGGCAACGCGTGACTGATGTTTTTGGAATGCAAGCATACTACGAAATGGGTCGCAAAGGAAAAAATTAATCTTTGGAGCAGCGAAAAGTGGTACTGCAGTTGACTTTGGAGGGAAGGACATATCGCCAAATTGGTGATATTCTTCAAGTGAAGCCAAACACTACGGTTGATATCGTCCGAAGATTTCGAAATGAGGGAAGAATCGCATAAAGCAAACAGGGCAACCAACCGTAAAACACGACGGAAGTCACGTCATGGTTTGGGGCTGCATTTCAGGCCAAGGAGTCGGAAATTCATCGATGGCAACATGAACCAAGATTATTATTCGAAAATTTTGAAGGAAAGTTTAAAGCAGTTGGTGTAGAAAATAGGCATTTCCGAAACGTTCAAGCTGTACCAGAACAATGACCCAAAAAAAAAACCCCATAAAATCAGGTCTTGGCTGCTCTATAATTGCCCAAAAGTTCTGGAAACGCCGCCCCAAAGTCCTGATCTCAATCCGATTAAAAATATGTGGAGCGAGTTGGACTATCGTGTCCACAAAACTCCCATATCTTCGTTGGCTATTTTAAAAGAACGGCTTCAAGAGGAGTGGGCCAAAATTAGCCCAGACTATTTACCAAAAATTATTGGAAATATGCCAAAGCGCCTTAAGGATACACAACTAAACAATGGGTATCACACCAAATACTAAAACAAAGCTACTAACCAACTTGTACCACTTGTTCCGATTATTAATATAACGCGAAATTTTGAGTTTTTTTTTGTTTGATGTATTTTTAATATTAGTATTAAATAAAACCTAAATGTGTTTACAGTTTTGGAAAAACAATGAATCCGCCTTTAGTTTACCATTTTTAATTTTTGAATTTGCACTAATTTTAAACTTATTACAGGCGATTGAAGTTGAAAAACATCATCATTGAAAAATACAGTGACTGCACAAGGCAGTAATATATTTGGCTTCAGTGAATAAAATCAGTGAATCTTCTAAGAATAAGGTGATATTAAATTAAATTTAGTGAAAATATTAGAAATTAAACCCCGTTATATTTCAGTTAAAATTTATGTTGCGGTGCGTGGCTCGACCTAAAACTTTTTGGCTTTCGAGCAGCCTTTTTTTCTTTACTTGGGACAATTTCTTTATTGTGTTTTTCTTCGAGCCTCGGCCTGATTTTAATCAACCCTTCCATTTCATCAATATTCATCGCCATGTGGCCGGCTAGAAGAGTCTGGTGATGAAATGATGCAATTCCCCGGTTAATACCAACAATATACCTACAAACAATTTGAGCAGAGTGTACTAAATTTCAGAGCTATTGTCATGAAATTTAATATTGGTGAGTTTATTATACCTATAAACGACTGTGCCAAATTTGATCAAGATGGGGTGACTATATCATATAGCTCCCATAGGCGATTGGTCTAAAACAGTGATTGATCAACATCTTCGTTATTTCCTATGCTAAGATTGAATGCCGTTCTTTTGCAATCGACGTCTTTAGATAAAACGTTGTTCCACAAACTTTGACGCGGTCGAAGTCAGACCCGGACCTCTGTCTTTTTTGCTACAGACTCTTCTTTGGAAAACCTACAACGTGATAGCCGACCAAAAATGATGGCAGGTAGAGAGGAACGGAAAATTCTGGAAGAGAATAGGACGAATTCTCATTTATCAGCTCCAAAGTTTCTAACGAAACTGTCCGCAGGATACTCAGAAGCAACGATTTACATGGGAGATGCCCAAGAACAAATTACTGCTTTCCCCTGTTAGGCTTCGGCCACGCATTAAGTGATGAGCGATCGCGTTGATTGAAGTGGCTGAGGATCGACACCGCTCGAGTTCATTAGTTGTAAAAATTGCCTATTCTTAAGAAGTTCTAACAATTCTGCATCGTCGCTCAGCGATGCACTAAAATCACTGTGATAGTCGGAAAAAAAGACATGGCAAAATTCGATGGTTTCACCCCATTTCGGGTCCTGCGAATCAAACTGCATCATTAGTTTTTTAAGTTATCATATTCCGTTTTTAAAAACTTTCTTTAGAATCCTTAGAATTGAAAGGGCTACAAATGTTGGGAAGACATCTAACCTCTAAATCCGTCAGTTTCCGAGATTTACATAGGACAAAATGTAAAAAAAATCGAATCCTGACTCAATTTTTTTTATGTTTTTTATTCTCGCATTTTGCTAAAATTAAAAATGTTCTATTCGATTCTTGATCATAATATGAAAATTTATTATGCTCAATGGCAGCAGAAAAGACACCAGACCGATCTAATTTACGATTTATAATATAACCATTTAATCAAATTGAATTTTTTTTACATATGTTAACAAAATTAAACCAACTGTATTTTTATACCGTTGCAGAGGGTATTAATAAAATTGGTCAGATGTTTGTAACGCACAGAAGAGGAGACGTTTCCGACCACATAAAGTATATATATTCTTGATCAGCATGAGAAGCTGAGTCGATATAGCCATGTCCGTCTGTCCGTCCGTCCGTTCAGTGCAAATCAACTTCAAACTGGAATCTTAAAAGCTATCGGAATGAAATTTCATATTTGAGCTACTTTTAGCCGGGAGATAATAGAGTATGAAAATTGTCAGGATCGGACTACTATATCATATAGCTCTAGAACAACATTTTTTTGCAAAAATTGGAGTATCGCCATGAAATTACCAATATAATAGAATTTGATATAAAATCTCAGATCCCAAAATTTGAGTTTGATCGGATAAATAGAACACAAGTTACAGTCAATTCAAATCGGTTCTACGTCATCAGCAAATCAAACAGAGCACATGCATACGCACACATAGACGTAGCGCTACACGTATGTATGTATGTGTATACGTGTTGTGCCTTGCTTAAAAATTTGTAGTAAAAAGAGTAATAATTTGAATGTTTTGTTTGTGTGTTGATGAATTGAGTTGCAAGGAAAGAAATTTCAAAATGTAAAAAAATTATTGCCAAGGACTGCAAGGGTATATAAACTTCGGCATTGCCGAAGTTAGCTTCTTTGATATTTTTAGTTTATTAATGTAAATATTGATAACTGTTTTGAAAACAAAATCAGACAAATTTTCAAAATTAACCTCCAAAAAAATTTATTTAATTTTATTATTTTTGTAATTATGTTAAACAATCAAATTAACACATAAAAAAATGTTGCATAGTCGCTTAAAACAATGAAAAATTTCGTTTGTGATTGAAAAAAAAACGTGTTTCGCTCCATTTTTAAAAAGCAAAAGCATGCTTGGAAAGCATGCATGACTGAAGCCTTAATGAAGTCGAATTGACTTCGTTAAAACTCATGAAATCAAAGACTTTGCATACTGGGAACGCGTCATATTTAGCGACGAAAGTAAATTCAACATATTTGGATCTGATGGTGAGGGAAAAGAATTGCGTAAGCCTTGTGAAACTAAAACTAAACCAGAGGGCCGGGGTTAACTTCGACCGAGTCCGAAGTTTGTATACCCTTGTAACTGTTTTGGTTATTCTTTCCTTACCCATAGATATCGAAGTGTAAAAACGTTTTATCCAAAAAGTCTAATGTTTGCGAAAGAACGGCCTTCAATCATAGCATAGGACCGATCGTTTCTGTGGGTGGTCTATGATATAGTCACCCGATCTTGACCAAATTCGGCACAGTCGTTTATAGCTACAATAAACTAACTTATGTTATGATTTGACCCGATTTTTTCCAAATTTTGGGATCTGACATCTTATATCCAATACTATCGTTTTGCTAAATTTCATGGGGATACTCCAATTTTTGCAAAAATGTTGCTTCTAGAGCTATATGATATAGTAGTCCGATCCTGACAATTTTCATACTTTATCATCTCCGGGCTAAAAGTAGCTCAAATATCAAATTTCATTCCGACAGCTCTTAAGACGCCAGCGTGAAGTTGATTTGCACAGACCGACGGACGGACGGACAGACTGACATGTCTATATCGACCCAGCTTCTCATACTGTGCGTTACAAACATCTGACCAATCTGACCATATCCGTCCGTCCGTCCGTCCTTCTGGATCAACGCGAACTCCTCCTAGACCGTTAGAGCTACAGAATTGAAATTTTGCATATAGGCTTGTATATACTGCACAGTTTGTATATCTCGGATGCAGCCGGATCGGACCACTATATCGTACAGCTCCCATACAAACGGCAAAGTCACGAACAGTGACTTCTCTCAATAACTTCATTATTTTCTAAGCTATTGTCGTGATAAAACGTTTTTCCACTTTGATGGCTATAGGTAAGGAAATAGTTACCAAAAAAGTTGCAAGGGTATTCAAACTTTGATGCGGTCAAAGTTAGCCCCGGCTCTCTGGTTTATATTGAGTTTACAAAATATGTGTGCTATCACTTTTTCACTTTTTCTTTCATGTAGAGCCTCAAAATGTCTGGGCTACTTCTCTTACACTTTTAACTCTTTTACACTTTTACTTTTTTTTAGGTTGAGCTCCCAAAATGTGTGGGACTGGGGTATTGATTGATGAATAAACACAGTCCCGGTTATAGTTTAATAGTTATTTTATTTAACATTAAGATAAGTATTAATTTTTTGATAATACTAGAATTTAAGTAATTAGTATTTAATGTCTCTTTGTTTTTGTTAACTCTTTTCGTCGTCTTAGATTCGTCTTACTGTTTCCGCTTTTCGTCTTAAGCCTTCCATCTTCTTAATTCTTGTGTGTCGTCTCACATCTCGTCTTTTTTCACACTACCCGTGTCTGGCCGGCTTGCCAGATTGTCTGGCTTTGTTGGGTCAGCTGATTCAACTAGGGCTGGCTAAATAGCATTGTTAGACAATTCCCACTTAAATATATCATTTACATTTATTAAAATATATAATATATTTTATATTATGTCCATATTTGTAGGACAGCAGCTTTGCGAGCTTTCACAGCTAAACAATTTCATCCGTCTGAGTTAGTGGTTTTTTGTTTGGTTTTAATATTTGTATATATTTATGCTCGTTTTTGCTGGATGTTCAGTAACAAAATCAATCGTTTTTTTTTTTTTAAAGGATAGAGTAACTAAAATATTTATCTAACTCAATTTAACTTAATTTTGTTTGTTTGTCAAATTTATTAAACAAATGCTTTTTCACATGCTTCTTACAAGCATATCTCAGTATCTCGCTCACTCAAGCATACGAGCACCCTAGCGCCCCACCAGCCAACGGCCAACTCCGGCCTTATGGAAAAATGTTTATATGCATAACTTGGTTGTTTTTTGTACGATTTTGATCAAATTTGGTGTTTTGCTGGGTATTAGTATCAAATTCAAGTGTGCCAAAATTGATTACAAAAGGTAGAAAATTACGTGAGATAATCGAGTTTTCCCAAATTACGGGGGCGGAAAGGGGCGTGGCAAAATCGTTGCATATACAATATATGCGCATTTATTAAACAAATACACATACAAAATTTGGTGTCTCTAGCTATTATAGTCTTTAAGAAAATCAAATTTGTTTAAATTTCGTGGGCGAAGGGGGGCGTGGCAAATTTTTTTTGCAACAAATTTGTGCGCGCTTACTAAAGGATTAATCATACAAAATTTGATGTCTTTAGCTATTGTAGTCTTTAAGAAAATCAAATTTGTTTAAATTTCGTGGGCGGAGGGGGGCGTGGCAAAAATTTGAAATAAACTTGACCACCGTAGGTAATACACGAGTCTACGTACCAAATTTGGTGACTCTAGCTCTTATAGTCTCTGAGATCTACGTGTTCATACGGACAGACGGACGGACGGACGGACGGACGGACGGACGGACGGAAGGACGGACGGACATGTCTATATCGACTCGGCTGTTGATACTGATCAAGAATATATATACTTTATGGGGTCGGAAAAGCTTCCTTCTGCCTGTTACATACATTTTGGCGACTTTAATATACCATTTCACCCTATGGGTGTATGGTATAAAAACGGAGTAATATGTAATTGTAATTGTCTGACTTTTGCGGTAATAAATGCGTTTAGTTTAGCTGCGGAAAATTGCGGATGTCTGAACTAACGTAAAAAACCAACCACGTCTTACATTATTCAAGGTCGAACTGTGCTATTGTTTTTCCTTCTGTTTTCGTTGTTTGCAGTTATGTTTGATTTTGCGAATTCATTTATTAGCTATTTTAATTTCATTTATTTTGAATTTGAATTTAGCAGACAATTTTTATAAGTGTGTTTTTGTACGCATGTTTATATTTGATCATTGGTGAGAAGAAAATGGAATCAATACTGAAAAAGTAAATATAATAATTGAAATGGTAAACAAAGAAATTGAAAAAAACGGCTACATTATCGACCTGGATGATCCGTCGAAACGAATTGCGTACATATGTAAAAGAATCGCTCTATTCAAAAGCGACCACTGTAGTAGGTGTAACTTTTGAAGGAGGTTGAATGTGATCAGTTTTTTTTTGTGTCTTTTATTTATGTTATTTTTATTGAATTTTGGAAAAAATTTCAGACTTTTATCTCGTCTAGAATTAAGAAAGGAGCGTACAAAGGAGCACAAGCATGGACTCGACGCGATTATTCACCTTGCGCAGCTCACAGCTTGAACCTTGGTTACAACATCTACAGTAGAAGTCCACAACGTTGGGAGATTCTAAAATCTAGAATACCGGATTCACTTCATACTCTGTCCGACACAAGATGGTCTGCTGGGATTGACGCCATAAAACCATTCGCAAAAAATCTTCCTAATTTGAAACATGCGTTGGAGGATTTAAAAAAGCTGAACTTGTTTGCTGAAACTCGCAGAGATGTGCAAGGAGTCATAAAATACATGAGCCAATTCGAATGTGTTTTGAAGTCATCCATTTGGTTTAAAATTCTCCACGCCATTAATGAAAGAAACGTCGTTCTTGAAGCCAGGGAAGGAACTATCGACATTGAAGAAAATAATCTCGAGAGTCTTGTCGACGATTTGCAACTCCTGCGTGATCAATAGAATATTTTTTTTTTTTGCGGGGATGCAAAGTGGTTGCGAATGAAATGGAAGACACTTCTTCTACATTGCCTGTTCCTCGGAAGAAGAAACGCGCTGACCATTTGAAGATGAAGACAGCACTGAAGAAGAAATCGAATTTAAACGAAATACTTTCTTCGTGGAAATAGATTCAGTAATCTCCGGAATTCATCACATATTCTCTGCAATTAGAGATATCGTTAAGGTTTTTTCATTTTTATGGAGGTTTCAAGAGATGGAAGATAAAGAGGTACAAAAGGCGGCAGACAACTTTGTGGAGAATTACGCTTCTAACGTAGCTCAAGAACTGTCAACTGAAATCATTCATTTATAGCACATTTATGAAGCGAACTTCACTGCGTGTCTTCGTGCATTCTAGTTGCTAAATGACATCACAGCAAAAAACTTGTATTTTTGTACCTTGCCGTTTCAGCCAGTGCAGAACGCTCATTTAGCGTACTTGCGAGGATAAAAAATGTCCACCGTTCTTGTTCAACTCAAGCAAGAGTGTCTGGATTGGCAACTCTTTGTTTAGAATCAGAATTGGCGAGAAAATTGAACTTGAATTCAGTTATCGATGTTTTCGCCTCTTCTAAAGCAAGAAAAGCTTGTTTTTCTCACGAATAACTATTGACTAACGGCGTTGCGAATCGTCGCCGGTGGCTCGTCTGCGATTCTCGCAGAGATTGGCGCCTCAGGGCAAGCCATTAGAAATGCCAATGTTGGCATGGAGCTGCTGGCTGCGATGGCTATCGTTGCCATCACGCTTGGAGGAGTTGGCGACATCGTTGACCCTCGGGAACGCTCTGTTGGAGGCGGCAGAGAGCAGGCCTGCTCACAGCCGCCCACCACCCCCGTTGCTACACCCGTGGCTATACACACTTCTGTATACCGCGCTGCCTTCCCCGCGGTCAAACAAGAAGGCAAGAGAGTGAATGTTTCCATCGAGGTAGACGACTCGATTGCGTCCTCGCTGGACGGCCGTGAGAGGTTCTACATCCAGTGGTTCAGTTACAAGTTCTTCTGGGTCGTAAGGACCCACGTACGACACAGATGCGCAGGCTACGACCACAAGGTGGCCCAGTGTGGAACAAAAGAAGCGACATGCTTCCGATGTGGCCAGAAGGGCCACATGATCTGGAAGTGCGAAAATCCGGTGGACTGCCGGAATTGACGCTTTAATGGAAGGCCATCGGGGCATTTAATGCTCTCGTTGGACTGTCCAATGTTCGCTGCGAAAAGGAGGCAAGGTTTGCTAAGCACTAACCATGTTTAGCTTTATCCAAGCCAATTGTGGTCGGGGTCGCGTTGCGTGCATCGATGTCGGTGTGCGTATGCGCGGTTTCGGCCACCCCTTTGCGTTGCTGCAGGAGCCCCACACAGACTTGGATGGCCGAATAATTGGATTCCCAGCCCGGATGAATATTTTCGGTAGTCGAATTTTCGAGGGACACCGAAGGAACTTGCTGTCATCATCGACGACCCAGATGCCATCTGCCTGCCGGTCGAGTCGCTAATCTCCGAGGCTGGAGTATGCGTTAGGGTCACGGGTAAATTTGGCTCTATTTACCTGACCTCACTGTACTGCCATGCACATGCTGAGTTGACGGGATTTTTCCAGTACATGGATGCCATACTGCTACTGGCGAGCAGTACTCCGGTCATCCTCTGACTAGATGCGAACGCTGTATCGCCGATGTGATTCAGTAAACGCTACGATAGCTTTCGTGGCGATCTGAACTACAGACGGGGTGAGCAGCTAGAGGATTGGATTCTCGCAAGCCGAGCCGGAGTCGTCAACAGATTCAGCGTGGTGTACAAGTTCGATAATCGCCGTGGACAAAACGATATTGACGTAACAATCGTTAGCGAAGCAGCGTCTGATGAGCGACCACAACATTATCACGGTTGTGGTGACGCCTTCCCCAGACACAGTTGAGAGCACATATGCTTCTGTGTCGTGCTTGGTGTCTGCGCTACGCCTTGCCGTACAGTCTACGTGCGACAGGGTGCTAGGTCGTAGAACGTCGCGAGCCGCTGAAAAGGTAAAGTGGTGGTCCACTGAACTGAGTACAAAAAATCATGAACACGTGTTCGTTTTCGCGCAGCTGCAGCGCTCAGTAAGCTTTTTACACATTTAAAATTGTATTTCAAACAGGTTGGACGTCGTATTGAGTGTACAATGAAATTCTCTAACATGAATTTTAAAGTTGAAGGTATTTAGTTTATATTCTGATATGTATTAATAATTAACCAACTAATTAAAATGTTATTTTGTAATTAATTTATTTGTTTTAATCTTTTTTAAGTGTTTTGTGAATGGCCTTTTTAAGTATAGTTGGATTTATAGTTGTGTGTCCCACAAAAAAAAAAAAATAACGGAGTAATATGTAATTGTAATTGTCTGAGTTTTGCGGTAATAAATGCGTTTAGTTTAGCTGCAGAAAATTGCGGATGTCTGAACTAACGTAAAAAACCAACCACGTCTTACATTATTCAAGGTCAACTGTGGGCTGCAAAATATTTATTTCACGAACTGTGCTATTGTTTTTCGTTCTGTCTTCGTTGTTTGCAGTTATGTTTGATTTTGCGAATTCATTTATTAGCTATTTTAATTTCATTTATTTTGAATTTCAATTTGGCAGACAATTTTTATAAGTGTGTTTTTGTACGCATGTTTATATTTGATCATTGGTGAGAAGAAAATGGAATCAATACTGAAAAAGTAAATATCATAATTGAAATGGTAAACAAAGAAATTGAAAAAAACGGCTACATTATCGACCTGGATGATCCGTCGAAACGAATTGCGTACATATGTAAAAGAATCGCTCTATTCAAAAGCGACCACTGTAGTAGGCGTAACTTTTGAAGGAGGTTGAATGTGATCAGTTTTTTTGTGTCTTTTATTTATGTTATTTTTATTGAATTTTGGAAATAATTTCAGATTTTTATCTCCTCTAGAATTAAGAAAGGAGCGTACAAAGGAGCACAAGCATGGACTCGACGCGATTATTCACCTTGCGCAGCTCACAGCTTGAACCTTGGTTACAACATCTACAGTGGAAGTCCATAACGTTGGGAGATTCTAAAATCTAGAATACCGGATTCACATCATACTCTCCGACACAAGATGGTCTGCTGGGATTGACGCCATAAAACCATTCGCAAAAAATCTTCCTAATTTGAAACATGCGTTGGAGGATTTAAAAAAGCTGAACTTGTTTGCTGAAACTCGCAGAGATGTGCAAGGAGTCATAAAATACATGAGCCAATTCGAATGTGTTTTGAAGTCATTCATTTGGTTTAAAATTCTCCACGCCATTAATGAAAGAAACGTCGTTCTTGAAGCCAGGGAAGGAACTATCGACATTGAAGAAAATAATCTCGAGAGTCTTGTCGACGATTTGCAACTCCTGCGTCATCAATGAAAAATTTTTTTTTTTTTGCGGGGATGCAAAGTGATTGCGAATGAAATGGAAGACACTTCTTCAACATTGCCTGTTCCTCGGAAGAAGAAACGCGCTGACCATTTGAAGATGAAGACAGCACTGAAGAAGAAATCGAATTTAAACGAAATACTTTCTTCGTGGAAGTAGATTCAGTAATCTCCGGAATTCATCACATATTCTCTGCAATTAGAGATATCGTTAAGGTTTTTTCATTTTTATGGAGGTTTCAAGAGATGGAAGATAAAGAGGTACAAAAGGCGGCAGACAACTTTGTGGAGAATTACGCTTCTAACGTAGCTCAAGAACTGTCAACTGAAATCATTCATTTAAAGCACATTTATGAATGCGTGTCTTCGTGCATTCTAGTTGCTAAATGACATCACAGCAAAAAAACTTGCAAAATCTCTTCGCAAACATTTGTGTTGCTCTGCGAATATTTTGTACCTAGCCAGTTTCAGCAGCCAGTGCTGAACGCTCATTTAGCGTACTTGCGAGGTAAAATGTCCACCGTTCTTGTTCAACTCAGGCAAGAGTGTCTGGATTGGCAACTCTTTGTTTAGAATCAGAATTGGCGAGAAAATTGAACTTGAATTCAGTTATCGATGTTTTCGCCTCTTCTAAAGCAAGAAAAGCTTGTTTTTCACACGAATAAGTATTGACTAACGGCGTTGCGAATCGTCGCCGGTGGCTCGTCTGCGATTCTCGCAGAGATTGGCGCCTCAGGGCAAGCCATTAGAAATGCCAAGGTTGGCATGGAGGAGTTGGCGACATCGCTGACCCTCGGGAACGCTCTGTTGGAGGCGGCAGAGAGCAGGCCTGCTGCACAGCCGTCCACCACCCTCGTTGTTACACCCGTGGCTATGCACACTGCTGCATACCGCGCTGCCTTCCCCGCGGTCACCGCCAGAGCTGCTGCCGTTGTCCCCGTCCCCAGAGTGCCGGTGGTCGAACATGAGTCGGGACCGGAACGAACGTGTCCAGTAAGCAAGGGCCAAGCGGGTGATGAAGTAGGTCGCACCGAGGGGGTACGCGAACTCGAGGACCGGAGGCGCTGTCACTCGCACGCCGTCAGTTAGCGAGATAAAGCGGGTGGTAGCGAATAAAAAGTTCGCAGAAGTTGGTTAATGTTCAGCAGAAGGCGGCAAGACCTTCCCTCAAGGTGTTGGATGTGGACAGCAAGCACACTCCGGAGGTCTTCATGCAGCAGCTGCACGAGAATAACTTCAAGCAGATGACGGTAGAGTCCTTTAAGAAGGCAGTACACATGGTGTCAAAGCCATGGGTCGCGCAAGAAGGCAAGAGAGTGAACGTCTCCATCGAGGTAGACGACTCGATTGCGTCCTTGCTGGAAGGCCGTGAGAGGTTCTACATTCAGTGGTTCAGCTAAAAGTTCTACTGCCACAGATGCGCAGGCTACGACCACAAGGTGGCCCAGTGTGGAGCAAAAGCAACGACATGCTGCCGATGTGGCCAGAAGGGCCACATGATCTGGAAGTGCGAAAATCTGGTGGGCTGCCGGAATTGCCGCTTTAATGGAAGGCTATCGGGGTATTTAATGGTCTCGTTGGACTGTCCAATGTTCGCTGAAAAGGAGGCAAGGTTTGCAGCTAAGCACTAACCATGCTTAGCTTCATCCAAGCCAATTGTGGTCAGAGTCGCGTTGCGTGCATCGATGTCGGTGAGCGTATGCGCGGTTTCGGCCACCCCCTTTGCGTTGCTGCAGGAGCCCCACACAGACTTGGACAGCCGAATAATTGGATTCCCAGCCGGGATGAAAATTTTCGGTAGTCGAATCTTCGTCGACGACCCAGATGCCATCTGCCTGTCGGTCGAGTCCCTTATCACCGAAACTGGAGTATGCGTGAGGGTCACGGGTAAATTTGGCTCTATTTACCTGACCTCACTGTACTGTCATGCACATGCTGAGTTGACGGGATTTTTCCAGTACATGGATGCCATACTGCTACTGGCGAGCAGTACTCCGGTCATCCTCTGACTAGATGCGAACGCTGTATCGCCGATGTGATTCAGTAAACGCTACGATAGCTTTCGTTTACACGTTCGATAATCGCCGTGGACAAAACGATATTGACGTAACAATCGTTAGCGAAGCAGCGTCTGATGAGCGACCACAACATTATCACGGTTGTGGTGACGCCTTCCCCAGACACAGTTGAGAGCACATATGCTTCTGTGTCGTGCTTGGTGTCTGCGCTACGCCTTGCCGTACAGTCTACGTGCGACAGGGTGCTAGGTCGTAGAACGTCGCGAGCCGCTGAAAAGGTAAAGTGGTGGTCCACTGAACTGAGTACAAAAAATCATGAACACGTGTTCGTTTTCGCGCAGCTGCAGCGCTCAGTAAGCTTTTTACACATTTAAAATTGTATTTCAAACAGGTTGGACGTCGTATTGAGTGTACAATGAAATTCTCTAACATGAATTTTAAAGTTGAAGGTATTTAGTTTATATTCTGATATGTATTAATAATTAACCAACTAATTAAAATGTTATTTTGTAATTAATTTATTTGTTTTAATCTTTTTTAAGTGTTTTGTGAATGGCCTTTTTAAGTATAGTTGGATTTATAGTTGTGTGTCCACAAAAAAAAAAAATAACGGAGTAATATGTAATTGTAATTGTCTGAGTTTTGCGGTAATAAATGCGTTTAGTTTAGCTGCAGAAATTTGCGGATGTCTGAACTAACGTAAAAAACCAACCACGTCTTACATTATTCAAGGTCAACTGTGGGCTGCAAAATATTTATTTCACGAACTGTGCTATTGTTTTTTCGTTCTGTCTTCGTTGTTTGCAGTTATGTTTGATTTTGCGAATTCATTTATTAGCTATTTTAATTTCATTTATTTTGAATTTCAATTTGGCAGACAATTTTTATAAGTGTGTTTTTGTACGCATGTTTATATTTGATCATTGGTGGAAGAAAATGGAATCAATACTGAAAAAGTAAATATTATAATTGAAATGGTAAACAAAGAAATTGAAAAAAACGGCTACATTATCGACCTGGATGATCCGTCGAAACGAATTGCGTACATATGTAAAAGAATCGCTCTATTCAAGAGCGACCACTGTAGTAGGCGTAACTTTTGAAGGAGGTTGAATGTGATCAGTTTTTTTGTCTTTTATTTATGTTATTTTTATTGAATTTTTGGAAATAATTTCAGATTTTTATCTCCTCTAAAATTAAGAAAGGAGCGTACAAAGGAGCACAAGCATGGACTCGACGCGATTATTCACCTTGCGCAGCTCACAGCTTGAACCTTGGTTACAACATCTACAGTGGAAGTCCATAACGTTGGGAGATTCTAAAATCTAGAATACCGGATTCACATCATACTCTCCGACACAAGATGGTCTGCTGGGATTGACGCCATAAAACCATCCGCAAAAAATCTTCCTAATTTGAAACATGCGTTGGAGGATTTAAAAAAGCTGAACTTGTTTGCTGAAACTCGCAGAGATGTGCAAGGAGTCATAAAATACATGAGCCAATTCGAATGTGTTTTGAAGTCATTCATTTGGTTTAAAATTCTCCACGCCATTAATGAAAGAAACGTCGTTCTTGAAGCCAGGGAAGGAACTATCGACATTGAAGAAAATAATCTCGAGAGTCTTGTCGACGATTTGCAACTCCTGCGTCATCAATGAAATATTTTTTTTTTTTGCGGGGATGCAAAGTGATTGCGAATGAAATGGAAGACACTTCTTCAACATTGCCTGTTCCTCGGAAGAAGAAACGCGCTGACCATTTGAAGATGAAGACAGCACTGAAGAAGAAATCGAATTTAAACGAAATACTTTCTTCGTGGAAGTAGATTCAGTAATCTCCGGAATTCATCACATATTCTCTGCAATTAGAGATATCGTTAAGGTTTTTTCATTTTTATGGAGGTTTCAAGAGATGGAAGATAAAAGAGATACAAAAGGCGGCAGACAACTTTGTGGAGAATTACGCTTCTACGTAGCTCAAGAACTGTCAACTGAAATCATTCATTTAAAGCACATTTATGAAGCGTGTCTTCGTGCATTCTAGTTGCTAAATGACATCACAGCAAAAAACTTGCAAAATCTCTTCGCAAACATTTGTGTTGCTCTGCGAATATTTTGTACCTAGCCAGTTTCAGCAGCCAGTGCTGAACGCTCATTTAGCGTACTTGCGTTGTCCACCGTTCTTGTTCAACTCAAGCAAGAGTGTCTGGATTGGCAACTCTTTGTTTAGAATCAGAATTGGCGAGAAAATTGAACTTGAATTCAGTTATCGATGTTTTTCGCCTCTTCTAAAGCAAGAAAAGCTTGTTTTTCACACGAATAAGTATTGACTAACGGCGTTGCGAATCGTCGCCGGTGGCTCGTCTGCGATTCTCGCAGAGATTGGCGCCTCAGGGCAAGCCATTAGAAATGCCAAGGTTGGCATGGAGGAGTTGGCGACATCGCTGACCCTCGGGAACGCTCTGTTGGAGGCGGCAGAGAGCAGGCCTGCTGCACAGCCGTCCACCACCCTCGTTGTTACACCCGTGGCTATACACACTGCTGCATACCGCGCTGCCTTCCCCGCGGTCACCGCCAGAGCTGCTGCCGTTGTCCCCGTCCCCAGAGTGCCGGTGGTGAACATGAGTCGGGACCCGAACGTGTCCAGTAAGCAAGCAAGCAGTATCACGAGGTACGCGAACTCAGGAGCGGAGGCGCTGTCACTCGCACGCCGTCGGTTAGCGAGATAAAGCGGGTGGTAGCGAATAAGAAGTTCGCAGAAGTTGGACTTAATGTTCAGCAGAAGGCGGCAAGACCTTCCCTCAAGGTGTTGGATGTGGACAGCAAGCACACTCCGGAGGTATTCATGCAGCAGCTGCACGAGAATAACTTCAAGCAGATGACGGTAGAGTCCTTTAAGAAGGCAGTACACATGGTGTCAAAGCCATGGGTCGCGCAAGAAGGCAAGAGAGTGAACGTCTCCATCGAGGTAGACGACTCGATTGCGTCCTTGCTGGAAGGCCGTGAGAGGTTCTACATTCAGTGGTTCAGCTAAAAGTTCTACTGCCACAGATGCGCAGGCTACGACCACAAGGTGGCCCAGTGTGGAGCAAAAGCAACGACATGCTGCCGATGTGGCCAGAAGGGCCACATGATCTGGAAGTGCGAAAATCTGGTGGACTGCCGGAATTGCCGCTTTAATGGAAGGCTATCGGGGTATTTAATGGTCTCGTTGGACTGTCCAATGTTCGCTGAAAAGGAGGCAAGGTTTGCAGCTAAGCACTAACCATGCTTAGCTTCATCCAAGCCAATTGTGGTCAGAGTCGCGTTGCGTGCATCGATGTCGGTGAGCGTATGCGCGGTTTCGGCCACCCCTTTGCGTTGCTGCAGGAGCCCCACACAGACTTGGACAGCCGAATAATTGGATTCCCAGCCGGGATGAAAATTTACGGTAGTCGAATCTTCGTCGACGACCCAGATGCCATCTGCCTGTCGGTCGAGTCCCTTATCACCGAAACTGGAGTATGCGTGAGGGTCACGGGTAAATTTGGCTCTATTTACCTGACCTCACTGTACTGCCATGCACATGCTGAGTTGACGGGATTTTTCCAGTACATGGATGCCATACTGCTACTGGCGAGCAGTACTCCGGTCATCCTCTGACTAGATGCGAACGCTGTATCGCCGATGTGATTCAGTAAACGCTACGATAGCTTTCGTGGCGATCTGAACTACAGACGGGGTGAGCAGCTAGAGGATTGGATTCTCGCAAGCCGAGCCGGAGTCGTCAACAGATTCAGCGTGGTGTACACGTTCGATAATCGCCGTGGACAAAACGATATTGACGTAACAATCGTTAGCGAAGCAGCGTCTGATGAGCGACCACAACATTATCACGGTTGTGGTGACGCCTTCCCCAGACACAGTTGAGAGCACATATGCTTCTGTGTCGTGCTTGGTGTCTGCGCTACGCCTTGCCGTACAGTCTATGTGCGACAGGGTGCTAGGTCGTAGAACGTCGCGAGCCGCTGAAAAGGTAAAGTGGTGGTCCACTGAACTGAGTACAAAAAATCATGAACACGTGTTCGTTTTCGCGCAGCTGCAGCGCTCAGTAAGCTTTTTACACATTTAAAATTGTATTTCAAACAGGTTGGACGTCGTATTGAGTGTACAATGAAATTCTCTAACATGAATTTTAAAGTTGAAGGTATTTAGTTTATATTCTGATATGTATTAATAATTAACCAACTAATTAAAATGTTATTTTGTAATTAATTTCTTTGTTTTAATCTTTTTTAAGTGTTTTGTGAATGGCCTTTTTAAGTATAGTTGGATTTATAGTTGTGTGTCCACAAAAAAAAAAAAAAATAACGGAGTAATATGTAATTGTAATTGTCTGAGTTTTGCGGTAATAAATGCGTTTAGTTTAGCTGCAGAAATTTGCGGATGTCTGAACTAACGTAAAAAACCAACCACGTCTTACATTATTCAAGGTCAGCTGTGCGCTGCAAAATATCTGTTTCACGAACTGTGCTATTGTTTTTTCTTCTGTTTTCGTTGTTTGCAGTTATGTTTGATTTTGCGAATTCATTTATTAGCTATTTTAATTTCATTTATTTTTGAATTTGAATTTGGCAGACAATTTTTATAAGTGCGTTTTTGTACGCATGTTTATATTTGATCATTGGTGAGAAGAAAATGTAATCAATACTGAAAAAGTAAATATAATAATTGAAATGGTAAACAAAGAAATTGAAAAAAACGGCTACATTATCGACCTGGATGATCCGTCGAAACGAATTGCGTACATATGTAAAAGAATCGCTCTATTCAAAAGCGACCACTGTAGTAGGTGTAACTTTTGAAGGAGGTTGAATGTGATCAGTTTTTTTTGTGTCTTTTATTTATGTTATTTTTATTGAATTTTGGAAAAAATTTCAGACTTTTATCTCGTCTAGAATTAAGAAAGGAGCGTACAAAGGAGCACAAGCATGGACTCGACGCGATTATTCACCTTGCGCAGCTCACAGCTTGAACCTTGGTTACAACATCTACAGTAGAAGTCCACAACGTTGGGAGATTCTAAAATCTAGAATACCGGATTCACTTCATACTCTGTCCGACACAAGATGGTCTGCTGGGATTGACGCCATAAAACCATTCAAAAAATCTTCCTAATTTGAAACATGCGTTGGAGGATTTAAAAAAGCTGAACTTGTTTGCTGAGACTCGCAGAGATGTGCAAGAGTCATAAAATACATGAGCCAATTCGAATGTGTTTTGAAGTCATCCATTTGGTTTAAAATTCTCCACGCCATTAATGAAAGAAACGTCGTTCTTGAAGCCAGGGAAGGAACTATCGACATTGAAGAAAATAATCTCGAGAGTCTTGTCGACGATTTGCAACTCCTGCGTCATCAATGAAAAATATATTTTTTGCGGGGATGCAAAGCGATTGCGAATGAAATGGAAGACACTTCTTCAAAATTGCCTTTTCCTCGGAAGAAGAAACGCGCTGACCATTTGAAGATGAAGACAGCACTGAAGAAGAAATCGAATTTAAACGAAATACTTTCTTCGTGGAAGTAGATTCAGTAATCTCCGGAATTCATCACATATTCTCTGCAACTAGAGATATCGTTAAGGTTTTTTCATTTTTATGGAGGTTTCAAGAGATGGAAGGTAAAGAGGTACAAAAGGCGGCAGACAACTTTGTGGAGAATTACGCTTTTAACGTAGCTCAAGAACTGTCAACTGAAATCATTCATTTATAGCACATTTATGAAGCGAACTTCACTGCGTGTCTTCGTGCATTCTAGTTGCTAAATGACATCACAGCAAAAAACTTGTATTTTGTACCTTGCCAGTTTCAGCAGCCAGTGCAGAACGCTCATTTAGCGTACTTGCGAGGATAAAAAATGTCCACCGTTCTTGTTCAACTCAAGCAAGAGTGTCTGGATTGGCAACTCTTTGTTTAGAATCAGAATGGACGAGAAAATTGAACTTGAATTCAGTTATCGATGTTTTCGCCTCTTCTAAAGTAATAAAAGCAGGCCTGCTCTCTGCCGCCTCCAACAGAGCGTTCCCGAGGGTCAGCGATGTCGCCAACTCCTCCATGCCAACCTTGGCATTTCTAATGGCTTGCCCTGAGGCGCCAATCTCTGCGAGAATCGCAGACGAGCCACCGGCGACGATTCGCAACGCCGTTAGTCAATACTTATTCGTGTGAAAAACAAGCTTTTCTTGCTTTAGAAGAGGCGAAAACATCGATAACTGAATTCAAGTTCAATTTTCTCGTCAATTCTGATTCTAAACAAAGAGTTGCCAATCCAGACACTCTTGCTTGAGTTGAACAAGAACGGTGGACATTTTTTATCCTCGCAAATACGCTAAATGAGCGTTCTGCACTGGCTGCTGAAACTGGCAAAGTACAAAATACAAGTTTTTTGCTGTGATGTCATTTAGCAACTAGAATGCACGAAGACACGCAGTGAAGTTCGCTTCATAAATGTGCTATAAATGAATGATTTCAGTTGACAGTTCTTGAGCTACGTTAAAAGCGTAATTCTCCACAAAGTTGTCTGCCGCCTTTTGTACCTCTTTATCTTCCATCTCTTGAAACCTCCATAAAAATGAAAGAACCTTAACGATATCTCTAATTGCAGAGAATATGTGATGAATTCCGGAGATTACTGAATCTACTTCCACGAAGAAAGTATTTCGTTTAAATTCGATTTCTTCTTCAGTGCTGTCTTCATCTTCAAATGGTCAGCGCGTTTCTTCTTCCGAGGAAAAGGCAATTTTAAAGAAGTGTCTTCCATTTCATTCGCAATCGCTTTGCATCCCCGCAAAAAAATATATATTTCATTGATGACGCAGGAGTTGCAAATCGTCGACAAGACTCTCGAGATTATTTTCTTCAATGTCGATAGTTCCTTCCCTGGCTTCAAGAACGACGTTTCTTTCATTAATGGCGTGGAGAATTTTAAACCAAATGGATGACTTCAAAACACATTCGAATTGGCTCATGTATTTTATGACTCCTTGCACATCTCTGCGAGTCTCAGCAAACAAGTTCAGCTTTTTAAATCCTCCAACGCATGTTTCAAATTAGGAAGATTTTTTGCGAATGGTTTTATGGCGTCAATCCCAGCAGACCATCTTGTGTCGGACAGAGTATGAAGTGAATCCGGTATTCTAGATTTTAGAATCTCCCAACGTTGTGGACTTCTACTGTAGATGTTGTAACCAAGGTTCAAGCTGTGAGCTGCGCAAGGTGAATAATCGCGTCGAGTTCATGCTTGTGCTCCTTTTGTACGCTCCTTTCTTAATTCTAGACGAGATAAAAATCTGAAATTTTTTCCAAAATTCAATAAAAATAACATAAATAAAAGACACAAAAAAAACTGATCACATTCAACCTCCTTCAAAAGTTACACCTACTACAGTGGTCGCTCTTGAATAGAGCGATTCTTTTACATATGTACGCAATTCGTTTCGACGGATCATCCAGGTCGATAATGTAGCCGTTTTTTCAATTTCTTTGTTTACCATTTCAATTATAATATTTACTTTTTCAGTATTGATTCCATTTTCTTCTCACCAATGATCAAATATAAACATGCGTACAAAAACACACTTATAAAAATTGTCTGCCAAATTCAAATTCAAAATAAATGAAATTAAAATAGCTAATAAATGAATTCGCAAAATCAAACATAACTGCAAACAACGAAAACAGAAGGAAAAACAATAGCACAGTTCGTGAAATAAATATTTTGCAGCCCACAGTTGACCTTGAATAATGTAAGACGTGGTTGGTTTTTTACGTTAGTTCAGACATCCGCAAATTTCTGCAGCTAAACTAAACGCATTTATTACCGCAAAACTCAGACGATTACAATTACATATTACTCCGTTATTTTTATACCATACACCCATAGGGTGAAATGGTATATTAAAGTCGACAAAATGTATGTAACAGGCAGAAGGAAGCTTTTCCGACCCCATAAAGTATATATATTCTTGATCAGTATCAACAGCCGAGTCGATATAGACATGTCCGTCCGTCCGTCCGTCCGTCCGTCCGTCCGTCCGTCCGTCCGTCCGTCTGTCCGTATGAACACGTAGATCTCAGAGACTATAAGAGCTAGAGTCACCAAATTTGGTACGTAGACTCGTGTATTACCTACGGTGGTCAAGTTTATTTCAAATTTTTGCCACGCCCCCTCCGCCCGCGAAATTTAAACAAATTTGATTTTCTTAAAGACTACAATAGCTAAAGACATCAAATTTAGTATGATTAATCCTTTAGTAAGCGCGCACAAATTTGTTGCAAAAAAAATTTGCCACGCCCCCTCCGCCCACGAAATTTAAACAAATTTGATTTTCTTAAAGACTATAATAGCTAGAGACACCAAATTTTGTGTGTGTATTTGTTTAATAAATGCGCATATATTGTATATGCAACGATTTTGCCACGCCCCTTTCCGCCCCCGTAATTTGGGAAAACTCGATTATCTCACGTAATTTTCTACCTTTTGTAATCAATTTTGGCACACTTGAATTTGATACTAATACCCAGCAAAACACCAAATTTGATCAAAATCGTACAAAAAACAACCAAGTTATGCATATAAACATTTTTCCATAAGGCCGTAGTCCGCCGTTGGCTGGTGGGGGCGCTAGGGTGCTCGTATACTTGAGTGAGGGAGATTATAAGATATGCTTGTAATAAAAAGCATGTGAAAATACATTGGTTTAATAAATTTGAAATATTTGTTTTACTGGTGTATGGTATACCTAAGTCGGCGAGACGACTTACTTACTTCATTTTTTTGTGGACACACAACTAAAAATCCAACTATACTTAAAAAGGCCATTCACAAAACACTTAAAAAAGATTAAAACAAATAAATTAATTACAAAACAACATTTTAATTAGTTGGTTAATTATTAATACATATCAGAATTTAAACTAAATACCTTCAACTTTAAAAATTCATGTTAGAGAATTTCATTGTACACTCAATATGACGTCCGACCTGTTTGAAATACAATTTTAAATGTGTAAAAAGCTTACTGAGCACTGCAGCTGCGCGAAAACGAACACGTGTTCATGATTTTTTGTACTCAGTTCAGTGGACCACCACTTTACCTTTTCAGCGGCTCGCGACGTTGAATCTGTTGACGACTCCGGCTCGGCTTGCGAGAATCCAATCCTCTAGCTGCTCACCCCGTCTGTAGTTCAGATGGCCACTGAATCACATCGGAGATACAGCGTTCGCATCTAGGCAGAGGATGACCGGAGTACTGCTCGCCAGTAGCAGTATGGCATCCATGTACTGGAAAGATCCCGTCAACTCAGCATGTGCATGGCAGTACAGTGAGGTCAGGTAAATAGAGCCAAATTTACCCGTGACCCTAACGCATACTCCAGCCTCGGAGATTAGCGACTCGACCGGCAGGCAGATGGCATCTGGGTCGTCGATGATGACAGCAGAGTTCCTTCGGTGTCCCTCGAAAATTCAACTACCGAAAATATTCATCCGGGCTGGGAATCCAAGAACTGTCAACTGAAATCATTCATTTATAGCACATTTATGAAGCGAACTTCACTGCGTGTCTTCGTGCATTCTAGTTGCTAAATGACATCACAGCAAAAAACTTGTATTTTGTACCTTGCCAGTTTCAGCAGCCAGTGCAGAACGCTCATTTAGCGTACTTGCGAGGATAAAAAATGTCCACCGTTCTTGTTCAACTCAAGCAAGAGTGTCTGGATTGGCAACTCTTTGTTTAGAATCAGAATTGGCGAGAAAATTGAACTCGAATTCAGTTATCGATGTTTTCGCCTCTTCTAAAGCAAGAAAAGCTTGTCTTTCACACGAATAAGTATTGACTAACGGCGCTGCGAATCGCTGACCCTCGGGAACGCTCTGTTGGAGGCGGCAGAGAGCAGGCCTGCTGCACAGCCGCCCACCACCCCTGTTGCTACACCCGTGGCTATGCACACTGCTGTATACCACGCTGCCTTCCTCGCGGTCACCGCCAGAGCTGCTGCCGTTGTCCCCGTACCCAGAATGCCGGTCGCCGCACCACGGATCAGCAAGCCAGCTGAGACGTGGTCCGCGGTGGTCATGAGTCGGGACACAAACGTGTCCAGTAAGCAAGTGGCCGAGCGGGTGATGAAGGAGGTCGCACCGACGCTGGGAGTGCGTGTACACGAGGTACCCGAGGCGCTGTCATTCGCACTCCGTCAGTTAGCGAGATAAAGTGGGTGGTAGCGAATAAAAAGTTCGCAGAAGTTGGACTTAATGTTCAGCAGAAGGCGGCAAGACCTTCCCCTCAGGGTGTTGGATGTGGACAGCAAGCACACTCCGGAGGTCTTCATGCAGCAGCTGTACGAGAATAACTTCCAGCTGATGACGGTAGATTCCTTTAAGAAGGCAGTACACATGGTGTCAAAGCCATGGGTCGCGCAAGAAGGCAAGAGAGTGAACGTCTCCATCGAGAAGCTCAGGAATGCTAACTGGCGGTTGTTTGACTCTGAACTGGTAGAGGAAATTCGGGAGCAGCTTCCGTTGAAGCACATCAGAATGTCGCCGTTGGACTCCTCGGTGTCTGCGCTACGCCTTGCCGTACAGTGCGACAGGGTGCTAGCTCGTAGAACGTCGCGAGCCGCTGGAAAGGTGAAGTGGTGGTCCACTGAACTGAGTACAAAACGTCATGAAGTCAGGAAACTTCGGCGAATGCTCCAGGATGCTAGGCGCAACTCATCTGCGGACGGCGGTCCGCGAGTTCAAAAGCTCATCCTGAAGACGAAGGAGGATCATTGGCGGAACTTCGCTGAAGACCATAGAGATGACCCATGGGGGCATGCGTACAGGGATTGCCGAGGACGAAAGCGGTCCGCAGAGTTGGGATGCCTTCGCGAGGATGGCAGGCCGTTCGTAACCTGGCACGACTGCGCGAGTCTCCTTCTTCGTAACTTCTTTCCAGTTGCGGCAGCGGGTAACGGCATTGCCATTCAGTTATCGATGTTTTCGCCTCTTCTAAAGCAAGAAAAGCTTCGACCAGCAAGGTGGCAAGGGGTCTCAGTCCCCGATCCAGACGCACTGTGTATGCTGGACTCATGGTGCCTTGCGCGCTATTTGGTGCCACAGTGTGGTATTCCGCGGTTAAGAGTACGATGGTCGCCAGGAGGCACCTCTGCTCTTGTTAGAGGAGTCATGCTCTAAGGATGCTTGCTGGTATGCCGTACAGTGTCCACTGTGGCACTGTAGGTGCTTGTTGGAGCCCCCCTTGGACTTGGTTGCCAAGCAACTGGCAATTAGGTATGAGGTATGCCGAACGGAGTAAAGTGTTGGCTATGCTTGCTAATAAGGGAGTAGGGAGGAAAGAACAAATACGATAACGAGAACGGGAATATACAAGTCGAAGAAGGGGAAAGACATCAATATCCATTCGATTTGATTGGAAGCGAAGGGCGACGGCAGCGGCAGAGGAACGAAGGCAGCAAAATGATGCATTAGAAAAAACGGGCGGCCAATAGGAACGTCCCCAATAAGAAGAAGGCGAAGAAAGCCGGCATAGCGATCGAGGCGCTATACCGGTAAGGGAGAAAGACAAGGACAAGGAGCAAATGGGCGCGCAGCACCCCAAAGAAAGTGAACACAGCTGCGCCGAGGAATTACGGGACTTTCACCACGCATAGCAACAAGTAGATACGTAGGTGAAAGTAGAGGGCCGATAGAAAAGTACCAGCTGTATAGCGGTACTACACCAGTCAGTTCCTGAGGCCAGAGGGCTGTCTATATAAGGCGGCACAAATCAAGAAGAGTATCAAGTCAACAAGTCGTGATCAACCAAGGACTTTTAAGGCCTTACGATTAACCTTAAACACTCAAGCAAGTAACAACAAGTCCAGTGAAAGGGAGCGAGGAAAAATACCACAACTAAGGAGGCCTTACGAGTAACCTCTCAAGTTATCAGACAACCAACGAGTCCTTAGAATAGGACAGAACACCGTGCCCAAGCGATAATAAAAGAGAGAAGTCAAGCGGCTACAGGACGATTCACAGCACATTGGAAGGCGCGAGGATACATCCTACCGCCGAAATCCCAGGATCTATATATCCTGACGAATATCAATCGCTGAGAAAATTCTGCTGTATAGCAAACGGCCACGGGATTTGTCTTAGAGGCAACGAGCACGCAAAGACCATCTTATAAACACAGCTGAAGGTACTGAGGTGGAGATTACATCCCTAGAAGATCAGGATACACCAGGAAACGTGAAAGAAAAGCTATAGAATCTAGTCTAAGGCCAATAAGCGTTCCAGAGTTATTCTGAAGAGGGAGATACAGATCAAAGTATCTGCACTGCGATTCTGAAATAGGAGCCAGCGGAGACACAAGGAACGAGTGGAGGATTGAATCTAGTAGCAAGGAATCACATTGACTCACCAAAGCTGCCCAAGTTCGAAACTCCCTTAGAGAAACCGTCACAGCCGAGCTCAAAATTAACATAAATAAATACACATATTAAACATCTAGAAAAACAAACCCAGTTTCTAATTTCACCGGGACACAAAATAAATTTGTTGTGCCGAACCTAGCCCTAAGAGATATTTTGAATATCCAGAAGCATTCCCACCCATTGGAGGAAGGCGATTGGCTGTTCGGTCTGGACGTAGCAAATCTGGATCGGAGGCAGATGAAGGCGATGCTGGACGAACGTATGTGCTGCGAGTGGCAACGCAGGTGGGATGACGATAAGTGCGGTCGACCGACTCACGAGTTTATCCCGGACGCACGCTTCGTCTTCAGCCGGAAGGACCTTGGTTTTGGACTTCACGCTGGATTCTTGCTGACTGGACATGGATCGCTGAACGCATTTCTGTATGAGAAAAGTCTAAGTCGGACGCTCACATGTCAATGTGGTGCGCAGTGCGAAGACTGAAGGATACCCGTTTGGACTTTGCCCGGGTCCTGGACACACCGGAGCAGCTCCAGATGTTGGAATTGTTTGCGCGAGCGGCGTTTAAAAGGCGGCGAAATATGACAGAGGATCAACCAGTGCCGGGTCGAACGGGCCAAAACTGGTAGCAGTACCTCGCACACACTGCAAAGCCGTATCAGAGCGCTTTAATCTGGCAGATGAATCCCCATCGGGGTGACTGGGTGATGACCCATTCCTTGTTCAGGTGAATAAAAATGGCTAGTAGTCTCTGACTGCGAACAGCCCGCCAAAGCAGCAAATCTGGTAGACGAACCCCATGAGGGCGGAGTCAAGGACGATCCATTCCGTGTTGCCTAGGACACATATGGACTACTAGCCATATCTTATAGTCTCTGACTGCTAACAGCCGACCGAAGCTGTGATTCGGTACTACGAGATGGGCTAGTGGCCCAAGGCTCCCTTGTGGGAGAGCGTAGTGGTTGTGGTTCGATACCCAAACGCGGGGAGAGTCATTGACTCAGCGTGGAGTTGCGTTATACAACCGGGTGCTATACCCAAAGACCAGCAGAGGTTTTAGATGGGCCTTGCTCCTTACCCAGGGGGAATGTCGTGTCCGGCATCATTGCATTCACGAGGCACCGACTAGACCGCTGACCCGCTGTACTATATGTCACATATGTGGCATATCAGAGTACCGTGGTTGTACACCCTATTAATGGGTACACGCCACGTTAAATAAACTCGACTTCATGTCCCTATCTACTTAGTCTTGTTTTGGACTGTCGTTGCGTGAGGTTGTGTCAGTTGCGAATATCAAACGCAAAAGAAACAGTGAAAAAGTGCAAGACAGAAACACCGATTAAGTGCCCACTTGTAGTAAACAAGTGGTTTAGAGAAACCAAGCAACGGTAACTTGTTTACCAGTTGAGACTGTGCATGTGAGTGACAGTGCGAGTGTGTGTGTGAGCACGTGCTCTAGTACTGTGGACACTCGAGAAGAGTGTACAGTGTACTAGTACAGTGTGTCCTCGCTAAAAGGGCCAAGTGCATTTTGTTCGTGCGTGTAGCCGATAGTTCGTGCGTGACATGAAATTTTTGTTCGAAAAGGGAAGGCTTGCTAGGCTTGCTCCTCGCCGGTGCTGGAGCAAGTCGCCCCTGTCGCAAAAAAGCCTCTTTTGGACAGCGTGTCCATGGCCGCCCCCGCCGTCCCGCCCGTGAAGCCAGCCAAGCGCAAGGCTGCCCCCGTTGCTTCTCCCGAAGCTGTCGAAAGTCCAGCCGCTGAACCAGCTGAGGTGGAGATACCGCGAAGCGGAGCGTGGCGAATCGTCGCCGGCGGCTCGTCTGCGATTCTTGCCCTCCATTAGAAATGCCATGGTTGGCATGGAGTCGCTGGATGCGATGCAGCTATCGTCTGCCATCAGACGCTTGGAGGAGTTGGCGACATCGCTGACCCTCAGGAACGCTCTGGTGGAGGCGGCAGAGAGCAGGCCTGCTGCACAGTCGCCCACCACCCCCGTTGCTACACCCGTGGCTATACACACTGCTGCATACCGCTGCCTTCCCGGGTCACGCCGAGCTGCTGCGTTGTCCCGTCCCGAGTGCCGTCGCCGCACCACGGATCAGCAAGCCAGCTGAGACGTGATCCGCGTGGTCGAGTCGGGACCCGAACGTGTCCATTAAGCAAATGGCCGAGCGGGTGATGAAGGAAGTCGCACCGACGCTGGGAGTGCGTGTACACAGGTACGCGAACTCGGCGGAGGCGCTGTCATTCGCACGCCGTCAGTTAGCGAAATAAAGCGGGTGGTAGCGAATAACTAACTGCTGAAATACTTTCCTTTATGCAGTTATGCACTCTTATTTACACACAATAACACTATATAAAGGAATAGGCACCTCAGTACCGGTCGCCAGAAATTACTCAGAATATCCGCGGCGATTTGTCAGATGTCGCTTCGGAATTATTTGCGGCGACATTTAGCATTGCATGTCCTAGCGCCTCGGACATTCTCTGGATATTTCCGCTGTAGACGATTACGAATTCTCTCGTGTGATCAACGGAAATCGAGCAAAAATATTGCTCGGGTGTTCAGCGGAAGTTGCCGCGAAATGTCGACGCAATGTCCGAGCAAAATAGTGCTTGAATTTTCTATGGAAGTTGCGGCGACATGTCGACCAAATGTTTAATGGACATTTGATTCCTAAAAATAAGTAAGAACACAATTTGATACAATTCCATTAGCTTTATTTATATTTATTTTCGATTCTTTTTTCTATTTTTTTGTTTATAGAATGTGTTTATGGCACAGGCCAAACTAGTTATAAAGGTGTTTTCGGGTGGCTCGCCGGGATGAGAGACAGGAAATTCAGATAATCTTTTAGGCTATATTTCTCGTTTCTCCTTTCGACATTGTTTTTTCAATCAACGAATCGCCCAATACTTGCCGTATGAATTTCCCAGGAGCAGGAAAAAAAATTATTAATATATTTTTAATTTCCTGAACATTATGCAAATGCTTCCCCGATTCTGCCAATTCATAACTCATCTTCATAAGCTTCTTTGATGTCTGCCCGATCAGCAAGCGAGCACACTAACAAGAAAGCCCCCGTAGAAAAGCGCCGTCGAGTTCTGTACTTAAGCACGCATCTCATTTTCGCATTGTCGCTAGCTCGTCGAAAACTCAAAAAGTCTGCGAGCCAGCAACTGAAAAAGCGAAGTTCACATCTTCGCTTGCTTACGTCAGCCTACGCATACATATGCAAAACGAGATCACAGCGACACAGACTTGCGTTCATCGTTCTGCGATCAGTGGGAAACTGAATTATTTTCCATGCGTAGCGAGACTGCTGCGAGCGAACGTTTTTCGCTCTCGTTGCAGCCGCTCTCTGGGGTTCTACGCTGTTCGGCTTTTGCCGAAGTTGTCTGGGCTAGCGCATGATGAAATAACATAAGGTGGTCTCGTTGGAAGCCGAAGCTTACCGAAGTATAAACTTAGCTTCTCTGCGCGGCAGTGTAGTCACATCACTCTCACTCACACTCAATACAACACTCCGTATTCTATTCCTTTCACTCGCATTTATTGCAAGCATACGTTAAGTGTATGTCTCTTGCCGACGGGCCCACCTTATGTTATTTCATCATGGGCTAGCGTTTGTAATCAAAAAATCTTGTGTTTGACGCATCCATGATACAATAACATAAGGAAGTCTCGTCGGCAACAGAACTGGCTATGCTTGCAATAAGTGTGAGCGAGCGACACTTTGTATAGTGAGTGCGAATGAAATGAATGATTAACCCTCCGCTGCCCCTTGGGGTTTGAAATGGACAAAAATACATATGTAGTTATATTTTTAATCATTTTGAATTGCCGACTTAGCGTTGTTTTTGTTGCTGTATAATAATTTTTTTGTTTAACACTAGATTTACCAAGAAATTTGTATACCTATTTATACCAGAGCCAGTCAATTTAACTGGTTAAGAAAAGTCCTATTATTTTATATTAAAATTCGTAATCCTTTAAAAGATTTAATAAGAAATAAAAAAATATAAATAAAATAATAAAAATGCATCAATTGTGTTTTAGGTTTAATCAAAAAAATCATGTTTGTTACATGTTTTACAAATAGAAATTTTTTCACCATTTTCCGCAAACATATGTACATATTTCTTGCAGACGCCACAATTCGTAGTTGTCTTGTTGTTGTTACAATGCCCTATTTGGCACCATTTACCTACAGGCCGAGGATTCTGCGTTACTGGACGGTGATTTTCATTTGCCTTTGTGTAAACAAACTTACAAACAGTAATGTTTCCCTAAAGGGCAATATATAAAATATTTCCATATCAATCATATACGCAGTCAAATTGACTGGTTACGGATACATAAGTGCCAAAAACAAAAAACATCTCTTTTTCTATGAACACAAAATGAAATTAACTTATCAAATTGTATGTATCTTAGTGGTTATTTAAAAAGTCATAACATAATATCGAAAAAAAAACACTTAGTCAATAGTTATGAAATAAAAAGTAAAACCAGTCATTCTTTTCTCATATAAATTCTTATCTTAAAATGAAAAGCCTTAATTAATGTTCTTTTTTTTGGCTACACAAGGGTTAACAACTTTTAAAAAATTCGTCCCCAGGCAACATGTTCATATGACAAGCACGAACGCACTGAAGCTAAGACATGCATAGAAACGACGAGCCTCTGCTGACGACGAGACTACCTTATATTATTGTATCATGGACGCATCTATGTATTCTATGGTTAGTGATTGTAGGAAACACTTTTTTCCCAAAAACAAGTGAAAAATTCTCAACAGATAAGTTCAACATTCGCTCCAAAGTTTCCACATTACTGTGTCTTTGTTTTTGGGAGCATGGCAACCTGTAGGCATAGTGAAGCAATAAAAACTATTAATACTGTTCACAAATCATTGTATTTTTAAGAGCTACAATCCCAGTATACAACAAAAACTGTCTGTACTCAGTTGCCTTCCAATTCGAAAGCTCTACTAATGATCTCGGCTTCCTTGCAAACTCTTTCGGAATATATTTTTGCATCGATATTAAGGCTTCAGAAATTTTTTTTGTCACTTTTTGATATTTGACTGACACTTGATTTGTATTTAATCTAGTCAATAGTTTACGCATGACACCCAATTCAACAAGATTCATGCAGTCGAGTGGTATTTGTGTTATGATTATGATTATGATTAAAACACCAATTTTTTCAAACCCAGACTGAATGTTTAAATATTCGGCTTGATGATGCGACGGATACTTTCTATTGCGAAAGTACTCTTCTGAGATTAATTCAGCACTAAAAGTGCTGCAGGAGCAGGAGCATCACACACAATACCGCGAAGTTCTAAGTGAACTTTTTTATTTCCAATGGTTAAGCCATTTTTCATAATCTCGGACAACTCAAGTGTGAATTTGGACAAAAATTCATCGGAGTTAAATGGTTATTGTGACCCATAAATACTCCGATCGACAAATCAGGACATTTATATACATTATTTACACCGCCCATACTTAGGGCCACAATTGCGCACGCGAATATTTGAATAACGGAAGATCGTCGGCATTAATATCGACGCTTGCCACATGGGGATACATTTAAAATAGAATGTTTATTTAATTGCTTCGACAAGCCTATGTGAATTTAAAATATTCACTATTGAATTAGTTTTGGTTTATGCTTTAAATACCATTTTTTCAATTGTGCATTTAAGACATCAACGTTTGCTTGTGCTTCTAAGCGACCTATCATATCTCCTAAATTGGCAACAGTTTCTTTCTCACCTGACATGAATTCGATGACTACCTATAATGTTTTATTTTCTGGAAAATTATATAAAAAAAAAAAACATGGATTGGTCACGCTACTTCTCATGCTGATCAAGAATATATATACTTTGTGGGGTCGGAAACGTAACCTTCTGTGCGTTACAAACATCTCACCAATTTTATAATACCCTCTGCAAGGGTATAAAAAGAGTAATAATTTGAATGTTTTGTTGTGTATTGATGAATTGAGTTGCAGGGGGAAAAAATATCAGATTGTGGAAAAATTAGGACTGCAAGGGCATAAAAAACTTCGGCATTGCCGATATTTCCTCTGTTTAAGATTAAACATCGTGGTCAGCTGAAACGGCTTCACCAAATCAGATTGACCAAAGAAATATACAAAAACGAAACATAAACAAAAGTAAGTCATAAAATTCATATGACAATTATTGCTTAATAGCAAACAAAACATGCATCCACATTCTGTGGAAAACACTTAAGACCAAACAGCGGCGCGGTATCAAGTAACCAGCGCTCAGCATGAAATATAAACATTTTTCAACCCCCGAAAACGTGGGGCATTAGAATAAGTATTTTTAAGAACAATTGTCGCTTCTTAGAGTTTAAGAGTTTTTAAATAAAATCAGTTCATATTTTGAATTCAACGAATGAAGACTGGGTTATTTTCTCTGCTCTCCGGGAATCCCTATTCATTTTGGTCCTTCGAGAAAAAGGAACTCTTTAGTTTTCCCCACCAGTGGTAAGAGACTCAGAGTGTGAATCAGCTCCTTGAAGTCTGATCTTATGCAAGTGTAAATGCTAAGATCAGCTAAAGGTAGCAAAAATAAATTAACTCTTGTTTTCCCCCACCCGTGGTAAGAGACAGAGTATAATATAAAAAGCAAAATATTGCTTAATAATTAAAAAGTGCGTGCGTCTGATTTTAAAGACAGTTTGGCTAGTGGAGCAACTGTAGTAATATCGGCGGCGGGAGTTTTTGTGTGTGGCGTATTCGAAGGCCTAATATCGAAAAAAAAAAAAGTTAAAGTTTAAAGTGTGTATGTAGTTGCAAGTGAGCACTTACAAGCAGCAGCAGAGCAACTAGATAGTTGCAAAGAAGAGGCTGCTAATTCGTCAAAATCTGGTCGATGACCGGCACCGGTACCGCCTGAGCCCATAGGCCCTGGACACAGCAAAGCAAAAAAACACACCGGGGAAGACGGGTCCTAAGGACTGCCCTGGACCATTTGACTCACCTTATTGCGAATACGCCTGTGCGAAGACCAGCACCGGCATCGTCTAGCGCGACAAGCTAGACCCCGGAAAAGAGAGATCGGAGAAACCAGCATCGGCGCCCCCAACAGCCTGTGCGAAGACCAGCACCGGCAACTTGAAAGCTGCTCAACGTCTCTAAACTCTGGACCGACAACGCTGCATAGAGCGTGCTGACCAACTGAAAACTGAACTTCGCCGAAGAGCGACGAAACGCAAGGGGGCCGCAGAAATGCGCAAGCCTTAACTTGCCTTTTTTAATAATTTAAAGATAAGTCTCTATAAGCAAGTTGATGCACGAAAGTGCAAGTTGCGAACTACTAACTCCTTGATAGGCTTTTACTAACAATGTGGTTGGAGATTAAAAAAAATATCAAAGAAGCTAACTTCGGCTATGCCAAAGTTTATATACCCTTGCAGTCTTTGGCAATAATTTTTTTACATTTTGAATTTTCTTTCCGCGCAACTGAATTCATCAATACACAAACAAAACATTCAAATTATTTCTCCTTTTTATAATAAATTTTCTTTCTTCTTGCATCATTCCCTAAGCAAAGCACAACACGCATACACATACAGTTCTTGTAGCGCTGCGTCTGTGTGTGTGTATGCATGTGCTCTGTTTGAGCAGCAAGCAGCGCTGTTTGCTGTTTGCTGCAAGCAGCGCTGTTTGCTGCCGGCAGCGCTGCTTGCTGTCTACCCTGTCATCATTTGAACCGATTTGTGTTGACTGTAACTTCTGTTCTATTTATCCGATCAGATTCAAATTTTGGGATCTGTCAAATACTATCATATTGGTAAATTTCATGGGGATACTCCAATTTTTGCAAAAATGTTTGTTCTAGAACTATATGATATAGTGGCCCGATCCTGACAAATTTCATACTTTATCATCTTCCGGCTAAAAGTAGCTCAAATATGAAATTTCATTCCGATAGCTCTTAAGATGCCGGCGTGAAGTTGATTTGCACAGACGGACGGACGGACGGACGGACGGACAGACGGACATGGCTATATCGACTCAGCTTCTCATGCTGATCAAGAATATATATACTTTATGGGGTCGGAAACGTCCCCTTCTGTGCGTTACAAACATCTGACCAATTTTATAATACCCTCTGCAAGGGTATAAAAAAACTTCTTTTATTGAAAATGAATGTATACCTGAATGTACAACCACATAACCTTAATTTTCTTCTTGTGGATATTTTTTAAAAAAAAAAAAAAAAGAAAAAAAAAAAAAAAAAAAAAAAAAAAATAAAATTCAGTTCAGTAATAAGGCTGCAAAATTGTTAGAGAAGCAGGTAGAGTTGCATACCAGGTTAAGGCAGTTGGAAGCACTGAATCCCAGAGACATTACTAGCAAGGTGGTTGAGGAAGTAAAAGTGATTAGTAGCCGATGGATGCCTAACCATGAAAAATTGCTCCAGCAGGGGATTTTCGATCATCAGTACTACAGAGATAAAGTACATGAAGAGGTTTATTTATTTATTTATTTATTTATTTATTTATTTATTTATTTTACGTCAACTAAGTCAGCAGTCGACGAAAAAGCTTAAGCTAAAATACAGATAAAAATTAATTCATGAAGGTAGCTTAGCTTTATGCACAACATCCCCGACCCGGTGGAGGTGTTTTATTTGCAACAAGGTGCCAGCTATGCCCCGATTCACAGCCAATGTGGTCAGGGATGAGTTGCAGCCGATCCAATATCCAGTCCAGAATACTTTCAGTGGTTACGCTGTAGATAATTAAAAAGTATAGCGCGAAGAGAAGTGACAGATAGATGAGGAGAAATAAGGTGAGAAAGGTTGTTAAAAGATTGGCAAAGAACACGAAGAGGTTCGTGAAGAGAGTAGTTAGTCAGACATCTACTAAGGTGAAGAGGAAAAAAAGTTTCTGGTCCGACGTGAGGGAACACAAAAATATAGCGTATCTAGTAAATTGGTAGAACTGACTTCGCCGTTGACTACTTTATGTAGAAAGAGAATCCCAAATACGAGCCTACGGTTGTAAAGTGAAGGAAGATTAATAAGAAGAAGTCTGTCAGAATAAGAAGGTAGGCGAAGATTCGGGTCCCAATTAAGACCGCGTAACGCAAACTTAAGGAATTGCTTCTGTACCGATTCAATACTACGCTGGTGAACATCATATTGAGGGTTCCACACTGGTGAGCAATATTCTAGAGTAGGGCGAACTAACGAAGTGTATAAAACCTTTGTCACATATGGATCATCAAATTCCTTGGCCCAACGTTTAATGAAGCCAAGAAGACTGCATGCTCTATTAACAATTGAAGATATATGAATATTAAAAGAAAGCTTTGGGTCAAACATAACGCCTAAGTCTTTAAATGATGGTACACAATCTAACAGAACAGACTTAATAGAGTAATGAGCTAGGAACGGCGACAAACGACTGAAAGTCATAAAAGAGCATTTAGAGGCATTGAGGTCTAATTTATTAACGTGACACCAAACACAGAACGCATCGATATCTGATTGCAAGTACTGTTGGAAAGAAGGATCATTATATGAATAACAAATCTTGACGTCATCCGCAAACATGAGCACGCGAGAATGAGCCAAGGCCAAAGGCAAATCGTTTATAAACAAGGTAAATAACAGTGGGCCCAGATGACTGCCTTGGGGGACACCTGACGTAACTCGAACAGTTTTAGATATCGAGGAACGAAAAGACACCTTTTGGGTTCTGCCAATAAGATACGACTTTAACCAAGCCAATAGTTTCGGGGAAAAACCCATGATGTTAAGTTTCATGAGAAGCATAGAATGATCAACCGTATCGAAAGCCTTACTAAAGTCAGTATAAATAACATCAGTTTGACACTTTTTACGGAAGCCATGGTGTACAAGGGTAGTCAATTCTAAAAGGTTGGTAAGCGACGAACGACCTTTCATGAAGCCATGCTGACAAGGAGAAATAGTGGATCTGGATAGGTGTTGAAGGGAAGACGTAATAATTTTCTCAAACAGCTTAGGTATTGCCGAAAGTTTGGCAATGCCACGGTAGTTAGAAATATCCGATTTGTTACCCTTTTTAAAAAGCGGAATAATAAAAGACTCCTTCCAAATATCAGGGAAACGACAAGTCTCACTCGATATAAAAAATAACCGAGATAAAGGCTTAGATAGGGAAATCGAACACATTTTAAGGATGCAACTAGGTATATTATCAGGCCCGGGTACGAAGGAAGACGTCATAGATGACAAGCTAGAGATAATACAGTCTTCAGTAATATTAGGAAAAAACATACGATTTAAATGTGGAATTGTGAAGGGATAAGGTGTGGGATCCGAAGCAGTAGAAGAATAAGTCGACTGAAAGAATTTAGCAAACAGATCTGCAATATCTGAATCACTATTAGCAGTCTGGTCATTAAGTCTGAAGGTGGAAGGTAGTAAATTAGAACGTCTTTTGGAATTAACAAAGTTATAAAATCTTTTAGGGTTCTTATAAAATTCAACCTTACAGCGAACGATATAATTATTGTAGCATTGAGTATTTAAAAGGCAAAATTGAGATTTGGCTACACAATAATTTGATAGTCACGTCGCGAACCAGTTTTTTTAAATCTTTTAAAATATCTCGATTTAATGTTACGGAGATTAGAGAGCCTACATGTGAACCAGACTGGCGCACTGGAGACGGTAGAGACATTCACATAAGGAACGCATTTATCAATTAGAGAATTAAGAGCAGAGTAGAAAAAATTTACTGCACAATCTATATCACAGCACTCAAATAGAAATGACCAATCAAAAGAGAAAATAAGGCTGTTAAGAAGATTGAAATTTGTTTTACGAAAACATCTACGACGAGAATTTGAGATGTTATTGAATGAATTATTAACGGAATTGTAAGAAATAGTAATTTCAATGGTAGGGTGATAAGTATCTTCGGGCTTCACTAGGGGCTGTGTTTGTGATACAGCACTAACAGTGGGATCAGAGACAAAAACAAGATCGAGGATTCTTTTAGAAGAGTTAAGAAAAGAATTCAACTGATATAGCGGACATTCAAGTAGGCTATCAAGAAAAACATGTTGAGATGAGGGAATTAAGAAAGATAGATTATCATCAGCAAGCCAAGAAACATTAGGCAAGTTAAAATCACCTAAAGCTATAAAAAAATCACGATCTTTAAGACGACTAAAAATAGTTCGCAAAGCATCAGCATGGTGCATGTAGATCATGATATCAGAAGTTGGAGGAATATATGAACAAGAGATATATAAGCTAAAGTTAGAACATGTAACTTCGACGCAAATAAACTCAACACCTAAGGGGAGATCAATCGGCACAACACTTGAACACAGATTCGAGTTGACAGCAATGAGTACTCCACCGCCACGTCGACCAACACGATCAAGCCTATAAGAAATAAAGTTATTAGAAAGAATTTCATTATCCAAAACAAAGGAATTAAGCCAAGTTTCAGAGAAAGCTAATATGTCAGCCGAAAAGGTTAAGCTATCGCAGAATAATTTAGAGAGCTTGGTAAGAAGTCCTCTTACATTTTGATAGTGAATGCAAAGACTAGACGTTATTAGTTTTTTGAAGCAGAAGATGCATTAGGAAGGTGGACAGGCAAAGGGCGGGAGCGCTTATTGGGCGCAAATTCGTGTACAACTAGGCCCTCTGGCCAAAAGTTAGGGTCAACCATAGCTGAGAAATACTCATTTGGTACAGTAATTTTAAAAGAGGAGATTTCATGAGGCCTAGAAAACTTAAACTTTTGAATTAAAACCTTAGCAGGGCATATATTACCAATGTAAGCTGCCACAGACGATTCAGAAGTATCTGGAGCAAGCCTAGAGATAAATAATTGTTTACGATGGGGCACTACAGTTAGTGGAGGCGGAGGAGCATTGGGATCCGCAAGTGATTGAAAGCCAGCATGATCAGAGTTCCCGTGAGGGATAGATTGAGGTACACCAGGGCTTGTAGTGGGTACATCAATCTGAAAAGAAGAGCATAAAGAGGGACAAGAAGATGGTGTAGGCGAAAGTAAAATGGGAGAAGATGTAATAGAAAGTGCGGGCGACTGCTTACGAGGCAACTCAAGGGTACATTTCTTGGGCAATTCCTTAGAAGGTGAACCAAACTTGAATTGCGACAATAAGTGTATGCTAGAGTCACACTCATTAGACAGCTGTTTGGCCATTTTATTAAGAGAAAGAAACTTTAAACGAAGATCCCTATACATTCGGCTAAAATCAAGCTGCTGGCTGGCACAAGATGGGCAAGTCCA
Organism: Drosophila equinoxialis; assembly: GCA_018150345.1. Classification (NCBI taxonomy): domain Eukaryota; kingdom Metazoa; phylum Arthropoda; class Insecta; order Diptera; family Drosophilidae; genus Drosophila; species Drosophila equinoxialis. The sequence continues at coordinate 519,994 of JAECWI010000454.1, forward strand.
GCGCATTAAGCCAAGCTCAGGCTTAGACACAGACAAACCAGAAAATTTGTCGTAATCACGGCCGTTGAGGCCAGCACATTTTTAAGTGAATAAGATTATCGCAAAGCCAACACGATATTGCTCTATACTGATCGTCAAAACGATCAGAATGCTTGCAATTGGGTAGACAACAAGCCATTGAAAAGCCAAAATAAACAAGGCAAAAAAAAAAAAACAAAAAAAAAATATATAGAAAAATTTAAATAAACAGCACAAAGATAATTATCGATAAAAAATCAATAATTACAAATAAAACAAAGAGACAGCTGGAGTACACAGCACAAGAGAGAGTGCAAGAACAGTTATAAGACGAGCTTTGAGAGGCGGCTTTATAAAAGAGATTACGCGGGAGGGAAGCTGAGCACAAGCACAAAGCAGAGGGAACAACAAAACCACTAGCACAGATGGTATGATGGGGGCGATGAGGGGAGCAACTGCAGAAGCAATGACGAGAGAGAACAATAAGAAAAAATAAAAACAATTTAAATGCACCAAACACTAATCACGAAAAAGAAAAAAACAAAACTGTTTAATTTGGCGAATTATGCAAATAAAACACAAGGGTTTCAAGCAAACGACACCAGCGAAAACGAAAACAAACTAGGCACAATTAAAAATTAATTAAAACCATATATATTAATAAAACGGGTAAAAATTTTAAAGTCAGCCAAACCAGGCACTAGCAAGTCATTGTTAGTTGAAGCAGAAGCGGATATGTCAGAAATGTTTGATGATAGCAAAGGAGAGTCGCGCGGGAATGCGACCTCCAGTCATGAAAACGCTAATGTTAGCCAGGAAAAAGTTCAAGGAAAGGTCCGTCAGCTCCAGCAATATTTGGAAATGGTCAGCAAAGATTTACGTATGATAGACAATAGAACAGGCGAAATCTATATTAAAAAGATAGAATTCTTGTTCAAGAAGGTACAAATGTGCCAAGCTTATACAAATGAACTTACATGTAATGAAACGTTTAAAGAAGTCATTGAAGAATTGGAGTTCGACGTTCAGAATACCTTGTCAGCATTAGAAGAGAAAATAAATGATCAGAAAAATTTGAAAGATGAGAATGTAACCGTTAAAGGCGAATTACCGGTGTTGCCGAAAATACAGGTACCCACATTTTCTGGAGAACCTAGAGAATGGGACCTGTTTGTAGAACTATTTGCGGAACTGATTGAAAAAAGAGAGGATTTAAGTCTTGCTCTTAAGTTCAATTATTTAAAATCCGCGTTAAAGGGCGAGGCAAAGAGCATGGTAGCCCATCTATTGTCAGGTTCAGCTGATAACTATAGTGCTGCTTGGGAACTGTTAACCAAGCGGTATGAAAATAATCGGAGGGTATTTTCCGAACAATTAAGTCGGATCGTTGATTTACCGATGATCAACAATGAATCCGCAAAAGTATAAAAGGGGTGATTGACATAATTAATGAGTCAATACACTTAATTAAAATTAAAGCAAATTTGTCCGATGAAGTTGACGTAATAGTCGCTCAACTCATACTTCGGAAATTCGACAGAGAGACTCTACAATTATATGAGAGTCAAATTAGAAAAACAAGGCAGATACAATTGTTATCTGATGTAATGGAATACTTGGAGCAAAGATATTGCTCGCTAAGTGCCATAAAAAAGAAGAGAATAAACCGTTACGAAAAACGTCGGCTGCGGCGCTCAAAGATAGTTGTCCGATCTGCAAAGGTCCATGGCATAACGCACTTCTGTGCTATAAGTTTAAAGCGCTAACACCTAAAGAAAGGGTGGAAATAGCCAAAAAAGTGCAATTGTGTACACGATGCTTGAAACATTCAAGCAACAAGAAATGCACTAATGAAATGGTATGCTCATTGTGCAGCAAGGGGCACCATACCCTGCTTCATTTTGGGGAAAAACAGGCGAAGGTAAATACTTGTGTTACGGAACAACAAAAACTGTTGGCCACAGCTCCAATACAAGTTAAAATGAAGTAAGTAAGTCGTCCCCCCCGCTTGGGGATACCCAAAACCCACAAAAAAAAAAATTTTAAATTTTTAAAAAAAAAAAAAATTTCTTTTTTTTTTAAAAAATTTTTTTAAAATTTTTTTAAAAAAATTATTTTAATTTCCCCACAAATATATAAAAAAAAAAAACCCCCCCCCCCCCACACCCCCCCCCCCCCCAAAAAAAAAAAAAAATTAAAAAAAAAAAATAAATAATTTTTTTTTTTTTTTTTTATTTAATATTATTTTGTTTTTTTAATAAAAATATAAAAAAAAAAAAAATAAAAAAAAAAAAAAAAAAAAAAAAAAAAAAAAAAAAAAAAAATTAAAATAAAAAGGGAGGGGAAGGAAAAAAAAAAAAAAAAAAAAAAAAAAAAAAAATAAAAAAAAAAAAAAAAAAAAAAAAAAAAAAAAAAATTAATATTTTTATTATAAAAATTTAAAAAAAAAAATTTTTAAAAAAAGGGGGGGGGAAAAAAAGAAAAAAAAAAAAAAAAAAAAAAAAAAAAAAAAAAAAAAAAAAAAAAAAAAAAATACAAAAATTTTTAATTTAAATATTTTAATTTTATAAATAAAAAAAAGAAAAAAAAGAAAAAAAAAGACAAACAGAAAAAAAAAAAAAAAAAAACAAAACAAAAAAAAAACAAGAAAAAAAAAAAAAAAAAAAAAAAAATAAAAAAAAAAAAAAAAAAAAATAAAATGTAAATTAAAAAAACTTTTTACAAATTTTTAAAAAAATATTTAAAAAAAAAAAAAAAATTTAAAAATAAATGGAGAGTATGAAACATTAAGAGCCTTAATTGATAATGGCTCTCAGAGCACTATTTTGTCTGAAGAAGCCGCTCAAATGTTGAAATTACCTAAGATCAAGAAACAAACAGAAATAAGTGGCGTATCTCCAACAAAAAGTAGAACGTCGAAGTATAGGGTAAATATTGAAATGAAAACACGTGGGTCGGAGAAGGAACTTATTAAGGTTGAAGCAATTGTATTACCGTAATTAATGAAATCACTTCCGTTGAAAATAGCAAACGTAGATATGTCAAAATGGCAAACTTACGTGCTAGCTGACCCCACATTTAATAAACCGGGTAGGGTTGATATGATAATAGGGGTAGACGTATATACCCATATCTTAAAGAGTGGAGTTGCCAAGATTAATGGCTTGCTGGGACAAAACACTCAATTTGGCTGGATCGTATCGGGATGTACTAAATCAAAAGGAGATGAGTCTATAGTAGCTACAACAATAGACGTGACAGATATGGAACGTTTTTGGGAATTGGAGGCAGACGAAGAAGATGATATAGAAGCTAATCAATGTGAAGAAAATTTTAACAAAACAACAATAATTGATAAATCGGGAAGATATGTGGTAACGATCCCATTTAAGCAAGAAAGGGATTTAGGTGACTCGAAGGCGCAAGCAACAGAGCGATTCCTTAACTTGGAGAAAAAATTTCAAAAAAATCCAAAACTTAAGGAGGAGTACGAAAAATTCATTAAAGAATATTTGGAGTTGGGCCATATGGTAGAAACTAAGGATGAAGGTGCATATTACCTTCCACATCAAGCAGTAGTAAAAGAAGCAAGTTTGACAACTAAATTAAGAGTTGTATTAGACGCTTCTGCAAAAACCACAAATAACAGAAGTCTCAATGATGTGATGTGGATCGGGCCGCGACTCCAAAAAACATTTTCGACATAATATTAAAATGGCGAAAATGGCAGTACGTAGCATCTGCAGATATTAAAAAAATGTATCGGCAGATAAACATTGATCAAGACGATCAAAAATATTTGCATATTTTGTGGAGGAATACACCACAGAAAAAATTAAGAAAATATAAATTGACAACAGTAACGTACGGTACTGAATCCGCACCGTACTTAGCTACAAGGGTGCTTGCAGAAATCGCAAACAGGTGTCAGGATAAAGTGATAAGTGAAATTATCCGAGATGAGTTCTACATGGATGACTTAATGACAGGGGGTGATACCGTACAAGAATCAAAACACAAAGTTCAGAAGGTTTTCAGAGAGCTGGAAAAGGCAGGAATGAATTTGAGAAAATGGATTTCGAATAGAACCGAAATTGTTGAAGAGGTTATTAATACAGGCGATAATAAAGTATTAAAAATTGATGAGAACGAAGCAATTAAAACCTTGGGGTTGCAGTGGGAGCCATTTAAAGACGAATTTAAATTTAAGGTAAACTGTGACGAAAACAGGAAGGTGAATAAAAGAGGGGTACTATCCACACCAGCCAAAATTAATGATCCACTATGGCTAGCACCAGTAACAGTAATAGGCAAGTTATTCATGCAGAAGTTGTGGCTAGCGGAGCAAAATTGGGATCAAGAGTTGTCCGATAACGAAACAACAGAATGGAAAACCTTCAGGGACAATTTGGTGTATCTGGAAGAAGTCAGATTACCCCGATTGATCAAGACACAGCCTAATATGTTGTTACAGATTTATGGTTTTGCTGACGCTTCAGAAAAGGCATATGCAGCGGTAGTATATGCTAAAATAGGTGAATCAGTTACCTTAATAGCCAGCAAGAACAAAGTTAATCCAATCAAAAATAGGAAGACTATTCCTAAATTGGATTTATGTGCAGCACACTTGCTATCGCAATTGCTAAAAAGAGTCCAGCAATCTATTGCTGTTCCAGCTGAAATATATGCTTGGAGTGACTCTACTATCACACTGTGCTGGATAAAAACGGTGCTAGTAAGGAAAAATTCGTAAGGCGTCGCATAGAGGATATCATAAAAATCAAAGAAATAGTATGGAACCATGTAAAATCAGAAGATAATCCTGCAGATATAGCTTCAAGGGGCATTTGTCCAAATAAGTTAAAAGATTGTGAATTGTGGTGGAATGGGCCAAAGTGGCTTGGCGAGGCAAATGATTAATGGCCTAAACCAAAAACAGATGATGCCAAAAGTATAGTAAATTCCGTGCTAGTAAATACAGAAAGCAGTATTGTGCAGGATCTAGTTGAAAAATATTCCTGTATGAATAAGCTGGCCAGAATTACGGCATATGTATTAAGATTTATTGGCATTAAAAAAAGAGATAGAGTGTACCCATCATATCTCACCGTCAGTGAGCTTAAGAATGCTAAAAATTGTATAGTTAAACACCAACAGGCATATCAATTTAACAGAGAGATATCATGTCTTACGCAGAACAAACAAATTGACATAAAAAGTAAAATTTTAAGCTTAAATCCATTTTTGGATGACGATGGAATATTGCGCGTGGGGGGAACATTACAAAATGCCAATATATGTTTTGATGCCAAACATCCTATGATTTTGGATAAATCACATCTAACAATGCTGTTGATTAAGGATGCTCATAAGGAAACTCTACATGGAGGAATTAATCTTATGAGAAGTCAAATTCAAAGGAGATTTTGGATTTTCGGATTGAGAAACGCCCTTAAAAAATACCTAAGGGAATGCGTTACTTGTGCCAGATACCGCCAAGTAACTGCGGAGCAAATTATGGGTAACTTACCCAAAAGCAGGGTAACGGTGTCATCTCCATTTCATAATACGGGGATTGATTTTGCCGGTCCATATCTTATAAGATGCTCAAAAAACCGGGGACAAAAAACATTCAAAGGGTACATAGCAGTATTCGTGTGCTTGTCAACTAAAGCAATTCATTTAGAAGTTGTTAGTGATTTGACAACTGATGCTTTCCTAGCAGCATTTCGAAGATTTGTTGCAAGACGGGGCAAATGCGCTAACATATATTCTGATAATGGTACAAATTTTGTGGGAGCAGCTAGGAGGCTCGATGAAGAATTCAAAAAAGCACTTGAAGATAACGTTCAGGTTGCCCCTGTTCTAGAGCGAGAACAGATTAGCTGGCATTTTAGCCCCCGGCAGGACCTCACTTCGGAGGTATATGGGAAGCTGGGGTAAAGTCGGTTAAGTATCATCTAAAAAGAGTCATAGGAGACAGTAACCTCACATATGAGGAACTTGCTACATTATTGTGCCAAATAGAAGCCGTTTTAAATTCACGCCCGTTGTATACGACGGGTGAAGATATGGACAACAACGAAGTGCTAACTCCCGGTCTGTTCACGCCACCGGGTGAACAGCAGTGAGCGGCGAAGAGCAGTGAGGAGTGAGGAGGGTTTTTCGACCTTCGGGGCTTACGGCCACACCAGGAGGGGTGACTAGCTTTTCTGATGGGCGCCGCCATTTCACTTACGTACGAATTTTCAACCCGAACACCCGTTCTATTTTGTTTTTTTCAATTCTTTGATCTCTTTCGAATTGTACATTTTTTAACCCGAAACATATATCGTGTGTGTCGGGCAACCTGTGAATAAGAATTAATAAAATATAAGTTGTTTTAACCGAAGTTATCGCGCGTTATTAATTCACCACTCACTCACCACCCGAAGAAATTGGCACCCGCCAACCACTTGCATTTTATCTAGGATCCTTCCGCCCCTCCACGAACATTGGTCCTTCGAGCCGGATCTCCTTCCGCTCCTCCAGCTTGCATCGGCGGAATTCCTGATAAGTACAAAATTTCATTATTCATTTCATTTGCCCCTACATACTAATAAAAGTGTGAGGTTTCCCGCTCTTCCATAGCGACCTGCACACTTTTATATATATTGTATGTACATACCTGACCTATTCCAAGGGTACATGGTAGTTCCCAATCCATAACGTGTGTGTCCAACGTTCGGTTTCCATTCCACCACAGGGGTTTCTTTATGTGTTTCGTCTCAGCCGCACTTGTCCAATTTTTTTCATACGTACATACATATGTAAAACTCGCGGCATTACATGTACATGTATTTTCCACAGCTGTTCGCCAAGTCCGCGTAAAAGAAAAGCAAAGAAATTATTAAAGTGTTATAAAAAAAAAAAAAAAAAAGGAAATAGTAATCCAAGTGTTCACCGCGATTTCTTATGTGTTCGGATTACTTCCAGTGCCCAATTAATTTCCTCACGCGCGTATTCGCCCACCGGCATATCCACTTACATACATACATACATCGTCATCTGTTGATGTACGCGCATATGTATATATCCACGTACATATAATTCATTCGCACTTTACCACAAAACGAAACAAATTTGAAATAGCAATTAACACACGCACCGCGATTTCAAGTGTGTTTGAATCGGTTTAATTGCAAATTAATTTTCTCACGCGCGTCTCCGCAAGCCGGTACACTTGCTTACATACATACATCGTCATATATTGATGCCGCACATATGTATGTATGTACATATCCACAACACATAATCCATTTCGGTGACGCACATTGATTTAACAAATCGAAATCACAAATTACTTACGCTTTTTTGTGAACGACGCGTACATCCATACATACCTACCTGTGTATTTATGCATGTACGTACATACATACATACATCAAAGAATCCGTCCATATGCACTGATCGTTTACTTTGTTTTTTTTTTTTTTTTTCTTTTCGCGCACAACACTCGCGGTGTGTAAAAGCGTTCGTTTGTTCTTTTTTATATTTCTTTACTTTTCGCACAACCACAAAAAAAAAAATATATAATTAAAACAATTAATACGACAAAACAAAAAAAAAAAAACAAATTTATAAACAGCGACCGACAGCTGTTTTCGAAGTAGTGGTGGCACGTGAGTCGAGTCGTGATATCGATAGGCGGCTCAAGCGCGCCAAATTCAAACCACATCATTTTCGACTCCCGGTTTTTTTTTTTTCTCGCCCATATATAGCTATATATATATATATAAATAAATTCATATATACGTTTTTCCAGCACTATCGTGCCCATATTTATATATCCACCTGTATGTATAAATCATATATGACTTTTCCGGACAGTATTTTGCGCCCATATATAACCGCCCACATTTATAAATAAATCCATACATATATATTTTCTCCAGCACTATCGTGCCCATATTTATATATCCATCCATATTTATAAATTATACATATAATTTTTTTCGGTCAGCATTTTGGCGCGCATATATATATCCGTCCATATTTATAAATACATATATGCCTTTTCCGGCCAGTATATTGCGCCCATAAATAACCGCCCACATTTATAAATAAATCCATATATATATATTTTCTCCAGCACTATCGTGCCCATATTTATATATCCATCCATATTTATAAATACATATATATTTTTTCCAGCACTATCGTGCCCATATTTATATATCCATCCATATTTATAAATTATATATATATTTTTTCCAGCACTATCGGGCGCATATTTATAGATCCGTCCATATTTATAAATTATATATATAATTTTTTTCGGCCAGTATTTTGCGCGCATATATATATCCGTCCATATTTATAAATACATATATATTTTTTCCAGCACTATCGGGCCCATATTTATAGATCCGTCCATATTTATAAATTTTATATATAATTTTTCCGGCCGGCAATTTGCGCACATATATATATACGCTCATATTTATAAATAAATACATATATTTCTTCCAGCACTATCGGGCCCATATTTATATATCCGTCCATATTTATAAATTATATATATTAATTTTTTTTTTTTCTTCGGCCTGCGCATATATACATATCCCGACCCAGATTTATATAAAACCACATATTTCTTCCTTGGCCTATACATCGTTTGCGTGTTTTGTCTTACACGTACTCCCATCGTTACTTACGAATCCAGCTAAACTTGTGTTGTAATCACTCCTCTGTAGCTACGTGTGATTTTCGATCTGCATTCGTGCGTTCGTACATTTTTCCGCATATATCCCCATTAAAAGGGCTCCGTTTCCAAGCCACGCGCAAGAGAATTCTCCCGCAATCCTGCGGGCACAGTGAGAAAATTCTTGCGCCCTCATACAGTCCACTTCTCTTGTTTTTTCTTTTTTTCTCGGTGTCTTTCCGAAATCAAAAAGCGCACCAGCGCGGTCTTCGTCGGTAAGGACGTCCCCTGAGTATGTCCACGGAGCCGTCCAAGACTACGCCGAAGTCTAACAGTCTTTCGTCTCCCTCTGTAACTCCGGAGAAGGCTCGGCCTCCGAAGACTCCGGTGGTCGTGAAGCGTACGGACATTCCCCGCAAGTCCACGTCTGCTCGCAGCCTGAGCGAATCCCCAAGGTCCCGTCCGTCTTCGTCCAGCCTACCTAAAGGGCGCATAGTCTCGGCTAAAGACGCCAGCGAACTCAAAGGGCGTTCCAAGCTTTCAGTAGAGGCTCAGATTCCGCACGTTTTTGTGACGCACTGTTCTGACGTTCCCGTCACCCGATCCGTATCCCAAGAGCGTAGAGAACGATCAAGAATGTCCCTCTCCGATTTCGTTCTGGCATGCGACGCTTTGACTGTGTTCGAAGCTCGTGAGAGTGAAGCCCTAACTTCTGAAGTGCCCTTATTTTCCATTAAAATGCACTTAGAGCAGCTCAAATCCCTTTGGGCAACTGTCGAGATGGAATACTCCGGGTGTCACAAGGCTCTGTCGACCCAACCAGACGAGGACAGCCTAGCCAACATAAGCCACATCAAAGCGAAGCACGAATCCGCTTACGCGGCGTATGTGCGATGCGGGACGTTGTTCGGAGAACGCATCGAGCAGCTCTCGGCAGAGATGGCGAGTCTTAGACGTCAGCCCAGTGCTCCGTCGGGACCTCCGGGTCATAGAGTTCCTCCGTGTGAGGTGGAGACCTTTGATGGCGACAGCCTAGCATGGCCCACATTCCGCGATTTGTTCGCTGCCATTTACATCGCCAATCCGTATTTGTCTCAAGTGGAGAAGCTCTATCACTTGAACGCCAAGACTCGTGGGGAAGCGAGAACCATCGTGGCGAAGTCCCCCCTAACAAATGAAGGTTTCCAGGCCGCATGGGAGAACCTCACAGCACGGTACGAAAACAGCCGTCTGCTTGTCATGACTCAAGCCAGACAACTCCTTCAGATTCCCGCGGTGGCGCTAGAATCGGGCAAGGCATTGCGAGAACTGCAAACTGCGTTCCAAGGGAGTCTTACCGCTCTTGAGCGTTCGGGTGTTAGCACTGAGAATTGGGATGTCTTGCTTATCGCCATATGCACTAGCAAATTGCCGAAGTCCACAATCCTCCTGTGGGAACAATCAGTGCCAAACAAGACTGTCGTTTCCACTTGGTACGATTTGAACCAATTTCTCACCGATCGGTATCGTGTCCTGGATGCCACCGAAGAACATAAGTCGGTGCCGAGTGTTCAAGCCATCCCCAGTGGCACCCGCAAGTCCCCTGCGACGATGAAGGTTCAAGCGTTTCCCGCGAAAGCCCAGCTCAAACCAGCGTCTTGCAAGCTTTGCCATCGGGAGAATCACCCAATACGACTCTGCCCTTCTTTCCTTGACATGCCTGTTCAGAGGCGTGTGGAAACCATCAGACAGCAGGGACTCTGTTTGAATTGTTTTGCCCGCGGTCATCAAGTGAAGGGATGCTCCAGTGCGCATAATTGCCATACCTGCAAGGAACGTCATCACACCCTGTTGCACCCTAGTGACGTGTCGCCGTCCGCCGCGCAAACCACACCATTCGGTGCTACAGAGCGTCCGTCCACGAGCAATCAGCTCACAAATGCTCAAAGCTATTTTGCATCTACTCCAGGCAGAGGGCTTTTAGGCACGGCGATTGTCACTCTACACCATCGCGGGGTGGAACATCATATTCGGGCGTTGATCGACTCGGGAGCCGATTCAACCTTCCTATCCGAACGTGTCTTCAACATGGTTCAGCCCCCTTTTATCCCGTAGACGCCGCAGTTACTGGCATGGGCCAGAGTGATGGAGGATGCGCCGACAAGGTGTGTCTGCTGATGCTGTCTCCTCCGTGTGACAGGCTGAACAAGATTGAGGTCTCCGCCCTGGTCGTATCCAAATTATCGGGGGCCATCCCGACGGCTCCATTTCTTAACACGGTTCCAACGCAGTCCCTCGACCGCCCCCTGGCGGACCCGTATTACAACAAGCCCGCGCCTATTGACATGATTATTGGTGTAGACCTGTTTTCACACATCCTCGGAGAGCGGATCAAAAAGGATATGGGTGATTTCGTCGGACTGGAAACCATCTTTGGATGGGTTCTGTGTGGAGCGATCATGCCTGACACTCCGGTAACTCGATTAGGTTTCGCGGCACGGACGCGAGTCAATCCAGAAGCAAAACTTGATGTACTTCTCACCAAGTTTTGGGAGGTGGAAGACCTTCCTGCAAAGCCGGAAAAGGAGGATGATGTATGCTGCGAGCGGAATTTCCAGGAGACCACCCGAAGAGGGAAGGACGGCCGATATATTGTATCCCTTCCGTTCAAATGTCCGAATAGCGTCGATTTAGGGCATTCAAGACCGATCGCGCTAGCTCAATTCCTGCGGAATGAAGCACGCCTTCTCAAGGATCCCGTCCTAAAAACACAGTACGATGCCATCATTCAAGAATACGAGGAATTGGGCCATATGAGTCGGGTGACGCCGCCTAAAGATGATAAAAACTTCTATCTCCCCCATCACGCTGTGTTTAAGCCCGATAGCACCACCACCAAGGTACGCGTGGTATTTAACGCGTCAAGCCCCTCCACACGAGGCGTCAGCCTTAATGACGTCTTGCACACCGGGCCTACGCTTCAGGCCGATCTCACGCTTCAAGTACTGAAATGGCGTTTCTTTCGATTCGTTTTCAACGCTGACATAACACAGATGTATCGACAAATCCGAGTCGACCCCAGGCATACCCCCTTTCAGCGGATCCTCTACCGGGATCGCTGCGGCAATATTCAAGACTACGAGCTACAAACCGTCACGTTTGGGGTTAACTGCGCGCCATTCTTGGCGATCCGAGTCCTTTTACAACTAGCCCAAGACGTGCAAGCGATGTACCCTCTGGCGAGCGAAATCCTTCGGAACTACATGTATGTTGATGATGTCCTTGCCGGCGCTCACACTGCAGACGACGCCCGTCTCGCCATACGAGAGCTTCAAGCTGCCCTCCAATCTGCGGGCCTCCCGCTTCGGAAGTGGACTTCCAATAAGAAGGAAGTACTTCAAGCTATCCCGAAAGAGCATCTGCTGCGAGAGGACTTTCTCGAGCTGGAAGACGCGAGCACGGCAAAAACCTTGGGAATCCGCTGGCAAGCCGCCGAGGACGTTTTTTTCTTCACCGTAGCGGACCCACCATTGCAGGAGTCGATCTCGAAGAGGCAGGTTCTGTCCCATATCGCTAAACTTTTCGACCCCGCTGGCTGGCTAGCCCCATTTGTTATCCGAGCAAAGATATTTATGCAGCAAATCTGGCTAACCGAACTGGGCTGGGATGACGCCCTGCCACCTCTCCTGCTGCAGCAATGGCACGAATTCCTGCAGGATTACCCAGGCCTCAGTCAACTTCGCATTCCCCGTTGGCTAAACACCAGCGATACGCTCTCGTGGGAGCTTCATGGCTTTTGTGACGCATCCCAGAAAGCGTATGGAGCAGCCCTGTATGTGCGGGTCCGGTATCGCGATCAAGTCAGCGTCCATTTATTAACGGCTAAGACCCGCGTGGCTCCAGTCAAAACAGTCTCGCTGCCTCGGCTGGAGTTGTGCGGAGCGGTTTTGCTAGCCGATCTCTGGGCGTCGATCGTTCCTGAACTCCCGATCCCACCTGCTACTTCCCAGTTTTGGACCGACTCCACCATTGTGTTGGCCTGGCTCAACAAACCCCCATGTAGCTGGTCCACTTTCGTGGCCAATCGGGTATCCAGCATCTCTAAGAGCACCGGTGGTCAAAGCTGGTCACATGTCCGTTCCGAGGACAACCCTGCTGATCTGGCAAGCCGCGGAACCTCCGCGGCCGAGTTATCGGCCAGTAGCCTTTGGTGGCATGGGCCGGACTGGCTCCAGAGGGACCCCGAGCACTGGCCAACTCTGCATAAGGAAGTTCCAGACACCCAGCTGGAGCAACGGGTCCAGTGCCACACCGCCGCGACCACCCTACTCGATGACATAAGCGAGCGATTCTCAGACTACGGTAAAGCACTGCGAGTCACCGCGTACATCCTACGCTTCGCCGCCAAAAGGACGTCGACGTCTCCCACAGCCCACCTCATCAATGAGGAATTGCTCTCCGCTGAGCGCGCCTTGATCCGGACCTCCCAGCGCCGAGAATACATCGCGGAGATACGGGCCCTGGGTGAAGGGCGACCCCTTCCGACATCCAGCACGCTACTCAACTTAAACCCCTTCCTCGACCAGCATGGAATACTCCGCGCCTGTGGACGACTACGGGCCGCTGAGTCCCTCCGGTACGATGAACGTCACCCGATTCTCCTCCCCTACAATACTCATTTCACGCGCCTGCTTGTTGAATTCGCCCACCGCATCACGTTGCATGGCGGCAATCAACTGATGGTTCGGTATCTGCGCACCAAGTTCTGGATCCCACGGATAAAGAACCTAGTGAAGTCCCACATCAAGGGGTGTAAGGTCTGCATCGTGCATCGTCGACGACTGCAGACTCAGATGATGGGTGATCTCCCTCGAGAGCGCATCACGTACTCCCGGCCCTTCACCCACACGGGCATTGACTTCGCAGGGCCGTTTGAGATCAAAAACTACACCGGGCGCGCGTGCCTCATAACGAAGGGTTATGTCTGCGTCTTTGTGTGTTTCAGCACGAAGGCGATCCACCTCGAGGCGACCTCCGACCTCACCACGGAACGATTTCTAGCAGCCTTCTCCCGGTTTGTCGCACGAAGACAATGCCCACAGCGCATCTACTCCGACAATGGCAAAACCTTCGTAGGGGCCTCAAAGGCGCTCGAAAGAGATTTCCTGAACGCCACCAAGCTTGGTGTAATGAAGGCATTTCCCCAGCACATTCTATCCTGGCAGTTCATTCCGCCGAGCGCGCCCCATATGGGAGGACTATGGGAAGCCGGGGTCAAAAGCTTTAAGACCTTGTTTTACAAGTCCTCTTCGGCTGTCAGGTATACGTTCGAGGAGCTATCCACTCTCCTGTGTCGGATCGAAGCGTGCCTAAATTCCAGGCCAATTTCTCCCATGAGCGAGGACCCAGAGGATCTGCTGGCACTAAGCCCGGGACATTTCCTGATTGGAGGGCCGCTCGTGTCCATCGCGGAACCGGAGATCCTGGTCGAGCCTATGTCGCTGATCAATCGCTGGCAGCGACTAAAGGCAATCCAGCAGACTTTCTGCCGCCGCTGGAAGAGTGAATACCTCAAGGAGCTCCACAAGCGTAACAAGTGGAAAGCACCGGCTCGTAGCCTCCAAACCGGGGACCTCGTGATCGTCTCCGAAGACAATCTCCCCTCCAATGAGTGGCGCTTAGGGCGAATTGAGCGCACTCTGCCCGGGGCAGACGGCCTCGTCCGAGTGGCTGATGTCACAACAGCGCGTGGGTCTATTCGAAGACCCGTAGCGAAGCTCATCCTGTTGCCAGACAACAGGAGTCCTGAGCCTAAAAACCTATCGTGACGTCCAATCCCTCTATGTTCCGTTCGAATGTCCTCGTCTCCGTGCATGTTGTCCGTTCCCGTGCAGCGACTAATCAACTCCACCCTACGTAATCTTTTTCGTTACAGCCCTTTCAGTTCGCGCTTCCACCGCAACATGACCCCCAAGCGTCTGCCGCACCGCCGCAGCAAGCGTCCGGCTACACACGGGACGAACGTGTACCGGTGCCGGGTCTGCCGGGGGGTTCATGCACTCCGGCAGTGTCAACGGTTCCTGAACCTGAGAGGGGAGAAGCGGCTCCGGGCGGTACTAATCAACAAGTATTGCCCCAACTGCTTGGCGCACGAGCACTCCGCCGACGCGTGTCGGACTCGCCACGGCTGCCGACGATGTGGGCAAAGGCACCATACGCTGCTCCATATGGCCGACCAACCGCCGAGACAACGCTCTGGAGCCCAGCGTCGCAGCCAGTCATCCTCCTCCAGACGTGCTGCACCGGCATCACCATCCCGTTCCCGGTCCTCGTCCGACCGCTCCGCTTCTCCGGAAGGCGCACCAGAGATCTCCCTCTCCACACTGCTCCAAGCCAGGACGACGACCGTCATGCCAACAGCGGTCCTCAGGTTGGGCAATGGCTCGAAAACTTTCGAGACCCGCGTTCTCCTCGACGCATGCGCGGCTGGGAGCCGCATCAATTCATCTTTTGCCCGGTCCCTGGGGTTGACGGTGACCAAAGTCGGGGTCGACCAAGCTTGCACGGCCGTCCTCGAGTCGAGGACCGACCCTACGTTCCGGCGGAATGTTATCTTCCGGGTCGAAGAGGACCTGCACATCCGCACTCCCATCCGGGAAGTGTCGGCACCGGTCCGGGAAAAATTTGCCACCCTGATCCTGGCCGACCCCAACTTCCATCGGCCGGCGTCGGTATCCGCAGTGCTCGGGGCAGACCTCTATCCTGAGGTCATCCAACCAGGCTGTGTGCCCGGTCATAGCGGTACTCCCGCAGCCCAGAGCACCGTGTTCGGTTGGGTCATCTCCGGCTCCTGCGGCATCTAGGCGCTCCAGGACGCTGCCGTCCCCCATCCTACATATGTCCAAGGTGGCAATTGCAACATGTTGCAAGGGGGGCGGTATGTTCACGCCACCGGGTGAACAGCAGTGAGCGGCGAAGAGCAGTGAGGAGTGAGGAGGGGTTTTTCGATCCTCGGCGTCTACGGTCACACCAGGAGGGGTGACTAGCTTTTCTGATGGGCGCCGCCATTTCACTTACGTACGAATTTTCAACCCGAACACCCGTTCTATTTTGTATTTTTTCAATTCTTTGATCTCTTTCGAATTGTACATTTTTTAACCCGAAACATATATCGTGTGTGTCGGGCAACCTGTGAATAAGAATTAATAAAATATAAGTTGTTTTAACCGAAGTTATCGCGCGTTATTAATTCACCACTCACTCACCACCCGAAGAAATTGGCACCCGCCAACCACTTGCACTTTATCTAGGATCCTTCCGCCCCCCCCCGAACATCATTTCCCTCTTTTCTTATAAAAAAAAAAAAAAAAAAAAAACCCCGCCCCAATAAAAGAAAAAAAAAAAAAAAAAAAAAAAAAAAAAAAAAAAAAAAAAAAAAAAAAAAACTGGTTAAAATGGAAAGATGAAAATTGTCACCCAGCTAGGTGGCCTCTAGGCAAGATTGAGGAAATTCATAAAGGCAGGGACGATAAAGTAAGAGTGGTAAAAGTCAAATTGCAGGAAGGGTCAATTACAAGGCCTATAAATAAAATTTGTCCACTCATTGGGGTAAAATCATCAGAAGACGTGGAGGAGAACCGAAATCGGAAAACTACCAGATTCGATCATCTGTCCAAAGTAGGAACCGTAATGATGTTAGCAATGTTGATGCTACTTTGTCAATTGTCGAATGCAGCAAGCATTAAAGATAATCGACCAAAAATTACGGTAAAAGAACTAAACGCAACAGCCGCATTGTACTTAGATCCAATGTGTGAGGTGGAGGTAGTAGCGTCCTCATGGGATCTGGTTGTATACTATGACATGTCGGCATATTTTGAAATGCTAACTAAAGGTGACAGATTGATTCCTAAAATGAGGGATTTATGTCAAAAGTTATATAATTTCGAAGACCAGTGCCATTTCGTATTAGACAACACGATAAAACGCATTGCGGAAATCGAAGAAAATAATAGATTGTTCATGAGTCAAAATAAGCCAAGAAGCAAACGAGCACCGTTTGAATTCATGGGTTCACTGTACCATATATTATTTGGCATAATGGATGCAGATGACAGAGTACAGATGGAAGAAAACATGAGGAATTTACTGACAAATCAGCAAAATCTGAAACACCTAGAAGAAAAGCAGACATCGATAGTAGACTCCACGGCAAACATTCTAAAGACAACTATAGATGAAATAAATGATAGCTTTCGCAACATGAACAACCGGATTGAAAATATGACGGAAGTACTAAAAGAAAGCTATTACCTATATAGAGAGTCCATCCAGTTTTTCATGATTGTAAGGCAACTGAGTTCAGTGGTGGATGAATGTGAAAAAATCCAGACAGGAATTATAAATCTTTTAATAGACATTAATCATGGTAGGTTGAACCCTAACATTTTAAAACCAAGCCAGATGAAGTTGGAAATAACAAAAATAAAGGACAAGTTGTCCGAAGCTTTAGTACTACCAGGTAAAAGGACAGGTACTGAGTTAAAAGATATATATACTCTGTTGACGGCCAAGGGTATCTTTATTGACAGAAAACTAATCATAAATGCAAAAATACCACTTTTTGGTAGGCATCCGTCTTTTCTCTATAAAGTTGTTCCAGTGCCTGTACGATTAAACAATAATCAAATGATAATGGTTCATATAGATAGCCAGTACTTAATATATAACTTTGAAATAGACTCGTATCATCTAATGTCTGAGACAGCTATGCAAAAATGTCGTAACTGGCAGTCGAGCAGGAGAATATGTGAAGGAAGTTGGCCATGGAATAGTGCCAATGATAATGCCTGTGAGCTGACAGCGCTTAAACAAAGTACCAAATCTAACTGCCTATACACAACGATCGTTGCGACAAGATCTTACTGGGTAGAATTAGATAGTAGCAGTAGTTGGTTGTTCAAGGTCCCACCTAAAACTAAGGCCAGAGTCCAATGCGGTAACGAACAGCATGAGGTAGTGGATATTCCAGAGCAAGGAATTTTTAATCTCAAATCAGGCTGCACAGCTAGGACAGAGGATAAAATTTTAGTTGCTCATCATAGCATCCAGTCAGAATCATACGTAGCTATTAAAACGTCGCTCGTAGGGGACATTAGTAACATGGCAAGTATCGTATGGAGTCCAGTAGAAGCAAACATAGTAAACCATTCGGCAGAATTGGAGAAAATAGGAAGCCAGTTACAATCATTAAAGGAACATCATATTGAATTACTAGGGTTAAACTTCCATCATGCAACCGGTCATGCTTCCCTAATATTAGTTATCTTACTAATTTTAATATTAATAATAATTTGTATAAGACAACCTAAAGTTAAACGCAAAATTCAAAACGCCACATTTGGCGCCCCGTTGCAGAATGTTTAAGATTAAACATCGTGGTCAGCTGAAACGGCTTCACCAAATCAGATTGACCAAAAAAAGTATACAAAAACGAAACATAAACAAAAGTAAGTCATAAAATTCATATGACAATTATTGCTTAATAGCAAACAAAACATGCATCATTCTCGGTATCAAGTAACCAGCGCTAAAATATAAAATTTTTCCCCGAAAACGTGGGGCATTAGAATAAGTATTTTTAAGAACAATTGTCCCTTTTTAGGGTTTAAAGTTTTTTAAATAAAATCAGTTCATATTTTGAATTCAACGAATGAAGACTGGGTTATTTTCTCTGCTCTCCGGGAATCCCTATTCATTGGGTCTAATCCGTTATCAATAAAGGCTGCCTCCAGTTGCTTCCGCAAATTATCCATTTCGGTTGCATACTGGGAAGCAGTTTTGCCTTTTGTTTTATGTTCATTAGTATCGCCTTTAAAACGTCAGGAGATTCTCCTTTTACATTTTCTTTGAGCTTATTTATTATATATGGTTTATTTTCTACTTTATAGAGGATTGTGCCGGTTATTTTTGATTTTATAACCTCAACTGCTATATCCTCTTGGTCTCCCTTAGTTCTTTCCACAATGCGTAATGCAGTTAGGAAACCTGTCTAACATATTGCCTGTCTAATTCCTCTTGGTTAGCCATTGTACTTTCTTCAAGTGTTTCGATGTCACTATCGATATCACTTTCAATATCAATAATTGGTTTGGACTCGTCCAAATCTGCTAATTGGCTTTCGTCAAATTCAGCTGGCTGACTTTCACCTTCTGGAATTACTATTACAATATTTCGTCTAGTACTAATATTGTTCAATCTTATTTTCAATGATTTTATCAGTTTTTCACATTGATGCCTATGCTCTTTTGCTAATTTCTCATTAGCTTTGTTTACTATTGATAATATGTTTTTATACTGTGTTGTCAGTATTTGAGCATGGTTTATCAAAGTTTCAGGTCATATGACTTTATCTGAGTTAATACATTTGAAAGATTTTTCAAATTTATCTTTATGATCATTAATCTTTCGTGCTAACGTATTCCATTCCATATTTTGTCTACAACATTCAGCGGTGCAATCATACCAAAATTATTGTTGTAGAACCAAGTATGTCATGGTTTTCCTTCTACTGTTTTTACCACTACATATGGTAATGTACTCATTACTATGCCCTTTTCTATTTTGTTGTTACATATTATTAATGGGCTTGCTGCACAATTAAAAGTATCTATATTTTCGTCTTCGAAATCACCAATTTTTATAAATTCGTAATATTTACTTAATATTATCAAAGAATTTATTCTAAAATTGGGTTCTCTATTATACAGTTTTTCTACTATGTCTATCATCTTAAACAACATCTAGGTTATCTGCCCTACTGGAATATTTTTTCTTAAGGCACTTATTGTGCAACTTATATAGTTTTGTTAAAACGTTTGTTAATAAAAGAATAACAATTATTACAAGCATTAAGGTTATGATTTTCAAATCAACCGAGACAGTTTCAACATTATTTATGACATTCGCGGTTGAATCCGATACTTTAGATTCATGATCTAAGATATTGTCAACTTTTTCTATGTTACTGTCTTTTGGAATCGCATTAGGGTGCATATAGAGAAAAAAAACATACTAACTCAAGAATATATACCTATATATATGTGGGAATGGGTCGAGAGACGAGAAGCAGTCGATTGTACTGAACCAGTTCAGAGGAGCATAATTTAAAGTTTATCAACGATATCGATGACAAACCATCGATATCAATGGAGAAAAGAGTTTTTATGGCGTCAAGTTGTGTCGACCGGTTGTGTTCCTCGTGGCTGCTCGAATAAGAAGAGTGTAGTTATGAGGTAATTAAGTGATAAATGCATAAAGAAATAATGTTAAATAAAACTGATTGATTGTGAGTAAAAACGGCCTAGAAATTCGGGAGGAAAAAGTGGGATTGCACTAACAGTCCCACAAATTGGTGTCAGAAGTGAGATATGTACATTTACATAGTGGATCGAACTTACGTGCAGTTAAAAGATGTTGTTAAATAACGAACACTAATAATTAAAACAAATCGTTCGAAGCGAAAAATTCATTAAAATTGAGTCGCCAAAGACAGAAAGTTCGGAAAAAATGTGTGTTTGATTTAACCTTAATGTACAAAGAGCGGTAAAAAAAAAAAAAACCACCCCAATTGATGAATGCTTGTTTGTTAGAGAGAGACAGAGAAACGTCCAAGTTCAAGTGAGAGTGAAAAGTGTGGAGGTGCGAACAGTATAGAACCCTGAAGTTTGCGTGGCAAAGAGGCTGAAAACACAAAGAGTTTGACGATCGTTGGAATTTTGCACAAATTTACGTGGCAATGAGGCTGGTATAGCGTAATTTTGGTAAATGTGTTGGAGTATCGTCGTGGGAACTATTCACTGAGATGGTAGATTTATGTGGCAAATGGCCTGGAACATAGAATCTATGTGGTGAGCAGCTGTACCTAGAGTGGGAAATTCTTGAGAATTGGCGGCAATGAAGCTTGTGAAAATTGGCGGCAAGCGAAGCTTGTGAAAATTGGCGCCAAGCGAAGCTTGTAAAAATTGGCGGCAAGAGAAGCTACAACAATTGGCGGCAAGAGCGAGAAAGCATTAGACGCACAAGTTTGGCGGCGTCACTGCGAAAAATTTGTACAAGAGGGAGACATCGGTATTGGCGGCAAGAGCGAGAAAGCATTAGACGCACAAGTTTGGGTGCGAGGCATAAGCATTGGCGTCACGAGCGAGACATCGGCATTGGCGTCACGAGCGAGACAGCGTTAGTGAGAGCATTCGTGAGAGATCGGCATATGGTGAGTCAACACGAGCGAGCGAGAGGGCAACATAGTGGTGAGCCAGATGTTTATGTTAATTAACATTATGTTTACAGAACGGAAAATGTTATAATTTAAATTGAGTTGATGAAATCATTAAATTAAATCATTATAAATTTATGTCAAAATTATAACTAATCATTTAAAGATTGGCTTGAATAAAAGTAAAGTAAATTAATGTTGATTCAAAAGTAAAGTAAATAAATTTGGAATTCAAAAGTGAAGTAAATAAATTTGGAAATAAAAGAAAAGTAAATGTTGAAAGAGAAATAATTATATTTTGTAATTGCTAAAAGAAGAGAAAATTAAATTACTAACAATAGAGTAAGATTATACTTTTGTAAAATATATTGAAATTTCAGCTGTAACGAGTAAGCTACGACGAATACAAAATGAATAGAGACGAAGTATTAAGTTTAAATGTAAATGAGCTCAAAGCAAAGTTGGCCAGTTTGAATTTGGCAATAACTGGTGAAAGCAATCGTTGCAAGATCGTCTTCTCGAACATTTCGGTTTGGTGGCTGACGAAGTCGAGGTTGAATCCGAAAGTGATGATGCGGGATCATTTCAGTCTACGGCACCAACTGTAGTTAGAAATAATTTCACTTTGCGCGACATTGAGGATTCTCTTTCTTCGTTCAATGGGTCAGGTCAACCGTCTATAGAAAATTGGTTACGGGATTTTGAAGATAATGCAGAAGCAGTTCAATGGAACTCTTTACAGAAATTTATCTATGCTAAGCAATTATTTAAAGGTGCAGCAAAAGTTTTTGTACGTAGTGAGCGAGGAGTGACTGATTGGATATCATTAAAAAGAATTTTGTTAAGCGAGTTCGACTTAGAAGTATCAGCAATTGAAGTACATAAATTGTTGCGAAATAGACGTAAACGCCCAAATGAAGATTTTCGTGAGTACCTTTATAGTCTGAGGGAAATAGGCAGTTCCATAAATTTAGATGAAGCTAGTCTTATAGAATATTTCATAGAAGGAATACCTGATTCAAAAGCTAACAAAAGTAACTTGTATCAGGCAAAGACAGTCATTAAGCTGAAGGAACAGATTACAATTTACGAAAAGGTTTACTTTCGTCACCCTCAAGTGGTAAATAGAAACAGAAATCATAATGAGAAGGATGATAAAAAAGAGGAAATATCTAAACAACCGAGAAAATGCTATAAGTGTGGCGAAGTATCTCATTTGATGAGTGAGTGTCCGAAGATTAAGTGCTTTAAATGCGATCAGATAGGGCATAAAGCATCAGTATGCCCGACACGTAAATTAGATACTAAAAAGGAATACAGTAGGGCTAGTACAATGTCAAAAGAAATCAATGTAAAAGGAAAAGCTATTTTCAAAACAATATCATGTGGAAACGTTAAGCTGTCTGCACTCATAGATACAGGATGTGATCTATGTTTAATAAGAGATGATATTATCAGAAAACATCATGGTATAGAATTAAACGATGAACGAAACCGTTTATTGGGAGTGTGTAAAAGTGAGTTAAATACTATAGGTAGTTTTAAAGCGCAGGTGACTATTGATGGTCTTCAATGGCCCTTAACGTTCCACGTTTATAGAAAAGAGGATATTGACTACGAAGTAGTGATTGGAAACAACATTTTGGAATTAGCTAATTTGGTTATCACAAAAGGAAATGCTACTTTTAAGCCTAGAGAAGAAGAGGTGATGCCAAAGGGTATGTTACAGGAATTTGAGAGTTTGTGTTTATTAGCTGAAGAAGAAAAGAGTGAAATAGATTTGTGCCATTTAACTAAATCGGACGTCAAAGAAGTCAAGCAGCGTATTCACAGTTATGTACCACAGTCTTCAAAGAAGAGTCCAGTCGAAATGATAATATTATTAAGTGACGAATGCCCAGTATACGAACGGCCGAGGCGTTTATCTTTCGTTGATAAGGGTATCGTGGACTCAACAGTAGAAAAATGGTTAGCCGAGGGTATCATTCAACCAAGTACATCAGAATATGCGTCTGCTAAAGTTCTTGTTCCAAAAAAGGATGGAGGAAAAGACTTTGCTGGATTATAGACGTTTGAATGCTAAGATTGTAAGAGAACATTTCCCAATGCCACTTATAGATGATGTAATTGAGAGATTGCAGGGTAATACAGTGTTTACAACCTTGGATCTTGAAAATGGATATTTTCATGTTCCTGTGGAGCCCAACTCAAGGAAGTATACTGCTTTTGTGACACATAGCGGTCAGTTCGAATTTTTGTATGTCCCATTTGGAATTTCGAATTCCTCTCATGTGTTTTCCCGCTACATCTTTGCAACATTTATTGATTTGATTAGAGATGGCACAGTCGTAACATATATGGATGATCTAATTATTCCTTCAAAGGATATTAAAGAAGGAATTTACAAGCTGAAATGTGTGTTAAATAGGGCATCTGAGTTTGGTTTGCGCATTAAATGGCAGAAGAGTCAGTTCTTAAAAGAAATTATAGAGTTTTTGGGATACATTGTCGAAAAGGGTTCTATAAGGCCTTCTAAAGCAAAAACACAGGCGGTGAAAAATTACCCAAAACCACAGAATTACAAGAGTGTACAAAGGTTTCTTGGGCTAACTTCATATTTTCGTCGTTTCATAGAGTCTTACGCATTGATAGCGAAACCACTGTCAGACTTGTTAAGAAAAGATGCAACGTTTGTGTTCGGTGACGATCATCAAATCGCATTTGAACAGCTAAAGGCAGCCTTGATTAGCGCACCAGTTTTACGATTGTATAACCCAAAGGCAGTAACTGAAGTACACACTGATGCGTCCATGTTTGGTTACGGAGGAGTTCTTCTACAAAAAGATAGCGATGATCAGTTATTCCATCCAGTACAATATCTCAGCCGGAAAACCAAGCCTGCGGAAGAAAAATATCACTCATACGAATTGGAAGTGTTAGCAATAGTGGAGGCGTTGAAGAAGTGGCGCGTATATTTACTAGGAATAGAATTTAAAATCATAACAGATTGCAATGCTTTTGCAATGACAATGAAAAAAAAGAGACATTCCAGTAAGAGTTTCGCGTTGGGCTTTATTTCTTCAAGAATTCAAGTATGAAATTGAACATAGAAGTGGCAGTAAAATGAAGCATGTAGATGCTCTAAGTCGTATGTCCTGTTTAATGTTAGAGGATTCAATGCATCACAGACTTAAAATAGCTCAAGCTACTGAGTTAAAAGATATATATACTCTCTTGACGGCCAAGGGTATCTTTATGGACAGAAAACTAATCATAAATGTAAAAATACCACTTTTTGGTAGGCATCCGTCTTTTCTCTATAAAGTTGTTCCAGTGCCTGTAAGATTAAACAATAATCAAATGATAATGGTTCATATAGATAGCCAGTACTTAATATATAACTTTGAAATAGACTCGTATCATCTAATGTCTGAGACAGCTATGCAAAAATGTCGTAACTGGCAGTCGAGCAGGAGAATATGTGAAGGAAGTTGGCCATGGAATAGTGCCAATGATAATGCCTGTGAGCTGACAGCGCTTAAACAAAGTACCAAATCTAACTGCCTATACACAACGATCGTTGCGACAAGATCTTACTGGGTAGAATTAGATAGTAGCAGTAGTTGGTTGTTCAAGGTCCCACCTAAAACTAAGGCCAGAGTCCAATGCGGTAACGAACAGCATGAGGTAGTGGATATTCCAGAGCAAGGAATTTTTAATCTCAAATCAGGCTGCACAGCTAGGACAGAGGATAAAATTTTAGTTGCTCATCATAGCATCCAGTCAGAATCATACGTAGCTATTAAAACGTCGCTCGTAGGGGACATTAGTAACATGGCAAGTATCGTATGGAGTCCAGTAGAAGCAAACATAGTAAACCATTCGGCAGAATTGGAGAAAATAGGAAGCCAGTTACAATCATTAAAGGAACATCATATTGAATTACTAGGGTTAAACTTCCATCATGCAACCGGTCATGCTTCCCTAATATTAGTTATCTTACTAATTTTAATATTAATAATAATTTGTATAAGACAACCTAAAGTTAAACGCAAAATTCAAAACGCCACATTTGGCGCCCCGTTGCAGAATGTTTAAGATTAAACATCGTGGTCAGCTGAAACGGCTTCACCAAATCAGATTGACCAAAAAAAGTATACAAAAACGAAACATAAACAAAAGTAAGTCATAAAATTCATATGACAATTATTGCTTAATAGCAAACAAAACATGCATCCACATTCTGTGGAAAACACTTAAGACCAAACAGCGGCGCGGTATCAAGTAACCAGCGCTCAGCATGAAATATAAACATTTTTCAACCCCCGAAAACGTGGGGCATTAGAATAAGTATTTTTAAGAACAATTGTCGCTTCTTAGAGTTTAAGAGTTTTTAAATAAAATCAGTTCATATTTTGAATTCAACGAATGAAGACTGGGTTATTTTCTCTGCTCTCCGGGAATCCCTATTCATTGGGTCTAATCCGTTATCAATAAAGGCTGCCTCCAGTTGCTTCCGAAAATTATCCATTTCGGTTGCATACTGGGAAGCAGTTTTGCCTTTTTGTTTTATGTTCATTAGTATCGCCTTTAAAACGTCAGGAGATTCTCCTTTTACATTTTCTTTGAGCTTATTTATTATCCCTGCAATAGTGGTTTCATTTTCTACTTTATAGAGGATTGTGCCGGTTATTTTTGATTTTATAACCTCAACTGCTATATCCTCTTGGTCTCCCTTAGTTCTTTCCACAATGCGTAATGCAGTTAGGAAACCTGTCTAACATATTGCCTGTCTAATTCCTCTTGGTTAGCCATTGTACTTTCTTCAAGTGTTTCGATGTCACTATCGATATCACTTTCAATATCAATAATTGGTTTGGACTCGTCCAAATCTGCTAATTGGCTTTCGTCAAATTCAGCTGGCTGACTTTCACCTTTTGGAATTACTATTACAATATTTCGTCTAGTACTAATATTGTTCAATCTTATTTTCAATGATTTTATCAGTTTTTCACATTGATGCCTATGCTCTTTTGCTAATTTCTCATTAGCTTTGTTTACTATTGATAATATGTTTTTATACTGTGTTGTCAGTATTTGAGCATGGTTTATCAAAGTTTCAGGTCTTATGACTTTATCTGAGTTAATACATTTGAAAGATTTTTCAAATTTATCTTTATGATCATTAATCTTTCGTGCTAACGTATTCCATTCCATATTTTGTCTACAACATTCAGCGGTGCAATCATACCAAAATTATTGTTGTAGAACCAAGTATGTCATGGTTTTCCTTCTACTGTTTTTACCACTATATATGGTAATGTACTCATTACTATGCCCTTTTCTATTTTGTTGTTACATATTATTAATGGGCTTGCTGCACAATTAAAAGTATCTATATTTTCGTCTTCGAAATCACCAATTTTTATAAATTCGTAATATTTACTTAATATTATCAAAGAATTTATTCTAATATTGGGTTCTCTATTATACAGTTTTTCTACTATGTCTATCATCTTAAACAACATCTAGGTTATCTGCCCTACTGGAATATTTTTTCTTAAGGCACTTATTGTGCAACTTATATAGTTTTGTTAAAACGTTTGTTAATAAAAGAATAACAATTATTACAAGCATTAAGGTTATGATTTTCAAATCAACCGAGACAGTTTCAACATTATTTATGACATTCGCGGTTGAATCCGATACTTTAGATTCATGATCTAAGATATTGTCAACTTTTTCTATGTTACTGTCTTTTGGAATCGCATTAGGGTGCATATGAGAAAAAAAAACATACTAACTCAAGAATATATACCTATATATATGTGGGAATGGGTCGAGAGACGAGAAGCAGTCGATTGTACTGAACCAGTTCAGAGGAGCATAATTTAAAGTTTATCAACGATATCGATGACAAACCATCGATATCAATGGAAAAAAGAGTTTTTATGGCGTCAAGTTGTGTCGACCGGTTGTGTTCCTCGTGGCTGCTCGAATAAGAAGAGTGTAGTTATGAGGTAATTAAGTGATAAATGCATAAAGAAATAATGTTAAATAAAACTGATTGATTGTGAGTAAAAACGGCCTAGAAATTCGGGAGGAAAAAGTGGGATTGCACTAACAGTCCCACAAATTGGTGTCAGAAGTGAGATATGTACATTTACATAGTGCATCGAACTTACGTGCAGTTAAAAGATGTTGTTAAATAACGAACACTAATAATTAAAACAAATCGTTCGAAGCGAAAAATTCATTAAAATTGAGTCGCCAAAGACAGAAAGTTCGGAAAAAATGTGTGTTTGATTTAACCTTAATGTACAAAGAGCGGTAAAAAAAAAAAAACCACCCCAATTGATGAATGCTTGTTTGTTAGAGAGAGACAGAGAAACGTCCAAGTTCAAGTGAGAGTGAAAAGTGTGGAGGTGCGAACAGTATAGAACCCTGAAGTTTGCGTGGCAAAGAGGCTGAAAACGCAAAGAGTTTGACGATCGTTGGAATTTTGCACAAATTTACGTGGCAATGAGGCTGGTATAGCGTAATTTTGGTAAATGTGTTGGAGTATCGTCGTGGGAACTATTCACTGAGATGGTAGATTTATGTGGCAAATGGCCTGGAACATAGAATCTATGTGGTGAGCAGCTGTACCTAGAGTGGGAAATTCTTGAGAATTGGCGGCAATGAAGCTTGTGAAAATTGGCGGCAAGCGAAGCTTGTGAAAATTGGCGCCAAGCGAAGCTTGTAAAAATTGGCGGCAAGAGAAGCTACAACAATTGGCGGCAAGAGCGAGAAAGCATTAGACGCACAAGTTTGGCGGCGTCACTACGAAAAATTTGTACAAGAGGGAGACATCGGTATTGGCGGCAAGAGCGAGAAAGCATTAGACGCACAAGTTTGGCGGCGTCAGTGGAAAAGTTTGTACAAGAGCGAGGCATAAGCATTGGCGTCACGAGCGAGACATCGGCATTGGCGTCACGAGCGAGACAGCGTTAGTGAGAGCATTCGTGAGAGATCGGCATATGGTGAGTCAACACGAGCGAGCGAGAGGGCAACATAGTGGTGAGCCAGATGTTTATGTTAATTAACATTATGTTTACAGAACGGAAAATGTTATAATTTAAATTGAGTTGATGAAATCATTAAATTAAATCATTATAAATTTATGTCAAAATTATAACTAATCATTTAAAGATTGGCTTGAATAAAAGTAAAGTAAATTAATGTTGATTCAAAAGTAAAGTAAATAAATTTGGAATTCAAAAGTGAAGTAAATAAATTTGGAAATAAAAGAAAAGTAAATGTTGAAAGAGAAATAATTATATTTTGTAATTGCTAAAAGAAGAGAAAATTAAATTACTAACAATAGAGTAAGATTATACTTTTGTAAAATATATTGAAATTTCAGCTGTAACGAGTAAGCTACGACGAATACAAAATGAATAGAGACGAAGTATTAAGTTTAAATGTAAATGAGCTCAAAGCAAAGTTGGCCAGTTTGAATTTGGCAATAACTGGTAGAAAGCAATCGTTGCAAGATCGTCTTCTCGAACATTTCGGTTTGGTGGCTGACGAAGTCGAGGTTGAATCCGAAAGTGATGATGCGGGATCATTTCAGTCTACGGCACCAACTGTAGTTAGAAATAATTTTACTTTGCGCGACATTGAGGATTCTCTTTCTTCGTTCAATGGGTCAGGTCAACCGTCTATAGAAAATTGGTTACGGGATTTTGAAGATAATGCAGAAGCAGTTCAATGGAACTCTTTACAGAAATTTATCTATGCTAAGCAAATATTTAAAGGTGCAGCAAAAGTTTTTGTACGTAGTGAGCGAGGAGTGACTGATTGGATATCATTAAAAAGAATTTTGTTAAGCGAGTTCGACTTAGAAGTATCAGCAATTGAAGTACATAAATTGTTGCGAAATAGACGTAAACGCCCAAATGAAGATTTTCGTGAGTACCTTTATAGTCTGAGGGAAATAGGCAGTTCCATAAATTTAGATGAAGCTAGTCTTATAGAATATTTCATAGAAGGAATACCTGATTCAAAAGCTAACAAAAGTAACTTGTATCAGGCAAAGACAGTCATTAAGCTGAAGGAATAGATTACAATTTACGAAAAGGTTTACTTTCGTCACCCTCAAGTGGTAAATAGAAACAGAAATCATAATGAGAAGGATGATAAAAAAGAGGAAATATCTAAACAACCGAGAAAATGCTATAAGTGTGGCGAAGTATCTCATTTGATGAGTGAGTGTCCGAAGATTAAGTGCTTTAAATGCGATCAGATAGGGCATAAAGCATCAGTATGCCCGACACGTAAATTAGATACTAAAAAGGAATACAGTAGGGCTAGTACAATGTCAAAAGAAATCAATGTAAAAGGAAAAGCTATTTTCAAAACAATATCATGTGGAAACGTTAAGCTGTCTGCACTCATAGATACAGGATGTGATCTATGTTTAATAAGAGATGATATTATCAGAAAACATCATGGTATAGAATTAAACGATGAACGAAACCGTTTATTGGGAGTGTGTAAAAGTGAGTTAAATACTATAGGTAGTTTTAAAGCGCAGGTGACTATTGATGGTCTTCAATGGCCCTTAACGTTCCACGTTTATAGAAAAGAGGATATTGACTACGAAGTAGTGATTGGAAACAACATTTTGGAATTAGCTAATTTGGTTATCACAAAAGGAAATGCTACTTTTAAGCCTAGAGAAGAAGAGGTGATGCCAAAGGGTATGTTACAGGAATTTGAGAGTTTGTGTTTATTAGCTGAAGAAGAAAAGAGTGAAATAGATTTGTGCCATTTAACTAAATCGGACGTCAAAGAAGTCAAGCAGCGTATTCACAGTTATGTACCACAGTCTTCAAAGAAGAGTCCAGTCGAAATGATAATATTATTAAGTGACGAATGCCCAGTATACGAACGGCCGAGGCGTTTATCTTTCGTTGATAAGGGTATCGTGGACTCAACAGTAGAAAAATGGTTAGCCGAGGGTATCATTCAACCAAGTACATCAGAATATGCGTCTGCTAAAGTTCTTGTTCCAAAAAAGGATGGAGGAAAAAGACTTTGCTGGATTATAGACGTTTGAATGCTAAGATTGTAAGAGAACATTTCCCAATGCCACTTATAGATGATGTAATTGAGAGATTGCAGGGTAATACAGTGTTTACAACCTTGGATCTTGAAAATGGATATTTTCATGTTCCTGTGGAGCCCAACTCAAGGAAGTATACTGCTTTTGTGACACATAGCGGTCAGTTCGAATTTTTGTATGTCCCATTTGGAATTTCGAATTCCTCTCATGTGTTTTCCCGCTACATCTTTGCAACATTTATTGATTTGATTAGAGATGGCACAGTCGTAACATATATGGATGATCTAATTATTCCTTCAAAGGATATTAAAGAAGGAATTTACAAGCTGAAATGTGTGTTAAATAGGGCATCTGAGTTTGGTTTGCGCATTAAATGGCAGAAGAGTCAGTTCTTAAAAAGAAATTATAGAGTTTTTTGGGATACATTGTCGAAAAGGGTTCTATAAGGCCTTCTAAAGCAAAAACACAGGCGGTGAAAAATTACCCAAAACCACAGAATTACAAGAGTGTACAAAGGTTTCTTGGGCTAACTTCATATTTTCGTCGTTTCATAGAGTCTTACGCATTGATAGCGAAACCACTGTCAGAATTGTTAAGAAAAGATGCAACGTTTGTGTTCGGTGACGATCATCAAATCGCATTTGAACAGCTAAAGGCAGCCTTGATTAGCGCACCAGTTTTACGATTGTATAACCCAAAGGCAGTAACTGAAGTACACACTGATGCGTCCATGTTTGGTTACGGAGGAGTTCTTCTACAAAAAGATAGCGATGATCAGTTATTCCATCCAGTACAATATCTCAGCCGGAAAACCAAGCCTGCGGAAGAAAAATATCACTCATACGAATAGTGGAGGCGTTGAAGAAGTGGCGCGTATATTTACTAGGAATAGAATTTAAAATCATAACAGATTGCAATTCTTTTGCAATGACAATGAAAAAAACAGACATTCCAGTAAGAGTTTCGCGTTGGGCTTTATTTCTTCAAGAATTCAAGTATGAAATTGAACATAGAAGTGGCAGTAAAATGAAGCATGTAGATGCTCTAAGTCGTATGTCCTGTTTAATGTTAGAGGATTCAATGCATCACAGACTTAAAATAGCTCAAGCTACTGAGTTAAAAGATATATATACTCTCTTGACGGCCAAGGGTATCTTTATTGACAGAAAACTAATCATAAATGCAAAAATACCACTTTTTGGTAGGCATCCGTCTTTTCTCTATAAAGTTGTTCCAGTGCCTGTACGATTAAACAATAATCAAATGATAATGGTTCATATAGATAGCCAGTACTTAATATATAACTTTGAAATAGACTCGTATCATCTAATGTCTGAGACAGCTATGCAAAAATGTCGTAACTGGCAGTCGAGCAGGAGAATATGTGAAGGAAGTTGGCCATGGAATAGTGCCAATGATAATGCCTGTGAGCTGACAGCGCTTAAACAAAGTACCAAATCTAACTGCCTATACACAACGATCGTTGCGACAAGATCTTACTGGGTAGAATTAGATAGTAGCAGTAGTTGGTTGTTCAAGGTCCCACCTAAAACTAAGGCCAGAGTCCAATGCGGTAACGAACAGCATGAGGTAGTGGATATTCCAGAGCAAGGAATTTTTAATCTCAAATCAGGCTGCACAGCTAGGACAGAGGATAAAATTTTAGTTGCTCATCATAGCATCCAGTCAGAATCATACGTAGCTATTAAAACGTCGCTCGTAGGGGACATTAGTAACATGGCAAGTATCGTATGGAGTCCAGTAGAAGCAAACATAGTAAACCATTCGGCAGAATTGGAGAAAATAGGAAGCCAGTTACAATCATTAAAGGAACATCATATTGAATTACTAGGGTTAAACTTCCATCATGCAACCGGTCATGCTTCCCTAATATTAGTTATCTTACTAATTTTAATATTAATAATAATTTGTATAAGACAACCTAAAGTTAAACGCAAAATTCAAAACGCCACATTTGGCGCCCCGTTGCAGAATGTTTAAGATTAAACATCGTGGTCAGCTGAAACGGCTTCACCAAATCAGATTGACCAAAGAAAGTATACAAAAAACGAAACATAAACAAAAGTAAGTCATAAAATTCATATGACAATTATTGCTTAATAGCAAACAAAACATGCATCCACATTCTGTGGAAAACACTTAAGACCAAAAGCGGCGCGGTATCAAGTAACCAGCGCTCAGCATGAAATATAAACATTTTTCAACCCCCGAAAACGTGGGGCATTAGAATAAGTATTTTTAAGAACAATTGTCGCTTCTTAGAGTTTAAGAGTTTTTAAATAAAATCAGTTCATATTTTGAATTCAACGAATGAAGACTGGGTTATTTTCTCTGCTCTCCGGGAATCCCTATTCATTGGGTCTAATCCGTTATCAATAAAGGCTGCCTCCAGTTGCTTCCGCAAATTATCCATTTCGGTTGCATACTGGGAAGCAGTTTTGCCTTTTTGTTTTATGTTCATTAGTATCGCCTTTAAAACGTCAGGAGATTCTCCTTTTACATTTTCTTTGAGCTTATTTATTATCCCTGCAATAGTGGTTTCATTTTCTACTTTATAGAGGATTGTGCCGGTTATTTTTGATTTTATAACCTCAACTGCTATATCCTCTTGGTCTCCCTTAGTTCTTTCCACAATGCGTAATGCAGTTAGGAAACCTGTCTAACATATTGCCTGTCTAATTCCTCTTGGTTAGCCATTGTACTTTCTTCAAGTGTTTCGATGTCACTATCGATATCACTTTCAATATCAATAATTGGTTTGGACTCGTCCAAATCTGCTAATTGGCTTTCGTCAAATTCAGCTGGCTGACTTTCACCTTCTGGAATTACTATTACAATATTTCGTCTAGTACTAATATTGTTCAATCTTATTTTCAATGATTTTATCAGTTTTTCACATTGATGCCTATGCTCTTTTGCTAATTTCTCATTAGCTTTGTTTACTATTGATAATATGTTTTTATACTGTGTTGTCAGTATTTGAGCATGGTTTATCAAAGTTTCAGGTCTTATGACTTTATCTGAGTTAATACATTTGAAAGATTTTTCAAATTTATCTTTATGATCATTAATCTTTCGTGCTAACGTATTCCATTCCATATTTTGTCTACAACATTCAGCGGTGCAATCATACCAAAATTATTGTTGTAGAACCAAGTATGTCATGGTTTTCCTTCTACTGTTTTTACCACTACATATGGTAATGTACTCATTACTATGCCCTTTTCTATTTTGTTGTTACATATTATTAATGGGCTTGCTGCACAATTAAAAGTATCTATATTTTCGTCTTCGAAATCACCAATTTTTATAAATTCGTAATATTTACTTAATATTATCAAAGAATTTATTCTAAAATTGGGTTCTCTATTATACAGTTTTTCTACTATGTCTATCATCTTAAACAACATCTAGGTTATCTGCCCTACTGGAATATTTTTTCTTAAGGCACTTATTGTGCAACTTATATAGTTTTGTTAAAACGTTTGTTAATAAAAGAATAACAATTATTACAAGCATTAAGGTTATGATTTTCAAATCAACCGAGACAGTTTCAACATTATTTATGACATTCGCGGTTGAATCCGATACTTTAGATTCATGATCTAAGATATTGTCAACTTTTTCTATGTTACTGTCTTTTGGAATCGCATTAGGGTGCATATAGAGAAAAAAAAAACATACTAACTCAAGAATATATACCTATATATATGTGGGAATGGGTCGAGAGACGAGAAGCAGTCGATTGTACTGAACCAGTTCAGAGGAGCATAATTTAAAGTTTATCAACGATATCGATGACAAACCATCGATATCAATGGAGAAAAAGAGTTTTTATGGCGTCAAGTTGTGTCGACCGGTTGTGTTCCTCGTGGCTGCTCGAATAAGAAGAGTGTAGTTATGAGGTAATTAAGTGATAAATGCATAAAGAAATAATGTTAAATAAAACTGATTGATTGTGAGTAAAAACGGCCTAGAAATTCGGGAGGAAAAAGTGGGATTGCACTAACAGTCCCACAAATTGGTGTCAGAAGTGAGATATGTACATTTACATAGTGCATCGAACTTACGTGCAGTTAAAAGATGTTGTTAAATAACGAACACTAATAATTAAAACAAATCGTTCGAAGCGAAAAATTCATTAAAATTGAGTCGCCAAAGACAGAAAGTTCGGAAAAAATGTGTGTTTGATTTAACCTTAATGTACAAAGAGCGGTAAAAAAAAAAAAAACCACCCCAATTGATGAATGCTTGTTTGTTAGAGAGAGACAGAGAAACGTCCAAGTTCAAGTGAGAGTGAAAAGTGTGGAGGTGCGAACAGTATAGAACCCTGAAGTTTGCGTGGCAAAGAGGCTGAAAACGCAAAGAGTTTGACGATCGTTGGAATTTTGCACAAATTTACGTGGCAATGAGGCTGGTATAGCGTAATTTTGGTAAATGTGTTGGAGTATCGTCGTGGGAACTATTCACTGAGATGGTAGATTTATGTGGCAAATGGCCTGGAACATAGAATCTATGTGGTGAGCAGCTGTACCTAGAGTGGGAAATTCTTGAGAATTGGCGGCAATGAAGCTTGTGAAAATTGGCGGCAAGCGAAGCTTGTGAAAATTGGCGCCAAGCGAAGCTTGTAAAAATTGGCGGCAAGAGAAGCTACAACAATTGGCGGCAAGAGCGAGAAAGCATTAGACGCACAAGTTTGGCGGCGTCACTGCGAAAAATTTGTACAAGAGGGAGACATCGGTATTGGCGGCAAGAGCGAGAAAGCATTAGACGCACAAGTTTGGCGGCGTCAGTGGAAAAGTTTGTACAAGAGCGAGGCATAAGCATTGGCGTCACGAGCGAGACATCGGCATTGGCGTCACGAGCGAGACAGCGTTAGTGAGAGCATTCGTGAGAGATCGGCATATGGTGAGTCAACACGAGCGAGCGAGAGGGCAACATAGTGGTGAGCCAGATGTTTATGTTAATTAACATTATGTTTACAGAACGGAAAATGTTATAATTTAAATTGAGTTGATGAAATCATTAAATTAAATCATTATAAATTTATGTCAAAATTATATCTAATCATTTAAAGATTGGCTTGAATAAAAGTAAAGTAAATTAATGTTGATTCAAAAGTAAAGTAAATAAATTTGGAATTCAAAAGTGAAGTAAATAAATTTGGAAATAAAAGAAAAGTAAATGTTGAAAGAGAAATAATTATATTTTGTAATTGCTAAAAGAAGAGAAAATTAAATTACTAACAATAGAGTAAGATTATACTTTTGTAAAATATATTGAAATTTCAGCTGTAACGAGTAAGCTACGACGAATACAAAATGAATAGAGACGAAGTATTAAGTTTAAATGTAAATGAGCTCAAAGCAAAGTTGGCCAGTTTGAATTTGGCAATAACTGGTGAAAGCAATCGTTGCAAGATCGTCTTCTCGAACATTTCGGTTTGGTGGCTGACGAAGTCGAGGTTGAATCCGAAAGTGATGATGCGGGATCATTTCAGTCTACGGCACCAACTGTAGTTAGAAATAATTTTACTTTGCGCGACATTGAGGATTCTCTTTCTTCGTTCAATGGGTCAGGTCAACCGTCTATAGAAAATTGGTTACGGGATTTTGAAGATAATGCAGAAGCAGTTCAATGGAACTCTTTACAGAAATTTATCTATGCTAAGCAATTATTTAAAGGTGCAGCAAAAGTTTTTGTACGTAGTGAGCGAGGAGTGACTGATTGGATATCATTAAAAAGAATTTTGTTAAGCGAGTTCGACTTAGAAGTATCAGCAATTGAAGTACATAAATTGTTGCGAAATAGACGTAAACGCCCAAATGAAGATTTTCGTGAGTACTTTTATAGTCTGAGGGAAATAGGCAGTTCCATAAATTTAGATGAAGCTAGTCTTATAGAATATTTCATAGAAGGAATACCTGATTCAAAAGCTAACAAAAGTAACTTGTATCAGGCAAAGACAGTCATTAAGCTGAAGGAACAGATTACAATTTACGAAAAGGTTTACTTTCGTCACCCTCAAGTGGTAAATAGAAACAGAAATCATAATGAGAAGGATGATAAAAAAGAGGAAATATCTAAACAACCGAGAAAATGCTATAAGTGTGGCGAAGTATCTCATTTGATGAGTGAGTGTCCGAAGATTAAGTGCTTTAAATGCGATCAGATAGGGCATAAAGCATCAGTATGCCCGACACGTAAATTAGATACTAAAAAGGAATACAGTAGGGCTAGTACAATGTCAAAAGAAATCAATGTAAAAGGAAAAGCTATTTTCAAAACAATATCATGTGGAAACGTTAAGCTGTCTGCACTCATAGATACAGGATGTGATCTATGTTTAATAAGAGATGATATTATCAGAAAACTTCATGGTATAGAATTAAACGATGAACGAAACCGTTTATTGGGAGTGTGTAAAAGTGAGTTAAATACTATAGGTAGTTTTAAAGCGCAGGTGACTATTGATGGTCTTCAATGGCCCTTAACGTTCCACGTTTATAGAAAAGAGGATATTGACTACGAAGTAGTGATTGGAAACAACATTTTGGAATTAGCTAATTTGGTTATCACAAAAGGAAATGCTACTTTTAAGCCTAGAGAAGAAGAGGTGATGCCAAAGGGTATGTTACAGGAATTTGAGAGTTTGTGTTTATTAGCTGAAGAAGAAAAGAGTGAAATAGATTTGTGCCATTTAACTAAATCGGACGTCAAAGAAGTCAAGCAGCGTATTCACAGTTATGTACCACAGTCTTCAAAGAAGAGTCCAGTCGAAATGATAATATTATTAAGTGACGAATGCCCAGTATACGAACGGCCGAGGCGTTTATCTTTCGTTGATAAGGGTATCGTGGACTCAACAGTAGAAAAATGGTTAGCCGAGGGTATCATTCAACCAAGTACATCAGAATATGCGTCTGCTAAAGTTCTTGTTCCAAAAAAGGATGGAGGAAAAAGACTTTGCTGGATTATAGACGTTTGAATGCTAAGATTGTAAGAGAACATTTCCCAATGCCACTTATAGATGATGTAATTGAGAGATTGCAGGGTAATACAGTGTTTACAACCTTGGATCTTGAAAATGGATATTTTCATGTTCCTGTGGAGCCCAACTCAAGGAAGTATACTGCTTTTGTGACACATAGCGGTCAGTTCGAATTTTTGTATGTCCCATTTGGAATTTGGAATTCCTCTCATGTGTTTTCCCGCTACATCTTTGCAACATTTATTGATTTGATTAGAGATGGCACAGTCGTAACATATATGGATGATCTAATTATTCCTTCAAAGGATATTAAAGAAGGAATTTACAAGCTGAAATGTGTGTTAAATAGGGCATCTGAGTTTGGTTTGCGCATTAAATGGCAGAAGAGTCAGTTCTTAAAAGAAATTATAGAGTTTTTGGGATACATTGTCGAAAAGGGTTCTATAAGGCCTTCTAAAGCAAAAACACAGGCGGTGAAAAATTACCCAAAACCACACAATTACAAGAGTGTACAAAGGTTTCTTGGGCTAACTTCATATTTTCGTCGTTTCATAGAGTCTTACGCATTGATAGCGAAACCACTGTCAGACTTGTTAAGAAAAGATGCAACGTTTGTGTTCGGTGACGATCATCAAATCGCATTTGAACAGCTAAAGGCAGCCTTGATTAGCGCACCAGTTTTACGATTGTATAACCCAAAGGCAGTAACTGAAGTACACACTGATGCGTCCATGTTTGGTTACGGAGGAGTTCTTCTACAAAAAGATAGCGATGATCAGTTATTCCATCCAGTACATTATCTCAGCCGGAAAACCAAGCCTGCGGAAGAAAAATATCACTCATACGAATTGGAAGTGTTAGCAATAGTGGAGGCGTTGAAGAAGTGGCGCGTATATTTACTAGGAATAGAATTTAAAATCATAACAGATTGCAATGCTTTTGCAATGACAATGAAAAAAAGAGACATTCCAGTAAGAGTTTCGCGTTGGGCTTTATTTCTTCAAGAATTCAAGTATGAAATTGAACATAGAAGTGGCAGTAAAATGAAGCATGTAGATGCTCTAAGTCGTATGTCCTGTTTAATCTTAGAGGATTCAATGCATCACAGACTTAAAATAGCTCAAGCTAGTGATGATTGGATTAGGGCAGTGACAGCTGTTTTAGAGCATCAAACTTATGAAGATTTCTTTATAAAAAACGGTGTTTTGTACAAGGATCCCCTTAAGGATTTAATTGTAGTCCCATCACTTATGGAAGAGGAATTAATTAAGATTGCACATAGAAAGGGTCATTTTTCGGCCAAAAGAACTCAAGAGGAAGTTGAGAGAAAGTTTTACATACCGAAGTTGTTCCAAAAGGCCTCTGAGATTGTAAAAAATTGTATCGAATGCATTGTTTCGGAAGGTAAAGCAGGCAAGAAAGAAGGTTTCTTAGCTCCAATAAATAAAGAAGATAAACCTTTAGGGACTTATCACGTTGATCACGTAGGACCTATGGATCCGACAGCGAAGAGTTATAACTATCTATTTGTAGTTGTCGACGCGTTTTCGAAATTTGTGTGGCTCTATCCAACAAAAAATACGGCATCAGAAGCGGTAGTAGATAGACTCAGGCGTCAAGCATCAGTTTTTGGAAATCCAGGGCGTATTATATCAGATAGAGGTGCAGCATTTGTTTCTCACCAGTTCGGAGATTATTGTAAAGAGCAAAACATTCAGCATTTAATGATAGCTACCGGAGTACCTAGGGGAAATGTTCAAGTTGAATGTATCCATAAGATAATTATTCCTATGCTAACAAAACTTTGTTATGAAAAACCGACTATGTGGTATAGGTACGTTGAAAGAGTGCAGCAAGCAATCAATAGTACCCCTCCTAGAAGCACAAAAGTGTCACCATTTAAATTATTAACCGGGGTTGAGATGAGGACTAATAGTTTCCCTGAGTTACAAGAACTTTTGGAAGAGGAAGCCATAGAAGAGCTAGAAATTGAACGCACTAACGTTCGTCAAGAAGCTCAGCATAATATTGAGAGAATCCAAGAGGAGAATCGTAAAAGTTATAACAAAAAACGAAAAAATGTAGTTGAGTATAAAATCGATGATTTGATAGCAATTAAGCGAACGCTCAGGACGCTGGTTCAGGATTAAAACTTAAGGCTAAATATTTTGGACCATATAGGGTGGTGAAAGTTAAATTTTTATGAAAAATAAAAAATAAAAAAAAGGAAAAAAAAAAAAAAATGGGAAAAAAAAAAAAAAACAAAAAAAAAAAAAAAATCGTGGAATGGTCAAGTGAATTCATCAGGCGATTCAACATTCGAGGCGAATGATAAGTCAGTCCGGCCGAATGTGGGAATGGGTCGAGAGACGAGAAGCAGTCGATTGTACTGAACCAGTTCAGAGGAGCATAATTTAAAGTTTATCAACGATATCGATGACAAACCATCGATATCAATGGAGAAAAGAGTTTTTATGGCGTCAAGTTGTGTCGACCGGTTGTGTTCCTCGTGGCTGCTCGAATAAGAAGAGTGTAGTTATGTGGTAATTAAGTGATAAATGCATAAAGAAATAATGTTAAATAAAACTGATTGATTGTGAGTAAAAACGGCTTAGAAATTCGGGAGGAAAAAGTGGGATTACACTAACAGTCCCACATATATATTTTTTTTTAAAAAAATATTTTTTTTTTTTTAAGTTTTTTCATTTAAGTTTTTTTTTTTTTTATATTATTTTTCTTGAAACTATTTTTTCTAATGCTGCTGAGTTTTATTCTCAGCGCCAGAGACATGGAAAAATTATTGTTGTGTTAGTTACACACGATTGGCTGACATTTTTATTTAAACAATTAATTGTCCAATCGTGTGTTTTTAGTAGAAAGCCTAACAGTGGTTAGTAGGCGCAACCTGCACTTTCGTGCCTCAGTTTGCTTATTAGAGTTTAAATCTATGGCAAGTTAGGGCTTGCGCATTACTGCGGCCCGCTTGCGTTTCTGCGCTCTTTGGCGCAGTTCAGTTTTGATGTCCTCAATACGCTCTATGCAGCGTTGTCGGTCTTCTTCGTTGGTGCTGGCCTTTAGTAAATCCTGCTGCAGTCTTTTCTGGGTGAGCAGGCGTCTCACCTCACCGCCTCGTTTCGTCTTTTTGGGGATTCCCGTCTGCTGCCGGGCTTTGTACTCCTCTATTGTTAGTGGCCGTGGTCCATCGATTGGATTTGCCTGCAAAGCCTCTTGCAACGTCGGCAAATCCCTTTGTTCGTTAGGAACAGCGGTCTTGAAAGAGGGTTCCGTGGACATCAGTATTTTGTTGTTGATTTATTTGGTTTCATATTAATGTTTCATATTATTTTTAATAAATTTTTTTTTTACTTTGGTTAAAAAAAAATTTTTTTTTTTTAATCCATTATTGTTTTTTTTTTAATCCATTATTGTTTTTAAATTCCAATTAATTTTTTTTTTTTTGTAAATAATTGGAGAAACGTATGTGTGTGTTATGGGAGTGCACCTTGGAGCAGCACCCAAGAGTTGATAGTAGAAAAATCACATAAATTCCAGTATCTAGATTAATCTTTCTTTTTGTTTTGTTTCATTTTTGTTCATAGCGCGCACAGTGGTTCGCAATCAATTGAAAATACATTTCACAATTTGCACAAATTATTTTCGTGTTTTTTAGTTTATGTTGAAATGTTAATTAATTTATTTCTTTTTTTTTCACATGTCACGGTCGCCATGTTATGTGCGCATTAAGTTCTTTTAATAAATCCGTTTTAGTTAAATGAAACGCAACTGTTCTGTTCGAGCAGTGATCCAGAATGTCTGGACAGTTTATTCATATTTTAGTCTTAGCCTATACATCTTATATGTATTGAATACACTCTGCCGCTTAGGGCGCTGGCAGAGAGAGAGAGTGTGTTGCAGTATATATGTTTGTACGTATTAGCATATATGTACTGAGGGTACATAGTCAAAAGTGCTTACGCTAGCGATCCCACGCTCAGCGGCCAGTCCGCATAAGTGGCGGATCATATTACTATTATGAATGGGTGCATAAACATGGCAACAAAGTGTTGGTATGTTACTCTTACTTTAATGTTGAGCATATGACCACTTGTTATATTGTATACTCTACAATACTGTGGGCATATGCTCATTTGGCATACAACATACAACACTATAAGAATTATCTTCAGCGGTGTAAGCTTCAGTTTTCTTCTGACCCTAAACAATTTTATAATTTTGTCAATTCTAAGCGTAAGACCTCCGTGCACCCATCTTTTTTGTCTTTTCAAAATAAAAAAACCAACACGCATTATGCAAACCCATTTTAAAATTGTTTCTATTGTCTGTCGAATCTTCCTCTTTTCCATCTATCTGGAAGGAGTCGTATATCATACCTCTGCATAAAAATGGCAAAAAGTCCGAAGCCTCTAACTATAGAGGTATCTCAAAATTGTCCGCTATTCCGAAAGCTTTTGAGAAAATTATAACTTCTCAATTGCAACATTTTTGCAGATCTATTATTTCGCCATCCCAACATGGGTTTGTGAAACGTAGATCTACAACCACTAACCTTTTAGAATTTACATCAATAATTATCAAGGGGTTCAAAAATGGTAAACAAACTGATGTCATATACACTGACTTCAGCAAAGCCTTTGATTCCGTTAATCATACCCTATTACTTTCTAAGCTGAGCGACATTGGGTTTCCACACCTTTTCCTCTCTTGGGTTCGAGAATATTTAACAAATAGAAAACAGAAGGTACTTTTTAAGTCTTCTTTTTCCGATTCCATTCCTGTGACTTCTGGTGTACCTCAAGGTAGTCATCTTGGCCCTCTGCTTTTTACACTATTCATTAACGATCTTCCATCAGTCATTGTTCATTCGCATGTGCTTATGTATGCTGACGATGTCAAGCTTTGTCTTACTTATAAAGATACAGATTCATTTAGTCGGCTGCAAGCTGATCTTAAAAACTTTCAATCCTGGTGCCAGTTTAATCTACTAAATCTTAACACTACCAAATGTAAGGTAATGACTTTTTTTCGTAACTCTCCTCAACTGGTCACTTATTTTTTAAACAATAGTCCTTTAGAACGTCTAAATAATATGAATGATTTGGGCTTACTTATGGACCATAAGTTAAATTTAACACCCATATTTCCACCACGGTCGCAAAGGCCATGAGTGTCCTGGGTTTCATTAAAAGATGGTCAAAAGAATTTGATGACCCCTATACAACTAAAGTTCTTTTTACTTCGCTTGTCCGTCCTATTTTAGAGTATGGATCTTGCATTTGGTCACCTCAATATGAGTCGCACCAGATTAGACTTGAATCCGTTCAAAAGCAGTTCT
Source organism: Drosophila equinoxialis (assembly GCA_018150345.1). Classification (NCBI taxonomy): domain Eukaryota; kingdom Metazoa; phylum Arthropoda; class Insecta; order Diptera; family Drosophilidae; genus Drosophila; species Drosophila equinoxialis. Next base: position 562,422 of record JAECWI010000454.1, read on the forward strand.
TGCTATTTGCTCTTCGTGGCTTAAGCTGGGATCGCAATGTCAATTTGCCTTCGTATTCTAGTAGACTTCTCTTGATTAACCTTCCTTCCCTAACTAACCGTAGAATTATGCTTGGTGTTATTTTTATGCACAAGCTCCTAATTGGTGATATCGACTCGCCTGAGTTATTAGCTCAGGTAAATCTGTCGGTACCATGTAGACGGAGTAGACATCCTTTGATACCTTTATCCCTTAGTCGTTGTTCTTCTAACTATGCCCTGCATGAACCTTTTAGGGTCCTCTGCTCTGATTACAACCTTCTATTCCCTGTAATTGGCTCAGAGCTTTCTATTAATATGATTAAAACTTCTATCCTATCCCATTTAGTTAATAGATAGCTATAGTATTTTTTATTTATTTGTTTGTCTGTTTTTTCTATTGTGTATTTGTCCACGCGATTCGTGCCGTGCGTTATACGGCTGCACCCCTCGGTCGGTCGGGTGGGAGGTGGGCAGTTATCTGCTTGGGCTCGCGCGTAACAGGCTTTGTCCTAGTGTCGTAGGGGCCACTTGAACGTACTGCGCATAGTATCGTCAACGTCCGCTAATGGCGGCTATAAGACTTAAAATGGCGGCTGTAGAAAGGTTCCTGCAGTTTATATAGCTTTTATATAAAGGATGACGGCAATAAGACTCAAAATGGCGACTGTAGAGTGGTTCCAGCGCATTGTTCAGCTCTTATTCAAAAGATGGCAGCTACAAAGACTCAAAATGGCGGCTCCAGAATGGTTCCATCAGCTTGTTCAGCTGTTATACAAAAGATGGCGGCTATAAGACTTAAAATGGCGGCTGTAGAAAGCTTCCTGCAGCATTTATTGCTTTTATATAAAGGATGACGTCTACAAGACTCAAAATGGCGGCTGTAGAATGGTTCCAGCATGTTTGCATAGCTGTTCTATAAAAACGATGACGGCTATAAGACTCAAAATGGCGGCTGTAGAATGGTTCCAGCAGCTTGCATAGCTGTTATATAAAGGATGACGGCTATAAAAATCAAAATGGTGGCTGTAGAATGGTTCCAGCTGCAGGTATAGCTGTTATATAAAAGATGGCGGCTATAAGACTCAAAATGGCGGCTGTAGAATGGTTCCAGCACTTATAGCTTTTATAGCTGCTGCGGCTATAAGACTCAAAATGGCGGATATTGAATGGTTCCAGCAGCTTGTTCAGCTGTTTTACAAAAGATGACGGCTTAAAAGACTTAAAATGGCGGTCTGTAGAATGGTTCCAGCAGCTTATATAGCTTTTATATAAAGGATGACGGCTATAAGACTAAAAATGGCGGCTGTAGAGTGGTTCCAGCAGCTTGTTCAGTTGTTATAAAAAAGATGGCGGCTATAAAGACTCAAAATGGTGGCTGTAGAATGGTTCCAGCATTCTATATATGTAGCTTTTAAGTAAAGGATGTGCGGCTATAAGACTTACAATGGCGACTGTAGAAGGTTCTAGAAAGGTTCCAGCGGCTATAAGTCTTAAAATGGCGGCTCTAGAATGGTTCCAGCAGCCTGTATAGCTGTTCTATAAAAGATACCGGCTATAAAGACTCAAAATGGCGGCTGTAGAAAAGTTCCTGCAGCTTATATAGCTGTTAAATAAAGAATGGCGGCTGTAAGACTTAAAATGGCGGCTTGAAGAGTGGTTCCAGCAGCTTGTATAGCTGTTATACAAAATATGGCGGCTATAAAGACTCAAAATGGCGGCTGTAGAATGGTTCCAGCAGCTTGTTCAGCTGTTATATAAAAAAAGATGGCGGCTATAAGACTTAAAATGGCGGCTGTAGAAAGGTTCCAGCAGCTTATATAGCTTTTATATAAAGGATGACGGCTATAAAGACTCAAAATGGCGGCTGTAGAGTGGTTCCAGCAGCTTGTTTAGCTGTTATAAAAAAGATGGCGGCTATAAAGACTCAAAATGGCGGCTGTAGAATGGTTCCAGCAGCTTGTATAAATGATGGCGGCTATAAGACTCAAAATGGCGGCTGTAGAATGGTTCCAGCAGCTATATATGTAGCTTTTATAATAAAGGATGTGCGGCTATAAGACTTAAAATGGCGGCTGTAGAAAGGTTCCAGCAGCTTTATTAGCTGTTATATAAAGGATGGCGGCTATAAGACTTAAAATGGCGGCTGTAGAATGGTTCCAGCAGCCTGTATAGCTGTTCTATAAAAGATACCGGCTATAAAGACTCAAAATGGCGGCTGTAGAAAAGTTCCTGCAGCTTATATAGCTGTTAAATAAAGAATGGCGGCTGTAAGACTTAAAATGGCGGCTGAAGAGTGGTTCCAGCAGCTTGTTTAGCTGTTATACAAAAGATGGCGGCTATAAAGACTTAAAATGGCGGCTGTAGAATGGTTCCAGCAGCTTATATAGCTTTTATATAAAGGATGGCGGCTATAAGACTTAAAATGGCGGCTGTAGAAAGGTTCCAGCAGCTTGCATAGCTGTTATATAAAGGATGACGGCTATAAGACTCAAAATGGCGGCTGTAGAATGGTTCCAGCAGCTTGTATAGCTGTTATATAAAAGATGACGGCTATAAAACTCAAAATGGCGGCTGTAGAATGGTTCCAGCAGCTTGTATAGCTGTTATATAAAAGATGGCGGCTATAAGACTCAAAATGGCGGCTGTAGAATGGTTCCAGCAGCTTTATAGCTTTTATATAGCTGATGGCGGCTATAAGACTCAAAATGGCGGCTGTAGAATGGTTCCAGCAGCTTGTTCAGCTTTTATACAAAGGATGACGGCTTAAAAGACTTAAAATGGCGGCTGTAGAATGTTCCAGCAGCTTATATAGCTTTTATATAAAGGATGACGGCTATAAGACTCAAAATGGCGGCTGTAGAGTGGTTCCAGCAGCTTGTTCAGCTGTTATAAAAAAGATGGCGGCTATAAAGACTCAAAATGGCGGCTGTAGAATGGTTCCAGCATGCTATATATAGCTGTTTTATAAAGGATGTGCGGCTATAAGACTTAAAATGGCGGCTGTAGAAAGGTTCCATTGCGGCTATAAGACTTACAATGGCGCTGTAGAAAGGTTCCAGCATCTTTGGCTATAAGACTTAAAATGGCGGCTGTAGAATGGTTCCAGCAGCCTGTATAGCTGTTATATAAAAAGATGCCGGCTATAAAGACTCAAAATGGCGGCTGTAGAAAGGTTCCTGCAGCTTATATAGCTGTTATATAAAGGATGGCGGCTATAAGACTTAAAATGGCGGCTGTAGAGTGGTTCCAGCAGCCTGTATAGCTGTTATACAAAATATGGCGGCTATAAAGACTCAAAATGGCGGCTGTAGAATGATTCCATCAGCTTGTTTAGCTGTTATACAAAAGATGGCGGCTATAAGACTTAAAATGGCGGCTGTAGAAAGGTTCCTGCAGCTTATATAGCTTTTATATAAAGGATGACGGCTACAAGACTCAAAATGGCGGCTGTAGAGAGTGGTTCCAGCAGATTGTTCAGCTCTTATACAAAAGATGGCGGCTATAAAGACTCAAAATGGCGGCTGTAGGAAGCTTCCTGCAGCTTATATAGCTTTTATATAAAGGATGACGGCTACAAGACTCAAAATGGCGGCTGTAGAATGGTTCCAGCAGATTGCATAGCTGTTCTATAAACGATGACGGCTATAAGACACAAAATGGCGGCTGTACAATGGTTCCAGCAGCTTGTATAGCTGTTATATAAAAGATGACGGCTATAAAACTCAAAATGGCGGCTGTAGAATGGTTCCAGCAGCTTGTATAGCTGTTATATAAAAGATGGCGGCTATAAGACTCAAAATGGCGGCTGTAGAATGGTTCCAGCACCTTATATAGCTTTATTAAAGCTGGCGGCTATAAGACTCAAAATGGCGGATATTGAATGGTTCCAGCAGCTTGTTCAGCTTTTTTACAAAAGATGACGGCTATAAAAGACTTAAAATGACGTCTGTAGAATGGTTCCAGCAGCTTATATAGCTTTTATATAAAGGATGACGGCTATAAGACTCAAAATGGCGGCTGTAGAGTGGTTCCAGCAGCTTGTTCAGCTGTTATAAAAAAGATGGCGGCTATAAAGACTCAAAATGGTGGCTGTAGAATGGTTCCAGCATGCTATATATGTAGCTTTTATATAAAGGATGGCGGCTATAAGACTTAAAATGGCGGCTGTAGAAAAGGCTTATCAGCTTTATATAAAGGATGGACGGCTATAAGACTCAAAATGGCGGCTGTAGAAAGGTTCCAGCAGCTTGTATAGCTTTATATAAATGATGGCGGCTATAAGACTTAAAATGGCGGCTGTAGAATGGTTCCAGCAGCCTGTATAGCTGTTTATATAAAAGATACCGGCTATAAAGACTCAAAATGGCGGCTGTAGAAAAGTTCCTGCAGCTTATATAGCTGTTATATAAAGAATGGCGGCTATAAGACTTAAAATGGCGGCTGTAGAAGTGGTTCCAGCAGCCTGTATAGCTGTTATACAAAAGATGGCGGCTATAAAGACTCAAAATGGCGGCTGTAGAATGGTTCCAGCAGCTTGTTCAGCTGTTATACAAAAGATGGCGGCTATAAGACTCAAAATGGCGGCTGTAGAAAGGTTCCTGCAGCTTATATAGCTTTTATATAAAGGATGACGGCTATAAGACTCAAAATGGCGGCTGTAGAGTGGTTCCAGCAGCTTGTTCAGCTCTTATACAAAAAGATGGCGGCTATAAAGACTCAAAATGGCGGCTGTAGAAAGGTTCCGCAGCAGCTTATATAGCTTTTATAAAAAGGATGGCGGCTATAAGATTAAAAATGGCGGCTGTAGAATGGTTCCAGCATTTTTAGCTAGCTTATATTACAAAAGATGGCGGCTATAAGACTCAAAATGGCGGCTGTAGAATGGTTCCAGCAGCTTGTTCAGCTGTTATATAAAAGATGGCGGCTATAAGACTTAAAATGGCGGCTGTAGAAAGGTTCCTGCAGCTTATATAGCTTTTATATAAAGGATGGCGGCTATAAGACTCAAAATGGCGGCTGTAGAGTGGTTCCAGCAGCCTGTATAGCTGTTATATAAAAGATGGCGGCTATAAGACTCAAAATGGCGGCTGTAGAATGGTTCCAGCAGCTTGTTCAGCTGTTATACAAAAGATGGCGGCTATAAGACTTAAAATGGCGGCTGTAGAAAGGTTCCTGCAGCTTATATAGCTTTTATATAAAGGATGGCGGCTATAAGACTTCAAAATGGCGGCTGTAGAATGGTTCCAGCAGCCTGTATAGCTGTTATATAAAAGATGGCGGCTATAAAGACTCAAAATGGCGGCTGTAGAATGGTTCCAGCAGCTTGTTCAGCTGTGAATGGTTCCGCACTTTATAGTGTTATACAAAAGATGGCGGCTATAAGACTCAAAATGGCGGCTGTAGAATGGTTCCAGCAGCTTATATAGCTTGTTATATAAAGGATGGCGGCTATAAGACTCAAAATGGCGGCTGTAGAATGGTTCCAGCAGCCTGTATAGCTGTTATACAAAAGATGGCGGCTATAAGACTTAAAATGGCGGCTGTAGAATGGTTCCAGCAGCTTGTTTAGCTGTTATACAAAAGATGGACGGCTATAAGACTCAAAATGGCGGCTGTAGAATGGTTCCAGCAGCTTGTATAGCTTTTATATAAAAGATGGCGGCTATAAGACTCAAAATGGCGGCTGTAGAATGGTTCCAGCAGCTTGTTATAGCTGTTTATATAAAAGATGACGGCTATAAGACTTAAAATGGCGGCTGTAGAATGGTTCCAGCAGCCTTATATAGCTGTTATATAAAAGGATGGCGGCTATAAGACTCAAAATGGCGGCTGTAGAATGGTTCCAGCAGCTTGTTCAGCTGTTATATACAAAAGATGGCGGCTATAAGACTTAAAATGGCGGCTGTAGAAAGGTTCCAGCAGCTTATATAGCTTTTATATAAAGGATGACGGCTATAAGACTCAAAATGGCGGCTGTAGAATGGTTCCAGCAGCCTGTATAGCTGTTATAAAAGATGGCGGCTATAAGACTTCAAAATGGCGGCTGTAGAATGGTTCCAGCAGCTTGTATAGCTGTTATATAAAAGATGACGGCTATAAGACTTAAAATGGCGGCTGTAGAATGGTTCCAGCAGCTTGTTTAGCTGTTATAAAAGATTGGCGGCTATAAGACTTAAAATGGCGGCTGTAGAATGGTTCCTGCAGCTTTTATAGCTTTTATATAAAAGATGGCGGCTATAAGACTCAAAATGGCGGCTGTAGAGTGGTTCCAGCAGCCTGTATAGCTGTTATATAAAGATGGCGGCTATAAGACTCAAAATGGCGGCTGTAGAATGTTTCCAGCAGCTTGTTCAGCTGTTATACAAAAAATGGCGGCTATAAGACTTAAAATGGCGGCTGTAGAAAGGTTCCTGCAGCTTATATAGCTTTTATATAACGGATGGCGGCTATAAGACTCAAAATGGCGGCTGTAGAGTGGTTCCAGCAGCCTGTATAGCTGTTATATATAAGATGGCGCCTATAAGACTCAAAATGGCGGCTGTAGAATGGTTCCAGCAGCTTGTTCAGCTGTTATACAAAAGATTGCTGCTATAAGACTTAAAATGGCGGCTGTAGAAAGGTTCTTGCAGCTTATATAGCTTTTATATAAAGGATGACGGCTATAAGACTCAAAATGACGGCTGTAGAATGGTTCCAGCAGCCTGTATAGCTGTTACGTAAAAGATGGCGGCTATAAGACTTAAATAATGGCGGCTCGTAGAATGGTTCCAGCAGCTTGTTCAGCTGTTATACAAAAGATGACGGCTATAAGACTCAAAATGGCGGCTGTAGAAAGGTTCCTGCAGCTTATATAGCTTTTATATAAAGGATGGCGGCTATAAGACTAAAAATGGCGGCTGTAGAGTGGTTCCAGCAGCTTGTACAGCTTTTATACAAAAGATGGCGGCTATAAGACTTAAAATGGCGGCTGTAGAAAGGTTCTTGCAGCTTATATAGCTTTTATATAAAGGATGGCGGCTATAAGACTCAAAATGGCGGCTGTAGAGTGGTTCCAGCAGCTTGTATAGCTGTTACGTAAAAGATGGCCGCTATAAGACTAAAATGAAGGCTGTAAGTGGTCTCGCCGCTTAGGTATACCATACACCAGTGAAACAAATATTTCAAATTTGTAATGATTAAGGCATTTGCCTATTTTAAAAAATTCTGTTCAATGCTTTTACAAGATATCTCATGTTCTCGCACACTTATAGCATATAAAGACTGGCGGCTATAAGACTAAAACGCTGCATGCCTTTTATGCAAAAACGTTTATATAAGACTTAAAATGGCGGCTGTAGAATGGTTCCAGCAGCTTATTTAGCCGTTTTATCAAATTTGGATGACGGCTATAAGACTCAAAATGACGGCTGTAGAGTGGTTCCAGCAGCCTGTATAGCTGTTATGTAAAAGATGGCGGCTATAAGACTCAAAATGGCGGCTGTAGAATGGTTCCAGCAGCTTGTTCTTATAGCTGTTATACAAAAGATGGCGGCTATAAAGAAACAAAATGGCGGCTGTAGAATGGTTCCAGCAGCTTGTTCAGCTGTTATACAAAAGATGGCGGCTATAAGACTCAAAATGGCGGCTGTAGGAGTGGTTCCAGCAGCCTGTATAGCTGTTATACAAAAGATGGCGGCTATAAAACTCAAAATGGCGGCTGTAGAATGGTTCCAGCAGCTTGTTCAGCTGTTATACAAAAGATGGCGGCTATAAGACTTAAAATGGCGGCTGTAGAAAGGTTCTTGCAGCTTATATAGCTTTTATATAAAGGATGGCGGCTATAAGACTCAAAATGGCGGCTGTAGAATGGTTCCAGCAGCCTGTATAGCTGTTATGTAAGTGATGGCGGCTATAAGATTCAAAATGGCGGCTGTAGAATGGTTCCAGCAGCTTGTTCAGCTGTTATACAAAGGATGGCGGCTATAAGACTTAAAATGGCGGCTGTAGAAAGGTTCCTGCAGCTTATATAGCTTTTATATAAAGGATGGACGGCTATAAGACTCAAAATGGCGGCTGTAGAATGGTTCCAGCAGCTTGTACAGCTGTTATATAAAAGATGGCGGCTATAAGACTCAAAATGGCGGCTGTAGAATGGTTCCAGCAGCCTGTATAGCTGTTATATAAAAGATGGCGGCTATAAGACTCAAAATGGCGGCTGTAGAATGGTTCCAGCAGCTTGTTCAGCTGTTTTTTATACAAAAGATGGCGGCTATAAGACTTAAAATGGCGGCTGTAGAAAGGTTCTTGCAGCTTATATAGCTTTTATATAAAGGATGACGGCTATAAGACTCAAAATGGCGGCTGTAGAGTGGTTCCAGCAGCCTGTATAGCTGTTATGTAAAAGATGGCGGCTATAAGACTCAAAATGGCGGCTGTAGAATGGTTCCAGCAGCTTGTTCAGCTGTTACACAAAAAGATGGCGGCTATAAGACTTAAAATGGCGGCTGTAGAAAGGTTCCTGCAGCTTATATAGCTTTTATATAAAGGATGACGGCTATAAGACTCAAAATGGCGGCTGTAGAATGGTTCCAGCAGCTTGTTCAGCTCTTATACAAAAGATGGCGGCTATAAGACTCAAAATGGCGGCTCTAGAATGGTTCCAGCAGCTTGTTCAGCTGTTATACAAAAAGATGGCGGCTATAAGACTCAAAATGGCGGCTGTAGAAAGGTTCCTGCAGCTTATATAGCTTTTATATAAAGGATGGCGGCTATAAGACTCAAAATGGCGGCTGTAGAGTGGTTCCAGCAGCCTGTATAGCTGTTATATAAAAAGATGGCGGCTATAAGACTCAAAATGGCGGCTGTAGAATGGTTCCAGCAGCTTGTTCAGCTGTTATACAAAAAATGGCGGCTATAAGACTTAAAATGGCGGCTGTAGAAAGGTTCCTGCAGCTTATATAGCTTTTATATAAAGGATGACGGCTATAAGACTCAAAATGGCGGCTGTAGAATGGTTCCAGCAGCTGTATTATATAGCTGTTATATAAAAGATGGCGGCTATAAGACTCAAAATGGCGGCTGTAGAATGGTTCCAGCAGCTTATTCAGCTGTTATACAAAAAGATGGCGGCTATAAGACTCAAAATGGCGGCTGTAGAATGGTTCCTGCAGCTTATATAGCTTTTATATAAAGGATGGCGGCTATAAGACTCAAAATGGCGGCTGTAGAGTGGTTCCAGCAGCCTGTATAGCTGTTATATAAAAGATGGCGGCTATAAGACTCAAAATGGCGGCTGTAGAATGGTTCCAGCAGCTTGTTCAGCTGTTATACAAAAGATGGCGGCTATAAGACTTAAAATGGCGGCTGTAGAAAGGTTCCTGCAGCTTATATAGCTTTTATATAAAGGATGACGGCTATAAGACTCAAAATGGCGGCTGTAGAATGGTTCCAGCAGCTTGTATAGCTGTTATATAAAAGATGGCGGCTATAAGACTCAAAATGGCGGCTGTAGAAGAGTGGTTCCAGCAGCTTGTTTAGCTGTTATACAAAAGATGGCGGCTATAAGACTCAAAATGGCGGCTGTAGAATGGTTCCTGCAGCTTATATAGCTTTTATACAAAAGGATGACGGCTATAAGACTCAAAATGGCGGCTGTAGAATGGTTCCAGCAGCTTGTATCAGCTGTTATACTTTAAAAAAGATGGCGGCTATAAGACTTAAAATGGCGGCTGTAGAATGGTTCCAGCAGCTTGTATAGCTTTTATACAAAAGGATGGCGGCTATAAGACTCAAAATGGCGGCTGTAGAATGGTTCCAGCAGCTTGTATAGCTGTTATATAAAAGATGGCGGCTATAAGACTTAAAATGGCGGCTGTAGAAAGGTTCCTGCAGCTTATATAGCTTTTATATAAAGGATGACGGCTATAAGACTCAAAATGGCGGCTGTAGAATGGTTCCAGCAGCCTGTATAGCTGTTATATAAAAGATGGCGGCTATAAGACTTAAAATGGCGGCTGTAGAATGGTTCCAGCAGCTTATATAGCTTTTATATAAAGGATGGCGGCTATAAGACTCAAAATGGCGGCTGTAGAGTGGTTCCAGCAGCCTGTATAGCTGTTATATAAAAGATGGCGGCTATAAGACTCAAAATGGCGGCTGTAGAATGGTTCCAGCAGCCTGTATAGCTGTTATATATAAAAAGATGGCGCCTATAAGACTTAAAATGGCGGCTGTAGAAAGGTTCCTGCAGCTTATATAGCTTTTATATAAAGGATGACGGCTATAAGACTCAAAATGGCGGCTGTAGAATGGTTCCAGCAGCCTGTATAGCTGTTATATAAAAGATGGCGGCTATAAGACTAAAAATGGCGGCTGTAGAATGGTTCCAGCAGCTTGTTCAGCTGTTATACAAAAGATGGCGGCTATAAGACTTAAAATGGCGGCTGTAGAAAGGTTCCTGCAGCTTATATAGCTTTTATATAAAGGATGACGGCTATAAAGACTCAAAATGGCGGCTGTAGAGTGGTTCCAGCAGCCTGTATAGCTGTTATATAAAAGATGGCGCCTATAAGACTTAAAATGGCGGCTGTAGAAAGGTTCCAGCAGCTTATATAGCTTTTATATAAAGGATGACGGCTATAAGACTCAAAATGGCGGCTGTAGAAATGGCGGCTTACAGCAGCTTATATAGCTTTTATATAAAGGATGACGGCTATAAGACTCAAAATGACGGCTGTAGAATGGTTCCAGCAGCCTGTATAGCTGTTACGTAAAAGATGGCGGCTATAAGATTAAAAATGGCGGCTGTAGAATGGTTCCAGCAGCTTGTTCAGCTGTTATACAAAAGACGACGGCTATAAGACTCAAAATGGCGGCTGTAGAATGGTTCCTGAAGCTTATATAGCTTTTATATAAAGGATGGCGGCTATAAGACTCAAAATGGCGGCTGTAGAGTGGTTCCAGCAGCCTGTATAGCTGTTATATAAAGATGGCGGCTATAAGACTCAAAAAAATGGTTCCAGCAGCTTGTTTAGCTGTTATATAAAAGATGGCGGCTATAAGACTCAAAATGGCGGCTGTAGAAAGGTTCCAGCAGCTTATATAGCTTTTATATAAAGGATGGCGGCTATAAGACTCAAAATGGCGGCTGTAGAGTGGTTCCAGCAGCCTGTATAGCTGTTATATAAAGATGGCGGCTATAAGACTCAAAATGGCGGCTGTAGAAAGGTTCCAGCAGCTTGTTCAGCTGTTATACAAAAGATGACGGCTATAAGACTCAAAATGGTGGCTGTAGAATTTGGTTCCTAGCTTATATAGCTTTTATATAAAGGATGGCGGCTATAAAACTCAAAATGGCGGCTGTAGAGTGGTTCCAGCAGCCTGTATAGCTGTTATATAAATGATGGCGGCTATAAGACTCAAAATGGCGGCTGTAGAATGGTTCCAGCAGCTTGTTCAGCTGTTATACAAAAAGATGGCGGCTATAAGACTTAAAATGGCGGCTGTAGAAAGGTTCCTGCAGCTTATATAGCTTTTATATAAAGGATGGCGGCTATAAAACTCAAAATGGCGGCTGTAGAGTGGTTCCAGCAGCCTGTATAGCTGTTATATATAAGATGGCGGCTATAAGACTTAAAATGGCGGCTGTAGAAAGGTTCTTGCAGCTTATATAGCTTTTATATAAAGGATGACGGCTATAAGACTCAAAATGGCGGCTGTAGAGTGGTTCCAGCAGCCTGTATAGCTGTTATATAAAAGATGGCGGCTATAAGACTTAAAAATGGCGGCTGTAGAATGGTTCCAGCAGCTTGTTCAGCTGTTTATACAAAAGATGGCTGGCTATAAGACTTTAAAATGGCGGCTGTAGAAAGGTTCCTGCAGCTTATATAGCTTTTATATAAAGGATGGCGGCTATAAGACTCAAAATGGCGGCTGTAGAATGGTTCCAGCAGCTTTTATAGCTGTTATCAAATTGGATGACGGCTATAAGACTCAAAATGGCGGCTGTAGAATGGTTCCAGCAGCTTGTATCAGCTGTTATATAAAAGGATGGCGGCTATAAGACTTAAAATGGCGGCTGTAGAATGGTTCCAGCAGCTTGTTCAGCTTTTATATAAAAGATGGCGGCTATAAGACTTAAAATGGCGGCTGTAGAAAGGTTCCAGCAGCTTGTTATAGCTTGTTATATAAAGGATGGCGGCTATAAGACTCAAAATGGCGGCTGTAGAATGGTTCCAGCAGCTTGTTCAGCTCTTATATAAAAGATGGCGGCTATAAGACTTAAAATGGCGGCTGTAGAAGTGGTTCCAGCAGCCTGTATAGCTGTTATATAAAAGATGGCGGCTATAAGACTCAAAATGGCGGCTGTAGAATGGTTCCAGCAGCTTGTTTAGCTGTTATACAATGCTGTTTTAAAGATGGCGGCTATAAGACTTAAAATGGCGGCTGTAGAAAGGTTCCTGCAGCTTATATAGCTTTTATATAAAGGATGGCGGCTATAAGACTCAAAATGACGGCTGTAGAATGGTTCCAGCAGCCTGTATAGCTGTTATATAAAAGATGGCGGCTATAAGACTAAAAATGACGGCTGTAGAATGGTTCCAACAGCTTGTTCAGCTGTTTTATAAAAGATAGCGGCTATAAGACTTAAAATGGCGGCTGTAGAAAGGTTCCTGCAGCTTATATAGCTTTTATATAAAGGATGGCGGCTATAAGACTCAAAATGTAGCGGGCTGTAGAGTGGTTCCAGCAGCCTGTATAGCTGTTATATAAAAGATGGCGCCTATAAGACTAAAAATGGCGGCTGTAGAATGGTTCCAGCAGCTTATTCAGCTGTTATATAAAAAATGGCGGCTATAAGACTCTAAAATGGCGGCTGTAGAAAGGTTCCTGCAGCTTATATAGCTTTTATATAAGGGATGACGGCTATAAGACTCAAAATGGGGGCTGTAGAATGGTTCCAGCAGCTTGTTCAGCTGTTATACAAAAGATGACGGCTATAAGACTTAAAATGGCGGCTGTAGAAAGGTTCCTGCAGCTTATATAGCTTTTATATAAAGGATGACGGCTATAAGACTCTAAGACTTAAAGAATGGCGGCTGTAGAAAGGTTCCAGCAGCTTATATAGCTTTTATATAAAAGGATGACGGCTATAAGACTTAAAATGGCGGCTGTAGAGTGGTTCCAGCAGCCTGTATAGCTGTTATATAAAAGATGGCGGCTATAAGACTCAAAATGGCGCCTGTAGAATGGTTCCAGCAGCTTGTTCAGCTGTTATACAAAAAATGGCGGCTATAAGACTTAAAATGGCGGCTGTAGAAAGGTTCCTGAAGCTTATATAGCTTTTATATAAAGGATGGCGGCTATAAAACTCAAAATGGCGGCTGTAGAGTGGTTCCAGCAGCCTGTATAGCTGTTATATATAAGATGGCGCCTATAAGACTAAAAATGGCGGCTGTAGAATGGTTCCAGCAGCTTATTCAGCTGTTATACAAAAAATGGCGGCTATAAGACTTAAAATGGCGGCTGTAGAAAGGTTCCTGCAGCTTATATAGCTTTTATATAAGGGATGGCGGCTTAAGACTCAAAATGGGGGCTGTAGAATGGTTCCAGCAGCTTGTTCAGCTGTTATACAAAAGATGACGGCTATAAGACTTAAAATGGTGGCTGTAGAAAGGTTCCTGGAGCTTATATAGCTTTTATATAAAGGATGGCGGCTATAAAACTCAAAATGGCGGCTGTAGAGTGGTTCCAGCAGCCTGTATAGCTGTTATATATAAGATGGCGCCTATAAGACTTAAAAATGGCGGCTGTAGAATGGTTCCAGCAGCTTGTTCAGCTGTTATACAAAAAGATGGCGGCTATAAGACTTTAAAAGTGGCAGCTGTAGAAAGGTTCCTGCAGCTTATATAGCTTTTATATAAAGGATGACGGCTTAAGACTCAAAATGGCGGCTGTAGAATGGTTCCAGCAGCTTATTTAGCTGTTATATAAAAAATGGCGCCTATAAGACTCAAAATGGCGGCTGTAGAAAGGTTCCTGCAGCTTATATAGCTTTTATAAAAGGGATGACGGCTATAAGACTTCAAAATGCCGGCTGTAGAATGGTTCCAGCAGCTTGTATAGCTGTTATATAAAAGATGACGGCTATAAGACTTAAAATGGTGGCTGTAGAAAGGTTCCTGCAGCTTATATAGCTGTTATATAAAGGATGACGGCTATAAGACTCTAAGACTATTAAGACTTAAAATGGCGGCTGTAGAAAGGTTCCAGCAGCTTATATAGCTTTTATATGAGGGATGCCGGCTATAAAACTCAAAATGGCGGCTGTAGAGTGGTTCCAGCAGCCTGTATAGCTGTTATGTAAAAGATGGCGGCTATAAGATTAAAAATGGCGGCTGTAGAATGGTTCGGCAGCTTGCCGAAGCTGTTATATAAAAGATGGCGGCTATAAGACTCAAAAATGGCGGCTGTAGAATGGTTCTGCAGCTTATAAAGTTTTTATATAAAGGTTGCCTGCTATGAATTCATAAAATGGCGGCTGTAGAAAGGTTCTAGCATTATTTCTCTTTTTATAAAAAGATTTCTTCTTAAGACTTCCAAAATGGCGGCTGTAGAATGGTTCCAGCACTTAACACGCATACACATACAGTTCTTGAGCGCTGCGTCTGTGTGTGTGTATGCATGTGCGCTATAAGATTTCATAATGACGTAGGACGTAGTACCGGCTTCCAACAGCGCTGCTTGCTGTCTACTTTACGTCATCATTTGAACGGATTGGATTGACAGACTAAAATGTGTTCTATTTATCTGATCAGGTTCAAATTTTGGGATCTGGCAATTTATATCAAATTGGTGGCTATAAGATTGGTAAATGGCATGGGGATACCGCACTAATTATTATATAAAAGATGGCGGCTATAAACTTAAAAGGCTATTAGATATAGTGGCACGATCCTGACAATTTTCATACTTTATCTCACTCGGGTAATAAAAAGAACCCAAAAAAATTTCATCCCAATAGCTCTTAAGATGCCTGGCTATAATAGCGTAACGCAAAGATGGACGGCTGATAGAAAGGACATGTCAGCTATATCGACTCAGCTTTTATGCTGATCAAGAATATATATACTTTATAAGGCTCGGAAATGTCTGCTTGTAGATGGTTCCAAACATCTGACCACTTTTATATAATATGCCCGCTATAAGACTATAAAAATGACGTCTGTAGAATGGTTCCAGCAGCTTGTTCAGCTGTTATACAAAAAATGGCGGCTATAAGACTTAAAATGGCGGCTGTAGAAATGGTTCCTGCAGCTTATATAGCTTTTATATAAGGGATGACGGCTAAGACTCAAAATGGGGGGCTGTAGAATGGTTGCAGCAGCTTGTTCAGCTGTTATATAAAAGATGACGGCTATAAGACTTAAAATGGTGGTTG
The DNA here is from genome assembly GCA_018150345.1 of Drosophila equinoxialis. Lineage (NCBI taxonomy): Eukaryota > Metazoa > Arthropoda > Insecta > Diptera > Drosophilidae > Drosophila > Drosophila equinoxialis. Next base: position 577,860 of record JAECWI010000454.1, read on the forward strand.
TAGAAAGGTTACTGCAGCTCATATATATTTATATAAAGGATGACGGCTATAAGACTCTAAGACTATAAAGACTTAAAATGGCGGCTGTAGAAAGGTTCCTGCAGCTTATGTAGCTTTTATATAAAGGATGGCGGCTATAAAACTCAAAATGTAGCAGAGTGGCTGTAGAGTGGTTCCAGCAGCCTGTATAGCTGTTATATAAAAAATGGCGCCTATAAGACTAAAAATGGCGGCTGTAGAATGGTTCCAGCAGCTTATTCAGCTGTTATACAAAAGATGGCGGCTATAAGACTTAAAATGGCGGCTGTAGAAATGTTCCTGCAGCTTATATAGCTTTTATATAAGGGATGACGGCTAAGACTCAAAATGGGGGCTGTAGAATGGTTGCAGCAGCTTGTTCAGCTGTTATACAAAAGATGACGGCTATAAGACTTAAAATGGTGGTTGTAGAAAGGTTACTGCAGCTCATATAGCTTTATATAAAGGATGAAGGCTATAAGACTCTAAGACTATAAAGACTTAAAATGGCGGCTGTAGAAAGGTTCCTGCGGCTTATATAGCTTTTATATAAAGGATGGCGGCTATAAAACTCAAAATGAGCGGGGCTGTAGAGTGGTTCCAGCAGCCTGTATAGCTGTTATATAAAAAATGGCGCCCATAAGACTAAAAATGGCGGCTGTAGAATGGTTCCAGCAGCTTATTCAGCTGTTATACAAAAGATGGCGGCTATAAGACTTAAAATGGCGGCTGTAGAATGGTTCCTGCAGCTTATATAGCTTTTATATAAGGGATGACTGCTAAGACTCAAAATGGCGGCTGTAGAATGGTTCCAGCAGCTTGTTCAGCTGTTATACAAAAGATGACGGCTATAAGACTTAAAATGGTGGTTGTAGAAAGGTTCCTGCAGCTCTATATATTTTATATAAAGGATGACGGCTATAAGACTCTAAGACTATAAAGACTTAAAATGGCGGCTGTAGAAAGGTTCCTGCATCTTATATAGCTTTTATATAAAGGATGACGGCTATAAGACTAAAAATGGCGGCTGTAGAGTGGTTCCAGCAGCCTGTATATCTGTTATATATAAAAGATGGCGGCTATAAGACTTAAAATGCCGCCTGTAGAATGGTTCCAGCAGCTTGTTCAGCTGTTATACAAAAATGGCAGCTATAAGACTTAAAATGGCGGCTGAAGAAAGGTTCCTGAAGCTTATATAGCTTTTATATAAAGGATGACGGCTATAAAACTCAAAATGGCGTCTGTAGAGTGGTTCCAGCAGCCTGTATAGCTGTTATATATAAGATGGCGCCTATAAGACTAAAAATGGCGGCTGTAGAATGGTTCCAGCAGCTTATTCAGCTGTTATAAAAAAAATGGCGGCTATAAGACTTAAAATGGCGGCTGTAGAAAGGTTCCTGCAGCTTATATAGCTTTTATATAAGGCGTGACGGCTATAAGACTCAAAATGGGGCTGTAGAATGGTTCCAGCAGCTTGTTCAGCTGTTATATAAAAGATAGCGGCTATAAGACTTAAAATAGTGGCTGAAGAAACGTTCCTGGAGCTTATATTTTTATTAAAGGATGGCGGCTATAAAACTCAAAATGGCGTCTGTAGAGTGGTTCCAGCAGCCTGTATAGCTGTTATATGTAAGATGGCGCCTATAGACTTAAAAATGGCAGCTGTAGAATGGTTCCAGCAGCTTATTCAGCTGTTATAAAAAAATGGCGGCTATAAGACTTAAAATGGCGGCTGTAGAAAGGTTCCTGCAGCTTATATAGCTTTTATATAAGGGATGACGGCTTAAGACTCAAAATGGGGGCTGTAGAGTGGTTCCAGCAGCCTGTATAGCAGTTATATAAAAGATGGAGGCTATAAGACTTAAAATGCCGGCTGTAGAATCGGTTGCAGTAGCTTGTTCAGCTTTTATATAAAAGGTGGCGGCTATAAAACTCAAAATGGCGGCTGTAGAGTGGTTCCAGCAGCCTGTATAGCTGTTATATATAAGATGGCGCCTATAAGACTCAAAAATGGCGGCTGTAGAATGGTTCCAGCAGCTTGTTCAGCTGTTATACCCAAAAATGGCGGCTATAAGACTTAAAATGGCGGCTGTAGAAAGGTTCCTGCAGCTTATATAGCTTTTTTTATATAAAGGATGACGGCTATAAGACTCAAAATGGGGGTTGTAGAGTAGTTCCAGCAGCCTGTATAGCTGTTATATAAAAGATGGCGGCTATAAGACTTAAAATGCCGGCTGTAGAATGGTTCCAGCAGCTTGTTCAGCTGTTATACAAAAGATGACGGCTAGAAGACTTAAAATGGTGGCTGTAGAAAGGTTCTTGCAGCTTATATAGCTTTTTTATAAAAATATGACGGCAATAAGACTCAAAATGGCGTCTGTAGAGTGGTTCCAGCAGCTTGTTTAGCTTTTATATAAAGATGGCTTAAGAAAAAGGTGGCTGTAGAATGGTTCCAGCAGCCTGTATAGCTGTTATGTAAATGATGGCGGCTATAAGATTAAAAATGGCTGTATGGTTCCAGCAGCTTGTAAAGCTGTTATATAAACAATGGTGGCTATAAGACTTAAAATGGCGGCTGTAGAAAGGTTCCAGCAGCTTATATAGCTTTTATATAAGGGATGACGGCAATCAGACTCAAAATGGGTTTTGTAGAGTAGTTCCAGCAGACTGTATAGCTGGTTATAAAAAGATGGCGTCTATAAGACTTAAAATGCCGGCTGTAGAATGGTTCCAGCAGCTTGTTCAGCTGTTATACAAAAGATGACGGTCTATAAGACTTAAAATGGTGGCTGTAGAAATGTTATTGTAGCTTATATAGCTTTTTTTATAAAAGATGACGGCTATAAGACTCAAAATGGCGTCTGTAGAATGGTTCCAGCAGCTTTTATATCGTTATTATAAGAAAAAAATGGCGGATGTAGAATGGTTTGCGCTGACAGCTTTAAAATATAAACTGTAGAGGTTATAGCTGTTATGTAAATGATGGCCGCGATAAGATTAAAAATGGCGGCTGTAGAATGGTTCCAACAGCTTGTTCAGCTGTTATATATAAAAGATGGCGGCTATAAGACTTAAAATGGCGGCTGCAGAAAGGTTCCAGCAGCTTATATAGCTTTTATATAAGGGATGACGGCTATAAGACTTAAAATGGCGGCTGTAGAGTGGTTCCAGCAGCCTGTATAGCTGTTATGTAAAAGATGGCGGCTATAAGACTTAAAATGGCGGCTGTCGAATGGTTCCTGCAGCTTATATAGCTGTTTAATAAAGATGGCGGCTGTAAGACTTAAAATGGCGGCTGTAGAAAGGTTCAAGCAGCTTATATAGCTTTTATATGTAGGATGACGGCTATAAGACTCAAAATGGCGGCTGTAGAGTGGTTCCAGCAGCCTGTATAGCTGTTATATAAAAGATGGCGGCTGTAAGACTCAAAATGGCGGCTGTCGAATGGTTCCAGCAGATTCTTCAGCTGGTTTTACAAAAGATGGCGGCTATAAGATTTAAAATGGCGTCTGTAGAAAGGTTCCTGAAGCCTATATAGCTTTTATATAAAGGATGGCGGCTATAAAACTCAAAATGGCGGCTGTAGAGTGGTTCCAGCAGCCTGTATAGCTGTTATATATAAGATGGCGCCTATAAGATTAAAAATGGCGGCTGTAGAATGGTTCCAGCAGCTTGTTCAGCTGTTATACCAAAAATGGCGGCTATAAGACTTAAAATGGCGGCTGTAGAAAGGTTCCTGCAGCTTATATAGCTTTTATATAAGGGATGACGGCTAAGACTCAAAATGGGGGCTGTAGAGTGGTTCCAGCAGCATGTATAGCTGGTATATAAAAGATGGCGGCTATAAGACTTAAAATGCCGGCTGTAGAATGGTTCCAGCAGCTTGTTCAGCTGTTATACAAAAGATGACGGCTATAAGACTTAAAATGGTGGCTGTAGAAAGGTTCATGCAGCTTATATAGATTTATATAAAGAAGACGGCCATAAGACTCTAAGACTATAAAGACTTAAAATGGCGGCTGTAGAAAGGTTCCAGCAGCTTATATAGTTTTTATATAAAGGATGGCGGCTGTAAAACTCAAAATGGCGGCTGTAGAGTGGTTCCAGCAGCCTGTATAGCTGTTATGTAAATGATGGCGGCTATAAGATTAAAATAAAATGTTCCAAGTTGAGGTTATACATACCCTTGCAGTCTTTGGCAAAAATTTTGAAATTTCTTTCCCTGCAACTGAATTTATCAATACACAAACAAAACATTCTAATTATTTCTCTTTTTATAAAAACATTTCTTCTTCTTCCATCATTCCCTAAGCAAAGCACAACACGCATACACATACAGTTCTTGTAGCGCTGCGTCTGTGTGTGTGTATGCATGTGCTCTGTTTGATTTCATGATGACGTAGGACGTCAGCGCTGCCGGCAGCCGCTTGCTGCCTACTACATCATTTGAACCGATTTGTATTGACTGTAACTTGTGTTCTATTTATCTGATCAGATTCAAATTTTGGGATCTGTCAATTTATATCAAATTGGTAAATCATATTGGTAAATTTCATTAGGATACTCCAATTTTTCCAAAAATGTTTGTTCTAGAACTATATGATATAGTGGCCCGATCCTGACAATTTTCATACTTTATCTCACTCGGGTAATAAAAAGGCCCCAAAAAAATTTCATCCTAATAGCTCTTAAGATGGGAGTAAAAGGCGTACGCACAAAGAGACGGACAGACGGACAGACGGACATGGCTATACCGACTCAGCTTCTTTTCTGATCAAGAATATATATACTTTATAGGGTCAGAAACGTTTCCTTCTGTGGGTTACAAACATCTGACCGATTTTATAGTTAATGCGGCTACAAGGGTATAAAAATGACGGCTGTAGAATGGTTCCAGCAGCTTGTTTAGCTTTATAAAAGATGGCGGCTATAAGACTTAAAATGGCGGCTGTAGAAAGGTTCCTGCAGCTTATATAGCTTTTATATAAGGGATGACGGCTATAAGACTCAAAATGGGGGCTGTAGAGTGGTTCCAGCAGCCTGTATAGCTGTTATATAAAAGATGGCGGCTATAAGACTTAAAATGGCGGCTGTAGAATGGTTCCAGCAGCAGTTCTTTAGCTGGTTTAACAAAAGATGGCGGCTATAAGATTTAAAATGGCGGCTGTAGAAAGGTTCCAGCATTAGTTTATATAAAAGATGGCGGCTATAAGACTAAAATGGCGGCTGTAGAAGTGCAGCCTATATAGCTTTTTATATAAAGGATGGCGGCTATAAGACTCAAAATGGCGGCTGTAGAGTGGTTCCAGCAGCCTGTATAGCTGTTATATAAAAGATGGCGGCTATAAGACTCAAAATGGCGGCTGTCGAATGGTTCCAGCAGATTCTTCAGCTGGTTTTGTAAAAGATGGCGGCTATAAGATTTAAAATGGCGTCTGTAGAAAGGTTCCTGAAGCCTATATAGCTTTTATATAAAGGATGGCGGCTATAAAACTCAAAATGGCGGCTGTAGAGTGGTTCCAGCAGCCTGTATAGCTGTTATATATAAGATGGCGCCTATAAGATTAAAAATGGCAGCTGTAGAATGGTTCCAGCAGCTTGTTCAGCTGTTATACCAAAAATGGCGGCTATAAGACTTAAAATACCGGCTGTAGAATGGTTGCAGCAGCTTGTTCAGCTGTTATACAAAAGATGGCGGCTATTAGAAATCATATGGCGGCTGTAGAATGGTTCCTGCAGCTTATATAGCTTTTATATAAAGGATGACGGCTATGACTCAAAATTGCGGCTGTAGATTGGTTCTAGCAGCTTGTTCAGTTGTTATCAAAAAGATGACGGCTATAAAAACTCAAAATGCGGCTGTAGAGTGGTTCCAGCAGCCTGTATAGCTGTTATGTAAATGATGGCGGCTATAAGATTTAAAATGGTGGCTGTCGAATGGTTCCTGCAGCTTATATAGCTGTTTAATAAAGATTGGAGGCTGTAAGACTTAAAATGGCGGCTGTAGAAAGGTTCAAGCAGCTTATATAGATTTTATATATAGGATGACGGCTATAAGACTCCAAATGGCGGCTGTAGAGTGGTTCCAGCAGCCTGTATAGCAGTTATATAAAAGATGGCGGCTGTAAGACTCAAAATGGGGGCTGTAAAGTGGTTCCAGCAGCCTTTATAGCTGGTATATAAAAGATGGCGGCTATAAGACTTAAAATGCCGGCTGTAGAATGGTTGAAGCAGCTTGTTCAGCTTTTATATAAAAGATGGCGGCTATAAAACTCAAAATGGCGGCTGTAGAGTGGTTCCAGCAGCCTGTACAGCTGTTATATGTAAGATGGCGCCTATAAGATTAAAAATGGCGGCTGTAGAATGGTTCCAGCAGCTTGTTCAGCTGTTATACCCAAAATGGCGGCTATTAGACTTAAAATGGCGGCTGTAGAAAGGTTCCTGCAGCTTATATAGCTTTTAGATAAGGGATGACGGCTAAGACTCAAAATGGGGGCTGTAGACTGGTTCCAGCAGCATGTATAGCTGGTATATAAAAGATGGCGGCTATTAGACTTAAAATGCCGGCTGTAGAATGGTTCCAGCAGCTTGTTCAGCTGTTATACAAAAGATGACGGCTATAAGACTTAAAATGGTGGCTGTAGAAAGGTTCATGCAGCTTCATATAGATTTATATAAAGGAAGACGGCTATAAGACTCTAAGACTATAGAGACTTAAAATGGCGGCTGTAGAAAAGTTCCAGCAGCTTATATAGCTTTTATATAAAGGATGGCGGCTATAAAACTCAAAATGGCGGCTGTAGAGTGGTTCCAGCAGCCTGTATAGCTGTTATGTAAATGATGGCGGCTATGAGATTAAAAATATCAAAGAAGCTAGCTTCGGCAATGCCGAAGTTTATATACCCTTGCAGTCTTTGGCAAAAATTTGAAATTTCTTTCCCTGCTACTGAATTCATCAATACACAAACAAAACATTCTTATTATTTCTCTTTTTATAAAATCATTTCTTCTTCTTCCATCATTCCCTAAGCAAAGCATAACACGCATACACATACAGTTCTTGTTGCGCTGCGTCTATGTGTGTGTATGCATGTGCTCTGTTTGATTTCATGATGACGTAGGACGTAGTGCCGGCTGCCGGCAGCGCTGCTTGCTGTCTACTACGTCATCATTTGAACCGATTTGTATTGACTGTAACTTGTGTTCTATTTATCTGATCAGACTCAAATTTTGGGATCTGTCAATTTATTTATAAATTTCATGGGGATACCTCAATTTTTCCAAAAATGTTTGTTCTAGAACTATAAGATATAGTGGCCCGATCCTGACAATTTTCATACTTTATCTCACTCGGGTAATAAGAAGGCCCCAAAAAAAATTTCATCCCAATAGCTCTTAAGATGGCTGAGTAAAACGCGTACGCAGAGACAGAAGGACAGACGGACATGGCTATATCGACTCAGCTTCTTATGCTGATCAAGAATATATATACTGTAACGTGTTTTGCCTTTGTGGAACAAAATAACGCCACCCGTGGCCGAGCGGTTGGTTTACGGTTGGGCGTTCGATCGTCAGGCCTCAGATAATTCGGCAGAATTGCAAAGAAAACAGAGACGATTAGTTTCTTTCGTTTATTCAATTTCTTGGCGGGAGCGAAAAACTTTCAAGCCCTTCTTCTCTCTCTCCCTCTCTTCATCTCCCTATCGTTAAGTTGGCCGCGCTAGCTCCAAAAAAACTATCCCTCCCTGTGGCGCCGTTTTTAGTGTGCCCAGCCGTAGAAAATGGGACCGCTACTTAATGGAGGCAGTTTGCCTACTATCCGAGTTGCCACCCAGGCCGTCTACGTTACATTACAACCTCCTTAGACTCGAGGCTCCTGCCCGAGTACCAAGTCGTTGCGAGGATCGGGACGGTAAACAGCCAAACGGTTCACATGCACGGTTCTGGTAACTCTTTTTCCAGGGGGTCGAATTTCGTAGACAAGATCCGAAATCCGACGTACTATTGTAGCGGGCCCAATCCAATCGGATTGTAGCTTTGGGCAACGGCCTACTCTTCGGCTTGGAGAATAGAGCCATACTTCGTCGCCAGGACGGAATTCCTGAGGGTGCGATCGTAGGTCGTAGCGGGTTTTGTTAGTCTGGGCAGCCGTTAGCAGTTGGCGGCGAGCGTTCGCATTTACCACCCGCAGTTGATTTTGCAGCTTAGCCAAGAATTCCGGGACTTCCGTAGGGACAGGAGCTGGTGTTCCAAATAGTAAATCGTTGGGCAGCCTAAGTTCTCTTCCAAACGTTAGCATTGCGGGCGAATAACCGGAGCTTTCATGAACCGCTGACCTGTAGGCCAATAACGCCATGGGCAGCAGTTCATCCCAATCACGCTGGCTAGTCGATACAAACTTTGCCAGGTAATCTAGCAACGTGCGATTGAAGCGTTCCACCATGCCGTCTGACTGTGGATGCAGCGGCGTGGTACGTGTCTTTTCAACAATCATCAGCCGCATACAGGCCTGGAATACCCCCCGCTTCGAAGTTGCGTCCTTGATCAGAGTGTAAGACGAATGGAACGCCGAATCGACAGAAGACTTCTTGTACCAATGCTCGAGCTACAGTTTCGGCTGTCTGGTCCGGTACGGCTGCACATTCCGGCCACTTGGTAAAATAATCCATAACGACCGCGACGTAGCGGTTTCCACGAGGCGTAGTTGGTAGAGGGCCTAGAATGTCAATCGCTAGACGATCGAAAGGAGCTCCCATTAGGCTTGGTTGCAGGCGACCGACGGTTCTTCGAGGTGGTCCTTTGCGTGCGTTGCAGATGGTGCAGCGTGCGCACCAAAGGGTTATATCGGCACTTTGGCCGATCCAGTAAAATCGTTTCTTCGCTTTAGCTAAAGTCTTTTAGCACTGAAGTGACCTCCAGATGGAGAGTCGTGCACGCCTCGAATGGCAGTATCTACCAGTGAGCGAGGCACAAGGGCTACTGGTATATTCTCCGAGTTTTTTATGGTAATCACTCCAATTTCATCCAAGGCTAATCGGTCGTAGAGATGCCACAAAGCTCTAATTTCTGGGCTCTCGCCCCACAATGTAGTTTTAGGCGGGCGTTCGGACTTGTTCATCCAATCGCACACCTTACCGAGGGCCTCGTCGGACTCTTGCTCCTTACACAGGTCGGGTAACAGGACTTGGGTAAACAACACGGCCACTCCATTTTTCCGTTCGACTCTTTCGCATGTTACAAGGTCGGCGAGAGAGACTGTCAGCGTTACCATGTTGTGTACCACTTCGATGCTGAATCTGCATGTGACTGTTGCAGACGTTCTATCCAACGTGCCATCTGCCCTTCTGGTTCTTTGAGAAACGGACGGCCATACAAATAATGATGAAAGTGTTTAGTGGCACGGACTACGGCGAGGAGCTCTTGACGTGTTACACAATAGTTACGTTCTACTGGTTGGAAACATTTACTATAATACTCGATTACTCGTTCTTGTCCATCTTGTAGTTGATGGATCGCCGCTCCCGCCCCAGAATTCGAAGCGTCCGTGTCTAGAATAAAAGGACCGGTGTCATTAGGAAAAGCCAAGACGGGGGCTGTCGTTAGGCACTGCTTCAAGGTGTCAAAGGAGTGACTGCAGTGAGTGTCCCATTCAAAGCGTCGAAGTTTCTCAGTCAGCTGGTGGAGCGGTCGAGCGATAGTAGCGAAGTTGGGGATAAACTTGCGGTAGTACGAGCAAAGCCCCGAAAAGGATCGCACTTCCTTGGTATTTCGAGGTGTAGGCCAGCTCAGCACTTTATCAATCTTGTTGGGACACGCCTGTAATCCATCACGACTCACGAAATGGCCTAGGTAACTAACTTGTTTCTTAAAAAAGCTGCACTTTTTCGGACTAAGTTTAAGACCAGCCCCTGATAGTCGTTTAAACACGTCCTGCAAGTGTGTGAGGTGATCCTCGGTTGTGCGAGAGTAAACAATCACGTCATCGAGATAGACTAGCGCGAACTTCCACATCACCCCAGACAGAAGATTGTCCATCAAACGTCCGAATGTGGCGGGGGCGTTGCAAAGCCCAAATGGCATCACATTGAACTCGAAAAGTCCAGCATCGCAAGCGAAAGCTGTTTTTGGTCGGGAGGGTTCGTCTATCCGCACCTGCCAGTATCCGCTTTGTAAGTCCATCGTCGAAAACCACTGGGAGCCGTACAACGTTGATAGGATGTCGTCCATTTTGGGCAGCGGATATGAGTCCTTGACGGTTATCTCATTTAGGCGCCTATAATCCACACAAAATCGTGTCGCTCCATCCTTCTTCTTGACTAGCACCACCGGCGACGACCACGGACTGACGGACGGGCGAATTATGCCTCTGTTCTCCATGTCAGCAACCAGTTGGTGCACCTCAGCTTTGCGCGCCAGGGGTATTCTTCGGGCCATCCGTTTAATAGGGCGTGGCGGCCCCGTATCGATGTGGTGAGAGGCTAAGTTGGTTTGACCAGTCTCGTCATCGTTTCGGGCAAAAATATGCCGATAGCGATTCAATAGTTCCTTTAGCATTAGTTGTTTTGTAGGCGGCAGGTCCACTCCCCAGAATCTGAGCTCGCATCTTCGTATCTGTCGGGTAATACCACTTCTACGGTTTCTAAGTCGCCCAAAACTAGTGTGGGTGGCAGCGTTCTCTCGTGTGCGCTTAGATTCGATATCCTGGCAGAGAATTGGCCAGCCACTGGTTGGACGACGCCGGTGCTCAGGACGATATCGTCCGGCAGCTCTGTGTAACAGTCTTCCTTCAGTAGGCTTGGTAACGCCGGCTTAGTCGTCGCACATTGCAATCTGACATGCGTGTCGGAGCGTGGCGCCAAACAGACGGGAGTCATCAAGTATATCGGATTTCGTGGCGCTTCGGAGGCGCGGAACAAGGGCATGGTACCCCAGTGGAATCTTAGGTGCATCTTATCAAAGTCGATTACAACCTTGTGTTCTAGCCAAAAATCAGTACCCAGCAGTGTAGGCGTAGAATCATTCACCAGGACAAATCGATGAGTCAGGGGCTTGCGCAGCACTTGCAACTCTACCATCGTTTCTTCAGTGGAGGTGAGCGTTGATGACGCCATACCATACATGGTTACCTGGCATGGTGAGGTTCGTATTGGCTGACGCACATCTCGCCAATTCAAAACCGAGACTGCCGCGCCGGTATCCACCACTATTGGCAATGGCCTCTGCTGAAAGAAAACAATACAATGTAAGCTGTCCTTAGCATTTGGTACAGGCGAATACGTAGCTTGGATAGGATTCCCCGTCCCACGTCGGCCATTTAAGATGGTAGCATCTTTCCTGTTTACTTCGGTAGGGCATTTAGCGCATATATTTGTTGGGACGGCGGCCAAAGGTTCACGAAACAATCGCGCCAATACGGTTTCTTCGTTCAAGCCAGAGTTCTCGCTTCCAACCGCGGGCTCTGCTCATAGTGACTCGTGCAACGGCGTGGTTGGATGCCTGCTGCTCAGGTCGGTGGATGGCTCCAAAATGGTAGGAACGGAATGCTCAAATATGGCAGACCGCTCAACTCCATTAACGGTGGAAACGTTAGAATGGCGAACGTTCCTGGTACTGGTGGCTAAATTTCGGGTATCCGGACGGACGATAGGGGCCAGACTATTTTCCCCAGCCGGTTCCGCGCTTTCACCCTCATCTAGCGTCTCCGTTCGTGATGCCTGGGGGCTCGGCGTTAGTGGGCGACTGATGCGTTCGTCACTGAATTGCGCCTGAGGGCCACCGGTACATTCACTGGTGTTGGATTTAGAATAGCTGTATCGTTGGGTTGCGGCGTTATCTACTATTGCCAATGTTCGCCCCGCTACATTGGCATGCTGCTGTTTTCCGAATGGTGACTTGTTGTTAGCGGTGCCTCTTTCGTGGGCTGGCTGCGACCTCGTCTTCGTCGGCGACGTCTGACTGTGCAGAACCGGTTTACCGTGCGTGCGTCCAAACTGGGCTTGTACTCGCATCGCTACGTCCAATGCCTCTTGTAGCTGAGTCGGTCGACTAGAAATTACTAATCCCTGTAGCGGAGTTTAACGCATACCGTCAATAAATTGTCGCACCAGAATCTGGTCATACATATGTCCGGGCATTCCACTAAAAGCGCATTGGGCCAAGCGCTCCAATTCCAATGCGAAATCGGGCAAGGATTCCCTGGGTCCTTGTATCCGATGGCGCAACAGTTGATAGCTCGACCGGCAGTCTAGCATGAATCGTTGACGCATGGCAGCACACAGTGCTGAGTAGGTAAGTGTAGGCTGTGTAGGCAAGGTGCCATAAAATGTTGAGGCGCGACCACGCAGATTCAACACCACTGCCAAACATTTCTCATCCTCTGCCCACTGATAGTAATTCGCCACCTTGTCTACCAGTCGCTCAAATTCGCCCCAAGATCCAGTTCCATCAAACAACGGCAACAAACCTGGATTAAATTGCGGCACGGGGGGTGATCGCGCCCACGCCGATCCGTAGGTGGTGGAAGCGGCCCGTGGCAGCGCGTCCTGCCTTGGTTGAGGTAACCCATCCCACGTGGTGTGTTCCGGCGGCGAAACGGGCCCTGGCACCGCTGTGGGCTGTGCGTTTATAAAGGACCGCTGTAAGGCCTCGCACATTCGGTCGATCTTTTTAGTCACCGCCTCCACTGATTGTGCTATAGCAATAATAGAACTGCCGCTGTCCTCCTCCATTCTACTGTTCCAAGCCTGCGTCGATTTCTTAGGCATTTTACACGTGGTGAGGTTCTTCGCAGTAACCGAACATAACCCCACACCTGACACCAATGTAACGTGTTTTGCCTTTGTGGAACAAAATAACGCCACCCGTGGCCGAGCGGTTGGTTTACGGTTGGGCGTTCGATCGTCAGGCCTCAGATAATTCGGCAGAATCGCAAACAAAACAGAGACGATTAGTTTCTTTCGTTTATTCAATTTCTTGGCGGGAGCGAAAAACTTTCAAGCCATTCTTCTCTCTCTCCCTCTCTTCATCTCCCTATCGTTAAGTTGGCCGTGCTAGCTCCAAAAAAACTATCCCTCCCTGTGGCGCCGTTTTTAGTGTGCCCAGCCGTAGAAAATGGGACCGCTACTTAATGGAGACAGTTTGCCTACTATCCGAGTTGCCACCCAGGCCGTCTACGTTACAATACTTTATAGGGTCAGAAACGTCTCCTTCTGTGCGTTACAAATATAAAAATGACGGCTGTAGAATGGTTCCAGCAGCTTGTTCAGCTGGCGGCTATAAGACTTAAAATGGCGGCTGTAGAATGGTTCCTGCAGCTTATATAGCTTTTATATAAGGGATGACGGCATTCAGACTCAAAATGGAATTTGTAGAGTGGTTCCAGCAGCCTGTATAGCTGGTATATAAAAGATGGCGGCTATAAGACTTAAAATGCCGGCTGTAGAATGGTTCCAGCAGCTTGTTCAGCTGTTATACAAAAGATGACGGCTAGAAGACTTAAAATGGTGGCTGTAGAAAGGTTATTGTAGCTTATATAGCTTTTTTATAAAAGATGACGCCTATAAGACTCAAAATGGCGTCTGTAGAGTGGTTCCAGCAGCATGTTTAGTTGTTATAAAAAAAAGGCGGCTGTAGAATGGTTCCCGCAGCCTGTATAGCTGTTATGTAAATGATGGCCGCGATAAGATTAAGAATGGCATGTATAATGGTTCCAAAAGCTTGTAAAGCTGTTATATAAACAATGGCGGCTATAAGATTTAAAATGGCGGCTGCAGAAAAGTTGCAGCAGCTCATATAGCTTTTATATAAGGGCTGACGGCAATCAGACTCAAAATGGTTTTTGTAAAATGGTTCCAGCAGACTGTATAGCTGGTATAAAAAGATGGCGGCTATAAGCCTTAAAATGGCGGCTGTAGAATGGTCCCAGCAGCTTGTTCAGCTGTTATACAAAAGATGACGGCTAGAAGACTTAAAATGGTGGCAGTAGAAATGTTCTTGTAGCTTATATAGCTTTTTTATAAAAGATGACGGCTATAAGACTCAAAATGGCGTCTGTAGAGTGGTTCCAGCAGCTTGTTTAGTTGTTATAAAAAAAAAGGCGGATGTAGAATGGTTCCCGCAGCCTGTATAGCAGTTATGTAAATGATGGCCGCGATAAGATTAAGAATGGCATGTATAATGGTTCTAAAAGCTTGTAAAGCTGTTATATAAAGAATAACGGCTATAAGACTTAAAATGGCGGCTGCAGAAAAGTTGCAGCAGCTTATATAGCTTTTATATAACGGATGACGGCTATAAGACTTAAAATGACGGCTGTAGAGTGGTTTCAGCAGCCTGTATAGCTGTTATGTAAATGATAGCGGCTATAAGATTTAAATTGGCGGGTGTCGAATGGTCCCTGCAGTTTATATAGCTGTTTAATAAAGAATGGCGGCTGTAAGACTTAAAATGGCGGCTGTAAAAAGGTTCCTGCAGCTTATATAGCTTTTATATAAAGGATGGCGGCTATAAAACTCAAAATGGCGGCTGTAGAAAGGCTCCTGCAGCTTATATAGCTTTTATATAAGGGCTGACGGCAATCAGACTCAAAATGGTTTTTGTAAAATGGTTCCAGCAGACTGTATAGCTGGTATAAAAAGATGGCGGCTATAAGCCTTAAAATGGCGGCTGTAGAATGGTCCCAGCAGCTTGTTCAGCTGTTATACAAAAGATGACGGCTAGAAGACTTAAAATGGTGGCAGTAGAAATGTTCTTGTAGCTTATATAGCTTTTTTATAAAAGATGACGGCTATAAGACTCAAAATGGCGTCTGTAGAGTGGTTCCAGCAGCTTGTTTAGTTGTTATAAAAAAAAAGGCGGATGTAGAATGGTTCCCGCAGCCTGTATAGCAGTTATGTAAATGATGGCCGCGATAAGATTAAGAATGGCATGTATAATGGTTCTAAAAGCTTGTAAAGCTGTTATATAAAGAATAACGGCTATAAGACTTAAAATGGCGGCTGCAGAAAAGTTGCAGCAGCTTATATAGCTTTTATATAACGGATGACGGCTATAAGACTTAAAATGACGGCTGTAGAGTGGTTTCAGCAGCCTGTATAGCTGTTATGTAAATGATAGCGGCTATAAGATTTAAATTGGCGGGTGTCGAATGGTCCCTGCAGTTTATATAGCTGTTTAATAAAGAATGGCGGCTGTAAGACTTAAAATGGCGGCTGTAAAAAGGTTCCTGCAGTTTATATAGCTGTTTAATAAAGAATGGCGGCTATAAGACTTAAAATGGTGGCTGTAGAAAGGTTCATGCAGCTTATATAGCTTTTATATAAAGGATGGCGGCTATAAAACTCAAAATGGCGGCTGTAGAGTGGTTCCAGCTGCCTGTATAGCTGTTATGTAAATGATGGCGGCTATAAGATTAAAAATATCAAAGAAGCTAACTTCCGCAATGCCGAAGTTTATATACCCTTGCAGTCTTTGGCAAAAATTTTGAAATTTCTTTCCCTGCAACTGAATTCATCAATACACAAACAAAACATTCTAATTATTTCTCTTTTTATAAAAACATTTCTTCTTCTTCCATCATTCCCTAAGCAAAGCACAACACGTATACACATACAGTTCTTGTAGCGCTGCGTCTGTGTGTGTGTATGCATGTGCTCTGTTTGATTTCATGATGACGTAGGACGTAGTACCGGCTGCCGGCAGCGCTGCTTGCTGTCTACTACGTCATCATTTGAACCGATTTGTATTGACTGTAATTTGTGTTCTATTTATCTGATCAGATTCAAATTATGGCATCTGTCAATTTATATCAAATACTATCATATTGGTAAATTTCATGGGGATACTCAAATTTTTCCAAAAATGTTTGTTCTAGAACTATAAGATCAGATTCAAATTATGGCATCTGTCAATTTATATCAAATACTATCATATTGGTAAATTTCATGGGGATTCTCCAATTTTTCCAAAATGTTTGTTCTAGAACTATAAGATATAGTGGCCCGATCCTGACAATTTTCATACTTTATCTCACTCGGGTAATAAAAAGGCCCCAAAAAAAGTTGCATCCCAATAGCTCTTAAAATGGCTAAGTAAAACGCGTACGCATAGACAGAAGGACAGACGGACATGGCTATATTGACTCAGATTCTTATGCTGATCAAGAATAAATATACTTTATAGGGTCGGAAACGTCTCCTTCTGTGCGTTACAAACATCTGACCAATTTTATAATACCCTCTGCAAGGGTATAAAAATGACGGCTGTAGAATGGTTCCAGCAGCTTGTTCAGTTGTTATACAAAAGATGGCGGCTATAAGACTTAAAATGGCGGCTGTAAAAAGGTTCCTGCAGCTTATATAGCTTTTACATAAGGGATAGCGGCTATAAGACTCAAAATGGCGTCTGTAGAGTGGTTCCAGCATCCTGTATTCAGGTCAGCTTGGTCACAGTATCACATGAGAGAGAGTCTACGATGTGATTAGTGATTTTTACATCATCGGCGTACATAAAAACTCTGGAATTTAAAAGAACGGTGGGGAGGTCATTAATAAAAATGGCGAATAGTAATGGGCCAAGGTGACTGCCCTGTGGGAAGGTTAGTTGTGGTGGACCTATTCTTGACAAACCCATGCTGGTATGGCGAAAAAATAGATTTACATAAATGCTGTATTTGAGACGTCATAATTTTCTCAAACAGTTTAGGTATCGCTGACAATTTAGAAATTCCTCTGTAATTAGTGATGTCGGATTTATTGCCACATTTGTGAAGAAGTAAAATAAACGAATCCTTCCATATAGATGGAAACTCGCACAGTGTAACGGACAACTCAAAAAGCTTAAGTAAAGGCGAGCACAATGACTCCGCACAGAACCTCAGGACACAAGCGGGAATACCTTCTGGGCCCGGTGAGTATACCGGCTTAATCGTCATTAGTTCCTTAGCTACCGAACTTTCCGTTATAATAGGATTAAGAATGCAGTTGGATTTCGTTATAGGATATGGATATATCTGACTAGAGTTGTACTTAGTGGATGTGTACGTAGTCGAGAAGAAGTTAGCAAATAAATTAGAAATAGATTGATCAGAAGAGGCCGAAACATTATTAAAAACTGCAAACGTTGGAAGGGAGATAGAATTTCGCTTTGAGTTAACGAAACTATAGAACTCTTTAGGATTTTCAGAGAATTGCAACTTGCAACGTTGTAAGTAATTATTACAGCATTTAGAATTAGAAAAATAAAATTCGATTTAGCAACCAAGTAACGAGAAAGATCCGATGATGGACCCGTGACTTTATACTTTTTGTAATACCTAGACTTAAGATTCTTCAGTTTTGACAGCCCCCGCGTAAACCATGGTGACTTTTGCGTCACCACAGGAGGCACCACAGGGTACACATTCATTAGAGATTGAGTCAACAGTGGTACAAAATAAAGAAATGGCGGAATTCATATCCGTACAAGTGTATAAATTAGTCCAATCGGTATTAAGAAAGGCATTGTTTAGTGCGACAAATTCAGTCTTCCGAAAACATCGGGTGCGTACCGTAGGATCACACTCGGAGATGGGCTCGCGGCTGGGAAACTCAATAGATAACTCTAAAGTTGGATGAAAACTAGTTCTAGATACTTCACAAAAACTAGGATCAGAAGTAAAAATCAGATCCAGAAATCTGCCAGACGTATTAGAAATCGAATTCAGCTGGGCCAACGAAAGACCATCAATAAAATCGTAACACCCAGAGGGCAGCAACGTTTTGCTACCATTAAGTGTTGACCAAGTTATAGTGGGCAGGTTAAAGTCCCCAAGGACAATAAATGAGTCTCTGTCAGAAAGTAGTTCAAGTATAAATTTAATAGATTCTAAGTGTAGTAAGTAGGTTGGGCATTCCGTTTGGTGCAGAATGTAAGAACAGGTAACAAAAATGGAAAAACGAGTAAAAGATACCTTAACGCATATAGATTGACCGATGATAGGGTGGAATCTACATCAATAAGAACTCCACCAACCCTACGATCAGTACGATCACGTCTAAAAATATTGAAATTGGAGGGTGAAACTGTGGCGTCAAAAAGTCAGGTTTTAACCAAGTCTCAGTAAAGACAATTAGGTCAAAATCGAAAAGCCAGACTATCTACAAAGAGTTTAGTAAGTTTAGTATTAAGGCCTCTGACATTCTGATAGCCGACAGAGAAGGAAGTTTTTTAGTTTTTTGATAATGTAGAAGAAGGAATAGGTAATGAAGGAGTGGGAATAGATGAAGAAGAAAGAGGAATAGATGGTGAAGGAATCCTTATTTGGCCCCGTGTCTTCCTTTTTCTGGATGTAAACTCCTTCACAATTAAGCTTTTCGGCCAGAAGCTAAAACTGCAGATACAGTCAAAGAACTCAATTGGGACACTGATTTTAAAAGATGAAATTTCTCTAGAATATGAAAATTTAAACTTTTCTATGGATATATTGGAGACACTCAGTTTAGCCCGAATGTGGGCCATGACATCATCCGATGTAGCATCAGGGAGAAGTCGCGAAACAGAAATGTGTTTTTTGGGTGGCACCCCCACCAATGGTTTCGGCATTCCAGGTTCAAGCAGCTTATATAGATTTTACATATAGGATGACGGCTATATGACTCCAAATGGCGGCTGTAGAGTGGTTCCAGCAGCCTGTATAGCAGTTATTTAAAAGATGGCGGCTGTAAGACTCAAAATGGCGGATGTCGAATGGTTCGAGCAGATTCTTCAGCTGGTTTACAAAAGATGACGGCTATAAGACTCAAAATAGCGGATGTAGAGTGGTTCCAGCAGCTTGTTTAGTTGTTATAAATGAAGTAAGTAACTCGTCTCGCCGACTTAGGTATACCATACACCAGTAAAACAAATATTTCAAATTTGTAATAACTAATGCATTTGCCTATTTTAAAAAATTCTGTTCACATGCTTTTTACTAGTATATTTCAGTATCTCGCGCACTTATGCATATAAGCACACTAGCGCCCCCATCCGCCAACGGTGGGTTTGATCAAATTTGGTATTTTGCTGGGTATTAGTATCAAATTTAAGTGTGCCAAATTTGATTGCACAAGGTAAAAAATTACGGGAGATAATCAAGTTTTTCAAATTTCCGGGGCGGAAAGCGGCGTGGCAAAAATTTTATACATACAAAATGTGCGCATTTACTATTGTAGTGCCCAGTTTCTGCCGTTAGTTCTATTTTTTTAAATTTTAAGGCGTTAGTTACAAATCGGTAAGGGGTGGGTAATTGTGTCGATGGAAGTGATCAGCTGAGCTTAGAAGTTCGATAATTAGGCTAGTGCAGCCCTAGCGAGGAAGCATTATGCGCGATCGCATGCATTGGTCACACTCTTTTCTGACGAACTAGACGCCTAAACCACGCTGCTCCTCCAGAAAAAATATAAAAATTTAAATCTGAAATTTTCTCGGCCATCCAGTAGAATTATAATTTAAATATTAATTTGGAGCATTCAGGACAGCCATTATTGTGGAGTTTTGTGAATCTGATTATCGTAAGTTAATTTTTTGTGGATATTTGGAAGTGTCTAATAAGTTCTTTTGAAAACTTAGCCATAAATAAATTGGATGTCGAAAATCTGAACAGGGAATTTCATTTTTGAGTTCCGAAAATCAACCAGATATATGTATTTTTGAGACACCGAGGCCTCAAAAACTGCACACCGTGAAGGGCACATAGACATTTCGACAAAGTCAACAAGATTGGAATAGCCGCCCGAATCGGATACGGGCAGAGAGAGTTTCCTTGTTGCGGATTAATAGTCCTCCAGATCGCCTGTATTGCCTAGGAGTGCCAAACGCGTGATTTAACTTAACATTTTATTCCTAAGCATCATCCAGCGGACGACGAAGGCCTTCGACGGACCGGACGGATGGGTAAGTCCTAAGTTCTTGACAAAAAAAAAAATCATGTTCGTTCTGGCATTTCCCTGTTTGGTTTGGCAAAAAGATAGCGAGTTCTGCGTCAAATAAGCCGCAATTAAGAAAAAGTTCTCTCTCCAGTTTGGTATTATCAAAAGAACATTATTAAAGTTAAAGTAAATCGCCTTTGACTGTGTGAGCGGGTCCATAATTTAGAATTTAAATAATTTAAGTTGGAGACTTCCAAATTTCATTTGACCTTTTTATTTTGATTACCGATAAGTTTATATATATCCACCTTATAATTAAGATTCACCAAAACATTACAATATTATTCCTAATTTGTGCTTTTGGATGCCTGAAATGATCCAATTATTTAATTTGATTACCGTTTATTATAAGAATCTTCATTTTAGTTTGTATAACTCGGATTATGTTTCCGACTTATTGAAGTATTTTGGTATTCCGTAACCCTCGTGAATAAATATCATTTATAATGTTTGAGTAAAAGTGGTGTGATCTTCCTTGTGCCGAAATGTGAGCGGTGAGCTGAATTATCTTGGGATTTTCCAGAATCTTGCGACAGGAAAATCATTGGTTGGGAGGGTTTAGACGCGAAGCTATACTACCATCCTCATAGCTTCCCTATTCGTGTGACACTAATATAATCGCTTTCTCTATCACTCTAGTTAATTTCTTTTATTATGTAATTGTGTAATATTCGTGCTCTAGAAACTTAGTTTTATTTTATGTAGTACAGGTGTATTGAGAACGACTGGTCCAAAGAACCCCCCCCAAAGACTGTTTGCTAGCCGACAGCCAGAAGTCCCACCCGGACCAAAACTTCTCGATACATTCAGCGTACATGTTGGCTTTGGTCTGATTTGTGGTGCTCTTGCCCATCATAACATCTGATAAATCGGGACTGCGAGAGTTACCACACACATATATATAGGCCAAAGCTGACCTCCTCTTGGATCAAATAACATCCTTTGACAAAGAGGGGATGTGCATGATTTGGATTAATTCCAGATTGTGTACATTACATAATTTTGGCGCCCAACTAGGAGGCTTGTTAGACTTGTATACAGGTTTTCGGTTCAACCGCGTATCTTTATAGGACTCAGGCTGAGCCGTGTTGTTCAAGAATTTCAGGTTCCTTTTTCCTTCTCCTACTTCTTATTCTATCTCTTAACAAAATCCCCAGTCTTTTTTATCTATCCTTTGCTGTCAAATATTTTTATTTTTTTTTTTTCATTTCGCTTTCTTTTTTGTGTTCGCGGATAGTTGTTTGAGTGACTTATTCATTAGGAATGCAGATATTTGGAGAATCCGAGTTCTGACCAGTGATGAGGCGCTTAAGCATGAATCGGTGAATATACTTAGAAACATATACAAACTCTACGATATAATAACAGACGCATATTATAGGCTATGTTTTTCTTGGAATTCGTAAATTTGATTGTTTCGATTTTACGACCAGTGAAGCATGATAGGCTTGTGATGTCGGCGTTAGCATTGTAGTTTATTGATTCATCCATTTCTTTTAATTACAATAGAACAAATGTTTCAGCAGTGATCAATGAATTGACTGCTTAATCATCAGATTTCTCTATCCCTTCATATATAAATTTTCTGAGATTGAACTATCAATTAGTTTGATTCTCCCTCTATATTAGTGCCGCACCTATAATTTTGCTCACCCTCACTTTCAAAACAAGGAAGATAATCGTAAAATGATTAAATATATTAAAACGAATTTATTAAAGTATCTAAAATAATGTTTGTGTAAAAATAATCAAAATGTCTGTATTTCGGAGTAATGATGAATTGAGTGTGCTACCAGAAGCAAAATGCACAATTTGCTTGAAAGAATTATTAGAAACAGAAGAGCTTAGGATTACTAAATGTAATCATGTTTTCCATCAGGAGTGTATAAAAAATTATATACAAGAACATCAGGAATGTCATTTCTGTAAAAAATTATGCAATCAGAAAGATTTAGTCCAATTTATAATGCCAGATCAAGCAGCGGGTCCCTTAAGTAATAAAAACAAGAAGACCCATAATACTAGAGCTCAATCACAATCAAGCAATGTAGCATCTCCGGCTAGTCAGTTAAAATCAGGAGGTAGAGGTAGAAAACCCAAATCATCAACGGCACGGAAACCGGAGAACTCGAGTCGACACAGCCAGCGTTCAGCTTTTTCACAGCAACAATCAACTTCAAATCGAGCAGCTGAGATAAATGTTGATACAATCTTTGAAAGAATGGAATATTTAATTGATCAGAGATTGGGAAATTTAAATGTAAATAATTCAGTTGGACGATCTAGCAACCACGACGAGCATCGCGTTCCAACCCCAAGATCAGATTCAATATCACACCATTACTTTAATCATGGAAAAGCCGCCCAATTAGTACAAAGTTGGGGTCTTAAATTTGATGCGTCTCCTAAAGGTCCTACAGTATCAGAGTTTCTATACAGAATAAAAGCATTAACTATAGACAATTTTCAGAGTGATTTTACACCGGTATGCAGAAATTTGCACCTATTGTTAACCGGCAGAGCCAAGGAATGGTATTGGCGCTATCGAAAAGAACATGACGAAGTTGTTTGGGAAGAGTTTTGCATGGATTTAAAACAGGAATACGACGATTTCAAGGACGATGATTTGATTCTTGAAGAAATACGTAACCGAAAACAGAGGTATGGTGAAGCATTTGATGTTTACTATGAAGACGTAATGACTTTGGTATCGAGATTGGTAATACCTATGGAGGAAACACGACTCGTACATTAGCTACAAAGAAACCTGATTTCAGAAGTACGAGAAGCTTTATTATACGTTCCAATTGAATCGGTATCTAAGCTTCGCCAGTTGGTGCACCGCCGAGAGCAATTTCTCCGTGAAGAATCAGGAAAACGCATTACGAAGTATACGAATACTAGGAAGAATATCGTTTTACTCGAAGAAACAGATGAAAATTCCGAGGAGGAAGATGTTCAACCGGAATTAAATGCGATTCACGTCAAGGAAAAGAGATATATTTGTTGGAATTGTGACATCGAAGGACACAGATGGGACATGTGTTTAGAAGACCGCCGTATTTTCTGCTATGGATGTGGAAAGAAGAATGTCTACAAACCACAATGTGATGTATGCCAAACCCGTTCGAAAAACTTCAATCAGGGCCCATCATCCCGTCGCAATCGAGTGGACCCTCAGTAGATGTCAATGATAATACAGCGACAAACAACAAAACACCAGATTCGACAGATAACACCGATATGAATAAAATTCAGCCGTATCCCAGACTAATAGTCCCATACCATCAGACTAATAGTCCCATACCATCAACGGATGCAAAACCATTTAGCGATTCGAGATAAAATCTTTGCGCAGGAGGTTACAACTTGCCAGTTCATTAGAAGTCGATCTTGCGAACGTCTGCGTCGATTTTGGAAGAAAGTAAAAGACGCCCAAAACTCATAATAGCGTCTATGATTAACGAAGCTGCAGATGGCCGTTTCTATGCTCCAGTGAAGTTTCTCGAATTTTCTTAGCTTGGTCTATTGGATACTGGAGCTAATATCAGTTGTATCGGATCAGATTAAGCAGCAATAGACTGGACGAAATATCCCGGATTTTCGACTATTGTTTCAAGTGTAGCCACAGCAGATGGGAAAAGACATCCAGTTACCGGAATAATAAGAACAGAGGTTCAATACGAAAGCAAGCGAAAACCTCTTTCTCTTTTTATTATCCCGTCATTAGCGAAACGAGTCATTTTAGGAATTGATTTTTGGAAATCTTTTGAGTTATGCCCAGAATTTTCATTTCGTTGTAAGACTCCCATATTAGATAAAAATATTCAGTCGGTTGATGATGAGAAGAAATGTTTATTAACCCCAGAGCAAGAAAAAAGATTAAAGATTAAAGATATCAAAGAAGCAACTCCAATCAAACAACGCTTCTATCCGGTGTCGCCAGCGGTTGAAAAGTTGATGTATAAAGAAATCGACCGAATGTTGGAAATGGGAGTGATCGAGAGAGCAAATAGTCCTTGGAGGTCTCCTATGAGTCTGGTGGTAAAAACCCGGAAAAGTGCGATTATGTTTGGACGCAACAAAAATAAATGAAGTCACCAAAAAGGACGCATATCCACTGCAAAGCATAGATGGAATTTTCGCACGACTGCCCAAGGCAAATTTCATAACAAAAATTGATTTAAAAGATGCCTACTGGCAAATTGCCCTTTCAGATAAATCCAAACCCATAACAGCTTTTACGATACCCGGCCGCCCCTTATACCAGTTCACCGTAATGCCATTCGGATTATGCAATGCTTCGCAAACCATAGCACGATTGATAGATGATTTAATTCCAGCAGATCTGAAATGTGTGTTCGGATACTTGGACGATCTCTGTGTGGTGTCAGAAGATTTCGATACCCATTTCGAAATTCTGATTCGTATGTCTCAGCAATTTAGGAAGGCAAATCTAACTTTAAATATAGAAAAGACAAAGTTTTGTGTCACTGAAGTGCCATATCTGGGATATATTATAGGAAGAGAAGGAATTTCAACAGACCCTGTCAAGATAGAAGCAATAAAGAATTAGCCAATTCCGAAAACGATAAAGCAAACCAGATGTTTCTTGGGTGTTGTTGGTTGGTATCGTAGATTCATTGATAATTATTCTGATATTACATTTCCGATAACCCAATTGTTAACTAACAAAAAGAAATTTTTATGGACCCAGGAAGCTCAAATTGCCTTCGAAAAACTTAAGGAAAAGCTTACATCGGCCCCGATCTTAATCAATCCAGACTTCAATAAGAAATTCTTTGTGCATTGTGACGCAAGCAACTACGGCATGGGAGCATCGCTGATACTATTGGATGAAGAAGGAGCTGAGAAACCCGTAGCGTTTATGTGGAAGAAGTTAACAACTGCTCAACGAAACTATAGCGTAACAGAACGCGAGTGTTTGGCTGCTTTGGAAGCAATTGAAAAATTTCGCTGCTATCTGGAACTACAAGAGTTCGAAGTTATAACCAACCACGCCAGTTTAGTTTGGCTGATGCGACAATCAGATCTGAAAGGAAGACTCGCGAGATGGGCTATGAAGCTGCAAAGTTATAAGTTTGAAATAAGTCACCGACGAGGTCGAGATAATGTAGTACCCGATGCCTTGTCCAGAATGTTTTCAGAGGATTTGTGTACTTTGGAGGAACTTCGCCCCTTAGTCGATTTGAACTCTCCTAGTTTTAATGACGAAGAGTATCAACAACTAAGAGAGAGAATTCAAAAAGAAGAGGACAGATACCCGGATTTGAAAATTATAGATCAATTTGTATATATACGCACGGAGCATGACGATGGAACAGAGTCTAGCCTAGTCAATATTTGGAAATTATGGATTCCGCAAAGTTTATCAAAAGAAGCCATCAAAAGAGCTCATGAAGATATAATATCTGCACATGGAGGAATGGCAAAGACTTTGGAGCTCCTACGTCGTACATTCTTTTTGGCCAGGCATGGTGGTACAAGTGCGTGATTTTATAGGAAATTGTGAGACATGCAAGTCAACGAAAGCACCTAACCAAATCTTAAAGCCACCAATGGGGAAACCTGCAGTATCCGAGAGACCTTTTCAGCGATTATATGTTGATCTTTTAGGACCATATACGAGAAGCAAACGTGGTCATATCGGACTCTTGATAGTGGTGGAAAATTTATCTAAGTATCATTGGCTGCACCCCCTTAAAGTTTTTAAGAGCAATGTGATTCAAGAGTATCTGCAGGATAATATATTCTTTCGATACGGAGTTCCGGAGATATTGGTAAGCGACAACGGATCACAATTTAAGGCAAGCGAATTTAATGCATGGTTAACATCGTTGGGTGTGAAACATATATGTACAAAAGTTTATTCCCCATAGTCGAATGCATATGAGAGGGTAAACAGATCCATAATTGCAGCAATACGCGCCTATCTCAAAGAGGACCAGCGCGAATGGGATCTACACATAACGGCTATAAGTTGTGCACTAAGAAATTCGTATCATCAGAGTATAGGATGCTCTCCTTTCCATGCTTTGTTTGGCTTTGACATGGCCACTCATGGTTCCCAATACACTCTTCTCGAAAAGATTAATATGCTGAATGAATCGAATAATGTGTTGCGAAAGGACGATCAGTTAGTATTACGGAGTAATTTACTTAAGAAAAATATAGCACAGGCAGCAGAGCATAATGCAAAAGTATATAATCTGAGAACCAAGAATTTTAATTTTAAGGTAGGACAAGAAGTTTTTAGACGTAATTTTGGACAGAGCAATTTTCAAAAATGTGTTAGTGCCAAGTTGAACTTGTTGTGGCTAAAGTCTCGAGTACGAGAAAGATTTCGGAAACTGTTATTATGTGTTGGAAGATTTGAATGGCAAACTGATAGGAACTTATCACGCAAAGGACATTAGGCAGTAACTGTCTTTTTTCAGGTTAATACTCCGAAGCAAGCTCTAGTATTATCCTGTGGTTGTAGTGCCCAGTTTCTGCCGTTAGTTCTATTTTTTTAAATTTTAAGGCGTTAGTTACACATCGGTAAGGGGTGGGTAATTGTGTCGATGGAAGTGATCAGCTGAGCTTAGAAGTTCGATAATTAGGCTAGTGCAGCCCTAGCGAGGAAGCATTATGCGCGATCGCATGCATTGGTCACACTCTTTTCTGACGAACTAGACGCCTAAACCACGCTGCTCCTCCAGAAAAAATATAAAAATTTAAATCTGAAATTTTCTCGGCCATCCAGTAGAATTATAATTTAAATATTAATTTGGAGCATTCAGGACAGCCATTATTGTGGAGTTTTGTGAATCTGATTATCGTAAGTTAATTTTTTGTGGATATTTGGAAGAGTCTAATAAGTTCTTTTGAAAACTTAGCCATAAATAAATTGGATGTCGAAAATCTGAACAGGGAATTTCATTTTTGAGTTCCGAAAATCAACCAGATATATGTATTTTTGAGACACCGAGGCCTCAAAAACTGCACACCGTGAAGGGCACATAGAAATTTCGACAAAGTCAACAAGATTGGAATAGCCGCCCGAATCGGATACGGGCAGAGAGAGTTTCCTTGTTGCGGAATAAGAGTCCTCCAGATCGCCTGTATTGCCTAGGAGTGCCAAATGCGTGATTTAACTTAACATTTTATTCCTAAGCATCATCCAGCGGACGACGAAGGCCTTCGACGGACCGGACGGATGGGTAAGTCCTAAGTTCTTGACAAAAAAAAATCATGTTCGTTCTGGCATTTCCCTGTTTGGTTTGGCAAAAAGATAGCGAGTTCTGCGTCAAATAAGCCGCAATTAAGAAAAAGTTCTCTCTCCAGTTTGGTATTATCAAAAGAACATTATTAAAGTTAAAGTAAATCGCCTTTGACTGTGTGAGCGGGTCCATAATTTAGAATTTAAATAATTTAAGTTGGAGACTTCCAAATTTCATTTGACCTTTTTATTTTGATTACCGATAAGTTTATATATATCCACCTTATAATTAAGATTCACCAAAACATTACAATATTATTCCTAATTTGTGCTTTTGGATGCCTGAAATGATCCAATTATTTAATTTGATTACCGTTTATTATAAGAATCTTCATTTTAGTTTGTATAACTCGGATTATGTTTCCGACTTATTGAAGTATTTTGGTATTCCGTAACCCTCGTGAATAAATATCATTTATAATGTTTGAGTAAAATTGGTGTGATCTTCCTTGTGCCGAAATGTGAGCGGTGAGCTGAATTATCTTGGGATTTTCCAGAATCTTGCGACAGGAAAATCATTGGTTGGGAGGGTTTAGACGCGAAGCTATACTACCATCCTCATAGCTTCCATATTCGTGTGACACTAATATAATCGCTTTCTCTATCACTCTAGTTAATTTCTTTTATTATGTAATTGTGTAATATTCGTGCTCTAGGGACTTAGTTTTATTTTATGTAGTACGGGTGTATTGAGAACGACTGGTCCAAAGAACCCCCCCCAAAGACTGTTTGCTAGCCGACAGCCAGAAGTCCCACCCGGACCAAAACTTCTCGATACATTCAGCCCGTACATGTTGGCTTTGGTCTGATTTGTGGTGCTCTTGCCCATCATAACATCTGATAAATCGGGACTGCGAGAGTTACCACACACATATATATAGGCCAAAGCTGACCTCCTCTTGGATCAAATAACATCCTTTGACAAAGAGAGGATGTGCATGATCTGGATTAATTCCAGATTGTGTACATTACACTATGCAAATATACATACCAAATTTGGTGTCTCTAGCTGCAATAGTTTTTGAGATAAACGTTTTTTTTTGAATTGCGGGGGCGGAAAGGGGCGTGGCAAAAATTTGAAACAAACTGGGTCGGAGAAGCTTCCTTCTGCCTGTTACATACATTTTGGCGACTCTAATATACCATTTCACCCTATGGGTGTATGGTATAAAAAGATGGCGGCTGTGGAATGGTTCCAGCAGCCTGTATAGCTGTTATGTAAATGATGGCCGCGATAAGATTTAAAATGGCATGTAGAATGGTTCCAACAGCTTCAGCTGTTATATAAAGAATGGCGTCTATAAGACTGATGACGGCTATAATACTCAAAATGGCGGATATTGAATAGTTCCAGCAGCTTGTTCAGCTGTTATACAAAAAATGGCAGCTATAAGACTTAAAATGCCGGCTGTAGAAAGGTTCCTGCAGCTTTTATAGCTTTTATATAAGGGATGGCGGCTACAAAACTCAAAATGGCGACTGTAGAGTGGTTACAGCAGCCTGTATAGCTGTTATGTAAATGATGGCGGCTATAAGATTAAAAATATCAAAGAAGCTAACTTCGGCATTCATTTGATCCGATTTTTATTGACTGTAACTTGTGTTCTATTTATCTGATCAGATTCAAATTTTGGGATCTGTCAATTTATATCAAATACTATCATATTGGTAAATTTCATGGGGATACACCAATTTTTCCAAAAATGTTTGTTCTAGAACTATATGATATAGTGGCCTGCCAACTTTCATACTTTATCTCACTCGGGTAATAAAAAAGCCCCCAAAAAAACGGCTATAAGACTCAAAATGAGGGCTGTAGAGTGGTTCCAGCATCCTGCATAAAATGGTGGCTGTAGAAAGGTTCTTGCAGCTTATATAGCTTTTATTTTTATTTATTTATTTATTTATTTACGTCAACTAAGTCAGCAGTCGACGAAAAAGCTTAAGCTAAAATACAGATAATAATTAATTCATGAAGGTAGCTTAGCTTTATGCACAACATCCCGGACCCGGTGGAGGTGTTTTATTTGCAACGAGGTGCCAGCTATGCCCCGATTCACAGCCAATGTGGTCAGGGATGAGTTGCAGCCAATCCAATATCCAGTCCAGAATACTTTCAGTGGTTACGCTGTTGATAATTAAAAAGTATAGCGCGAAGAGAAGTGACAGATAGATGAGGAGAAATAAGGTGAGAAAGGTTGTTAAAAGATTGGCAAAGAACACGAAGAGGTTCGTGAAGAGAGTAGTTAGTCAGACATCTACTAAGGTGAAGGAGAAAAAAGTTTCTGGTCCGACGTGAGGGAACACAAAAATATAGCGTATCTAGTAAATTGGCAGAACTGACTTCGCCGTTGACTACTTTATGTAGAAAGAGAATCCAAAATACGAGCCTACGGTTGTAAAGTGAAGGAAGATTAATAAGAAGAAGTCTGTCAGAATAAGAAGGTAGGCGAAGATTCGGGTCCCAATTAAGACCGCGTAACGCAAACTTAAGGAATTGCTTCTGTACCGATTCAATACTACGCTGGTGAACATCATATTGAGGGTTCCACACTGGTGAGCAATATTCTAGAGTAGGGCAAACTAACGAAGTGTATAAAACCTTTGTCACATATTGATCATCAAATTCTTTGGCCCAACGTTTAATGAAGCCAAGAAGACTTCATGCTCTATTAACAATTGAAGATGTGTGAATATTAAAAGAAAGTTTTGGGTCAAACATAACGCCTACGTCTTTAAATGATGGTACACAATCTAACATAACAGACTTAATAGAGTAATGAGCTAGGAACGGCGACAAACGACTTAAAGTCATAAAGAGCATTTAGAGGCATTAAGGTGTAATTTATTAACGTGACACCAAACACGGAACGCATCGAGATCTGATTGCAAGTACTGTTGGAAAGAAGGATCATTATATGAATAACAAATCTTGACGTCATCCGCAAACATGAGCACGCGTGAATGAGCCAAGGCCAAAGGCAAATCGTTTATAAACAAGGTAAATAACAGTGGGCCCAGATGACTGCCTTGGGGGACACCTGACGTAACTCGAACAGTTTTAGATATCGAGGAACGAAAAGACACCTTTTGGGTTCTGCCAATAAGATACTATTAACGGAATTGTAAGAAATAGTAATTTCAATGGTAGGGTGATAAGTATCTTCAGGCTTCACTAGGGGCTGTGTTTGTGATACAGCACTAACAGTGGGATCAGAGACAAAAACAAGATCGAGGATTCTTTTAAAAGAGTTAAGAAAAGAATTCAACTGATATAGCGGAAATTTAAGTAGGCTATCAAGAAAAACATGTTGAGATGAGGGAATTAAGAAAGATAGATTACCATCAGCAAGCCAAGAAACATTAGGCAAGTTAAAATCACCTAAAGCTATAAAAAAATCACGGTTCATTCAGAAGTATCTGGAGCAAGCCTAGAGATAAATAATTGTTTACGATGAGGCCCTACAGTTAGTGGAGGCGGAGGAGCATTGGGATCCGCAAGTGATTGAAAGCCAGCATGATCCAGTAATTGATCAGAGTTCCCGTGAGGGATAGATTGAGGTACACCAGGGCTTGTAGTGGGTACATCAATCTGAAAAGAAGAGCATAAAGAGGGACAAGAAGATGGTGTAGGCGAAAGTAAAATGGGAGAAGATGTAATAGAAAGTACGGGCGACTGCTTATGAGGCAACTCAAGGGTACATTTCTTGGGCAATTCCTTAGAAGGTGGACCAAACTTGAATTGCGACAATAAATGTATGCTAGAGTCACACTCATTAGACAGCTGTTTGGCCATTTTATTTAGAGAAAGAAACTTTAAACGAAGATCCCTGTACATTCGGCTAAAATAAAGCTGCTGGCTGGCACAAGATGGGCAAGTCCAGCGCATTAAGCCAAGCTCAGGCTTAAACACAGACAAACCAGAAAATTTGTCGTAATCACGGCCGTTGAGGCCAGCACATTTTAAGTGAATAAGATTATCGCAAAGCCAACATATATATAAGGGATAAAGGCTATCAGACTCAAAATGGGTTTTGTGGAGTGGTTACAGCAGCTTGTATAGCTGTAATGTAAATGCAAACGGCTATAAGACTTACAATGGCGGCTGTAGAAAGGTTCCTGAAGCGTATATAAATAACTTTTATATAAAGGATGGCGGCTATTTAACTCAAAATGGCGGCTGAAGAGTGGTTCCAGCAGCTTATATAGCTTTTATATAAGGGATGACGGCTATAAGACTTAAAATTACGTTTGTGGAAAGGTTCCAGGTGGCTGTCGAATGGTTCCTGCAGCTTATATAGCTGTTTAATAAAGAATGGCGGCTGTTAAACATAAAATGGCGGCTGTAGCAAGGTTCAAGCAGCTTATAAAGATTTTATGTATAGGATGACGGCTATAAGACTCCAAATGGCGGCTGTAGAGTGGTTCCAGCAGCTTGTTCAGCTGTTATGTAAACTATAGCGGCTATAAGATTAAAAATGGCGGCTGTAGAAAGGTTCCTGCAGCTTATATAGATTGATATAAAGGATGTCGGCTCTAAGACTCAAAATGGCGGATATTGAATGGTTCCAGCAGCTTGTTCAGCTGTTATACAACAGATAACGGCTATAAGACTTAAAATGGCGGTTGTAGAAAGGTTCCTGCAGCTTATATAGCTTTTGTACAAGGGATGACGGCTATCAGAACCAAAATTGGTTTTGTAGAGTGGTTCCAGCAGCCTTTATAGCTGTTATGTAAATGATGGCGGCTATAAGATTAAAAATGGCATGTTGAATGGTTCCAACAGCTTGTTCAGCTGTTATACAAAAGATAGCGGCTATAGGACTTAAAATGGCGGCTGTAGAAACGTTCCAGCAGCTTATATAGCTTTTATATAAGGGATGACGGCTATAAGACTTAAAATTAAGGCTGTAGAGTGGTTCCAGCAGCCTGTATAGCTGTTATGTAAATGATGACGGCTATAAGATTAAAAATGACGGCTGTAGAATGGTTCCAGCAGCCTGTATAGCTGTTATATATTAGATGGCGCCTACAAGACTCAAATTGGCGGCTGTAGAATGGTTCCAGCGGCTTGTTCAGCTGTTATACAATAGTTGGCGGCTATAAGACTGTTCACGCCACCGGGTGAACAGCAGAGTGTGAGGGGTAGGGTTTTTTCCAAAAACCGAATTCGGTCATACTGAGGAAGGTGACGAAGGGTTCTCCAGTAAATCGCCATTTTCAATCCAGTACGAGCATCTAACCCGAACACCCGTTCTTTCACTGTGCTTTTTTTTCCGATATTGTATTTTTCCAACCCGAAACATTTTCGTGTGTGTCGGGACATTTTTTAAAGAAAATAAATAAACCAAAATTAATTATAAACGAAGTTTTGCGCGCGTTTCAAAATCATTCCTCACTCACCAGACCCTGAAGAAATTGGCGCCCGCCAAACACTTGTGACCTATTTGGATCCTTCCGCCCCGCTACGAACATTGGTCCTTCGAGCCGGATATCCTTCCGCTCTTCCAGCTTGCATCGGCGGAATTCCTGATAAGTGCAACATTTCTTAATAAAAATCTCATTCACATTATACCCCATTGCAAACTTATAAAAGTGTGAGGTTTCCCGCTCTTCCATAGCGACCTACACACTTTTGTTTACTTCTATGTACATACCTGACCTGTTCCAAAGGTTACATGGTTTATGAAGTGCCTTTTTCCCATTCTTTTAAATTCTGAATGTCTAAAAGTCCAATTGCATAACAATACATATGTATGTACATATATGTATGTATGTATACAAATATATACGTGCATGTAAAAACAGCTGTTTTCTAACCTGCAAGTAAAAGTGTTTATAAAGTACCACTTACCTTTCCTTAAAGTGTAAAGCACACTCCACGGGCTGATCATTAGTCCAGCGGCATAAATTATTTATGCCAGATACTTTGTATATGCATACATATATATGTATGTACATACATAAATACATATGTAATAATTTTTGCCGCGGTAAGCACACTCATACGACATACTTACATATATACATATGTATGTACATATGTCCACATACAATTTGATTCCACCCACACAAAATAAATTGCAGCCACTCCGGTTGGCTCTCCGCAATTTAATAATTCGAAACCTACATAATTAAAGCAGGAAATCGTGATCTTCTTTAAACAATTTAAAATTAATTAAATTCATAAAACATGAACAACGGCAGAACAGCTGACTCCCGATCAGTGCTGACACTCAAGTCTCATCAGTGCTGACACTTGAGCCAAGCCGTGACTTGGTCACGACATCCATTTTTCCATCGTAATTTTCGTATTGTGCAAAAAATATTTCAATGGACTGATTGAATTTAATTCGCAAAATATTTTCTAACGAAAAATAAGTACAATTTTATTTATATGGAATTAGTATTTTGTCTTGGAGCATTTTTGATTTTTTCCTCACAGATCCATGAAATTTATCTGGTCCGTTTAACGAAAATTAATTCCGAGTTTTTTGCCCTTCATTGAAAAGTAATCCTACTGATCTCAATTTCTCCATATTTTTTTTTTTTTTATACTTTTATAAATTTCAACAAATTTCCACATTGTATAAATTTTAATATCCAAGTGATTATATATCCTTATAATTATTCACACAACTGCGAGGAAAATTATAAATTCTTCTAATTTCATTTATCCATTGTGTTCATTAAAACGAGGAGACATTTTTCCTTCTCACTCCTCTATCCTTAAATTATACAGTCCACTTACAGCTTCGTTTCGATCTCCTCGCTTGAGAGCTCTAATTCCAAGCAGGTTTTTGTTTCCATTCGATTCGTAATAGCTCAGAGAACACTCTACGATGTCTCTTTCCGACTTTGTTGCCGTGTGCGAAGCATTAACGGCGTTCGAGGCTCGCGAGGCCCAGGCTTTAGCGGACGATGTGCCACTTAGACCAGCTTAAGTCGCTTTGGGCACAAGTCGAGGCAGAGTTTTCACGATGTTATAAGGCCTTGACGGCTCAAAAGAAGGAAGATAGTCCGAAGCACATAGCTACAATTAAAGCTAATATAAATTGTGAATATTGTTATATGGTATATGTTCGAGGCAGGACTTTGTCTGGAGAGCGAATCGAGCAGCTGTCAGCGAAAACGGTTCCCCCACCAGTCAGACTCTCCGTCGATTCCACCCATCAAAGCCACACAGTTCCCCCATGTGAAGTCGAAATCTTCAACGGAGACAGCCTGGCTTGGCCTACATTCCGTGATTTGTTTACCGCGATTTTTATCCATAATCCAAGCCTAACACAAGTGGAGAAACTGTACCACTTAAGTTGCAAAACTTGACCTTGACTTTGACCAATGAAGGGTTCGAGTCTGCGTGGGATAACCTCACTGCGCGATACGAAAATAATCGATTATTGATTATGAGCCAAGCCAAGCAGCTTCTACAGATCCCAGCTGTAACCCAAGAGTCTGGCAAAGCGTTGAGAGAACTGCAGACGTCAATTCAAGGTTGCTTAACCGGTCTTGAGCTTTCCGGGGCTCGTACAGACAATTGGGATATCCTTCCCATAGCAATCTGTGCGAGCAAAATGCCCAAAGCCACCCTTATGTTGTGGGAACAGTCCGTTCCAAATAAGACCTCCGTCTTATCCAGGGACGACCTGAATCGATTCCTAACTGATCGCCACCGTGTACTAGAGGCCACAGATGTCCTTCAACCAAGCTCTAGCGGTCAGGCCTTTCCATCCGTGAGCCGAAAACCTACGGCACGAACTCAGGCCTTTTCCACTCAAGTGCAAGAGAGCTCAGCACCTGATGCTTGTATAATTCCGAATCCTGCGTCCTCCGATTCTTCCAGCAGCCCCCATGTAAACGTGGGAAGTTACTTCGCATCCACTCGCAACACTGGCCTCCTGGGTACTGCGAGGGTAACTATTCATCATCGTGGCAAGCAGTTTCAAATCCGCGCTTTGATTGATATGGGATCCGAAGCATCCTTTATTTCACAAAGAATGTTTGAATTGATTAATCCTCCAAGCTGCAAGGTATCAAATAGCATTCGCGGCATTGGGCAATACGATGCGGGTAGCGGCGACAAAGTGTGCCGCTTACAGATTTCTCCTCCTGACGAACCGCTGCGACAGTTCGAAGCAGTCGCCGTGGTGCTGCCTAGTGTAGCTGAAGCACTTCCGTCCTGCGCCGTCCCGAATAAGGTGAAGCAGGATTCGTTTGACCTTCCGCTCGCTGATCCGCCATTTCACCAAAAAGCTCCTGTGGATTTGGTGCTTGGAGCCGAGCTCCTTCCCACTATCCTCGGGGAACGAATCATCAAGAATGTTGGTGATTCTTTCGTGGGGATCGAGACGATGTTCGGATGGGTTCTCTGTGGATCCGTTACTGGAAAACCCAGAAGGTCTCGGTCCACCTCCTCCAGCAGTCCGAAGATGTCTCTAAAGGCAGCAGCACCATCCGACTTAGAACGCAGTTCCAATTGCTTCAGGTGCCGCGTTTGTCAAGGGGCACACGCGCTCCGTCAGTGCCGACAGTTTCGAGGACTACGAGCTGACGACAGGCTACGGGTAGTCTTGAGCAACGGATACTGCCCAAACTGTTTGGCTCATGAGCATTCCAATGGTTCCTGCAGGAGCACAGCAGGATGCCATCGATGTGGCAAGCAACACCACACGCTCTTGCACATCGGCAGCTCAGTCGCGTACATCCAACCCAAAGCGTCCAAAGAGCAAAGATCCGAAAGGCACCCGCCTTTCCTTCGGACTTCTATCCAGAGGTCATCAGTCATCGCGCCGCCTACACCATCTACATCCAAAGTTCCCCCTCCATCTCCACCCGTGTCTTGGCGATCCAGAACGCTGCCATCCCCCATCCTTAGACATGTCCAGCGAGGCAATTGCAACTTGTTGCAAGGGGGCGGTATGTTCACGCCACCGGGTGAACAGCAGAGTGTGAGGGGTAGGGTTTTTTTCAAAAACCGAATTCGGTCATACTGAGGAAGGTGACGAAGGGTTCTCCAGTAAATCGCCATTTTCAATGCAGTACGAGCATCTAACCCGAGCACCCGTTCTTTCAATGTGCTTTTTTTCCGATATTGTATTTTTCCAACCCGAAACATTTTCGTGTGTGTCGGGACATTTTGTAAAGAAAATAAATAAACCAAAATTAATTATAAACGAAGTTTTGCGCGCGTTTCAATTTCATTCCTCACTCACCAGACCCCTGAAGAAATTGGCACCCGCCAAACACTTGTGACCTATTTGGATCCTTCCGCCCCGCTACGAACAAAGACTTAAAATGGCGGCTGTAGAAAGGTTCCTGCAGCTTATGTAGCTTTTATATAAGGGCTAACGGCTATAAGACTCAAAATGGGGGTTGTAGAGTGGTTCCAGCAGCTTGTTCAGTTGTTATCAAAAAGATGACGGCTATAAAAACTCAAAATGCGGCTGTAGAGTGGTTCCAGCAGCCTGTATAGCAGTAATATAACAGATGGCGGCTGTAAGACTCAAAATGGCGGCTGTCGAATGGTTCCAGCAGATTCTTCAGCTGTTATATAGAGAATGACGGCTATAAGACCTAAAATGGCGGGTGTAGAAAGGTACCAGCAGCTTATATAGCTTTTTTATATAGGATGACGGCTATAAGACTTAAAATTAAGGCTATAGAGTGGTTCCAGCAGCCTGTATAGCTGTTATGTAAATGATGGCCGCGATAAGATTAAAAATGGCATGTAGAATGGTTCCAACAGCTTGTTCAGCTGTTATATAAGGGATGACGGCTATAAGACTTAAAATGACGGCTGTAGAGTGGTTCCAGCAGCCTGAATAGCTGTTATACAAAAGATGGCGGCTATAAAATTTGAAATGGTGGCTGTCGAATGGCTCCTGCAGCTTATATAGCTGTTTAATAAAGAATGGCGGCTGTTAAACATAAAATGGCGGCTATAGAAAGGTTCAAGCAGCTTATATAGCTTTTATGTATAGGATGACGGCTATAAGACTCCAAATGGCGGCTGTAGAGTGGTTCCAGCAGCCTGTATAGCTGTTATGTAAATGATGGCCGCTATAAGATTAAAAATGGCATGTAGAATGGTTCCAACAGCTTGTTCAGCTGTTATATAAAGAATGGCGGCTATAAGACTTAAAATGGCGGCTGTAGAAAGGTTCTTGCAGCTTATATAGCTTTTATATAAAGGATGACGGCTATAAGACTCCAAATGGCAGCTGTAGAGTGGTTCCAGCAGCTTTTTTAGATGTTACGTAAATGATGGCGGCTATAAGATTTAAAATGGTGGCTTTCGAATGGTTCCTGCAGCTTATATAGCTGTTTAATAAAGAATGGCGGCTGTTAAACATAAAATGGCGGCTGTAGCAAGGTTCAAGCAGCTTATATAGATTTTATGTATAGGATGACGGCTATAAGACTCCAAATGGCGGCTGTAGAGTGGTTCCAGCAGCCTGTATAGCTATTATGTAAATGATGGCCGCTATAAGATTAAAAATGGCATGTAGAATGGTTCCAACAGCTGGTTCAGCTGTTATATAGAGAATGGCGGCTAAAAGACCTAAAATGGCGGCTGTAGAAAGGTTCCAGCAGCTTATGTAGCTTTTATATAAGGGATGACGGCTATAAGACTTAAAATTACGGCTGTAGAGTGGTTCCAGCGGCCTGTATGGTTGTTATGTAAATGATGACGGCTATAAGATTAAAAATGACGGCTGTAAAATGGTTCCAGTAGCCTGTGTAGCTTTTATATATAAGATGGCGCCTACAAGACTCAAAATGGCGGCTGTAGAATGGTTCCAGCACCTTATATAGCTTTTATATAAGGGATGACGGCTATAAGACTTAAAATTACGGCTGTAGAGTGGTTCTAGCAGCCTGTATAGCTGTTATGTAAATTATGGCGGCTATAAGATTAAAAATGGCGGCTGTAGAAAGGTTCCTGCAGCTTATGTAGATTGATATAAAGGATGTCGGCTCTAAGACTCAAAATGGCGGATATTGAATGGTTCCAACAGCTTGTTCAGCTGTTATACAAAAGATAGCGGCTATAGGACTTAAAATGGCGGCTGTAGAATGGTTCCAGCAGCTTGTATAGCTGTTATATAAAAGATGGCGGCTAAAAGACTAGAAATGGCTGCTATAGAATGGTACCACCAGCTTCCTTGGCTGTTATATAAATAATAGCGGCTAAAAGACTCAAAATGGCGGCTGTAGAATGGTTCCACCAGTTTGTATAGCTGTTATATAAAAGATGGCGGCTAAAAGACTTTAAATGGCGTCTATAGAATGGTTACAGCAGCTTGCATAGCTGTTCTATATAAGATGGCGGCTGTACGATTCGAAATGGCGGCTATAGAATGGTTACAGCAGCTTGTATAGCTGTTATATAAAATATGGCAGCTAGAAGACTCCAAATGGTGGCTAGACGACTCCAAATGGCGGCTTTAAAATGATACCACCAGATTCAATGGCTGTTATGTAAATAATAGCGGCTAAAAGATTCAAAATGGCAGCTTTAGAATGGTTCCGGCAGCTTGTATTGCTGTTTTATAAAGCATGGCGGCTATACGACTCGAAATGGAGACTGCAGAATGGTACCACCAGTTTGAAGGCTGTGATATAAAACATGGCGGCTATCAGACTCTAAATGGCTGCTATAGAATGGTACCACCAGCTTCAATGGCCGTTATTTAAATAATTGCGGCTAAAAGATTCAAAATGGCGGCTTTAGAATGGTTCGTGACGTGCGTTATACGGCAGTTATCTGCTTGGGCTCGCGCGTAAAAAAAAAAAAAAAAAGACGTAGGCTGCTGGCAGCGCTGCTTGCTGTGTACTACGTCTTCATTTGAACCGATTTGTATTGACTGTAACTTGTGTTCTATTTATCCGATCAGATTCAAATTTTGGGATCTGTCAATTTATATCAAATACTATCATATTGGTAAATTTCATGGGGATACCCCAATTTTTCCAAAAATGTTTGTTCTAGAACTATATGATATAGTGGCCTGACAATTTTCATACTTTATCTCACTCGGGTAATAAAAAGACCCCAAAAAAAATTTCATTCCAATAGCTCTTAAGATGGCTGAGTAAAACGCGTACGCACAGACAGACGGACAGACGGACATGGCTATATCGACTCAGCTTTATGTGATAGAATATATTTGTCGAAAACGTCTCCTTCTGTGCGTTACAAACATCTGACCAATTTTATAATACCCTCTGCAAGGGTATAAAAATGACGGCTGTAGAATGGTTTCAGCAGCTTGTTCAGCTGTTATACAAAAGATGACGGCTATAAGACTTAAAATGGCGGCTGTAGAAGGGTTCCAGAAGCTTATATAGCTTTTATATAAGTGACGAGGCTATAAGACTCAAAATGACGGCTGTAGAGTGTTTCCAGCAGCTTGTTTAGTTGTTACAAAAAATATGGCGGCTGTGGAATGGTTCCAGCAGCCTGTATAGCTGTTATGTAAATGATGGCTGCTATACAATTTAAAATTGCGGCTGTCGAATGGTTCCTGCAGCTTATATAGCTGTTTAATAAAGAATGGCGGCTGTAAGACTTAAAATGGCGGCTGTAGAATGGTTCCAGCAGCTTGTTCAGCTGTTATACTAAAGATAGCGGCTAAAGGACTTAAAATGGCGGCTGTAGAAAGGTTCCAGCAGCTTATATAGCTTTTATATAAGGGATGACGGCTATAAGACTTAAAATGGCGGCTGTAGAAAGGTTCCAGCAGCTTATATAGCTTTTATATAAAGGACGATGCTATAAGACTCAAAATGACGGCTGTAGAGTGTTTCCAGCAGCTTGTTTAGTTGTTACAAAAAAGATGGCGGCTGTGGAATGGTTCCAGCAGCCTGTAAAGCTGTTATGTAAATGATGGCTGCTATAAGATTTAAAATGGCGGCTTTCGAATGGTTCCTGCAGCTTGTTTACTTTTATATAAAGGATGACGGCTATGAAGAAAATTGCGGCTGTAGATTTGTTCCAGCAGCTTGTTCAATTGTTATCAAACAGATGACGGCTATAAAAACTCAAAATGCGGCTGTAGAGTGGTTCCAGCAGCCTGTATAGCAGTTATATAAAAGGTGGCCGCTATAAGATTAAAAATGGCATGTAGAATGGTTTCAACAGCTTGTTCAGCTGTTATATAAAGAATGGCGTCAATAAGACTTATATAAGGGATAAGGCTGTAAGACTCAAAATGGCGGCTGTCGAATTG
This sequence comes from Drosophila equinoxialis, assembly GCA_018150345.1. NCBI lineage: Eukaryota > Metazoa > Arthropoda > Insecta > Diptera > Drosophilidae > Drosophila > Drosophila equinoxialis. The sequence continues at coordinate 618,335 of JAECWI010000454.1, forward strand.
TTCCAGCAGCCTGTATAGGTGTTATGTAAATGATGGCTGCTATAAGATTTAAAATGGCGGCTATCGAATGGTTCCTGCAGCTTACATAGCTGTTCAATAAAGAATGGCGGCTGTAAGACTTAAAATGGCGTCTGTAGAAAGGTTCAAGCAGCTTATATAGATTTTATATATAGGATGACGGCTATAAGACTCCAATTGGCGGCTGTAGAATGGTTCCAGTAGCCGGTATATATATTTACATATAAGTTTTTATTAATAAAATTAACATTTTTTTAATATTTAGGAGTGAATATTTTTATTAAAATAGCTTAGGTGCTCTTTCGATGGCTCAGATGATATTTGCTTTAAATGGTCTTTTGTGAATAATAATCCTTTTAGGGTTTCTGTGCCTAAACAATTCCTTTTATTCGTTTTAATTAAAGTTATCTCAGAAAAAATTCTTTCAACATTTGTGCTGCTATGCGGCAATGTTAAAATATTTTGAGCAAACTCTGACAAAAAAGGAAAAAGAAGGGAACCATCGCCTTTTTTAATATTTGCAATATACGCCCAAATCTCTACTTACTTAGCATCTTCCTTTGTAAAGGGTAGATCTGTATTCCGTAAGATACGCCACTCCCTGTCGAGCTCATTGAAATTTCGCGTGCACAGTCCTGTCATGAAAATGCATGTTTATTAGAGGTTATATAAAACAATAAATTTTAAAGTAGTTACCGGGAAATGAAAGTGAAGCTTGTGTAATCGATGGTATGTTGCGTATTAATTTATTGTTTAAGAATACCGCAGGATTTAAGAACTGCAATTGCTTCATTTTTTGCTTGTGTTCGTTGTTAAACGGGAAGCGCTTTTTTATTTGACGAAGACTCTCAATAGAAAACTTAAGACAATTTTGCCGAAATAATAATAAATTCGCACAATCAATGGTTCCGCTTTTTTGAAGAGTTAGATCCCCAAATCTTTTACAACCAAAGAAGTATTATTAATTCTTTCTAACGGGAAATTATTTAAAAAGTAACTCGTTAATTGGGGAGAACCTCTATAAAAAGACATAATTTTGCACTTAGAACAGTTTAGCGATAACAAGTTAGCCCTACACCACCCCTGAAAAGCATTCAGGTCAGCTTGGCAAAGTATCACATGAAAGAGAGTCTACGATGTGATTAGCGATTTTTACATCATCGGCATACATAAGAACTCTGGAATTTAAAACAACGGTGGGGAAGTCATTAATAAAAATGGCGAATAGTAATGGGCCAAGGTGACTGCCCTGTGGGACTCCCGATTCAACACAAATGATCTTAGAAAGAGAGGATATTGTGAAATCCAGGCAAGCAGAGCATCCGGAAAGCCAACTAAATTCAGCTTATGTAATAGTAAGGCATGGTTAACCGAATCGAAAGCCTTACTGAAATCCGTATATATGACATCAGTTTGCTTTTGTTTCTTAAAACCTTGGATTACAAAAGATGTCAACTGTAGAAGGTGAGTTGTTAGACCTATTCTTGACAAACCTATGCTGGTATGGCGTAAAATATGATTTACATAAATGCTGTATTTGAGACGTCATAATTTTCTCAAACAGTTTAGGTATCGCTGACAATTTAGAAATTCCTCTGTAATTAGTGACGTCGGACTTATTGCCACATTTGTGAAGAGGTAAAATAAACGAATCCTTCCATATAGATGGAAACTCGGACAGTGTAACGGACAACTCAAAAAGCTTAAGTAAAGGCGAGCACAATGACTCCGCACAGAACCTCAGGACACAAGCGGGAATACCGTCTGGGCCCGGTGAGTATACCGGCTTAATCGTCATTAGTTCCTTAGCTACCGAACTTTCCGTTATAATAGGATTAAGAATGCAGTTGGATTTCGTTATAGGATATGGATATATCTGACTAGAGTTGTAATTAGTGGATGTGTACGTAGTCGAGAAGTAGTTAGCAAATAAATTAGAAATAGATTGATCAGAAGAGGCCGAAACATTATTAAAAACTGCAAACGTTGGAAGGGAGATAGAATTTCGCTTTGAGTTAACGAAACTATAGAACTCTTTAGGATTTTCGGAGAATTGCAACTTGCAACGTTGTAAGTAATTATTACAGCATTTAGAATTAGAAACAATAAAATTCGATTTAGCAACCAAGTAACGAGAAAGATCCGATGATGGACCCGTGACTTTATACTTTTTGTAATACCTAGACTTAAGATTCTTCAGTTTTGACAGCCCCCGCGTAAACCATGGTGATTTTTGCGTCACCACAGGAGACACCACAGGGTACACAGTCATTAGAGATTGAGTCAACAGTGGTACAAAATAAAGAAATGGCGGAATTCATATCCGTACAAGTGTATAAATTAGTCCAATCGGTATTAAGAAAGGCATTGTTTAGTGCGACAAAGTCAGTCTTCCGAAAACATCGGGTGCGTACCGTAGGATCACACTCGGAGATGGGCTCGCGGCTGGGAAACTCAATAGATAACTCTAAAGTTGGATGAAAACTAGTTCTAGATACTTCACAAAAACTAGGATCAGAAGTAAAAATCAGATCCAGAAATCTGCCAGACGTATTAGAAATCGAATTCAGCTGGGCCAACGAAAGCTAAGCAGACCATCAATAAAATCGTAACACCCAGAGGGCAGCAACGTTTTGCTACCATTAAGTGTTGACCAAGTTATAGTGGGCAGGTTAAAGTCCCCAAGGACAATTAATGAGTCACTGTCAGAAAGTAGTTCAAGTATAAATTTAATAGATTCTAAGTGTAGTAAGTAGGTTGGCCATTCCGTTTGGTGCAGAATGCAAGAACAGGTAACAAAAATGGAAAAACGAGTAAAAGATACCTTAACGCATATAGATTATACTACTTGGGTTTTTGACCCGATGATAGGGTGGAATCTACATCAATAAGAACTCCACCACCCCTACGATCAGTACGATCACGTCTAAAAATATTGAAATTAGAGGGTAAAACTGTGGCGTCAAAAACGTTAGGTTTTAACCAAGTCTCAGTAAAGACAATTAGGTCAAAATCGAAAAGACAGACTATCTACAAAGAGTTTAGTAAGTTTAGTATTAAGGCCTCTGACATTCTGATAGCCGACAGAGAAGGAAGCTTTTAGTTTTTTGATAATGTAGAAGAAGGAATAGGTAATGAAGGAGTGGGAATAGATGAAGAAGAAAGAGGAATAGATGGTGAAGGAATCCTTATTTGGCCCCGTGTCTTCCTTTTTCTGGATGTAAACTCCTTCACAATTAAGCTTTTCGGCCAGAATCTAGAACTGCAGATACAGTCAAAGAACTCAATTGGGACACTGATTTTAAAGACTCAGACAGTAGCGTTAAACTACTAAACTGAGACTCGACAGCTTTAAACTCTTGCGAGAGTTTAAGAAAACTGGCGGACAGACTCATCAGGTTATCCTTTGTTTGCCGCATGAAAAGTTCCATTTCATCTTCCACGATCCGGCATGACTCACATCCCCATTTGAGACCCTTTTTTTGTTCTAAAAGATCCTTCACCCTGCATGTAAAGCCGGCACACTTAACATGTACTGTAGTTTTACACAACCAACAGTAAATAAAACTATTCAGGGGTGGGGCGGGATGCAAACAATTTTTAAGCGAACAAACAGGCATTATAAGGTAATATGAAAAATTGGTAATCAAACAAATAAAAATGAGAAATGTTTTGGTAATAAAATAAATATGTAACTCACTCTGAGGTCCAGAAATAATAAAAAAGAGAGTTTTTGAGGGCGCACGAGGGTCAAAAGAAAAAGAGAGCACTGACTAAGAGATATAAAGTCTATATTACAGACACACAACAGACTGCAATATGAGCGCAAATAACGGCGACGAGTGAAACGAAAACGAGAAAAAAAAGGTCAAAGAGCGCGAGCGCGGGAGTCGGAAATCACAATAACAAAAACACTGCAACAAGAACACAAAGAAATTGCAAGACAACAACAAATGAGCGTTGCTTGTGATTTGCAAGAAAGAAAAAATGAGATTAAGGGGGGAGAGAGAGGAAGAAAAGAGAGAAAAAAAAACCAACAAAGGTTATAAACAGAAATTAAAGTTGTTAAAAATTATTAACACAAACACACAAAAACGCAACGAGTGATACGGTACAAGTTAGATTTACTAATAAATTTAAATTTCGATCGCGATGCCGATAAAACAAAATAAAACCAGAGGGCCGGGGTTAACTTCGACCGCGTCGAAGTTTGTATACCCTTGCAACTGTTTTGGTAATTCTTTCCTTACCCATAGATATCAAAGTGTAAAAACGTTTTATCCAAAAAGTCTAAAGCGAAAGAACGGCCTTCAATCTTAGCATAGGATATAACGAACTTTTTGACAACTTTGATCAAAATCGGACAAAAAACAGCTGAGTTATGCATATAAACGTTTTTGCATAAGGCCGGAGATGGTCGTTGGCGGGTGGGGGCCCTGGGGTGCTTATATACATAAAGTGCGCGAGATACTGAAATATGCTTGGAAAAAGCATGTGAACAGAATTTTTAAAATAGGCAAATGCATTAGTTATTACAAATTTGAAATATTTGTTTTACTGGTGTATGGTATACCCAAGTCGGCGAGACGACTTACTTACTTCATTAGTTTTATAGCTGCCATCCCTGATATTACAGTCATAAAAGCAGCTGAAACCATTCTACAGCCGCCATTTCTAGTTTTATAGCCGCCATCATTGATATAACAGTCATACAAGCTGCAGGAACCATTTTACAGCCGCCATTTTGAGGTTTATAGCCGCCATCTCTTATAAAACAGCTATAGTAGCTGCCATTTTGAGTTTTATAGCCGCCATCCTTAATATAACAGTCATACAAGCTTCTGGAACCATTCTACAGCCGCCATTTTGAGATTTATAGCCGCCATTATTGGTATAACAGTCATACAAGCTGCTGGAACCATTATACAGCCGCCATTTTGAGGTTCATAGCCGCCATCTCTTATATAACAGCTATAGTAGCTGCCATTTTGAGTTTTATAGCCGCCATTATTGGTATAACAGTCATACAAGCTGCTGGAACCATTATACAGCCGCCATTTTGAGGTTCATAGCCGCCATCTCTTATATAACAGCTATAGTAGCTGCCATTTTGAGTTTTATAGCCGCCATTATTGGTATAACAGTCATACAAGCTGCTGGAACCATTCTACAGTCGCCAATTTTGAGGTTTTTAGCTGCCATCCTTTATAGAACAGCTATGCAAGCTGCTCGAACCATTATACAGCCGCCATTTTGAGTCTTATATCTGCCATCTTTTGTATAACAGCTATACAAGCAGCTGAAACTATTCTACAGCCGCCATTTTGAATCTTATAGCCGCCATTCCTTACATAACAGCTGTCCAAGCTGCGGGAACGATTCTACAGCTGCCATTTTGAGTCTTACAGGCGCAATCTTTTATCTAACAGCTATAAAAGCTGCTGGAACTATTTTAGAGCCGCCATTTTGAGTCGTATAGCTGCCATCCTTTATAGAACAGCTATGCAAGCTGCTGGAACCATTCTACGGCCGCCATTTTGAATCTTATAGCTGCCATCTCTTGTATAACAGCTAGACAAGCTGCTGGAACCATTCTACAGCCGCCATCCTGAGTTATAAAGCCGCCATATATAAGCTATATCCTATACTAAAACCGTAATATAAGCTATTATCCTTATATATAAGCAATATCCTATATAAAACAGAAATATAAGCTGCTGGAACCATTCTACAGCCGCCATTTTGAGTCTTATATCTGCCATCTTTTGTATAACAGCTATACAAGCAGCTGAAACTATTCTACAGCCGCCATTTTGAGTCTTATAGCCGCCATTCCTTACATAACAGTTGTCCGAGCTGCTGGAACTATTCTACAGCCGCCATTTTGAATCTTATAGCCGCCATTCCTTACATAACAGCTGTCCAAGCTGCTGGAACGATTCTACAGCCGCCATTTTGAGTCTTACAAGCGCAATCTTTTATCGAACAGCTATACAAACTGCTGGAACTATTCTAGAGCCGCCATTTTGAGTCGTATAGCTGCCATCCTTTATAGAACAGTTATGCAAGCTGCCGGAAGCATTCTACAGCCGCCATTTTGAGTCTTATAGCTGCCATCTTTTGTATAACAGCTAGACAAGCTGCTGGAACCATTCTACAGACGCCATCCTATATAAAACAGCAATATAAGCTGCTGGAACCATTCTACAGCCGCCATTTTGAGTCTTACCAACGCAATCTATTATCAAACAGTTTTATACAAGCTGCTGGAACCATTCTACAGCCGCCATTTTGAGGTTTATAGACGCCATCTCTTATATAACAGCTATATTAGCTGCTGGAACCATTCTACAGCCGCCATTTTGAGTTTTATAGCCGCCATCTCTTATATAACAGCTATATTAGCTGCTGGAACCATTCTACAGCCGCCATTTTGAGTTTTACAGCCGCCATCCTTTATATAACAGCCGCCATTTTGAGTCTTATATCTGCCATCTTTTGTATAACAGCTATACAAGCAGCTGAAACTATTCTACAGCCGCCATTTTGAATCGTATAGCCGCCATTCCTTACATAACAGCTGTCCAAGTTGCGGCATCGATTTTACAGCCGCCATTTTGAGTCTTACAAGCGCAATCTTTTATCGAACAGCTATAAAAGCTGCTGGAACTATTTTAGAGCCGCCATTTTCAGTCGTATAGCTGCCATCCTTTATAGAACAGCTATGCAAGCTGCTGGAACCATTCTACAGCCGCCATTTTGAGTCTTATGTCTGTCATCTTTTGTATACCAGTTATACAAGCTGCTGGAACTATACTACAGCCGCCATTTTGAGTTTTATAGCCGCCATCTCTTATATAACAGCTATACTAGCTGCTGGCACCATTCTGTCATTTACAAGCTGCTGCAACCATTTTACAGCCGCCATTTTGAGGTTTATAGCCGCCATCTCTTATATAACAGCTATACTAGCTGCTGGTACCATTCTATAGCCTCCATTTTGGTGTCTTATAGCAGCCATTTTTTGTATAACAGCTATGCAAGCTGCTGGAACGATTCTACAGCCGACATTTTAAGTCTTTTAGGCGCCATCCTTCATATAGCAGCTATACAAGCTGCCGTAACCATTCTCATCCGCCATTTGGAACTTTACAGCCGCCATCTTTTATATAACAGTTATACAAGCTGCTAGAACAATTCTACAGCCGCCATTTTGATTCTTATGGACGCCATCTTTTATATAACAGCTAAGAAAGCTGCTGGAACAATTCTACAGCCGCCATTTTGAGGTTTATAGCCGCCATCTCTTATATAACAGCTTTACTAGCTGCTGGAACCATTTTACAGCCGCCATTTTGAGTTTTATACCCGCCATCTCTTATATAACAGCTATACTACCTGCTGGAACCATTCTACAGCTGTCATTTTGAGTTTTATACCCGCCATCTCTTATATAACAGCTATACTACCTGCTGAAACCATTCTACAGCCGTCATTTTGAGGTTTATAGCAGCCATCCCTGATATAACAGTCATACAAGCAGCTGGAACCATTCTACAGCCGCCATTTTGAGTTCTATAGCCGCCATCTCTTATATAACAGCTTTACTAGCTGCTGGAACAATTCTATTTTATTCAGCCGCCATTTTGAGTTTTATACCCGCCATCTCTTATATAACAGCTATACTACCTGCTGGAACCATTCTACAGCCGTCATTTTGAGGTTTATAGCAGCCATCCCTGATATAACAGTCACACAAGCAGCTGGAACCATTCTACAGCTGCCATTTTGAGTCGTATAGCTGCCGTCCTTTATAGAACAGCTATTAAAGCTGCTGGAGCGCAATCTTTTATCGAACAGCTACACAAGCTGCTGAAACTATTCTAAAGCCGCCATTTTGAGTCGTATAGCTGCCATCCTTTATAGAACAGCTATTAAAGCTGCTGGAGCCATTCTACAGCCGCCATTTTGAGTTTCACAGGCGCAATCTTTTATATAACAGCTATACAAGCTGCTGGAACCATTTTATAGCAGCCATTTTGTATTTTTTAGCCGCTATCCTTTACATACCAGCCATTGAAGCTGATGGAACCATTCTTCAGCCGCCATTTTGAGTCTTACAGGCGCAATCTTTTATCAAACAACTACTCTACAGCCGCCATTTCAAGTCTTATAACCGCTATTATTTATATAACAGCCTTTGAAGCTGGTGGTACCATTCTATAGCCTCCATTTGGTGTCTTATAGCAGCCATTTTTTGTATAACAGCTATGCAAGCTGCTGGAACGATTCTACAGCCGACATTTTAAGTCTTTTAGGCGCCATCCTTCATATAGCAGCTATACAAGCTGCCGTAACCATTCTATCCGCCATTTGGAACCTTACAGCCGCCATCTTTTATATAACAGTTATACAAGCTGCTAGAACAATTCTACAGCCGCCATTTTAGTCTTACGGACGCAATCTTTTATCGAACAGCTAAGAAAGCTGCTGGAACTATTCTACAGCCGCCATTTTGAGTCTTATAGCCGCCATTTTGAGTCTTATAGCCGCCATTCCTTACATAACAGCTGTCCAAGATGCTGTAACCATTCTACAGCCGCCATTTTGTTTTACAAGCGCAATCTTTTATCGAACAGCTATACAAGCTGTTGGAACTATTCTACAGCCGCCATTTTGAGTCTTATATCTGCCATCCCTGATATAACAGTCATACAAGCAGCCTCCATTTTGAGGTTTAAAGACGCTATCCCTGTTATAACAGTCATACAAGCAGCTGGAACCATTCTACAGCCGCCATTTTGAGTTTTATAGCCGCCATATCTTACGAAACAGCTATACTAGCTGCTGGAACCATTCTACAGCCGCCATTTTGAGTTTCTTAGCCGCCATCCCTGATATAACAATTATACTAGCTGCTGGAACCGTTCTACAGCCGCTCTTTTGAGTTTTATAGCCGCCATCCTTTATAGAACAGCTATGCAAGCTGCTTGAACCGTTCTACAGCCGCCATTTTGAGGTTTATAGCCGCCATCCCTGATATAACACTCATACTAGCTGCTGGAACCATTCTATGGTTGCCATTTTGATTTTTATAGCCGCCATCCTATATAAAGTAATATTAGCTGCCGGAACCATTCTACAGCCGCCATTTTGAGTTTTATAGCCGCCATCCCTGATATAACAGTCATACAAGCAGCTGGAACCATTCTACAGCCGCCATTTTGCCATTTTAGCCATCTTCTTATATAACAGCTATACTAGCTGCTGGAACCATTCTACAGCCGCCATTTTGAGTTTTATAGCCGCCATCCCTTATATAACAGGTGTATACGAGCTGCTGGAACCATTCTACAGCCGCCATTTTGAGTCTTATAGCCGCCATTCCTTATATAACAGCTGTACAAGCTGCTGGAACCATTCTACAGCCGCCATTTTGAGTCTTATAGCCGCCATCCTTTATATAACAGTTATACAAGCTGCTGGAACCATTCTACAGCCGCCATTTTGAGTTTTATAGCCGCCATCCCTTATATAACAGCTATACTAAGCTGCTGGAACCATTCTACAGCCGCCATTTTGAGTCTTATAGCCGCCATCTCTTATAAAACAGTTTATACAAGCTGCTGGAACCATTCTACAGCCGCCATTTTGAGTTTTATAGACGCCATCTCTTATATAACAGCTATATTAGCTGCTGGAACCATTCTACAGCCGCCATTTTGAGTTTTATAGCCGCCATCTCTTATATAACAGCTATACTAGCTGCTGGAACCATTCTACAGCCGCCATTTTGAGTTTTATAGCCGCCATCCCTGATATAACAGCTCATACAAGCAGCTGGAACCATTCTACAGCCGCCATTTTGAGTTTTATAGCCGCCATCTCTTATATAACAGCTATACTAGCTGCTGGAACCATTCTACAGCCGCCATTTTGAGTTTTATAGCCGCCATCTCTTATATAACAGCTATACTAGCTGCTGGAACCATTCTACAGCCGCCATTTTGAGTTTTATAGCCGCCATCTCTTATATAACAGCTATACTAGCTGCTGGAACCATTCTACAGCCGCCATTTTGAGTTTTATACCCGCCATCTCTTATATAACAGCTATACTACCTGCTGGAACCATTCTACAGCCGCCATTTTGAGTTTTATAGCCGCCATCACTGATATAACAGTCATACAAGCAGCTAACTATTAAAGCTGCTGGAACCATTCTACAGCCGCCATTTTGAGTTTTATAGCCGCCATCTTTTATATAACAGCTATACAAGCTGCTGGAACCATTCTATAGCCGCCATTTTGAGTTTTATAGCCGCCATCCTTTATATAACAGCCATAGAAGCTGCTGGAACCATTCTACAGCCGCCATTTTGAGTCTTATAGCCGCCATCTTTTATATAACAGCTATACTAGTGCTGAACCATTCTACAGCCGCCATTTTGAGTCTTATAGCCGCCATCTTTTATATAACAGCCATACAAGCTGCTGGAACCATTCTATAGCCGCCATTTTGAGTCTTATAGCCGCCATTCTTTTATATAACAGCTATACAAGCTGCTGGAACCATTCTACAGCCGCCATTTTGAGTTTTATAGCCGCCATCCCTTCATATAACAGCTATACAAGCTGCTGGAACCATTCTACAGCCGCCATTTTGAGCTTTATAGCCGCCATCTTTTATATAACAGCTATACAAGCTGCTGGAACCATTCTACAGCCGCCATTTTGAGTTTTATGGCCGCCATCTTTTATAGAACAGCTAATACAAGCTGCTGGAACCATTCTACAGCCGCCATTTTGAGTCTTATACCGCTTTTGAGTCTTATAGCCGCCATTCCTTACATAACAGCTATACAAGCTGCTGGAACCATTCTACAGCCGCCATTTTGAGTTTTATAGGCGCCATCTTTTATATAACAGCTATACAAGCTGCTGGAACCATTCTACAGCCGCCATTTTGAGTCTTATATCCGCCATCCCTTATATAACAGTCATACAAGCAGCTGAACCATTCTACAGCCGCCATTTTGAGTTTTATAGCCGCCATCCCTTTTATAACAGCTATACAAGCAGCTGGAACCATTCTACAGCCGCCATTTTGAGTTTTATAGCCGCCATCTCTTATATAACAGCTATACTAGCTGCTGGAACCATTCTACAGCCGCCATTTTGAGTTTTATAGCCGCCATCCCTGATATAACAGCTATACTAGCTGCTGGAACCATTCTACAGCCGCCCTTTTGAGTTTTATAGCCGCCATCTTTTATAGAACAGCTATGCAAGCTGCTGGAACCATTCTACAGCCGCCATTTTGAGGTTTATAGCCGCCATCCCTGATATAACAGCTCATACTAGCTGCTGGAACCATTCTATAGCCGCCATTTTGAGTTTTATAGCCGCCATCCCTGATATATAACAGCTATACAAGCAGCTGGAACCGTTCTACAGCCGCCATTTTGAGTTTTATAGCCGCCATCTTTTATATAACAGCTATATTAGCTGCTGGAACCATTCTACAGCCGCCATTTTGAGTTTTATAGCCGCCATCCCTGATATAACAGTCATACAAGCAGCTGGAACCATTCTACAGCCGCCATTTTTTTAACGCCATCTTTTGTATAACAGCTATACAAGCAGCTGGAACTATTCTACAGCCGCCATTTTGAGTCTTATAGCCGCCATCTCTTATATAACAGCTGTCCGAGCTGCTGGACCCATTCTACAGCCGCCATTTTGAGTCTTATAGCCGCCATCCCTTATATAACAGCTGTACAAGCTGCTGGAACGATTCTACAGCCGCCATTTTGAGTCTTATAGCCGCCATCCTTTATATAACAGTTATACAAGCTGCCGGAACCATTCTACAGCCGCCATTTTGATTAGCTCCTATATAAAACAGCCATATAAGCTGCTGGAACCATTCTACAGCCGCCATTTTGAGTTTTATAGCCGCCATCTCTTATATAACAGCTTTACTAGCTGCTGGAACAATTCTACAGCCGCCATTTTGAGTTTTATAGCCGCCATCTCTCATATAACAGCTTTACTAGCTGCTGGAACCATTTTACAGCCGCCATTTTGAGTTTTATACCCGCCATCTCTTATATAACAGCTATACTACCTGCTGGAACCATTCTACAGCTGCCATTTTGAGTTTTATACCCGCCATCTCTTATATAACAGCTATACTAGCTGCTGGAACCATTCTACAGCCGCCATTTTGAGTTTTATAGCCGCCATCACTGATATAACAGTCATACAAGCAGCTGGAACCATTCTACAGCCGCCATTTTGAGTTTTATAGCCGCCATCTCTTATATAACAGCTTTACTAGCTGCTGGAACCATTCTATTTTATTCAGCCGCCATTTTGAGTTTTATACCCGCCATCTCTTATATAACAGCTATACTAGCTGCTGGAACCATTCTACAGCCGCCATTTTGAGGTTTATAGCAGCCATCCCTGATATAACAGTCATACAAGCAGCTGGAACCATTCTACAGCCGCCATTTTAAGTTTTTTAGGCGCCATCCTTCATATAGCAGCTATACAAGCTGCCGTAACCATTCTAGCCGCCATTTGGAGCCTTACAGCCGCCATCTTTTATATAACAGTTATACAAGCTGCTAGAACAATTCTACAGCCGCCATTTTGAGTCTTACGGACGCCATCTTTTATCTAACAGCTAAGAAAGCTGCTGGAACTATTCTACAGCCGCCATTTTGAGTCTTATAGCCGCCATCTTTGAGTCTTATAGCCGCCATTCCTTACATAACAGCTGTCCAAGATGCTGGAACCATTCTACAGCCGCCATTTTGAGTCTTACAACCGCCATCTCTTATCGAACAGCTATACAAGCTGTTGGAACCATTCTACAGCCGCCATTTTGAGTCTTATATCTGCCATCCCTGATATAACAGTCATACAAGCGCTGAACCCTCAGCCGCCATTTTGAGGTTTAAAGACGCTATCCCTGTTATAACAGTCAAACAAGCAGCTGGAACCATTCTACAGCCGCCATTTTGAGTTTTATAGCCGCCATCTCTTATGAAACAGCTATACTAGCTGCTGGAACCATTCTACAGCCGCCATTTTGAGTTTCTTAGCCGCCATCCCTGATATAACAGTTATACTAGCTGCTGGAACCGTTCTACAGCTGCCCTTTTGAGTTTTATAGCCGCCATCCTTTATAGAACAGCTATGCAAGCTGCTTGAACCGTTCTACAGCCGCCATTTTGAGGTTTATAGCCGCCATCCCTGATATAACAGCTCATACTAGCTGCTGGAACCATTCTATGGTTGCCATTTTGATTTTTATAGCCGCCATCCCTGATATAACAGTAATACAAGCAGCTGGAACCGTTCTACAGCCGCCATTTTGAGGTTTATAGCCGCCATCTCTTATATAACAGCTATATTAGCTGCCGAAACCATTCTACAGCCGCCATTTTGAGTTTTATAGCCGCCATCCCTGATATAACAGTCATACAAGCAGCTGGAACCATTCTACAGCCGCCATTTTGCCATCTTTTGTATAACAGCTATACAAGCAGCTGAAACTATTCTACAGCCGCCATTTTGAGTCTTATGGCCGCCATCCCTTACATAACAGGTGTCCGAGCTGCTGGACCTATTCTACAGCCGCCATTTTGAATCTTACAGCCGCCATTCCTTACATAACAGCTGTCCAAGCTGCTGGAACGATTCTACAGCCGCCATTTTGAGTCGTATAGCTGCCATCCTTATATAAAACAGCTATGCAAGCTGCTGGAACCATTCTACAGCCGCCATTTGAGTCTTAGCGCCATCCTATATAAAACAGCTATATAAGCTGCTGGAACCATTCTACAGCCGCCATTTTGAGTCTTATAGGCGCCATCTCTTATATAACAGTTATACAAGCTGCTGGAACCATTCTACAGCCGCCATTTTGAGTTTTATAGACGCCATCTCTTATATAACAGCTATACTAGCTGCTGGAACCATTCTACAGCCGCCATTTTGAGTTTTATAGCCGCCATCTCTTACATAATAGCTATACTACCTGCTGGAACCATTCTACAGCCGCCATTTTGAGGTTTTATGGCCAGCATCTCCCTATATAATAGCTATACTAGCTGCTGGAACCATTCTACAGCCGCCATTTTGAGTTTTATAGCGCCATCTCTTATATAACAGCTATACTAGCTGCTGGAACCATTCTACAGCCGCCATTTGGAGTTTTATAGCCGCCATCTCTTATATAACAGCTATACTTAGCTGCTGGAACCATTCTACAGCCGCCATTTTGAGTTTTATAGCCGCCATCCCTTATATAACAGATCATGCAAACTGCTGGAACCATTCTACAGCCGCCATTTTGAGTTTTATAGCCGCCATCTCTTATATAACAGCTATACTAGCTGCTGGAACCATTCTACAGCCGCCATTTTGAGTTTTATAGCCGCCATCTCTTATATAACAGCAATACTAGCTGCTGGAACCATTCTACAGCCGCCATTTTGAGTTTTATAACCCCATCTCTTATAAACAGCTATACTAGCTGCTGGAACCATTCTACAGCCGCCATTTTGAGTTTTATAGCCGCCATCTCTTATATAACAGCTTTACTACCGCTGGAACCATTTCTACAGCCGCCATTTTGAGTTTTTATAGCCGCCATCTCTTATATATCAGCTATACTAGCTGCTGGAACCATTCTACAGCCGCCATTTTGAGGTTTTATAGCCGCCCATTCTTATATAACAGCTATACTAAGCTGCTGGAACCATTCTACAGCCGCCATTTTGATTTTTTTATAGCCGCCATCCCTGATATAAAAGTTATACAAACAGCTGGAACCATTCTACAGCCGCCATTTTGAGTTTTATAGCCGCCATCTCTTATATAACAGCTATACTAGCTGCTGGAACCATTCTACAGCCGCCATTTTGGGTTTTATAGCCGCCATCTCTTATATAACAGCTTTACTAGCTGCTGGAACCATTCTACAGCCGCCATTTTGAGTTTTATAGCCGCCATCTCTTATATAACAGCTATACTAGCTGCTGGAACCATTCTACAGCCGCCATTTTGAGTTTTATAGCCGCCATCCCTTATATAACAGCTATACTAGCTGCTGGAACCATTCTACAGCCGCCATTTTGAGTTTTATAGCCGCCATCTCTTATATAACAGCTATACTAGCTGCTGGAACCATTCTACAGCCGCCATTTTGAGTTTTATAGCCGCCATCTCTTATATAACAGCTTTACTAGCTGCTGGAACCATTCTACAGCCGCCATTTTGAGTTTTATAGCCGCCATCTCTTATATAACAGCTATACTAGCTGCTGGAACCATTCTACAGCCGCCATTTTGAGTTTTATAGCCGCCATCTCTTATATAACAGCTATACTAGCTGCTGGAACCATTCTACAGCCGCCATTTTGAGTTTTATAGCCGCCATCTCTTATATAACAGCTATACTAGCTGCTGGAACCATTCTACAGCCGCCATTTTGAGTTTTATAGCCGCCATCTCTTATATAACAGCTATACTAGCTGCTGGAACCATTCTACAGCCGCCATTTTGAGTTTTATAGCCGCCATCTCTTATATAACAGCTATACTAGCTGCTGGAACCATTCTACAGCCGCCATTTTGAGTTTTATAGCCGCCATCTCTTATATAACAGCTATACTAGCTGCTGGAACCATTCTACAGCCGCCATTTTGAGTTTTATAGCCGCCATCTCTTATATAACAGCTATACTAGCTGCTGGAACCATTCTACAGCCGCCATTTTGAGTTTTATAGCCGCCATCTCTTATATAACAGCTATACTAGCTGCTGGAACCATTCTACAGCCGCCATTTTGAGTTTTATAGCCGCCATCTCTTATATAACAGCTATACTAGCTGCTGGAACCATTCTACAGCCGCCATTTTGAGTTTTATAGCCGCCATCTCTTATATAACAGCTATACTAGCTGCTGGAACCATTCTACAGCCGCCATTTTGAGTTTTATAGCCGCCATCTCTTATATAACAGCTATACTAGCTGCTGGAACCATTCTACAGCCGCCATTTTGAGTTTTATAGCCGCCATCTCTTATATAACAGCTATACTAGCTGCTGGAACCATTCTACAGCCGCCATTTTGAGTTTTATAGCCGCCATCTCTTATATAACAGCTATACTAGCTGCTGGAACCATTCTACAGCCGCCATTTTGAGTTTTATAGCCGCCATCTCTTATATAACAGCTATACTAGCTGCTGGAACCATTCTACAGCCGCCATTTTGAGTTTTATAGCCGCCATCTCTTATATAACAGCTATACTAGCTGCTGGAACCATTCTACAGCCGCCATTTTGAGTTTTATAGCCGCCATCTCTTATATAACAGCTATACTAGCTGCTGGAACCATTCTACAGCCGCCATTTTGAGTTTTATAGCCGCCATCTCTTATATAACAGCTATACTAGCTGCTGGAACCATTCTACAGCCGCCATTTTGAGTTTTATAGCCGCCATCTCTTATATAACAGCTATACTAGCTGCTGGAACCATTCTACAGCCGCCATTTTGTAGTTTATAGCCGCCATCCTCTTATATAACAGTCATACTAGCTGCTGGAACCATTCTACAGCCGCCATTTTGAGTTTTATAGCCGCCATCCCTTATATAACAGCTATACTAGCTGCTGGAACCATTCTACAGCCGCCATTTTGAGTTTTATAGCCGCCATCTCTTATATAACAGCTATACTAGCTGCTGGAACCATTCTACAGCCGCCATTTTGAGTTTTATAGCCGCCATCTCTTCATCTAAACTGCTGGAACCATTCTACAGCCGCCATTTTGTTTTATAGCCATCTCTTTATAACAGCCATACTATAACAGCTACTAGCTGGAACCATTCTACAGCCGCCATTTTGAGTTTTATAGCCGCCATCTCTTATATAACAGCTATACTAGCTGCTGGAACCATTCTACAGCCGCCATTTTGAGTTTTATAGCGCCATCTCTTAATATAACAGCTATACTAGCTGCTGGAACCATTCTACAGCCGCCATTTTGAGTTTTATAGCCGCCATCTCTTATATAACAGCTATACTAGCTGCTGGAACCATTCTACAGCCGCCATTTTGAGTTTTATAGCCGCCATCTCTTATATAACAGCTATACTAGCTGCTGGAACCATTCTACAGCCGCCATTTTGAGTTTTATAGCCGCCATCCCTTATATAACAGCTATACTAGCTGCTGGAACCATTCTACAGCCGCCATTTTGAGTTTTATAGCCGCCATCCCCTTATATAACAGCTATACTAGCTGCTGGAACCATTCTACAGCCGCCATTTTGAGTTTTATAGCCGCCATCTCTTATATAACAGCTATACTAGCTGCTGGAACCATTCTACAGCCGCCATTTTGAGTTTTATAGCCGCCATCTCTTATATAACAGCTATACTAGCTGCTGGAACCATTCTACAGCCGCCATTTTGAGTTTTATAGCCGCCATCTCTTATATAACAGCTATACTAGCTGCTGGAACCATTCTACAGCCGCCATTTTGAGTTTTATAGCCGCCATCTCTTATATAACAGCTATACTAGCTGCTGGAACCATTCTACAGCCGCCATTTTGAGTTTTATAGCCGCCATCTCTTATATAACAGCTATACTAGCTGCTGGAACCATTCTACAGCCGCCATTTTGAGTTTTATAGCCGCCATCCCTTATATAACAGCTATACAAGCTGCTGGAACCATTCTACAGCCGCCATTTTGAGTTTTTATAGCCGCCATCCTCTTATATAACAGCTATACTAGCTGCTGGAACCATTCTACAGCCGCCATTTTGAGTTTTATAGCCGCCATCTCTTATATAACAGCTATACTAGCTGCTGGAACCATTCTACAGCCGCCATTTTGAGTTTTATAGCCGCCATCCCTTATATAACAGCTATACTAGCTGCTGGAACCATTCTACAGCCGCCATTTTGAGTTTTATAGCCGCCATCTCTTATATAACAGCTATACTAGCTGCTGGAACCATTCTACAGCCGCCATTTTGAGTTTTATAGCCGCCATCTCTTATATAACAGCTATACTAGCTGCTGGAACCATTCTACAGCCGCCATTTTGAGTTTTATAGCCGCCATCTCTTATATAACAGCTATACTAGCTGCTGGAACCATTCTACAGCCGCCATTTTGAGTTTTATAGCCGCCATCTCTTATATAACAGCTATACTAGCTGCTGGAACCATTCTACAGCCGCCATTTTGAGTTTTTATAGCCGCCACCCTTATATAACAGCTATACTAGCTGCTGGAACCATTCTACAGCCGCCATTTTGAGTTTTATAGCCGCCATCTCTTATATAACAGCTATACTAGCTGCTGGAACCATTCTACAGCCGCCATTTTGAGTTTTATAGCCGCCATCTCTTATATAACAGCTATACTAGCTGCTGGAACCATTCTACAGCCGCCATTTTGAGTTTTATAGCCGCCATCTCCTTATATAACAGCTATACTAGCTGCTGGAACCATTCTACAGCCGCCATTTTGAGTTTTATAGCCGCCATCTCTGATATAACAGCTATACTAGCTGCTGGAACCATTCTACAGCCGCCATTTTGAGTTTTATAGCCGCCATCTCCTTATATAACAGCTATACTAGCTGCTGGAACCATTCTACAGCCGCCATTTTGAGTTTTATAGCCGCCATCTCTTATATAACAGCTATACTAGCTGCTGGAACCATTCTACAGCCGCCATTTTGGGTTTTATAGCCGCCATCTCTTATATAACAGCTATACTAAAGCTGCTGGAACCATTCTACAGCCGCCATTTTTGAGTTTTATAGCCGCCATCTCTTATATAACAGCTATACTAGCTGCTGGAACCATTCTACAGCCGCCATTTTGAGTTTTATAGCCGCCATCTCTTATATAACAGCTATACTAGCTGCTGGAACCATTCTACAGCCGCCATTTTGAGTTTTATAGCCGCCATCCCTGATATAACAGCTATACAAGCTGCTGGAACCATTCTACAGCCGCCATTTTGAGTTTTATAGCCGCCATCTCTTACATAACAGCTATACTAGCTGCTGGAACCATTCTACAGCCGCCATTTTGAGTTTTATAGCCGCCATCTCTTATATAACAGCTATACTAGCTGCTGGAACCATTCTACAGCCGCCATTTTGAGTTTTATAGCCGCCATCTCTTATATAACAGCTATACTAGCTGCTGGAACCATTCTACAGCCGCCATTTTGAGTTTTATAGCCGCCATCTCTTATATAACAGCTATACTAGCTGCTGGAACCATTCTACAGCCGCCATTTTGAGTTTTATAGCCGCCATCTCTTATATAACAGCTATACTAGCTGCTGGAACCATTCTACAGCCGCCATTTTGGAGTTTTATAGCCGCCATCTCTTATATAACAGTCATACAAGCTGCTGGAACCATTCTACAGCCGCCATTTTGAGTTTTATAGCCGCCATCTCTTATATAACAGCTATACTAGCTGCTGGAACCATTCTACAGCGCCATTTTGAGTTTTATAGCCGCCATCTCTTATATAACAGCTATACTAGCTGCTGGAACCATTCTACAGCCGCCATTTTGAGTTTTATAGCCGCCATCTCTGATATAACAGTATACTAGCAGCTGGAACCATTCTACAGCCGCCATTTTGAGTTTTATAGCCGCCATCTCTTATATAACAGCTATACTAGCTGCTGGAACCATTCTACAGCCGCCATTTTGAGTTTTATAGCCGCCATCTCTTATATAACAGCTATACAAGCTGCTGGAACCATTCTACAGCCGCCATTTTGAGTTTTTATAGCCGCCATCCCTGATATAACAGCTATACTAGCTAGCTGGAACCATTCTACAGCCGCCATTTTGAGTTTTATAGCCGCCATCTCTGATATAACAGCTATACTACCTGCTGGAACCATTCTACAGCCGCCATTTTGAGTTTTATAGCCGCCATCTCTTATATAACAGCTATACTAGCTGCTGGAACCATTCTACAGCCGCCATTTTGAGTTTTATAGCCGCCATCTCTTATATAACAGTTATACTAGCTGCTGGAACCATTCTACAGCCGCCATTTTGAGTTTTATAGCCGCCATCTCTTATATAACAGCTATACTAGCTGCTGGAACCATTCTACAGCCGCCATTTTGAGTTTTATAGCCGCCATCTCTTGATATAACAGCTATACTAGCAGCTGGAACCATTCTACAGCCGCCATTTTGAGTTTTATAGCCGCCATCTCTTATATAACAAGCTATACTAGCTGCTGGAACCATTCTACAGCCGCCATTTGAGTTTTATAGCCGCCATCCCTGATATAAAAGCTATACTAGCTGCTGGAACCATTCTACAGCCGCCATTTTGAGTTTTTATAGCCGCCATCTCTTATATAACAGCTATACTAGCTGCTGGAACCATTCTACAGCCGCCATTTTGAGTTTTATAGCCGCCATCCCTGATATAACAGCTATACAAGCAGCTGGAACCATTCTACAGCCGCCATTTTGAGTTTTATAGCGCCATCTCTTATATAACAGCTATACTACCTGCTGGAACCATTCTACAGCCGCCATTTTGAGTTTTATAGCCGCCATCCCTTATATAACAGCTTTACTAGCTGCTGGAACCATTCTACAGCCGCCATTTTGAGTTTTATAGCCGCCATCTCTTATATAACAGCTATACTAGCTGCTGGAACCATTCTACAGCCGCCATTTTGAGTTTGATAGCCGCCATCCCTGATATAACAGCTATACTAGCTGCTGGAACCATTCTACAGCCGCCATTTTGAGTTTTATAGCCGCCATCTCTTATATAACAGCTATACTAGCTGCTGGAACCGTTCTACAGCCGCCATTTTGAGTTTTATATAGCCGCCATCTCTTATATAACAGCTATACCAGCTGCTGGAACCGTTCTACAGCCGCCATTTTGAGTTTTATACCCGCCATTTCTTATATAACAGCTCATACTAGCTGCTCGGAACCGTTTTACAGCCGCCATTTTGAGTTTTATAGCCTTTGCCATCTCTTATATAACAGCTATACTAGCTGCTGGAACCATTCTACAGCCGCCATTTTGAGTTTTATAGCCCCCATCTCTTATATAACAGCTGTACTAGCTGCTGGAACCATTCTACAGCCGCCATTTTGAGTTTTATAGCCGCCATCTCTTATATAACAGCTATACAAGCGGCTGGAACCGTTCTACAGCCGCCATTTTTGAGTTTTATAGCCGCCATCTCTTATATAACAGCTATACTAGCTGCTGGAACCATTCTACAGCCGACATTTTGAGGTTTATAGCCGCCATCTCTTATATAACAGCTATAGTAGCTGCTGGATCCATTCCACAGCCGCCATTTTGAGTTTAATAGCCGCCATCTCTTATACAACAGCCTTACTAACTGCTAGAACCATTCTACAGCTGCCATTTTGAGGTTCTATAGCCGCCATCTCTTATATAACAGCTATACTAGCTGCTGGAATCATTCTACAGCCGCCATTTTGAGTTTTTATAGCCGCCATCTCTTATCTAACAGCTATACTAGCTGCTGGAACCATTCTACAGCCGCCATTTTGAGGTTTTATAGCCGCCATCTCTTATATAACAGCTATACTAGCTGCATTCTACAGCCGCCATTTTGAGTTTTATAGCCGCCATCTCTTATAGAACAGTTATACCCAGCAGCTGGAACCATTCTACAGCCGCCATTTTAAGTTTTATAGTCGCCATCTCTTTTATAGCAGCTATAGTAGCTGCTGGAACCAATCTACAGCCGCCATTTTGAGGTTTATAGCCGCCTTCTCTTATATAGCTGCTATACTAGCTGCCGGAACCATTCTACGGCCGCCATTTTGAGTTTTATAGACGCCATCCCTGATATAACAGTCATACAAACTGCTGGAACCATTCTACAGCCGCCATTTTGTGGGTTATAGCCGCCATCTCTTCCTTACTAACAACAATACTAGCTGCTGGAACCATTCTACAGCCACCATTTTTGAGGTTTTATAGCCGCCATCCCTTGATATAACAGCTATAATAGCTGCTGGAACCATTCTACAGCCGCCATTTGAGGTTTTATAGCCGCCATCTCTTATATAATAGCTATGCCCCAGCTTCTGGAGGCATTCTACAGCCGCCATTTTGAGGTTTTTAGCCGCCATCTCTTATATAACAGCTATACTAGCTGCTGGAACCCTCTACAGGCGCCGGGTTTTTTAGCCGCCATCCTGATAGAACAGTCATACAAGCAGCTGGAACATTCTACAGCCGCCATTTTTGTCGTTTTATAGCCGCCATCTTATACGAGCAGCTATACTGGCTGCTGAACCACGTTATTTACAGCTGCCATTTTGAGTTTTTAGCCGCCATCGAGATATGACGATCTATACAAGCTGCTGGAACCATTCTACACAGCCACCATTTTGTGGGTTATAGCCACCATCTCTTATATAACAGCAAATACCCAGCTGCTTCTGGAACATTCTACGAAAGCCGCCATTTTTGAGGTTTTATAGCCGCCATCTCTTATATAACAGCTTTTACTAGCTGCTGAATCCATTATTGCAGCTGCCATTTTGAGTTTTATAGCCGCCATCCCTGATATGACAGTCATACAAGCAGCTGGAACATTCTACAGTCGCCATTTTGAGTTTTATAGCCGCCATCTCTTATATAACATCTATACTACCTGCTGGAACCAGAATTCTACAGCCTCCATTTGAGTTTAAAGCCGCCATCCCTGATATAACAGCTATATGGCGCTGGAGCCATTCTACAACCGCCATTTTGGGGTTTTAAACCACCATATCTTATATGAACTCAGTCATACAAGCAGCTGGAACCATTCTACAGTCGCCATTTGAGGGTTTTTATAGTAGGCATTTTGTCTTATACAGCAGCTATACTAGCTGCTGGCAGCATTACAGCAAGATCATTTTGAGGTTTTTATATTATAAATCTATTATATAACAGTTTTACTAGCTGATAGAACCAGTTTTACCCCAGCTGCCATTTTTGGGTTTATAGCCGCCATTCGGATATAACAGTCATACAACTGGAACAATCTACAGCCGCCATTTTTATTACAGATGTATAGCCGCCATCTCTTATATAACAGCAATACCCCAGCTGCTCTGAACCGTTCTACAGCCGCCACTTTTGAGGTTTATATAGCCGACAACTCTTATATATAACAAATATACTAGCTGCTGGAAGTTTCATTCTACAGCCGCCTTCTCTTATATACTTCCCAGCTTTACTAGCGCTGCTAGATCCATTATTTTAGCTGCCATTTTGAGGTTTTTGTAGCCGCCATCCTATAACAGTCATACAAGCAGCTGGAACAAATTCCAGTCGCCATTTTGAGTGTGATGGCCGCCATCTCTTGTAATACAAGATATGCTGGCTGTAGACCGTTCTGGGTCATGATTTTGAGGTTTTATAGCCGCCATCTCTTATATAACAAATATGCTAGCTGCTGGAACCATTCTGCAGCCGCCGCGACTTTTATAGCCGCCATCTCTTGTCTAACAGCTTTACCCAGCTGCTAGAACCATTATTACAGCTGCCAGTTTGAGTTTTTAAAGCCGCCATCTCTTATACAACAGCTACTAGCTGCTGGAAGCATTCTACGGCCGCCATTTTGAGGTTTATAGCCGCCATCCCTGATGTAACAGCTATAATAGCTGCTGGAATTTCATTCTACAGCCGCCATTTGGGTTTTATAACCGCCAACCCACTCCTATAACAGGTAGCTTCTGGAAGCATTCTACGAGTAGCCATTTTTGAGGTTTTTATATCCGCCATCTCTTATATAACAGCTATACTAGCTGCTGAGGAACCATTCTACAGCCGCCATTTTTGAGGTTTTATAGTCGCCATTTCTTAGCAGCAGCTATAGTAGCTGCTGGAACCTCTACAGCCGCAATTTTGAGGTTTATAGCTCTGCCATTACTAGCTGCCAGAGACTTTCATTGTACAGCTGCCATTTTGAGGTTCTATGGCCGCCAACTCTTATATAACAAATATACTAGCTGCTGGAACCATTCTACAGCCGCCATTTTGAGGTTTATAGCCGCCATCTCTTATAACAACTATACCTAGCTGCTGGAACTATGTATAAGTTTTTGAGGTTTTTATAAGCCACTTATCCCTGATATAACAGAATCATACAAACTGCTGGAACCATTCTAAGAGCCGCCATTTTGTGATTCTAGCCGCCATCTCTTATATAACAGCAATACTAGCTGCTGGAACATTCTACGGCCACCATTTTTGAGGGTTTATGGCCGCCATCCCTGATATAACAGCTATAATAGCTGCTGGAACCATTCTACAGCCGCCATTTTGAGGGTTTAACGACATATATCTTATAACAGCTATACTAGCTTCTGGAAGCATTCTACAGCCGCCATTTTTGAGGTTTTTAGCCGCCATCTCTTATATAACAGCTATACTAGCTGCTGGAACCATTCTACAGGCGCCATTTTGAGGTTTTATAGCCGCCATCCCTGATATAACAGCTATAATAGCTCCTGGAACCATTCCACGACCGCCATTTTGAGGTTTTAAAGCCACCATATCTTATATGAAGGATCATACAAGCCGCTGGAACCATTCTACAGTCGCCATTTTGAGGTTTTATAGCCGCCATCTCTTGTATAACAGGCTATACTAGTAACAGTTTCATTCTACAGCCGCCATTTTGGGTTTATGTGGAAACGTGTATACCGAAAGCAGCTATACCCCAGCTGCTGGAACAATTTTTACATGGGAAAATTTTTGAGGTTTTTATAGCCGCCATCTCTTATGTAACAGTTTTACTAACTGCTAGAACCAATCTAAGCTGCCATTTTGAGTTTTATAGCCGTCATCTCGTGCTCTAACAGTCTTTCCCTAGCTGCTGGAACCGATCTATAGCCGCCATTTTGATTTTATAGCCGCTATCTCTTATATAACAGCTTTACTAGCTGCTGGAACCACTCAACGGTCGCCATTAGTTTTGAGTTTTATAGCCGCCAACTCTTATATAACAAATATACTAGCTGCTGGGACCATTCTACAGTCGCCATTTTGAGTTTTATAGTCGCCAACTCTTATAAACAGCTATACTAGCTGCTGGAAACATTCTACAGCCGCCATTTTGAGTTTTATGGCCGCCTTCTCTTATATACCAGCTTTACTAACTGCTAGAACCATTCTACAGTTGCCATTTTGGGTTTTATATTCCGCCATCTCTCATATAAGCTATACTAGCTGCTAGAACCATTCTACAGCCGCCATTTTGAGTTTTATAGCCGACATCTCTTATATAACAGTCTTACTAGCTGCTGGAACCATTCTACGGCCGCCATTTTGAGTTTAAAACCCGCCATATCTTATATAAGCAGCTTTACTGCTGCTGGAACCGTTCTGCAGCCGCCATTTTGGTTTTATACGCCATCTCTTATATAACAGCTAATACTAGCTCCTGAACCAATCTTCTAAAGCCATAAGTACGAGGTTTATCGCCGCCATCTCTTATATAACAGCTATACCCAGCTACTGGAAACATTCTACAGCCATAATTTGAGGTTTATAGCCTGCATCTCCCCATCGCGGCTTTACCAGCTGCTAGAACCATTTACAAGCCACCATTTTGAGGTTTATAGCCGCCATCTCTTGCTCATAACAGCTATACTGACTGCTGGAACAATTCTACAGCCGCCGCTTTGAGTTTTATACCCGCCATCTCTTATCCCGCAGCTATACTAGCTGCTGGAACCTACTACAGCCGCCATTTGGGTTTATAGCCGCCATCTCTTATATAACAGCTTTTTATTTGCTGGAACCGATATATAGCCGCCATTTTGCGTTTTATAGCCCGTTATCTCTTATATAACAGCTTTACCAGCTGCTGGAACCACTCTACAGCCGCTATTTTTGAGTTTTATAGCCGCCATCTCTTATATAACAGCTTTACCAGCTGCTGGAACCCTCCACAGCCGCCATTTTGAGTTTTATAGCCGCTGGAACCATTCTATAGCCGCCATTTTGAGTTTTATAGCCGTGATCTCTTATCTCGCCGCTTCACCTGCTTGCTTCGCTGGAACCATTCTACAGCCACCATTTTGAGTTTTATCGCCGCCATCTCTATCCGCAACTATACTGACTGCGGAACCATTCTACAACCGCTAGTTTGGGTTTTATAGCCGCCATCTCTTATATGACAGCTATACTAGCTGCTGAAACCATTCTACAGCCGCCATTTTGAGTTTTATAGCCGCCGGCCCTTTTATAACAGCTTTACTAGCGACTGGGACCATTCTATAGCCGCCATTTTAGGTTTTATAGCCGCCATCTCTTATATAACAGCTATACTAGCTGCTGGAACCATTCTACAGCCGCCATTTTAACAGAGTTTGCCGAACCATTCTATGGTCAACCATTTTGGGTTTTAGGAGTACGCGCCATCTCTTATATTACAGCTATACTAGCTGCTGGAACCATTCTACAGCCGCCATGTTGAGTTTTATAGCCGCCATCTCTTATATAACAGCTCATACAAGCTGCTGGAACCATTCCTACAGCCGCCATTTTGAGGTTTTTAGCCGCCATCTCTTATGTATTAGTCGCTATATAGCTGCTGGAACCATTCTAAACCCGCCATTTTGAGTTTTCTAGCTGCCATCTCTTATATAACAGCTTTACTAGCTGCTGGAACCATTCTACAGCCGCCATTTTGAGTTTTATAGCCGTCATCTCTTATATAACAGCTATACTAGCTGCTGGAACCACTCTACAGCTCGCCATTTTGGGTTTTCTAGCCGCCATCTCTTATATAACAGTTTTACTAGCTGCTGGAACCATTCTACAGCCGCCATTTTGGTTTTACAGCCGCCATCTCTATATAACAGCTTTACTCGCTGCTGGAACCATTCTACAGCCGCCATTTTGAGTTTTATAGCCGCCATCTCTTATGTATCAGCTTTACTAGCTGCTGGAACCATCTACAGCCGCCATTTGAGTTTTATAAGCCGCCATCTCTCATATAACAGCCTTACTAGCTGCCGGAACCATTCTACAGCCGCCATTTTGAGTTTTATAGCCGCCATCTCTTATATAACAACTTTACTAGCTGCTGGAACCATTCTACAGCCGCCATTTTTGGGTTTGTGCCGCCATCTCTTATATAACAGCTTTACTAGTTGCTGGAATCATTCTACAGCCGCCATTTTGGGTTTATAGCCGCCATCTCTTATATAACAGCTATACCAGCTGCTGGAACCATTCTACAGCCGCTATTTTGAGTTTTATAGCCGCCATCTCTTATATAACAGCTATACTAGCTGCTGGAAGCAATCACCACACGCCATTTTGGTTTCTGGCCGCCATCTTTATATAACGGCCTTTTAGCTGCTGGAACCATTCTACAGCCGCCAGTTTGAGTTTTATAGCCGCACATCTCTTATATAACAGCTATACTAATTGCTGGAACCATTCTACAGCCGCCACTTTGAGTTTTTACAGCCGCCGCAACCATCTCTTATATAACAGCATTACTAGCTGCTGGAACCATTCTACAGCCGCCATTTTGAGTTTTACAGCCGCCATCTCTATATAACAGCTATACTAGCTGCTGGAACCATTCTACAGCCGCCATTTTGAGTTTTAAAGCCGCCATCTCTTATATAACAGCCATTACTAGCTGCTGGAACCATTCTACAGCCGCTATTTTGAGTTTTATAGCCGCTATCTCTTATATAACAGCTTTACTGATTGGCTGCTTGAAGGTCATGTTTTAACAGCTCCTGAGTTTTATTAATATATATTGTTTTCTCTCAATTTTTAATTGTGCCTAGTTTGTTTTGTTTTTCGCTGGTGTCGTTTGCTTGAAACCCTTGTGTTTTATTTGCATAATTCGCCAAATTAAACAGTTTTTTTTTTTTCTTTTTCGTGATTAGTGTTTGGTGCTTTAAATTGTTTTTATTTTTCTTATTGTTCTCACTCGTTCTCTCGCCATTGCTTCTGCAGTTGCTCCCTCATCGCCCCCCATCCATATCAGTGCTAGTGGTTTTGTTTTAATTCTCCTTTCGTAAAGCCGCTTCTCAAAGTGAGGTCTTATAACTGTTCTTGCACTTTCTTGTGCTGTGTACTCCAGCTGTCTCTTTGTTTTATTTGTAATTATTGATTTTTTATCGATAATTATCTTTGTGCTGTTTATTTAAATTTTTCTATATATTTTTTTTTTTTGTTTTTTTTTTGCCTTGTGTTTATTTTGGCTTTTCAATGGCTTGTTGTCTACCCAATTGTAGCATTCTGATCGTTTTGACGATCAGTATAGAGCAATATCGTGTTGGCTTTGCGATAATCTTATTCACTTAAAATGTGCTGGCCTCAACGGCCGTGATTACGACAAATTTTCTGGTTTGTCTGTGTCTAAGCCTGAGCTTGGCTTAATGCGCTGGACTTGCCCATCTTGTGCCAGCCAGCAGCTTGATTTTAGCCGAATGTATAGGGATCTTCGTTTAAAGTTTCTTTCTCTTAATAAAATGGCCAAACAGCTGTCTAATGAGTGTGACTCTAGCATACATTTATTGTCGCAATTCAAGTTTGGTTCACCTTCTAAGGAATTGCCCAAGAAATGTACCCTTGAGTTGCCTCATAAGCAGTCGCCCGCACTTTCTATTACATCTTCTCCCATTTTACTTTCGCCTACACCATCTTCTTGTCCCTCTTTATGCTCTTCTTTTCAGATTGATGTACCCACTACAAGCCCTGGTGTACCTCAATCTATCCCTCACGGGAACTCTGATCAATTACTGGATCATGCTGGCTTTCAATCACTTGCGGATCCCAATGCTCCTCCGCCTCCACTAACTGTAGTGCCCCATCGTAAACAATTATTTATCTCTAGGCTTGCTCCAGATACTTCTGAATCGTCTGTGGCAGCTTACATTGGTAATATATGCCCTGCTAAGGTTTTAATTCAAAAGTTTAAGTTTTCTAGGCCTCGCGAAATCTCCTCTTTTAAAATTACTGTACCAAATGAGTATTTCTCAGCTATGGTTGACCCTAACTTTTGGCCAGAGGGCCTAGTTGTACACGAATTTGCGCCCAATAAGCGCTCCCGCCCTTTGCCTGTCCACCTTCCTAATGCATCTTCTGCTTCAAAAAACTAATAACGTCTAGTCTTTGCATTCACTATCAAAATGTAAGAGGACTTCTTACCAAGCTCTCTAAATTATTCTGTGATAGCTTAACCTTTTCGGCTGACATATTAGCTTTCTCTGAAACTTGGCTTAATTCCTCTGTTTTGGATAATGAAATTCTTTCTAATAACTTTATTTCTTATAGGCTTGATCGTGTTGGTCGACGTGGCGGTGGAGTACTCATTGCTGTCAACTCGAATCTGTGTTCAAGTGTTGTGCCGATTGATCTCCCCTTAGGTGTTGAGTTTATTTGCGTCGAAGTTACATGTTCTAACTTTAGCTTATATATCTCTTGTTCATATATTCCTCCAACTTCTGATATCATGATCTACATGCACCATGCTGATGCTTTGCGAACTATTTTTAGTCGTCTTAAAGATCGTGATTTTTTTATAGCTTTAGGTGATTTTAACTTGCCTAATGTTTCTTGGCTTGCTGATGATAATCTATCTTTCTTAATTCCTTCATCTCAACATGTTTTTCTTGATAGCCTACTTGAATGTCCGCTATATCAGTTGAATTCTTTTCTTAACTCTTCTAAAAGAATCCTCGATCTTGTTTTTGTCTCTGATCCCACTGTTAGTGCTGTATCACAAACACAGCCCCTAGTGAAGCCTGAAGATACTTATCACCCTACCATTGAAATTACTATTTCTTACAATTCCGTTAATAATTCATTCAATAACATCTCAAATTCTCGTCGTAGATGTTTTCGTAAAACAAATTTCAATCTTCTTAACAGCCTTATTTTCTCTTTTGATTGGTCATTTCTATTTGAGTGCTGTGATATAGATTGTGCAGTAAATTTTTTCTACTCTGCTCTTAATTCTCTAATTGATAAATGCGTTCCTTATGTGAATGTCTCTACCGTCTCCAGTGCGCCAGTCTGGTTCACACGTAGGCTCTCTAATCTCCGTAACATTAAATCGAGATATTTTAAAAGATTTAAAAAACTGGTTCGCGACTTGACTATGCAAATTATTGTGTAGCCAAATCTCAATTTTGCCTTTTAAATACTCAATGCTACAATAATTATATCGTTCGCTGTAAGGTTGAATTTTATAAGAACCCAAAAAGATTTTATAACTTTGTTAATTCCAAAAGACGCTCTAATTTACTACCTTCCACCTTCAGACTTAATGACCAGACTGCTAATAGTGATTCAGATATTGCAGATCTGTTTGCTAAATTCTTTCAGTCGACTTATTCTTCTACTGCTTCGGATCCCACACCTTATCCCTTCACAATTCCACATTTAAATTGTATGTTTTTTTTCCTAATATTACTCGAAGACTGTATTATCTCTAGCTTGTCATCTATGACGTCTTCCTTCGTACCCGGGCCTGATAATATACCTAGTTGCATCCTTAAAATGTGTCCGATTTCCTATCTAAGCCTTTTTTTTCCGGCTATTTTTTATATCGAGGAGACTGTCAGCTTCTCTTGCTTGTCGCTCCCTGATTTGAAGGAGTCTTTTATTATTCCGGTTTTTAAAAAGGGTAACAAAACGATATTTCTAACTACCGTGGTATAACAAATCGGATATTTTGAACGACCGTGGCATTGCCCAACTTCGGCCAATCCCTATACTACCTGTTTGAGAAAAATATACGTCTTCCTTTAACACTTATCCAGATCCACTATTTTTCCTTGTCAGCATGGCTTCATGAAAGGTCGTTCGCCGCCTACCAACCTTTTTAGGAATTGACCACCCACTCTACCCTGGCTTTCGTAAAAAGTGTCAAACTGATGTTATTTATACTGACTTTAGTAAGGCTTTCGATACGGTTGATCATTCTATGCTTCTCATGAAACCTAACATCATGGGTTTTTCCCCGAAACTATTGGCTTGGTTAAAGTCGTATCTTATTGGCAGAACCCAAAAGGTGTCTTTTTGGTTCCTCGATATCTAAAACTGCTCGAGTTACGTCAGGTGTCCCCAAGGCAGTCATCTGGGCCCACTGTTACTTACCTTGTTTATAACGACGATTTGCCTTTGGCCTTGGCTCATTCACGCGTGCTCATTTTTGCGGGATGACGTCAAGATTTGTTATTCATATAATGATCCTTCTTTCCAACAGTTCTTGCAATCAGATATCGATGCGTTCTGTTTTTGGTGTCACGTTAATAAATTACACGCTAATGCCTCTAAATGCTCTTTTATGACTTTCTAGTCGTTTGTCGCCGTTCCTAGCTCATTACTCTATTAAGTCTGTTCTGTTAGATTGTGTACCATCATTTAAAGACTTAGGCGTTATGTTTGACCCAAAGCTTTCTTTTTAATATTCATATATCTTCAATTGTTATTAGAGTATGTAGCCTTGGCTTCATTAAACGTTGGAAGCCAAAGAATTTCATGATCCATATGTGACAAAGGTTTTATACACTTCGTTAGTTCGCTCCTATTTTAGAAATATTGCTCACCAGTGGGAATCCTCAATAT